>OU015527.1:59861150-60461150 GCA_907165065.1 Caprimulgus europaeus | reverse complement strand
TCAGCCCTGTGCATGATGCAGGACATCTCTGCTGCATTGGCTAATGGTGGCTTAATTGTCCTGTGAATTCCTGCGAGTGGCCACTGATGAAAGCAAGTTTGGCAACTGGACTTTTAAGATTACTCAGGAAGAAAAAGTAGTTTTCCAATCTTTTTTTTTTTTAATAACCAAAAGGGCACATTTCATAAACAAGGTCAAGTGTTCTTGCAGCTTTAGTTTTGCTCATGAGTAACCTGGTGTAATAATGATATAATGAAACAGGATTTCTTCTTTATTTTAGGTTGCTAGTATTGGAATCTACAGCTCCTTCAGGAGACATGTCCCGCCCGCACCACATTGCATCCGTTGTTCCAAACCGGTATCCCCGCTGGTTCACCCTAAGTCACATTGAATCCCAGCAGTGTGAGCTGGCATCAACCATGCTAACAGCAGCCAAAGGTACGTTGCTGTCAGTTGTGTACTCAACTAAATGTATGCTTTTAATATGGCATCAAGGAAACAGATTATAAAACTTGTGTTTAGGAATCCAAATTGCAGTCTGACAGGAGCTTGAAATGGGTACGGCTTAAACCCAGCACTGAATTTTCTAGGGAAGTTGTTAAGCTAGCTAGATGATAGCCAGATGAGTGTGATTTGAGGTTGGTGAGACAGCTTTTCATTCTTCTGACGCACAGCATGGACTGTGAGACCCAGGAGTGGACAAATCACTTCTGAAATTCACAAATCGGGATGACTTTTGGCCACGTAATGCATGAACGCCATCAGGCACTGGAGTAGTTTTTACTGTCTTCTATCTTTTATTCATATGTGACTACTTATGGAAGGTTTCTAAAAACAAAACGTGCATAACTGAAATATCATGCTATTGCATAGCAGCAGCAGGCTCAATTATAAAACATCTCTGGATATTTTGGGAGCTTGTTCTGTTCTGGTGATGCTGTTTACACCTTGCAGGTGATGTTCGGAGGCTGGAAACAGTGTTAGAATCCATTCAGAAAAATATCCACTCCTCATCACACATCTTCAAACTTGCCCAGGATGCATTTAAAATAGCAACACTCATGGACAGCTTGCCAGACATCACTCTTCTGAAAGTTTCTCTGGAGCTGGGCCTTCAGGTATTTGTCTTCATTATTATTACAGCAGAAGAAAGAAATTTGACCCAGTGTTGGTGGGTATAGCTTTTAAGCACTGAGGACCATACCCTGTTTGGGATATGTCTAGAGTTTTTAGAGTCTGTTTTATCATACAAAGCACAATGGATTGATAAACATAGACCAAGGGTCTACACAGCATCTTTGTGCCAGTTGGGTGGAAGAGAGCTGGGACCAGGTGGCTGCTGGGCCTTCTGTTCAGGAGTGAGAGAGGACCAGTGAAATGCACCATATTTTCTGCATGGCCATGAGAGGTTTCTTGCCATTCCTTCCCTTCCTTCCCTTTCCCATGAATGAGATTGGGTAGGTGCTTGGTGAATTACTCAAGAAAGCTGAGGTGAACCATAATAACCCGTTTCTAAAGAAGACTGTGCTTACAGCGGCCCTCCCACTTCCTTCATCAAAATCCTGTACTCCACAATCTGTGGGACAGTCAAGGGCATTAGACTCAGCTCGAGATGTACAGAAACCTCAGATCAATTTTCAGGCTCTTAAGAGAGACTTTGCAAGCTAAAAGGAGGCAGCTAGGTTTTAGGCATCTTGAGTAGTATTGTCTGACACTGATGAATCTTGGAGTTTACACACTTCATTTCAACAAAACTAAATCTCTTCATTCCTCTTCAGGGAGTTCTTAAAAAAACCCCAAAAACAAACAAACAAAACCAAACAAAGAAACCCCAGATCATGCAAAAATCACAAAACCATTTATTACTTTGCTTTAGTAGACAAAGCTCCAAAGTCTTCTGGGGAAAGGTTATTATCCCACTTGCTTCTCATGCCAAAGAAAGGTACTATTTGTCTATTCTAGACACTTAGAAGCTAAAGTCAACTCAGAAAGGTGGTATTCTGTATAGTTTGCTAACCTTTCCTGTTTTGAAGGTTGCTGTGAAAATCTGCTGCTTTTTTCACATCTTGATGTGTTTCTGCCTTAAATGTTTGTTTACTTGAGAAAGATCCTTAGAATTGACCTGTATGTCACATCAAAGATTCACCAAGTATCATTCAGCGGTAGCAGCACACTTGGGATATCAGTGTATTTGTGGATACCCCTTTGTGGTTGATGGTGTCAACAGAATGTCTTCATTGAGATCTAGAGGAAGAAAAAACCCATGCTTTCTCCTCCGTCCCATGGTTTGAAACAAACTGGTGTAGAAATTGTCCACTGTTCTATCCCAAGGTTGCAAAGGTGTTTTAAGAGTCTTAAAGGTAGTTTGTTTTCCAGAAGGAAGATGCATTGCAGTTCTCTGGTGCTAACTCACAGCTGTGTAGAGTTATACAGTAATGTTTTTCCTGCAAAAACCTTAGTGTCCGCATTGTCGCTAGTGGCCCTCAGATGCTTCCCCCTTCCTGGCCCCCCTCATCTCAGTGGTAATTAGATTGCATTCACTATCTAGTGTCTGACTATTTAGGACATTTATGTGTCCTAGAAGACTCACAGGTGTGCTGTTCTGCCTCAGCTACAGCAGTGACAAGTTGGCCTGGTTGGGCTGAGGAGACAATACCAACAATTTCACGGTTCTGTCACTGGGATCTCTGTCACAGAAAAGTCTCTTATATTGTTCTAGATTTGATAGTAATATATAGACTCCTGGGTTCTTTCTCTCTTCTTCTAATAGCAGCATGTGTTATGTGACTTAGCAGAGGGAAGGCTTTTAAACTGACTGTGCAAAGAGCCCATCAGGGTGTGGAGCATCTCAGGTATTTTCCATCCTTCAGAGCCTTACTAGCGCAGGTGCTGTAAGGTCTGCAGCTACAGGAGGGGCTTCTATTCCTCCGTGTGCCTGTTGCGTGCTACATCTCTGCAAGTAAGTATTACTGCACACATGCAGACAGGTACTGCTGGCAGAACTGCTGTGAGAGTTAGTGCAGGTGATCACTCGAAGTCTATTTGACAAGTGGTGTCCTTTCCCTCGAAACCTGTGAATGAGTGAATAAATAAATAAACCTCCTTCACAGGTGCATGACAAAGAGGTTTCGTGTTGGTGCAGGAGCTAATGATTGGCCATTTCTCATATCTCTTATGAGTGATGGATTGTTCTGTTCCTCTATATGAGATTCTTATGAAGATCCATCAAGACAAAGTGAAGGTTATTCTATGTGGAGGAGAGCTTAGCTTTCAGATAAGCTATATAATTCCCAGGGCCTCTTATCATGTTCAGACTTCCTGACTTGGTGAGAAGCTCTCTTCAGTTGATAGCACAGGTCTTAGGTAGATCTTGGGCGGATGTGGAACTCCCTCGTAGGAAGAGGTAGCTCAAAAATATATGGAGGATAAGTAAAATAGTTCTTTGTCTACATGTTCTACAGTACAAACTAACTTAATTTCCTCCTTGGTCAGGACATCAATACATGCTTAATTTGAAATTCTTGGGGTTTTTTTACCGTCAGTGAAGGGCCCCCCTGTTGCTGTGTTCAGCTTGACAGTTTAATCATATGAAAGGAACCTAATTCCAGAATAGTTCAACAAGAATTTTTCCAAAACAAGAAACTAGATAAACTATTGTTTTTTGCTCTCAAGTTAGAACTGTTTACAGTCCTATTATTATGACCTATAGAGCTATTATTATGCCCATTACATGTGTGAAGGCTCTTGTGACTGATGGTCCTTTTACAGACCACCACAGTAGGGAAGTCAGAGAAGACTTTCAGGAAAGTCAGAACTCACCTTTTTTTTCACCTCTATCCCTCCCTCACCAGTAGCTGAATTCATTCCATAACCCTGTATTTTCTCTTGGATTCACTCTACTTGGGGGAAGGTGAAAATTTGTCATGGATATTGGAAGAGTCTTAGCCTTCAATTTTTGTGTACTTCAATTCAGGAAATCACCTAGACTCATTCCCTTTGAACAGCATGGGATGGATAATTGCACTCCAAAGCATTTTGACTTGGGGCTGTCTATTTTCCTTCCAGAGAGACTTCAAAAGTCTGGTTCCATTATTTACTTTAGCTATATTTTCATATTTTAAAATATATGTTGGGTTGCTCCTCAGAGATATTTGCTTTCTTTCAAAATGCTGTTCTCCAATCTAGCAGTTATTAATTGACCACAATGTCTGAGGTCAACAAAGCTGGCTTTATCCTGTAACTTTGGGTGATGTACAACCAGTCACCAGGGTCTCAAGGTGGGATTGTTCAGAGGCCAGCTTGAAACCAGTCATAATTGCTTATAACCAGACTTCAAGATCGTCAAAATATTTGTGCTCTTTGGCAATTTTTCTGTTGTGTTAATAATCTTATCTATAGCATAGGAGTGAAGGAGGTGGCAGGAGTAACAGATTTTACAGAGGTTTGGGAGGGGATATGGGTTGAGAACCCTCTTACAAGTGCTGCTGGCTCCAAGCTGGTTTGTGGGTGCATTTGTTGAATTTAATATGGAAAGGTCATCACTGAGAGCTCTATGATTGACTTACTACACTCTTTATTTAATTGCTGCAAATAGTAGTAGCATAATATGATCACTGACATTGTAAGGGGAAAACTTAGTCCAACTCTTGTCCTAACATAGGACAATCTCAAGATTCAGACCATGTGTATAAAGTTGTTGTCCAAATGCTTCTTGAATATTGTCAGGCTTGGTGCCATGACTGCCTCTCTGGGGATCCTTTTCCAGTGCTCCACCACCCTCTGGGTGTAGAACCTTTTCCTAATGTCCAACCTAAACTTGCCCTGGCACATCTTCCTGCCATTTCCTCTGCTCCTGGCGTTGGTGGCCAGAGAGAAGAGATCAGCGCCTGCCACTCCTCTTCCCTTGTAAGGAAGTTCTAGACCATGATGAGATCTCCTCTCAGTCTCCTCCAGGCTGAACAAACCAAGCAACCTCAGCCTCTCCTGATACGACTTGCCCTCTAAGCCCTTCACCAATTTAGTGGCCTCCTTTGGACACTCTCCAGTAGCTTTAAGTTCTTTTTATCCTGTGGTGCCCAAAGCTGCCCCCAGTACTCTTGGTGAGGCCGCACCAGTGCAGAGCAGAGCGGAACAATCACCTCCCTCGACTGTCTCGCACTGCAGTGCTTGATGCCCCCCAGGACACAGTTGGCCCTCTTGGCTGCCAGGACACACTGTTGGCTCATGTTCAACTTGCCATTGACTAGAACCCCCAGGTCCCTCTCTGCAGGGCTGCTCTCCAGCCTCTAAATGCCCCAGTCTATGTGTGTGTCCAGGGCTGTCATGTCCCAGGTGCAAGATCTGGCACTTGTCCTTGTTAAAATTCATACAGTTGGTGATTGGCCAGCTCTCTAATTTCTCTAGATCTCTCTGCAGGGCCTCTCTGCCCTTGAGGGTGTCCACAGCTCCTCCCAGTTTGGTGTCACCAGCAAACTTAGCTGTCCTTCAAGTCCTGTGTCCAAGTCACTGATTAAGTCATTAAAGAGCACTGGCCCCAGGATGGATCCCTGTGGGACCCCACTAGTGACTGGTCACCAGCCTGATGTAACCCCATTGACTAGAACCCTTTGAGCCAGATCCATCAGCCAGTTGCTCACCCATAGCATTATGTGTTTATTCAGCTGTATGCTGGATGTTTTGTCCAGTGGATGCTGTGAGAAACAGTACCAAAGGCTTTGCTGAAGTCTAAAAAGATTACATCTACTGGCTTCCCTTGGTCAACTAGGTGGGTAGCCTTATCCTAGAAGGTAATTAGGGTTTGTTAATCAGGACTTTCCTCTCATGAACCCATGTTGGCTGGAACCAATGACTGTGTTGTCCTCCAGGTGTTTTTCAATAACTCCCAGAATAATCTTCTCCATAATTTTGCCAGGCACAGAAGTGAGACTTGCAGGCCTGTAGTTACCAGGGTCTTGCCTGTTGCCCTTGTTAAAGACTGGGACAACAATTGCCAGCTTCCAGTCAACTGGTACCTCTCCAGATTCACAAGGGTGGTGGAAGATCATTAAGAGAGAACTTGCCATAACATCTGCCAGCTCTTTAAGTACCCTCAGATGGATCCCATCAGGCCTCATTGACTTCTAAGGATCCAGCTGGAGCAGCAAATCCCACACAAGTTCAGGGCTGGAAGAGAGTTTATCATTCTCACAGTCAAGGTCCTCTAGCCCAGGGCTCTGGTGGTTCCTGAGCTCCTCATCAGTGTTGAAGACTGAGACAAAGAAGGCACTGAATGTTCCTGCTTTGTCTGTGTTGCTGTTTGTGAGGTGATCGTGCTTATCAAGTAGCGGGCCCATGTTATTCCTGGTCTGGCTTTTGCTATCAATGTATTTTAAAAAGCCCTTTTTATTGTCTCTCACGGTACTAGCCAGCTTTAACTCTGAGCTTTGGCCACACTGATTTCCTCCCTGCAGTGGCAAATGGCATCTCTGTAGTCCTCCCATGTTGCCCAACCTTGCTTCCACTGGCCATACACTGTTATTTTTTCTGCCTTGGTTCTGGAAGGAGATCCCTGCTCAGCCAAGCTGGCCTTCTGCCTCACCTGCTTGACTTCCAGCTTTTTGGGATTGCCTGCTCCTGTGCTCTTAGGAGGTGGTACTTAAAAAGTGAGCAGCACTGGTGGACCCCAGCACCTTCAAAAGCTTTTTCCCAGGGGTCCTTACTAAGTAGTTCCCTGAGCAACCTGAAGTCTTCTCTCCTCATATTTGGAGATGTTGAACTTGAATGCTTTGTGGTCACTGTGGCCAAGGCAGCCTCCAATCACCACTTCACCCACAAGATCCTCTCTGTTGATGAGCAACAAGTCGAGGAAGGCACCTTTCTGGTCGGTTCCTTTAGAACATGTACCGAGAAGTTGTCGTCCAGCTGGTTTAGGAATCCTCTGGGCCTGTTGGTACCAGCTGTGTGGTATTCCCAGTTGACATCTGGCAGGTTGAAGTCCCCCATAAGGACTAGGACAGATGACTTAGAAGCATCCTTTAGTCCCTTAAAGAATAGCTCATCACTGTTGTCATGCTGGCTGGTTGGCCTGTAGTAGACTCCCATGACGACATCTGCTTTATTTGTCTGTCCCTTTATCCTTACCCAGAGGCTCTCAAGTGTGCCATCATCATCCGCAAGCTCCATGCACTCCAGTCCCCCTGCTACACATGGTGCAAGCCCCCCGCCTCGCCTGCCCTGCCAGTCCCTCCTGAAGGACCTGTATCCATCCATCATGGCACACCAGTCACAGGTGTGCCCACCAGGTTTCAGTCATGCCAGCGATGTCATATCTCTGGGACTAGGGCAGGGCTTCTAGCTCCTCTTGCTTGTTTCTCATGCTGGGTGCATTTGTGTAGAAGAACTTCAGGTGCAGCTCATCACGCCTGTCACCTCATGGAGCTGTCTGAGGAATCCCACTAGCATGCTTATTGAACTTAGGCAAGCCATCCTGTTGCTTGACACAGACTAGTATGTTACAGTCCCTTTCCCCCTTCCAATTTAGTATAAAGCTCTATCCACCACCCTGTTGGCTTTTGGGAAAAAATTTTTTCCCGTTCTGGAAAAGGTTAATCCCATTGGATGTCAATAGGCCTGGCAATGAATAAATGTATTTGCCCAGGTGCTGAGAAACAACATAAGCAATAACTGCAGGTGGTGTAAAATATGGGCACTATAATCAAGCTTAAAATGCTTTTTCTAGGATTCTGATGGTGTTATGATGGAACCTATTTGCACGGACTCCTTCTTCAGAGAGATAAATCATTGCTATAGACTTCTTAATACCTGGGTTTGTCTGGAATTGTATAAGGATCTTTCATAAGCACCCAGTCCAATCATAGTGCGCTAACTCCTGTCTGTATTGCTGAAGTCAATGAAAAGAAATGCAGATGAGGGAAAAATTAAAGGGGTTAGTTTGCCCAACATGAGTTGACATGTTTCCATGCTAAAGACTACTGTGCACAGAGGGAGGAGACATTAATTTAATTTGAATAAGTGGTAATTGATTGGTCTTTTTTGTTGGGGGGGCGGTGAGCTTTTTATGGGGTGTTTATTTTCTTCCCCACAGATAAAACAGTCTCTTCTCTAGCCTTGAAGGATCCACAGTTGGAATTACTCTCTGCATACTATTCTCAAATAGCTGAGAAATATTTTTCAAATCTTTTGACATAATAGATAGAAAGAGGTAACAGTGGAGAGGGCAAGAGGCTGCCATTTTTAACCTTAGTATATAAGAATAACTTCAAATCTCTAAAATTGTTGGAATATTGCCTTGATTTGCGATGTGATTAATTCATATTTTGTGTTGTTTTAAAAGGTGATGCGGATGACGCTGTCAACACTGAATTGGCGACGGCGGGAAATGGTGAGGTGGTTGGTAACATGTGCAACAGAAGTAGGTATGTTCTGAGATGCTTCTGTCAGCTAAAATTAAAGGGCTTGACCTTGCTTGTCAACACCCAGGTTCTGCAAATGCCTCCCACTTTCTGTTCATCTATAAAATTCCTTTGGTGAAAAGACATTATGGTAATGTTGGGTGGTTTTCTTAAGCACAGATGAATTGAGACAACAATTGAGTAATACATTGTGACTTCCTTCCCCTGCAAGGTGGGAGTGAGCATAACCTATGGGAAATACTCCAGATTTCCCCTTGTTCCCTCCATGATGGGTTTGAGTTTGAGGCTGCAGTAGTGAAAAGGCCTGTGGTTATGGGCTGTTGCACTGCCCTACAACTTTGTGCGCTCTGAAGGGCTATCTGATCAGCTGTAGGAAAAGGAACCAGAAAACAGGTGAATGAAATGCTGAGGATGCCTCCTGCTGCGTGGCAGGCAGGATCTCATGATGGGGCTCTTATTGCTAGTGATTTTTTTAAGCCTCTGGATAAATCCAAGTTTAGTTTATAATGCATCTTTATTACCTGGCTGTGACACTGTGCAGGCTTCTCATCTGCACTGTAAAGCAAACCAAATATCAATGCACCCATCATTAACCATGTAAGATTGAAAATAAGGTGGGAGCAGAACCAGCATCTGAACCAGCAGAACCAGGAGACAGCAGCAGGAGAATAGGGGGCTCAGCAGGACAGCCTGTTAATTTCTGGGCTTTTCCATAGATATCCTGTGTGTCTTGTTGAGGCATCCCTTAGCTTCTCTATTCCAGTTTACCATCTGCTAGATGAGGATACAGAACCTCACAAGATAAGTGCATTAAAAACTGGGTAGCTGTTAAAAAACCCCAAAAAAACCCCCAAAACCCAAGGAGCTGTGGTACTGGGTATAATATAAATACTTACGATAAGGGAGCAGTTTTATTTGTCACTAAAGATATTTCTGGAAAGCGTGTTTTCCGATTGTATTTGTTGCTTGTTCATACATCTGAGTTGGGTTGCTTTGTATAGATGCTTCTTGAATTTCAAAACTTTAGAGAATTGCTGCTGCTTATTCTCTGGATTAGTTTATTTTTTGCTTTATGCTTAACTAGGAAATTAATGTTGTCAGTAGCATGGGAAAATACAGCTCGCCTTTGTATGCCCTTAGCTAGAAATGGTTTGTGTCTGCAAATTTTCATGCAATGCTCTTGTTTTATTGCTTTTATATCTTTGCTAAGATAATTATTGCTGAGGCTATCTCACAGATATTGGTGCCTGGGTATTATTTTGTGCAGTTGCATATCAACACATAAAAGGCTGATTTTAATATGGCTTTAAATTAGTTTACGTACTCTAATAGAAGTATCCCATAAAGAACTTAGAGTGTCATGCAAAGTACTCTTGAGACTTAATCAAGTTGGTAAAGCAAGGAATCTGTTTATTTAAATGAAGATCGGGTATTCTCTGGCTATGCTGAATTGTTGCACATGAGTGAAGGGGCGTATGGGAAGCATCAGAGTCCTACAGAGAAGATGAGCACTTCTGGGTGTGGTTTAGGTGGGCTCACAGATGTGTGTAAACTGCCTAGCAATAATAAGGCACTCCATTTGGCTATAGGGTTCGATTTATGGAACCCATTAGTCACTCTTTCCCCCTTCCTCATATTCTACAGGAATAAAGTAATAAGGAAAATACCTATTTGGGATATTATCCAGTAGTTCATACTGCTCAGAGTATTTCTCTAACAAACATCTTGATGTTCAGCTGCATATGAACTCCATACAAGATGTATCTGAAGAGTTTGTTGTGAGGAGGTGGGGTTTAGGATTTTTTTTAAGGTGCTCTTAGTGTGTGTCCCATTAAGGTGTGTCATTAAGGTGTCCATTAAGAAAACCATTTAGCATACTTTCATATGCTTCTGTGCACGTGCTGTGCCTTGAGATGCACAGTGAGCAAAGTTAAAATTGCCTTTTAAAAGCGGTGTGAGGACTGCTTGTGTGATGTATTGAGACCAAATGAGCCAGAACCTGCTATCCAAATTGTCTTAAATAACAAGTAAAACAGTTCAGTCGTCACACCAGGAGATTAGAGTTTATCTTGCAGGCTTTTTTTGGGTTTTTCTCTGCACTTTGGTGATTGCTACAGAGTTTGCATAATAGTCTTTGTTTCAGTGTCCTTTTCCAGCCCATGCTGTTTGGTTTAGCACTTCTTGCTGAAGCGCATCCCCTTGCATGTACTTGGCAACCTCTTAGACTTTGCTGCAAATGTAATCTCTTGCTGAACATCAGTATTTACTAGGTTGTACTGCTTGTGACTGATCCTTTCATTCTCTCTACAGGTGTTTATGCACTGGATAGTATCATGCAAAATTGGTTTACACTTTTCACTCCAACAGAAGCCACTAGTATTGTTGCTACAACAGTGATGTCCAACAGCACCATCGTCCGTCTGCATCTGGACTGCCATCAGCAGGAGAAGTTGGCCGGCAGTGCTAGGACGCTTGCTCTACAATGTGCCATGAAGGATCCTCAAAACTGTGCTCTCTCTGCACTGACCTTGTGTGAAAAGGATCACATAGCTTTTGAGACCGCTTACCAAATTGTTCTCGATGCTGCTACAACCGGCATGAGCTACTCGCAGCTTTTCACTATAGCACGATACATGGAGCACCGTGGTTACCCCATGCGGGCCTACAAGCTGGCCACTTTGGCCATGACACATCTCAACCTGAGTTACAATCAGGACACACACCCTGCCATTAATGACGTTCTATGGGCATGTGCGCTCAGCCACTCCCTCGGGAAAAATGAGCTAGCAGCTATAATACCTCTGGTGGTCAAAAGTGTCAAATGTGCAACAGTACTGTCAGACATTTTGCGTAGGTGTACTTTGACCACTCCTGGCATGGTGGGACTTCATGGAAGGAGGAACTCTGGTAAGCTCATGTCACTGGACAAAGCCCCTTTGCGGCAACTCTTGGATGCCACGATCGGAGCCTATATTAATACAACTCATTCACGTCTCACTCACATCAGCCCGCGACACTATAGTGAGTTTATAGAGTTCCTCAGCAAGGCCCGAGAGACCTTCTTAATGGCTCATGATGGTCATATCCAGTTTACACAGTTTATTGACAACCTAAAACAAATCTACAAAGGCAAAAAGAAACTGATGATGCTGGTTCGTGAGCGGTTTGGTTGACGAAGATGTGTGAATGAGGGCTTGGGAGTGGGGGGGGATGGTTTGTTTTTACTTGAGCCTGCCTTTGTATCCTTTTTAACTTAAAGAAACAGAGCCACACCGGTATTATATGTGTATAGTTATATTGAGTTTGCAAACTAAACTGTTATGTTGTGAAAGTTTGTGTGTTGAAGTTTGTTTTTTGTTTATTTTTTTTCTTTTTTCTGTTTTGTATGAGAGGGGTTAAAAAAGGTTTGGTTTACACTGAGTATATGTTGTCAAGTGGCAAAAGCCCACATCGCTCTCCTGTTCTTTCTGTATACGTTCACAGCCTCAAAAACAAACATATATTGCAATGGCTTTAAAAACCAAACAAAACACCTCCATCCTGTGATAAGTACCTCGAATGGATTCAGCTTTACTCCTTTGTAACTCATCCTTACATTTCAGCGTATTTAAACAAACCAACAAATGAAATACTAATAGTTAAAAGGCTGACCACGTGGCTTTGCAGTGCTGTTCATCCAGAAGCATGGCACACAATGCTTGTGCATGTGGAAACTTAGCGACTGTCAACATACATTCTCAGGGATTTATCAAAAAAAATAAAAAAAGAATGAGAGCATTTATTGTACTGTATATATATTATAGTATATGTCTGAATATTGAAAAATATAACATTAACTAATTTATAAAAAATTCTATGTAATGCAAAATACTTGAAGCTGCAGTAGCTTGGTTTTAAACAAAAAAGAAAACCTATCAGAAGGACTAAAGTGCGCCTTGCTTCAGGGTTGGCTCAGGTGGTGAACTATATGCTGGGCATCTATGCAGAGCCACCTTTTGGATTGCATGGTTGGACTGATACCTATTGGGGAAATTTTATATATATATATTTATACAACCCGTGTATGCATATATATGTATACACACATACACACATGCTTGTAACAGGCACTATAGTAAAGAGGGACAACAAAAAATTCACAGCCAGAGCAGCAAGCCTTAGCATTAAGAATACAGTATGCCAGAACTGGGGTTTGTGCCTCCTAGCCTAGAAGACTTAAAGAATATCCTTTTTCACACAAAACGCAAAATGTTTTCCAAAATGATTGACATGATACATTACGCCTTTGCAGTGAGCTAATAATAAGCTAACCTTTGTGCACAAATAACATATATATATTATATATATATATATTCTGCATAAGTATTTTGACTTTGTGCAGGACAGAAAGTTGTGTAGGTATGACTGTTCTACTTTTCAGTTTGTTTTTTTAATATATTTTATTTTCTCTAGAATTACTCAAACAAAAGCAGCCTTCTATCTTGCCTTGTCTTAATGCTTTAAAATAACCAAACTGGAGATCTAACTACCAAACTGTTCATTATATTATTAAATACCAACTTTGGTTACAGTATAGTGTCTTCTTTACATAGCTGATGGTTCTGTATCCTTGTGCTTTTTAAAGCATTTTTTTATGTTTTGGTGCAAAAGTTGTCCAGTGTCTCTTGTTCCCTTCATTAGAGAACATGCTAGAGGTATGTTTGTAGGTATTTTTGTTTAGAAAAACTATTTCATGCTCTCCATTTTATTTATTATAATAGGTAAAAAGGTTGTACTTCATCACCCATGTAAACATGCTCATGAAGTTGAAAGTAATTAAGATTTGATACACTGATATCAATTTATTTATGTAACTAAATCACTGTTTTATAAACTTGTTAATGATCAACAATTTTTTTTGTTTTGATTAAAATTAGTTTTTTGAAAGTTGATTCTGCCTTCTTTATGGTGTCTATTACTGGAGTTGTGTACGGATGGTTTGTAGATCCTAAATGCCCAGCTTGCAACTTTGGTGTATTGTGGTGGTAAGCAATATGACCACCAACCCAGAAAGAAATCTTTTGTTCCTCAAAGATCTGCTGAGGAATGGCAGTGTTCACGATTGCTGATGGAAGATGACCTGGTGCATCAGAGAAGGGACCAAATGCTGCCTGTGATTGAAGATATGTGGGTCTGTAGAGTGTGCTATGGTAGGATAATGGAGCGTGTGGGGCTGTGTTCCTGTTCTGTGGGCTCTTTGGGTGACCATGAGAGTTGAGATGTGCTATGGATATATACAAAGACAGTTCTTGCTGATCTTTGGCTTTTCTGAAGTATTTTGTATATTTTCAGCCATGCAGCTAACTCCACCCAGCATGGAGTTCTTGCTCACCAGCTGACAGACAACATTTCTGCTTTTTGGTGTCCTTACTCTGTAGGAGTTGTGTGAGTTTTCCAGCCCTCAGTGAAGAATGGGATACAGCATGGTTGAAAATTGAAGAGGACCTTTCTAATTTACCAAGGTCTTTATCTTAGGAATGTTACATGAGGCCATATTTGACTACATGATCTGAGCACCTTCACAAATTCTGACAGTGAGGCTTGTGTCACTGGAATATTAAGGAGGAAAAGGTCTGAATATTTGTACAACTTGTCATCTAAAATATGAGTCTTTACCAAGCCTTGCTAACCAGCTCAGTTGTCCTGACACAATAGTGCTAACCTTCTGTAGCATCTACCTCTTCTATCCCTTCCAAGTATTGAATCCTCATTAAGGTTTTGCTTTGTTACCTGGTCCTAGGTGAAATTTCTGCTACAGACAGTAAGGAACAAGAGGGATGCTTCATTTTGTAACTGGGTTTGCGTGTTGGTTTGGTTGGGGTTTTTTTGCTTCTTACAAATAATTCAGTGAAAGGATATTGGGGATTATGTAGATTGCAAAACTGAAGCCTAGTGAAGACCAGCCTTTAGAATTGAACGGAGTCCTGATGGTTGCCACCTGCTTTTGATGAGTACAGTGACTTATTCTTCTTTCAGAACTGATGGAACTTTATTTGGCTTGTTTTCATGACTGAGTAAAATCTCTTCTGTGTCTACAGTGGTGCTGCCCAGTGCAGTTCACACAGTATTAAAAGCCCTCAAGGCCCAAGAGAGGCTTGGCCAATCTCTAGAAAACACATCTAGATATATACTGTTCTTGTTTTTTGGAGTTAGGAAGAACAGAAGAATGGGATTCCACAAAAAAAAGGGGGGAAAAAAAAAAAGCCTGGGGGCTGTTTTGGTGAAAACTGATCAAATATTCTATAATTTCTAAAACTACATATTACATTTAATTCTGAAGCATAAGGAAGCCTAGTCAAAATAGTGTCTCAAATTCCTTATCTTCAGAGCCAGATATTTGAGATATACAACTGAACACTGCTGCCGTCATTGTCTCCAAGTGTTTGAGTGCTTTTCCCCAATCCTTTAAATGAGATCTTATTTTTAAATTTTTAAATTGAGGATTGCTGTTTAGTAGTGAAGGGAAATGAGCATGATTCTTCTATATTATAGGCTGCCATTAAATCTTCCTTCTTTTGGTGGATTGAGTGAAATCCTGGGAGATAGGATGTTATTTCTGCATTATCAGACTGTCTTGCAGCCCACAAAACTGACTTTTGCCCATAGGTTTGTTTTCAGATTTCCTTTATTGATTCTACCAGAACAGAAACCAGAGAGATTTTGCTTACTCAAATTGACATTACCTTCATTTAGTTTTTTTAGTTTTTCAACATTTGCTTCATTTCCACATCCAGTTTTCTCTTAATGGGAACACAATTTTTCAGAAAAAGAGAAAGGCAGGCACATATGGGAGACTCAGACTTTAAGGTTCAACTGAAATCCGTGACTGCTTCCCCTGGAGTATTTCATGTCTTAATCTCAAAATCTTTTGTTTTTAAAGCTATGGCAGTGGAGCTAAACCTGGATTGCATGTACATGATTATTAGATTGTGAGAAATTGCAGGTAGTCTGAGGCTAGAGTTGCAGGGAGAAGATGGAGACACCATTCACTGTGGTTGTGTGGTAGAATAGATGGAGCTCTTTCAAGACAACTCTTCTGCTAATAGGTGCAATCGGTGCTTTGGATGAAAAATTGACAGTTCTTGCAGTACAGGTGAAATTCTGCAGGACTTTTTTTCTTTTTTTTTTTTTTAACTATCAAAAAATAAAATTGGCTTCCTAGTATTTTTAAGGGTAGGAGATAACCTGAGTGCTTTGCATTAGTAAATTTCTCTTCTATAGAAAACCCATATTCCATCATTTTTTTTGTATATCCATAAAATGTTTCCTGCTGCAAGCTTTCAAAAGTCTCTGTGAAAGTCACTTTTCAGTAATGCTTTAGAGTTCTGTCAAATTAGTTTGAGCTACAATTTTCTTTCAAGTTTGTCTAGTAGCAATTAGGTTTTTATATAAGTGAGTATAAGTAACAAGTGCATCAAAGCTGGGTTGCTGCTTACATGGGAGGAAGTTTTCCTTTGAGTTGTGCCAATTTAGATGTGTAGTTCCATGGAGTGGATTTGTGCTAGAAGTGAATTTATTTTACTAAGGTGCCTTCAATTTTATTAAAATACAGATTTTTACTGAAAAATCATCCAGCCTTCTATTTCTGCTTTAAAAACAAAAGTCCTGGTAATTCAACTACTTTTAGTGAACGATATAATTTGGAAAAATAGCTGATACCTTTACATAATTGGGAAGTATGATGCCCTCAGATATTTCCTTGCTCTGCAGTTCTGGCTAGAGATAAAGTGTTCTTTAAAATGCCTTTAAGTGCCTCTCCCCATGAAAGTGTACTCTTTGCAAGTGGGGGAGCAAGGAGCACAAACCACAGTGTCATTTCCAACCCTTGCCTCGTGCAATGAGTAGTAGGGACTTAGGGGTGTTAACAGCATGTTACAAACTACACAGCACGAAATGAAAAGCTAATTGGAGAGACAACAAAGTGTCAGAGGTAGCTTTACTTGAGAGAAGAGGTTGCTATGGTTTGTCTCCCCTGTAGAAGTGTACACTCCATACTGCTCGTGGGAAAACAAGAGTCTTGCCTCTGCTCACACCCTGGGCTGTCAGCATCATGTAGCACCTAGCTGACAGCTTAAGTGTTTGTGATCCATCCTTACAGGTGGTGTCAGTGTCCATAAAGTTAGTAAAAGTAGGGTATGGTATACTCTGAGAAAAAGAACCTGTCTTAAACAGAAAATTACATCAGCTGCTACACTTGCAGATATCTGCAAGGTCATAGGATCAAAGATTTTTGTTAAGATGCATTGGCTACAAGGCACAATTTATTTATAAAACCTTGATGGATTTCTATAACTCCTGTACAGACCAATTATGAGTAGGAAGTACCACAATCACAAACTGCCTCAGGAGCCAGCCAGTGCATAGTCTTTTACTGAGTTCTGTACCCACTGCATTTCAGTGTTGTAACTTTCCTTTTATTCCCTTTAGTCTGTCTTTTTGTATATGTAACTTCAAGAGCTTTGCATTTGGAAAAATGCATACCTGGATGCTGTGCTTGTGGTCCTATGATTTAAAATGAGCAATGGAGCTATTGCTTGGTAACCACCTCCATAGTGTTGGAAGTACCTGTGGAGCAGTGCATGAGAAGGGTGAGGTGGTCAGTCATGGTTGCTGTAGGGGCCAGTGAGCTGAGACTCTGGCAGCTGCCACAGCTGGGGTGCAGAACCAGCACTGTCAGCCTTTTCACCACTGAGCTTGGAACTGCTTCTCCAACCACTGAGAAGTCTTGGTTTGGCATCCCACAAATCAAAGCAAAATCACTGTTCATAGAAGGATTCTGGAAAGTTGAAAAATGGATGAGGGCAATTAAGGACAGACCTAAATCTTCCATGGTGAAGTTGCTGGAATTACATCAAGGCTAATCTTGGCAAACACTTTTGGGAAGCCTGTTAGTTATAAGAACAGCAGTGGTGTGAGAAGTAGTGCCAAATCTTGCCTGGTCAGTGGGCAGGAAAAATCATTTGGGATTTGTGGCCCAAATTCCAAATGACCTGAATCTTGTTAAACAGCACAGTGATTATTTATAATACCTTTTTTATTGCCTAGCTTTTCCATTGCAGGGAAAACAAGGCAGGCAGACTGAAACTCATCTCTTACCAGATGCATTACAAATGTTATAACTGAAGCCCTCTGTCCCCTCTGAAGGCAAGGCGTCTGGGACAAATGGTGGCCTTGCTTGGGCCATCTTGCCTGCATATTGATCATTAGCAGCACAACCAAACCAACTCAGGAGGCTAAGGCTGCCACAGGGAAAACTGCATGAAAAGCTTTCCCAGTGAGTTCCTATTTGTATAATGCTTAACAGCAGTTGTTCACTTAAATGAGTGGAAATTGTGGTTTCTGAAGAAAACATGATTTTTTTTGTGCCTCTAATTGACACTTTAAACATGTTTAGTAGATCAGTATGGTAACTAAAAATATCCCAAAATAATCACCAAAGTGGAAGACATAACTGTCCTGCTAATTTGTTGCTGAAAGGAACAAATGTACTTGAAGAAGACTTTCTTTACAGTTATGCTCTGCCTGCCTCACCGTGAAGAAGGAGCTGTTAAAGGCAGGTCTTACTGACAGCACTGTGACAACCATTACTCATCTCTGTCTCTGGCTGGTTTTGGTGGGAGAGAGGGTAAGGAGGTATTTTTGGAAGGTGTTTTGTTTCCTGAATTTAAAAGCCTTTTTTCTCTAGCCACCTGATGGCTGTTTTCCAGGTATGGTGTGGGATGCAGCAGTAACCCTGGGAAGACTCTGCTCAGTTACTCAAGATGTCTTTGCTCCACCACCCCTCTGTGACAATACAATGCATACTTTGTTCTCCAAAACACTACAATTTTTACGTCCTTGAGGAGGCTGTCTCCACTCTTATCATGCTGCGAGGTCTGGGGACTTTCTGTTTTGAAAGCTGAGCATCTCTAACTGTTCTTAAGAATCCAAAGTCTAAATTAAAACCACACAATGCTACAAGACTGTTGATGTTCTGTTGCAAGCAGTATTGCTTGGCTACTACTTCGTAATCTATGCACAGTCTTTCTATCATTAATGGGCAACTGAGAAGCCTAGTAAGCATGCTGGGAAACTTTAGTGTGAGATGATACCTAAATACTGAAAAAGAAATATCAGCATTGCCTTACAGAGGGGTGATGGTAGGGGGGGATTGTACTCACAGAGTTTCCAAGCTGCTCTGAACTTCTAAGTCTTTTAAGAGAAGGTTGTACCATATGAGAAAGATTAACTGTTGCACTAACACAACAGCTTTGGTTTCACAGCCTGGATTTTCCCAACTGTCACTGTATTCTCCATCTGCAATGATCCAGGACTTTTTCTGTACCTCAGCAATTTTCTTTTTCTGTTTCACCACTCTCAAAGTGTATAAAGTGTGATACTACATTCCTTGTGCTGGGCTGCATTGCCTTAACATAACAAATAGAATTTGGTCAGGTTTGGTTTGGTTTTGTCTGGAAGCCTGGGGCCTTAGTCTGGTCAGTTCCTGCCTCTCAGATAATTAAGGACTACATATGCTGCTCGCAGTTGAGGAAGAAGTGGCAGTGGCTCATGAGGAAGCAATGTGATGTTGTTCAGAGTTTGATGTCATTCATTTTGTGAGTGTATTGATGTCATCACACAGGAAATGGAGGCTATAAAAGCCAGAAGCTAACAATAAACTTTTTTTAAGGCAAAGATTTTTCAACATTTAGGTTTTCTTCAGAAAAAAATCAAATTGGGAAAACCGTAATTACTGACAGGAGTTTGGAGCTCATCACTAAGCATATACAATGCCAAGACACAAGTTCTCCACTCCTAGAAAAGTCCAGACAAACCAGACAGGATGATTTGGTCTTTTAGTGCCTGTTGTTTAGTACCCAGGTGGTCTGTTTAGTATAGGGGTGTGTAGGGCAGACCAAATTGGAGGCACTAAAATGGCACTGACTATTTAGCCCAGTGTGGAAATGCTAGTTTATGCACCTGTTTGTCCTACTGAACCAGGGAATAATGTATTTCTGGCAGGGTTGTCACATTGGCAATCTCCCCCTGCTATCTCATTGGTCACCCCGCATTACTTACAATATATATAGGTTATCTGTTACCAGCAGCAATCCTGAGTCTCTGTTTTCTACTGATGGGAAACAAAATGAAAGACATTTCTAGCATTTGGACCAGTGCTCGAGAAGTGCAGCTGCACTGATAGCTCTGAGCAGAAGCCTGAGCTTTAGCAACTGCTGAGTTCAGGGCCTGAATTTGGGAGTAACTTCACAGGGGTTTTGTATTTGCTGCTATTCAACTGTGTGCTTACAGGTAAGCATGTTCAGTAAGTGCAAAGAGACTGACCTCATGGTGCAGGGACAAGGATCCGAGCTCAAACATGGCTATTAACCATGAGCCCAAGTTTCTCTTCAGGTGTCACAGTTGGGTGAAGTATTTGTGGACTGATGCATGGAGCAGGCTGGCTCAGTAGCTGATATCCACAGCTTTGTTCTTTCCAAGCATCACATACAACCTTCAAGGACATGCTATGGCCATGCCAGAGGACAGCAAGAGGAACAAAATAACCAGGCAACACGTTTGTTTCTGTCCACAACTACGTGTCTTGATAAACTATGGGCAAAGGTAGCCCTGGAGAAACTGCTTGTTTCCTCTTTTCCTAGTACTAAATACTTATTTACTGGGCAAAGGAGGGGGAGGATTAAAGCAGCAGAGTGAGCCCTGTGCAGGGCATATGACTGAGAGACATCACAGATCTTCTGTACAGCCTCTCTGTGTTGAGTCATCCCTTCCCACCCCATCTGTAAGCCTGAGTGACTGCTGCCTCTGTGCCTTTGTTTGAAGTGAAAGCTCTTTTGTGCAGCCCTTGGCTTTCTGCAGAGGTTTCAACTTGCCAGCAATTCTGGTGATTTTCTGCATGTAAGAATTGTAAAGAATTAAACTTATTATTGAACCACCACTCTGTGGATTTGTGATTAAATTAAGAGATGATAGAGTTTTGGAATTCTGACATAAAGATTATTCCTTGGCTTGTTCAGTAGGTCCTGGATGTCTGGCTTTTCCAAACAATGCCTGATTTGCAGCTTGCTGTATTTATTTCACAATTGACAGCACAATTGCAGAGCCCTCTTGATGCTGCAGAAAGCACATCCAAGACACAGGTTTCTGGAAGCTGTAATTCCAGAACACTAAATACGTCTGGCTTTTGTTTTGTTTTGTTTTTTCCCCACAAATTCTTATGCTGTATACCAGGCAAGTAGCAGTTCCCATGACAGCCCTCGGGGATCCCTAAGATGAAGACCAGGTGTAAGTCTAGAACATTCTTACTACCTTAGGGCTCTGGATTAGCAAGGCACAGGAGCAGATGGCTGAGTTTCTGTGTGTGATCATCCCTCTGAGGTCAATAGTGCTTCTCGCTTCCTTAAAGTACTTCACTACACAGAGGACTTGGAAACACAGTGGAGTGCAGAGCCAGTTCCTTTGGCAGTGGTGGGAGCCAGGCTGTCTCTGCAAAGTCCACCATCCTCGGGGGCATCTGTCCAGAGCTGTGGGGGTGACTCCACAATTCGACCCCTTGCTGCAAAGCTCCAGGAGGACCCTGTCCTGCTCTGCCTGGAGAGACCAGTGGGAGACACAGTGCTCCTCAGAGATTCAGATATGGATGTGAGGGAGTACACTAGGGAGGGAACAGCCAGGTTTTCTTAAATGGAGAAGCTTTTAATTTAATTTCCTTTGTTTTCTTTTTAACAGCTCAAAATAAAAAGCAGAACAGGAGTGAAAAATAAAACTTAAAAAATTGCTTTTTGGCAGCTCAGTTTCACTCACTGAGGTTTTGCAAATGTATCAAAGCTCTTTGCAGCCTAATGTTTAAAAAAGATTCTCCTATTTAGAGGTAGCCTTTGTAAGCACCTGCTAAAAGAGGTTGTGTGTGCTGCTTGTTTACCAAATAGCTCATTATAGGCCTATTGAAGAAATGTGGATGGGGAGGATAAGTGAGGCTCCCTCGATAGGTGAAACTCCCATGGCAGTAACATTACAACCCTCAGGAGAAGTGGGTATGGTGTAACAGCAGTTGCTTTTAAGCTTTGAAAAACAAACTATAACTGGCTACAACAGGAAGAGCAGTGAAAGTAAAGAGCTATGTCAGAGGCTGAAGACAAATTATTCTTTTGATTTAGATTATTTTGGGCTACAGAACTGCATTAAAGACTAAGATGTCACAAATGCTTTTATACCATGTGTGTGTGCATGCACGCTTTTTAAAGTCCTGGTATAGAAACAGATGAATTGTGTCTGTCTCTGCCAAGTGCCATATGTTTACCGATGAATTATAAAACACTATGAAACAGGGGTTTATGGTAGAATCACTGACACATCCTTAAATATGTTGATGCTATTAGGCACCACCATAATAAATCTCATGGAGGTTTTAAAAGATATATCTGTTGTTCTAGAAGAGGATATACTGGCTTCTGCCTGAAGTGAAGCTTGTAATTTCTGTTCTTTGAAGTATTTGAATCTTCAATGACAACTAAGAAACCCTGGATTATATCTAACATTTCAGATGGTGCTAGCATGTAGCAAAATAATGTGTTTGATATCTAAAAGCTTTTCCAGTTGTGGTATGGGAACCACAGCACTTTTCAGAACATGTAATTTTACCTATGTGTGTGATCCGATACATAAAGGCATTCCAATTTCTTCCCTGTTTTTTGTTTCCTGAAATAAGTCCCAATATGGAGCAACTGTTCTAGTTTCTTACCTGCTGGGTGCAATCACCAGCCTCCTGCTTTTGTTAATTCTTCTTCAAGGAGAAACCTACCTGCTTGTCATTAACTTAATTCTTAATCTTTTTCTTACATATTTCAATAGGCTTCTGACTTTCCTATAGACAACAGTAGACAAAAGCACATTGCAGCATTTAGCATTAGCTGTAGCTAAAAACTTTCACCCAAGCTCTTGTGAGTGCTGTCAGAAGGGATCCTTCGCTGTTACTGGCAAGAGGCAGACGGCTCTGGGGCAGAGCGAAAGAGCTGTGCAGCACAGCTGTGCAGCATCCTGCGGTTGCTCAGGGGCATGAAGCTTGCCTGCTGGGCTTGAGATGGCAAACGGATCTGTAGCCGGACTGTGGTGACACCGTTTGGACTTGAGCTGTTGTCCCGGGGATAACATCCTCACTCTGGTAAGCAGCATGAGCAGGGAACAGGGGTGTTAAACACAGAAATGCTGCTATTCTGTTGGACATTGCTGGAGCCTTTCCTTGGACTTGCTACCCCAGTCTTCCCCTTCTTTTGCATGAGGTCCAGTGACAGTATATTTTTTTCCGTGGTTGTTTTCTGTTGCTGTTGTTACGTTTCTTTGTTGTTCCCCATGGAACAGAATGTCCCCTGGCATGGAGTGTCCTGGTGTGTGCCAGCAGCCCGCTGCAGCCTCCTTCCCCAAGTGAACCATGTGGGATGAAACTATGTTGACTGAGGGTGAAAAATTGTGCAGTATGTCTGAGGAGGCTCAAAGACAAGGCAGGGAGTGTCGTGCAGTTGGACTCTGGGGCAATGCTTTTACAGGGAAGTAAAAGATGGGCCAGGTTGCCTTGGGGTGAAATACTTGACTGGGTGCTGACAGCAAGATGTTAAAAAAATCCCTGTGACAGAGGAAACGAGGTGACTTGCACTGTTTGTGTCTTCTGAGCTGTGGTGTGACTGGTTGTTATTACAACCAGGGCAGTAGAAAGCTGTCTGCTAGATGACTGACTATCCTTTCTGCTGGAGGTGCAGTATCACACAATTCCTTTTGTATCTTGAGCAAATTTCTCCTGCAAACATCCCAGAAGCTTTCTAAGTACCAAAAGGCTCAGGGGAGGTAGATGCCTTCTCATTTGACAGAGTGGGGAGCAAAGCAACCTTCTTCAAAACCTGAGGCCAGAGACATGAGCTGCAGGCTGGTACAGTCCAGTACAAGGTGGGACAGACACAGCTGCAGTATGTCCAGTTACAGTTTCACATCTATGTGTATGAAGAACTCCTTGGTGCAAAAGTTAGGTGAGAACAAGTAATCTGTGAAGTAACACACACAGCCATCATGAAGGCACCAGCTTTCTGAATGTGTATGCTTCATGCATGTGGATCTCATATGGTTTCTTCTGCAAAAGAGCTCCAGAACATTTTGTTCAATATGCTGAGGCTCTATAAGCTTATATGTTGGGTTTGTGTGTGTGTGGTGGGGAGAGAAAGCCATGTTTTTGGTAGTTGGGGCAGAGCAACCTTATGAGAGTGAAAAGGTCCCCTGGTTCCAAGGCAGAGACCCCCCAGCCCAGGCTGGGCCAATGAGCACTAGAGAAACGCCTCTGCGGATCCATATTTGTGAGGGGAAGGACTGTCCTGAAAAGAAGAAGGTGGGAGTGAACCTGGAGGAGAAACAGTTAACCAAACAAAAGACGACCATCACCCAAAACAAAGGGAGAGACACAGAGAGAAAGCTTCATTTCGAGAAGGAAGGACAAGAAGGACAGTTCAACTGTGTGGAGTAGGAGAAAGACAAAGGAATTGCCCTGCAGCCCATGGAGGTTCAACAGTGGAGCAGAACCCACGTGTAGGCCATGGAGGACCCCACTCTGGAGCAGAGAAGTTGAGCCTGAGGGCAAGTGTGACTGAAATTGTGAACCCCCAGAGTGGGGGGTGAGTCTGTAGCCCATGGATGTCCCCATGCCGGAGCCGGAAGCTGAGCCTGAAGAGGTCTGTGACTCCATGGGAAGCTTGCTTTGTAACATCTTGTTCCTGGACTTCCATGCTGGGAAGAGCAGCAGAGGTGAACTGACTGAACCCCCATTCCCTGTCTCCTGTGTCTCTGGGTGGAAGGGGGAAAGTAGAGAAATTGGGAGCAAAGTGATTTGAGCCCAGGAAGAAGGGAGGGGTGGGGAAAGGTGTTGTAAGATATGGTTGTTATGTCTGCTTAGATGGTTTGCAATTAATTAAATAGATTTTTCTTCCCCAAGTTTGAATCTGTTTTGCCCATGACTGTAACTGGTGAGTGAGCCGTCCCTGTCCCTCATTCCTAATCCCATGTCCCCTTTGTTGTGACTCCCATCTCATCTCACTGGATTGGGGGAGTGAATGCAGGACAGCATGGTCCCACTGTGGGTCAAACCACCACAGCTTATTTATCATGTTTTCCTTCCAAACACTCAGTTTTCCCCCTAACTTGACTTCCTTCTGGATCTGTCCTGAAGAGAGATGGTTTTTTCAGGTTATAGCCCTATTCTTAAGTAAAATATTATCCCGCGTGGGACCCAGAGCATGTGGCTCAGAGGGTAACAAAAACAAAACCTATCCAACAAATTCAGACTTTCAACAAGGCTATACTTTTGTGAATGTGGGTGTTTGCTTCAGTAAAGTTCAGAACTGCAAATAACAATGAGAAACCTACTGTTTGTGTTAGACTAATCACAAATACAACAGTGGATGTTACCTGAATGTCACTCATCACAAGCTGCTTTGTGGCCTCCTGTGATAATTAACTATTGCTGAATTGAAGTTTGAAGACAAGGGTAAATGTTGGTATTACACTAGTACCTAAAGACCCTGGCATGGGCCTGTGTCTTCTTGAATCTCCTATGCCTCCAGCATAGGCATGGGAATTGGCACATAGAGAATCCTTCTATTCAAAACAGTATGGCACTTCCCTGGTGACTCCTTTCCTTCCCAAGCCTGCTAACTTTCCAAGGAAGGAGAATAGCTGCTGCTGTGCAGTATATTCTGGCTAACAAATCTATGTCTCCACCACATAGGTAGTATCAGTGTCATAGTATATGAACCTCGGATATAAATTGCAATAATATAATTTATGTAGTAGTTGGAAAGAAAATAAAGTTATCAGTTGGTAATACTTGTGGGCTTGTTTATTATCTTCCACAGAGCAGAACAAAATTGGAGGTATCAAGAGCAGCAGGCTTTCTGACACAGCTGGATAAAACCAGCTTTATCTGAATAGCATTGCCTTTAGCACTAGGTTTCTCATCCATGCATTGTGGTTCCCCAACAGTGGGATAGTGGATGAGTTGGATCCTATTATTAACTTGTCTCAAAGTACCGTGTGAAATTAATAAGCATAGAGAAAGAATGCTTTCAGGTCTTGAAAGAATTAAAGACAGCCAGAGACAACATGGACTTAAATATACAAAGGGAAGTAAGCTGCATTCAGGGGTTTCTATAATAAAGATAATGGAATCTTTAAATGCAAGAGGGTCAATGAGCTTTTCTTTTGATCTCATCTGCTTTGTAGAAACTGCTGTAATGATAGATATAGTTACAAAACATTGGTATCCCATCATGTTTACAGCATTACTTAGGTAATATTGATAGGAGCAACCTGTGCTGTAAACACACTACCAGACTGTGCCCCCTCTGAGGTCCAGTGTTAAAGTGCAGATTGAGAATTCAGTTTAAACACAGTCTGGGCTTGGCAAAACTAAGTAATGTTTATGATGAAGCTATACTGACTAGTTGGTCTTCTAAACAGTTTCTGATGGGATCACATTAAAATCAATTGCCTCAAATATGGTTTACTTAGCTGAGGTAATTTCTTCAGCTGATCTTGACCAGTCTTTCCTCTCCTGTGTACCTCTCCAGAAAGACTAAGTTTAATCTGTTCTCCTTGATGTATACCAAGTTGCACGTTCCTCTTGCATGCTCATACCGACACTGACTGTGGGAATTAACTGCTATTGAGTAGACTTTTTTGAAAATTTTTCCAGAATAGCCCTCTGTAATCTACAGGACACAGCAGAAGGCAGCCAGCCAGGGCAGTGACCTGGTCAGATTTAAGCTTTGGGAATTCCCCAGGCTTAAGTGCTGACAAGGTGCCTTCTAAGTGGCAGGAAGTTTGTGACCTGTAAGAAAAGTGCCTTGATATGGTGCTTAAAGAGACTGACAGGAAAGGAAATCTTCCTTCAACAGAGGCTCTCTTGGCAGATTTCTTACAGGTAAAGCTGGTCATATTAAACACTAAATATGACATTATGAACAAGAAACCTAATAGGAACTGAGGAACACGGTTAGCTAAAGATGATTTGAAGTCTACTGTCCTGAAACACATATTTTCATTCCTGATTCAAAAGCTTTCTGGTTAAAGTCATGTGCAGAAGAGACTGTTCCCTCATAGGTATTGCTACTCTTCCCCAAAGATCACTGCAATGACAGTGCTACAAGTCTCTCCTCAGCAAGCAGAATTTGGCTTTGGTAATACCTACTGAACCAGGAAATAGCAGATTGGAGGGTGACTGTGGGTTGTTTTATGACCTTTTTTGCTGAAGCATGTTCAATTCTTAGGGGATATTTTAAGAGTACCTGTTTTAAAATAGAGAACCATCAGCATGACATTCATTCCAAGATGGGACAGTGATGTCTCTGTCACTCACAGGTGTCATGCCCACTCTATACGTGACACAAAAGCCAAGAATTCTACAGAGAAAGGAGGCTAATTTCACCCAAGAAATTTCTCCCACAGCAAGAAGTCAACAAATCCAGCTCCCAAGCCACTCACAACTGTATGGCTGGAAGAACATGTAGGTGTGCTTTCTTAAACTAATTCACAATGTATGTAAACTGTGCCCAGAAAGACCAAAGCCAACACAGGCTGCTGAAGCTTGTACTAGGACAGGAGCAGTCTAACTGGCTTCATGACTCATTTTTGAGTCATAGCCTCTGTTGAGTGCAAGAGAATTAATAACTGCTCTTTCACTCCATTGACGTATGTGCTCCTGTTATTTCAGCCAGTCTTTCCCAAAATGCAAGCACCTCCTCCACTGATGTTCTTTTTATATGGAGACTGATCAAAAATATTTTATTTATAGCTACCACAAACATAGGTTTTAGATTTTTGGAATGTGTGCTTGCAGCTTTTGAGGGCATATTTACACTAGCTTTGTTTAGCTTGGACAGCAAGAGTGAAGCCATGCTCTTCAGCACAGACTGCACAAAATAGGCGTGCTACATCCTTACTCACATTATTACTTTGGTGCCTAAGTTCAACATAAAGATGCATAATTATTTCCATATAATGTTTCCTCTATTTCTACATATTTCTGTATGTTCAAGTGGGAAGGAAGAACTGCTAAATTCACACTTACAGTAAATAAGCTGAACACAAGGCATACATAAGTGTAGCTCTGAAAGAGAATGATCTTCATACATGAAATCTGAGAGATTGACAGTCAATGTGCAGGACAGATCCACAAAAAACAGACCAAATGCAGCAGTTGGAGTCACTGGAGAGCTAGATAGGAATTTGGGGTGGGAAAAAAAGTCAGCAATGTGTATTATTCATTATTTGTCATTTGATGTTGAGGAAATGGAATGCTCTCTGCCACATCTGAAGAATTTCATGATTTATTGGAAGTAATGAAAGAAGTATAAAGCCAAATAGTAATATAAAACCCTGGGCATGTCTTGCTATGGTCTTCTACATAGCATTAGAGCCACTGTAAATAGTTGGGCTAAGATAAAAATCCTGGCAAACATTTGGCATCAAATACTTGAGATATGAAACTATTCATTCCTTAAAGTCAAGAGATCTTAGTTTTATACAGCATCATAATACTAAATACTACTTTTATTTAGCAATCATTCAAATTGCCCTTCACCCTTCAACCTACCCTCTTTATACTGGAGGTGCCCCAGATGGTGAATAGCATTAGCTACAGCACCTCAGCTTTGTGGACCTGTTGTAGCAGCAGAAGAGCCCTATTAATGCACAGTGATCACAGTGGGCATTGAATGAGGTTTGCTTTTGACCTGGGAGAATATTGCTATTGTTTACTTTCAGTAGCTAGTACAAAGAGAACCATTTTGTAGAAACTGGCCAGATGGAACAAAATACTCAATGGCTCAAAAGAATGGTTATTACATATATGCAGTAGTCATTATGGAAATATAGTGAGCAAATTTGCTAACTGTTTTCCAAATATTACCTATAAAATTCATTTCTACATACAAGTCTAAATGAGCAGCAGTGTAACTTCCTAAACTGGAAATCAGCAAATACTCCTGAGAGGCAGCATCGCTTCAACAAATGATATGTATGCAGCCATTCGTGCCTGGACTTGATCCTGCACAATTTGACATTTCTGGCATGAACACTCACTGGTTTCTTCCTCCTGCTGCATTGCAGGTTACTTATTTTGCTTTGTAGACCAGGAATTCCATGCATTAGAGCATGGATGGAAATAAGAGGAAGAGGTTATAGAGAAAACTAAACCAAGAATTCACCTGTCAAGAGTCTAAACATGAGAAAGCACATGCTCTCAAAGTATGCTTGCTATGGTCTTTTAAATACCACTCAAGCCGCTGGAAATTGTTGGGCTCAGCCAAAAATAAGTGGTACTGCAGTGGTAGTTTGTGACTGTGAGTTATATAACAACTCCAGAATTCATCTAAATTCTTGTGTTTTGTCCTCAGACAGTGCTTTTCCTCTAACATATCAGAAATGTGAATTTGTTTTGGAAATAAGGCACACAGAAAAGGCAGCAGATCAGACTTCATGGTAAGCAGGGGAAAAATCTAAAGCTGGTAAATTACCAGTACAACTGCAAGTCAGCTCAGTGATTTGATATCAAGAAAGTGCACCCAGGAATACAAAATAGTGCTTTAAGTGATCAGAACAGGAATCAAAAGTCAGTGACAAGTTGCTCCATGCAGTTATAAAATGGTTGTGTCAAACAGACCAGGGTTAAACTTAGCTTTTGTGACTTGAAGTGGCATTCTCCAGCAGTTTAAACACAAAGATCCTTTGTTTTTTTAAATGTCTCATTTTCATATGTGTAAGAACATATTATTAATAATATTAGACCAGACCATCATACCCCTGACATTATTTTTTTTCCTTTATACCAGATAATTTTAT
Source organism: Caprimulgus europaeus (assembly GCA_907165065.1). The sequence continues at coordinate 60,431,829 of OU015527.1, read as the reverse complement.
CAGCCAGCCACAAGAATTAAGGTATAGGCTTCAGGTTGCTTTAGACACAAAGGTTCCAAGTTCCTACAGAGGACACAGAGCTGAGTTCACACTCTGGGAGTTTGAGCATAGAAATTATCAGCCTTTTAAGCAGAGTTCATACACCACTTGGCAATGCTGCTTGTAGCCTGGAGTAAACACAGCTGAAGATCAGGAAAGCCTAGTGAGTTTTTCCTAAGCATGCTGCAGGGTAGATACATCTGTGTTTTGCAATGTGTGCAGCCGACTAGCCCAAACAGTTGACAAAATGTTCTTCTTCTGTCAATTGCCAATGAAGTCTCTGGCACCCTTCATAACCACCTCAGCACCTACTGACATCTCTTTCCTGCAAGGACTGCAGTGATTTGGCCAGACTTGTCTATTCTCATTTTCTTCTTTGATTTTTTTTCCCTCTGCAAATGGTAGTTACTTGTAGTGCAGTGTGATGAATTCCCAGCTGCACGTCCCTTTTGGGGCATGCAGTCTCTTGCATGATCTACGTGAAGTTATGTTGTCCATTGTCTTCTTCGAAGTCTCTCAACAGTGAAGGTACCTTTCATTCTGTGTTGCTGTCAGCAGGCTAGCCCTTAGCCTTCCTGCTAAAGAAGTTCATGTTCCTGAATCAGCCCAAGCTTCCTCTTTCTTGCCTGGCTGGTTTTTCTACCAACATGTTGATGGAGTTAGCAATTTCCGTGCAGTTGCCCACAGATTCCACCACCAGGGACCCTTGCAGGGCTATATGCCACGTACACTGCCTTTCAGTGCATGTTTGCTAAAGATTTCCTAAGACAGAAGAGCACTAGAAGAGTTCTGCAGTGTCTGTAAGTGAATACATAGATGGAAGTGTAAAAGCAGGATTGAAAGCACTGGTTTAATCTCATTGAAATAAACACAGCTTTTATGACCTTTTCCTGTAGTTCATGTCAAGTCCTCCATCAAGTTCAGTGTGACTCAAAATTTAGAGCAACATTCCCTTTAGGCTGTTCCATTAAAGTCCAGATGCGAGTGAATGTTCTGGCTCAATCTGAAATTTTCCACCAGCTTCCAAATTCATAACCTGCAAGCAATTGCAAGAACGTTGGCTGCACATGCCTATTCATTGATCCCAAACAGGGAGTCTTTGTACTCAATGGTAGAGGGATGATGTAGTTTCTCCCTTACTGCTTTGAAATAAAGATAAATTAGTAACATAGCAATTTTTTGAGAACCTGCTTTTGACACCTTTTGTTCTAATGTTTATTTTGCAGGCTATTCTCTTATTTACTCTACGAAACTATTTCTTATTACCTAAAATTTATACTTCTGCTGCAATATGAAATATTCTGCAGCTGTTCTTCACTTAAGGCTATAGATCTGTATCATGATGACATGCACAGAGTGTCTTAACAAGAGTGATGCAAACAGGACTTTGGGAAACCAGCTTTGACTTTGGTCGGGAGGGTAGGACAGAATTTAGGAATATATTTTGGAGGAACAGCTCGTATCGCTGCAGGCCTTGGGACAGGAATTAACATGTTTCAGCCACTTACCTGCTATATTTTTTCTGATTTGTGCTAGCAGGGAAGGCAGGGAAGGAGTCTGCCCCAGCCTGAATTGCAATTGCAGAGCCCTGGCCACCTCTGACTAGCAGCCCTGTTTGGCATTACTAGGTTGCTCTTCATTTGTAGCCACAGCTCCAACTCCGTCTTCTGTTTCTACCCTGTAGTTTGCTTCCAGTCCTACACGAGGCCAGACCCTTACCCAAGCCTCAGAAGGTACTTCTTGCCTAGTCAGCAAGTGGTCTTTTCCCTCTGTATTGTGTTGCTACATGAGTTTTTGAGGGACTGGAAGATAGCAACATTTTTTCTCTAGATGGTTGCAGTTATTTAGCTTTCTGCTGAAATTTTGTCAGAGTGCTCACATTTCTAACAACCAATGATGCAATTTCTTGTGTTTACAGTGTCATTTATGGTCTAGACCTCCATGGTGCACCTTCCTCAGTGACCAGCCAGCCCCTGGCCTGTCTGAGGTACCTTGGTTGTTTTGGCTAAGGCTGTGAACCCTGCTCCTGCTCTTAACTTTTATCCAGGGGTGAGGCAAGCAAGGATGTGTCCTGTACTCGTCCCTTGTTTGTAAGTACAGCATTAAAAGGAACACAATAATGTAGTATGTTTCTTATTGTAAATAGTTTCATGTAACAGGTTTAGATTCTTATTTTTTTAGCCTAATTATGCCTTTTTATTAGTTGTAGAAAAATATGATTGAGCATTACCCCTTAAAAGGGGAGAATTCTGAATATTTGAGATGGCAAGGCAGGAAAAGAGTTCATGGATCCTTCAAATGGCCATGCTGCTTAGAGGTAAGAGCTCAATCCCAAATCTGTGGCCTGACTCTCACCATGCCTCTTCTGCCTGAAGGTTTCAGCAGTTTGAAGTCTGTGTGTGGGTGCTGCCCCTTTGCCCCTTCATGGTTATGGGAAAGTCACACTGAATCATTCTGGTGGTGCCTCTTGCACATCCTGGGTTTCTTCGGACTTCCCTATTCTCTTTCCCTCTCTTTCCACCTTCTTACCCCATTCCAGCATTGCACATGCTATTCTGAGATTGAAAACTGTGCTGTGCTAGGCCACCCTGAAGCCCAGAATTTCTCTCCTTGCTCACGCTCACAAGTTTTTGCTGGATCTGGTGTTTCTTACTGAACACCATACTTGAGATATAAAGCTATGTAGCAACATAGGAAACTTTCCAAAATCAGGCACATTTTTAAACCCTTTGAATTTCATATGAGAATGAATCATAGAGTCATTTTATTCTTGTACAGAATAGGGAACTTCACAAAAATTAGGAAGCAAAATGATTTGTAAGGCAACTTTGCTTCATGTTGAGACATCCACCCTGAGCTTTCTCAACTCCCCCTTTGTATTTTTTCCTAATTTTGAGAAAAAGAAACAGTTCTCCTCCTCTATCCAAAGAGTGAAATGAAACATCTTGTTTCAGGGTCAAATTAAACATTCTAATCTACTGTGAGTTCTCCCTTGCCAAAAAGCAGATAAACTGCTTTTGGTTGACTCATCACAAAAAACGTGTTCTCAGTGTCACCACCAAGCCAAATGAATTCATTATTCAGACAGCTTGAAGTGAATTCCTACTTTGAGTCAAGGGCTGGAAATTGAACTTGATGTTGCGTTTGACTTTGATTATCCTCAGAAAGGGAGGACGCTTGAGTCAGCTATAGATTGGTGACGTCCTCAAGAGCCCAGCCACATGTGGCAGGGGCACGAAGTGTGAGGAGGTAGCCTTAGGCACAGGCCTAGTGTAGATGACAGTACTGGAGTGCCTTTTTACACCACTGTCTGTAAAGTCTGCCAGAATAACCTCCATTATCTCTGCCCAGGTGCAGGGAAGCCGTGAGTGTCATGCTCTTCCCTAGAGCTGATGATCATTATCTCAGCAATGCTCCAAGCCCCAGTTATTCTAGGAGCAAATGACCCAAGGTAACTCATCTGAACCAAGCCCGGCATTTGACAGAGCATTGCATTCAGTTATTAGACTGGAGCCTGCTGCTTTACTTTCCAAGTTTCAATTTCAGTGTGTATTGCTGTTGGCTGTGCTTCTCAATAGCTGGTATTTTCTGTGCTACTGATGGAAAATAGACACATACAAGGAGCTGTCTTCAAATACAAGCTTTGAGGGGCCTGAACTTGAGAACATTAACATGTGCTTGTGTTGTGCCACCAAGGGCAGGCAGCAATTTAAAAGCATCTGCACCTCTGTTTACAGGGGCTGTGTTCAAGGACTTTCCTAAGTGATATGCAACAAAGCAGATGTAGCAGGAAATGTGCTGCTCAAGCAGCTCCTTGGTGCTGACATCCCCCACTGAGCAGGAGAGCATCTAGGCCATCTAATTGCTTTGATGGACACTTCCATCCTCTTGCTAACACATGAGACGTTTCACTGCCAGCAAAGCAGGAGGAACACAATCAAGGTAATGCATTTGACCATCCTAGGAGGGTGAGAGGTGGCTGGGTGGAATTCCTCCCACTAAAGAGGGATCGGGGCTGTGTGTTGTCAAAAAGAATTTGAAATGAGTTGTAAGGTCACTGTAGTTTCACCAGCAGAAGTTGTGACTGACCTACTGCTCCCAGGCCCAGGAGAAGGGATTTCTTCCCCTGTCCCTGTGGCAGGATGAGGAGCATTTGAGGGTGCTTCTTTTGCTCTTTGCTCCCAGGTTTTACTGGGGCACTCACTGGGGCTGGGTCCTCAGCCATGCCAACTACTCTGGGGTGGCTCCTGCTTCCCCCAGCTCCTCGCCCAGCGGCACCTCTGAGAAGAGGAGAAGGGAATCAGTTCTGACCATCCTCATGCTACATAGCATTTTTAGGGTCTGTACAAGTATCAGTTAACCTATGTAGCACCTGAACGATGTTGTTTGGTGGGTAATTAACTGAGAAAACCCACCTTATTCTCCTGGCTCTTGGGAGATAAAGGAGAATCGAGTGCTGGAGGTCACCATGGTCAAGAGATGACTCATTCCATCATCTGTGAGGAGGAAATGAGACAAACTGAGCCCTTCCCTACATTAGACTTCCCTTTCTTCTGAAGGACAATAGAAGAGAACCCCAAAGTGCAAAAGGAAGGAAGTAAACCAAGAGGAAGCAGGCAAAAAGGATGGAGTAGGACAGAATGGCAGAAAGAAGGACTAACGGCCAGAAAACAAAGATGTGACTGTGAAAACAAATCCACCAAATGACAGAGGGAGACACAATGAGGTATCTCTGGGAACACGGATTTGCTGCAAGGGCTGTTCACTGTGTAGCTTCACTCCTCTAACAGCATCTTCTCCTGTAGAGCGTTGTCCTCCTGTTCAATGGACACCGCAGATGAAGGCAGTCAATGACAAATATGTGTGAGTTCAGTTATTCAAGACACAAAAATCTTAACCATGTTATACTTTATAGTTCAAATGAGCCAGGAATACTAGGTGAAAAAAATGAAAGCACATGGACCAGTTTCACTGGTTTGTTGTTTTTGTATTTAAAACGTACCCATCAAGTATTGTTTATACTCCTTCCTCCCTACCTAACTTCTACTTTCACAGCTTCTCCCTGGCCTGTCCTCACCTCTGGCACTTTGCTTCTATGGCAGCTCCAGAAGACCTTCCCCTTCCTTTTGAAAACGTATCAGTTAAAAAGTTAACCTTACTTTTTTGTTGGAAATGTGAAGGACCATCTCATGCCTTTCCATAAGCCTGGTCTTGGAGGTCCTACCCTGCGTGGGGATAATTTCCAAGGTTAGTGGGAAAGAAATAATTGAAAATAGGAACAAGGGGCCATATTCAGAGCATCTACTTGGCACTTCCCATCTAGACATTTCACTTTCTAAAAATCCAGATGTCAGACATGAGCAGGGTGCTTCAGAGGTCAAAAGAGGGCCTGTGTAATTCGTGGGAAAGGTAACAGCTCCAAAGGGTAACTCACAAATTCCCAATACTGGCTAGGCAGCAACCTGGAGTTAGTCAGCAAAAGACATGAAGCCAGACGTCTTCCTCCATTCCTGCTCCTCCCTGGTGCCTGAATCAGAGCTGTGCCCTCGGTTCTCTCCAACCCATCAGAACCCAGAGTGCAGCAACCACGTTGGTGCTGGGTGAGCAGGCCTAACTGCTTGGAAGATGTTTTTCATTGTGCCAGTACTACTCTCTGCCATTGCCCTTGCTGCAGTTCAGATGGTTTCTTCAGAAAAGGGCTTTGAGTCAGGGCTGTTTTCTCCCACCAGCCAGGCTATGAGGTTAGAAAATCATGTTTTCTTGAGTTTTGGTTGTTTTCCCTCTCCCCCTCCCAGACTTCAGGAAACTCATTTTTGACTCGTTAAAGGGAATATTTAAAAATTAAGAGCAAGGGGTGTCCCGACCTGGGGGACTCAGCTGGGGAAAGATGGGCCTGCGGGAGCTATGGGGACTTGACTTTATGCCTTCAGGCTGACAAGGAAGCTGAACGCAGATTTCCCATTTCCTAGGTGAGTATTCTGCCCACTAGGCTAAGATCTGACTTTATTTATTCATTTACATTTACAGGGTTTTTTTTCATGTTTTATTGACTACATACATGAACACATAAAATTTATTCTCTTAGGAATGTGCAAAGGAGCTGGAAATGTTATAGGTATTGGTGGAAAAAGTGCATATGACTGAGTATTCTCATTTTTAAAACATACAATTTGAAAATCCTTCTTGGTCTGGGGAGGAAAAATATTGTTCATCTTTGGTGACCAATCACACAGTCCAACTGGTGAGCAAGCAATAACTGTGGCACAACACTCACAAGTAAGTACACAGTCTGCAAGATGTTCCCATGTATTATTCAGTGAATAATTCTAAATAATGGAAACACTGGAATCTGTGTGTAGATGTAATATGAGGGACCAAATTAAATGCATTGTGCAATAACAGAAGCTGACCCAGCCCTAGTGAAGAACAGAATCAACTGTTCAGAAAACCTGTGGGCCTATGTAACACTAATTTACTGTGTGCTAGCAACAGTAATCCAAGTCCAGCAATCTGTAGTGGATGGTAGTTATCATTCAAAGTGACGAAGCAGCTGCTGAACTACGTAAGCTTCACGTAGATACAGAAGATACACCTTCACTGCAAAGGCACCTTCAGAGTAATTTTCATTTTCCACTTCGGCTCCTCTGGAGCTGACCGTGGTTGGTTGAGAACTGGCTGTGGCCAGGCATCGCCCATGGCCCCCTCTTGTGGGGTTTGCAGAATACTGTGACCCCAGCCATGGCTGATGAGCTGTGGGTGCACAAACTCTAGCCTATCCCCCCTTCACATTACATGTATGTTGAGACCTTTGTGTGCAGATTAGCCTTGAATTAATGGCAACACGTAGGTTATAATCTGGATCAATTCTTGCCGGCAAGATTAGGTACTTATATCAATTTAATGATGTTACAACTTTGCATGCTTTTGATTATTTTATTCTGAGCTGTAGCCCATATTCAAATAGAGCAGAATGATAAGTTTTTCTTCCCTTAGGGTACACATCAAAGTAATCATATAGATAAAAAACTTATTGAAACTTTGTCCCACATTGCAATCTAGAGGAGAGGGGATAAAGCTCATAGCTGTTGTAACAAATTTCCCTGTTGTTTTTTAAATGTTCCTACTTGATGCAAGACAAAACTTTAGGAACGCTACTGAAGGGCAATGAGGTATAACAATGGATTTATATTTAAACAAGAACTAGACCACGGTAAGATGTTTTGCCAAGACGTAACTTGGCATAAAACCAAACACATATAAGTAAATTGTAGTAAAAAGTTGCACAAACTTTTATCTATTTTTGATTGCACTTTTAATTTTGTCAACACAACCAATGTGTTGCAGACTTGCAATTAAGACCTGATAGTGGGAAAAAGAACAGGAAGAAGAAATTGAGTCAGTCAGTTGTTTGAAAGTAAGCCAAGAACAACAGTATGGAGAGAAAGGAAGGAACTTGTGAAAGACCTACTTACTATTTTATTTCCAACATTCAGCTTCTTAGCTTTAATAATGCTTAAAATACCAGTCATAAGTTGTGGCTGTGAAGGAAAATATGCAATATTTTCTGACAATTGCGTGTTTTTTTCTAAAGGCACCACAGGAGAAGAATGTCTTGGAGCTTCAGCAGATTTGAAATGTTGTACAAGAAGTCAGAAAGAAATTGATCTAGAAGATGTAGTAAAAGGATATACAAGTCTTATTGACTAACCTGCTGAGTCACTACTTCCAAAAAGCTCTGAAGTCCAGGTCTGTACTAAAGACTTTCCTTTCAGATATTCAGTCTGCACAATCTGCTGGCATTCAGCTTTGACACATGCTTTTATTTTTTCGGAAAAAATTAAAAAGGCAGGTTGATGAAGTTTTGTTTTTCTCAGGTTTTGGTAATCTGAAATCATATGTTTTGGAGTATGTAGGTTCTCTTAGTGCGAACCCTCAAGCTTCTGGTATGCTGTGATGGAACATGCAGCATACTCTATTTTGCTTTAGTCCTTGCAGAGTTCCAAAGCACTGTGGCTGTATACCTGCTAGGTTTTATTCAAAACGCTTCAGAAATCTGGATCAGGTTGTGTTTTCACCAGAACCACAAAGTTGCATTGGAAAGGCTGGATGATTTTGCTTTCCCCTCCTCAAACCTCTGACTGCTGTGAGAGACCATGGCTGTTATCTGAATGTGTTGTCTCAGGCTGCAGTGCATGCAGTCATCCCACGATCTTTTATGTCCATGCCTATAAGAAACACGTCAAAATGAAGAACTTCCTGCCAAGGGACTTGATGAAGAGCTGTGCCTTCTGTAATTCTGTCTTCTTTACAATTCTGTAAATTGTATTCTGATTTGGTATTATAGAATACATGTGACCTTCACCTTTGGGGCTTGGTCGTAAAACGATTCTGGCCAGTATTACTTCATTTGAGGAGCTATAGCTGTGGGAAGAGAGTTTGGACTATTATGGAGGGAGAAAGGGGTCTGAGTGGAACAGCTTGGGTGTTTCTGCCTTTAACAATAGGGTTCTAAGGCAGGATTTTTCCCAGGAATTTGGGCCAGAGCTCTCATGGACAATTCTGGAGAGCTCTCAGCTGCTCTGTTACTAAAACTGAGGACAGCACTCTTTGAAAATGTTTTATCCTGAGCAGCTCTGGAAGTTGTTCTTGCTTGGAGCGGCTCTGCCTGGGATGGAACAGAGCTATAACAGCAAACTTGGAGAAAGCCACAGAAAACCAGAAAGGACCCATGAGTCCTCTAGAAATGCACAGGAAAATATCTCATCCCTCTACCCTCAAAGTTTGTTTCCTAATTAAAAGTGTTCTTTCGCAACATCTCCACATTAGGATCCTCGGTGGAAATTAATAGTTTTAAGCTTGAGGGAGAGAAAAAAAAAGGTTATTCCAATTTACTTAGGGAAAATGACGAAGACATGGTCTATGCTTTCTTTGTACCTTCAACAGGGAGAGAGACTGGCAGAGTTCAAGGCTAAGCAGAATTTTTCATGCATTTTAGCTTCTTGAAGGACAGCCATTAATGAAACTTTGAAGGTCATTCTGTCAGGGTTAACAACTATAGAAATATGAGACTAGGCAGGGAATCCTTAACATCAACCCTCCAAAAGTCTATTTGCATTTTCAAAAGCTTTTTTTTTTTTAAATCAAATAGACATTGAAACAAGGTGTATAAAGAACACAGAAATACCTGTTTTATAAAAGGTAAAAGTTGCAAAGAAAATTTTTGTCCCATTTGTAACTGTGTTCTGTCTTCTAGTTCAAAATAGCTATGATAAGTTGGAAAGAAGGGAAAACAAGACTGAAACTTCAAAAAATGCAGTGTTTCATTGTTGGGGTTTTTTGTTGTTGTGTTTGGTTTGTTTTTTTTTAACTGAAGCAGTCAAAACTTTTTTTCTCCATTTTCCTCAGCAGCATCTTTTTTCTCACCAGAAAAATATCACTGAGATTTGGAACGGGCTTTCCTCCTTCCTAAGAGCATTCCTCCAATGCATCTCTAGCTTTTTATATATCTGTAGTGGCTTTGACCAATTTAAATTAGATGGGATGGAAGAGGCAGAGTGACTGCAAAAAACAGGAGCTCTACCCAGGTTAGCTGTGAGCCTCACTATGTACTCACGCTCTCGGTCAGGGTTTCTGCCTGTGTTGAACTTCATGTTGCTGTGACATCCTGCTGGCTGTACGCAAGCCAAACTCTTGCCAAGCTCCCGTGCTCGTGTACGTCTGCATGAGCAGCCGGTCTCAGCACTGATTGTGACAGTAGCATTCCTGCAGTGCTGGCACAGTTCTGAGGCAGGATCTTCCCATCACCATAATCCGGGCCTGCAGTTTGGAGGGGGAAATCTGTGAAGCAGTTATTGTAGAGTACTAATTTCTAAAGGTTTGTTATCAGCAGTGTGGGAACAGCAGCTTGAGTAAATTTAGATGAAGATTAGAATAATATTTCCTTCCTGTGAAAACAAAACAATATGCTGAGACAGTGTGTGTAGCCCATAATTTGGTGCTTTTCAGCTCTAAACTGGAAGGGAGTGACTGCTTTAAGTGATTTATCTTCAACTCTGCTTTTTAAATTCTATATTGTGTATATTAGAAACCTATTGACATACTGGGGCTAATGTAACCCTGTACATGAATAGATTGTGGCTGCACAGGGCCCATGCAAGCACACCTTGTTTTGAACAATATACTAGGAGTGCCCTTGCATGGTGGACTATGTGAGGGGAAAGGCTGGTGGAAGATATCTTCATCCAGGAAGAAGTGTTAGTACCTTCACTTTCCATCTCTTCTTCCCTTGTAACTGCATGGGCCTCATATGTCACCAGTACCACGCTTGCTTTCCATGCCTGTCTGAAACTGGGGAATTAGAAAGAAAATACAGTCTAATACTGGAAACACCAGCACACTGATGAGGGGGAGGGTAGGGGAAAGGGGCAATAGACAGGGAACAAAAGGAAAAATTAAATCCCCTGTGGCGCCAGGGTAAATCTCTGCATGGAATACGTTTCCAGTGTAAAATTCTTGTGAAGTAATTTTGGGCATGCAGATAGACCACGTCAGCTGTTTCTTGGTTACAGACTGTGAGTATGCTCTTGCCCATGGTGTATGTGGAGCTATTCTTTCCCTGAGGGGGGAGAAAGACGCTGGTGTACATAAGTCCTGGAGTAAGAGCATCCCCAGGGGTGACTACCCAGAGCAGCCAACAGCACCCTGTTTGTTCACATCTCAGCTTAGCCTGTGGTAAACTGTTTGTGTACTGTATGCAAAGATCTTAGGAAGAACACAACTTGTTTGAGACTTAAATATCAGCTTTCTTCTTCTAAAGGGGAGAGGATTTTCTGGCATATTTTAATCTGGAATTTATTTATAGTATTTATATTTGCATTCAGTAAAAGTTATCAACACTGACAATGAAAAACTTTGTAGCTCTACAGCAGAGTCACAGATGATACCAGCATCCTTTGGCATCACATGATATGATTAATATGACTCTGCTGCTGCAGTATATCACTAGATTGTTTAACATCTTTTTCTTAATGAATGCTGAAGGTGAGTATAAGTATTTTATGCTAGCAAACAACTCATTATTCTAGGTGCAAAATCCTCTGCCACAAACCATAATACACCCTCATTCAAATGAACCACACACAATAGGAGTAAAATATCTAGAGAAAAAAATTTCTTTTCCCTTTCCTTCTGAAACTCCCCCCTCCCCTCACCTCGCAAACACTGTAGCTATAAGCAGGTAGATAGCTTCCATATTGGTGCATATGGGATACATCAATGTCCTCTCTATTTTATTTTCTATACAACTACTCAGCAATTATGAAAGCAACAGTGGCTCTAGATAGCCTTGTTACACAACAGCCTTTTTTGTGGTGATTTTTTTTTTTCAGATTTTCATGCTAAAAATGTGTCAATGGGGTAAAGTTTTTGTCTAAATTTTTCTGTAAGTTTCTACATTCAGAATTTTGTTTGGCCAGTATCAGTCTCTTACATTTTATACTTTAGCATAGCTCAGCAGGCATTTTTTGTTCATTTTTTTTTCTGTGCCAGTATCTTTCCTTTCACTGATAGTGCCATGGGAGTACATTTTCCTTTAGTATTTTCAGTGACATATGTAGTGGAAAACACAGTGCACTTTGTCAAGCCGTTTGTTGTATCTGTATACATGTGGATACAGAGATAATATATACATTTTAGTGATTAATTATAGACTAAGTAATTCTTGTCTGATAGAAATCTAATCTATTCCATGAAGACAACCATTGTATAACAGAAGAAAATAATATGAGCACTGAACAAAGAATGCTCAACAATTAAATCTTGACTGCACAAATCTCATTACTGGATTCCTTTTGTGTCAGACGTGCTATATTCCACCCAGCTGTTGATTACTGGAGTTCCCACTGACCCAGCTATCACATAATTATGAAAAACAGGACACACACAACAATAACTACAAGGGCTCAGAAAGGAAATTACAGCATCATGACTGTTTGCCACATATACAAAGACTTGCTCCCACGTGACAGATGTATGGCTCAGGAATGGCTGTGGAACTCAGAGAAGCTTGTGCAGCACCTGGGAAGATCGATCTATCTCGCAAGCTCAGGTTCATGCTGGTCACAGGAGCTGGAATTTAGGTGCAGAGGAATGACTCAATAGGCAGTAGCAGCTGGAGAGCGTTGCCTTCCTGCAGGGAGCCGCTCAGCTGGTTGGTCCCTGGCAGGAGGGCACAGCGAGCACCAGGAACCCCCCATTCAAGGTACCGGGCACCAAGAACCCCCCATTCTAGGTACCAGGCACCGTGCACTTTGATGTATCAGTCCATACTTGAAACAACATCTAGAGGAAATATAACAGTCTATGTTTTTCAGAGGAGGAGACTATACAACCCAAAAGTCCTCCTGCTCTTACAGTGTGTGAAAATTTGCTCTTCGATTTTTGTCATGTCAGGCTTTGAGACACATCAAAGCAAGAAAGAAGCAATGAAACTGTGCAGGAAAAGTGCTGATGCTGACATGTTTTGGAACAGCAATCCCTTATAAACTAAGGAAGACCCCACCTGACACCTCAAGGTAAGTGTCAGGAGTCATATAGCTATATCTAATGACATCAAGCCCCTGACTTTGGTGTTTACCTACCCCATGACAGCAAGCATGGGGCAGGTAGATCCCTAGGGAGATGGGTTTCTTGCCTGGAGCCCACTTTGCTGGCTTGTTCAGCAAAGAGCCAGACAGCAAGCACCCACCACCATCATCTGGGAGAGAGAAACTGATCCTGGAGGGATGCCCTGACTCTCAGCAGCCTGGGTACAGCTCGTATGGACATGCTCATCTGGGTGGATCCAAGTGCCAAGAACTGCAGCTCTTTCCAGCCTAGCTCTCATGGATGATGGAGGTGTGTGTGCAGTGTCAGTGAAGGAGTGGCCATGGGTTCCAGCAGGCATCAGAGAACATCTGTGCATATCTGACATGGTGCATCCAGGTTGAACATCAGTCTATCTGCAAAGGCCCATAGACCAACAGCTGTGAGCCTCTGTAGCCTCTGTGTTTGATTTGATTCCAATGTGCCCATGTTACCCAAAGCCTCTGTGGCAGGCATTGCAGTGTGATGTTGACATGAGACCTCTTCCTGCAAACAAAGGGTCGATGCCAACAGCGTCATGTACTCTGCCTCAGATACAGCCACCACTAGGGATGAGGCTGATGGCAAACATGGATGTAGCTCTTGGCCCAAGGGTGCACATAGCAAGAGTTACTGCCAGGTTTTGCTGACTGGTGGTGAGAGCCTGGGTGCTGCAAGTAGAGCTGATACAAGATGGTGCAGGTGGGGCCTTCCTATGTTTCCTTGCTGATATAATGCCCTGTCCTCCTAGCACTGCAGGGCTCTGCTTTGTTCCTCATGGGTTGCTGTTTGAAGGATATAACCTACCAGTATCTGTAAAAGTTTCCAGATGTTGATCTTCCTTGCCTTCACCTTTACTTTATTATTGCGAGGAGCCCCATGTCTCCTCCTTCCTGCTCTGCTCTGAGCAGGCAGGATTATCCACTGACCTAGGATGGATGAGAAATGCTGACCTTGGTAAGCGAGATGCTAACCTTGCCTTTTTCAGGTCTACTTCATTCCTAGGGGGCTCATAACTTTTTGTGAACTTGACTTCCCGGCTGAATACGGCTTAATATCTTCAGTGGCAGATATTCTTTGGGTGTGTTTTTGGGGGGGGGGTTTGTTTTTTTTTTTGTTTGGTTGTTTGGTTGGTTGTTTTTTAAAATACGTATTTGAAATATAAACCCAAGGAGGCAGAGAGGTTTGACATTTTTCTTTCTGTTGCATAGAGGAAAGATGTTTTTTCCCTAGATCTGCTATACGCTAAATGGTTTCTTTGAGACTTCTTGTGGACTTCGATTACAGAGTAAAAATATAAATTGAAAGCTGTGGTAATAGCCATCAGTTTAGTTAAAAAAGTCTGCTTGGGTGGGGAACGTAGGGAGGAATGGAATGCATGTTAATGCAGCAGAGGAGGAGGTGGAGCAGCTGTGTGCCTGTGGAAAGGCTGCAAACAGGAATGAAAAGGAGTGTAGAAATGCAGTCAGCTATCTAGGCTTCCTCTTGATATTTTTGTGAAGACATTATTTGTTCAAATGAGGAATGAGAAATTACAATGGGCTGGGTGGTGGCTGCTGGAGGTGTAGGAAGCATTGTTGGCAATGAAGGGGATGGGAGGATCTCAGAGGAAGGACGAGATGAAATTGTGGATGGAACTAACAGATGTGGTGTGGGATTTACTTCTGCATACACAGGGTCACTCACTCACTCATTTCTGCTATAAGCAGACATGTGTAGTATTTAAAAGAAATACCAGCCAGCACATGCAGTCCTGCAAGAAGCAGTGGTTTCTCCTGAAACTGTAGAAATGGTTTGCCCTTAGGCTGCTCTAAATGCTTATAAGCTTTGTCTTATTGCAGTCATTCTTCTGAAAGAGAGGGGTGGTATCTGTGGTGTGATGTTTCTCATTACATGTGAAAAAGAAATCCTTGTCATCGTGTATATTGGAGTAAGCTCAGCGTCCCACAGTGCTGGCAAATAAAACAGAGGTAAGAGTTAGGCCAAACCCCAAAAGCTTCTGAATTGCTCCAGAGAAAGTTCAATTTGCTAAGGAAAGCCCTCCAAGGCTCCTCTGAGACTTCCAAGCCCATGCCACCCACTATTCAGGGAGAACACAGAGAGGTCCCTTCTCCCCCTGAGTTGGCAGACACCCATCATGCAGAGTAGGTTTTGGCTGCTCCTACCTCTTCTGTGGCTGGAGCTCAGGGGGCCACAAGACCCTCTCTTGCAGGTGAGGTACTGCAGGTCAGGTATGGCCCTTGGAAAAGCACCGTCTCCTGCGTGCTTAGGCTCTGATTTGGTGAAGAAAAAAACATTCTTCATGAAAAAGATTTATTAATTAATTCAGGGAAGTCCTACAACCTTTGTTACAGAAGTGATCAGGTCAGATTATCACAATTGCCCTTATCTGCCCTTTCATGATGTATTTAATTTATATATATAGTGGGATTTAACTCACTTAATATAAGGAACTATAACCAAAGGTGAGTATGTTGTAGCGTGGGGTTGCAGGGTCACCGAGGAGGGACTCCCTGTTAGACATGTGACCGCTGAGCTCGGGCAGCCCAACTCTGCTAAACATGGACCAAAACTCTGCTCCATCATGTTGCTCCATGAATAACAGATTATCAATTCTTAATGATCCTTCACTGCCAACACACTGTCACTGCTTGCCAGAATGGTCATCTACAAGGAGATAAAGACAGAAAGGACAGAGGCATGCCTCATAGCAAACATTGAGTTTTCACGCTGATGTAAATACACAGAATCAAATGGAATTAGTATATACACAGAATCTCCAGTTTACTACAGGCAAATTCTCATTTTCCACAATTTCCAAATTAATCAATTCTGTTATCTCATGTCCAGCATTGGAACTTACTTTTGGTGCTGTTCTGCTGACTGTGTTTGACTCTGGAACTGCAGAGAAGATGGTAACTTTCTCACTGAGTTTTTTTCTTATCTTCATGTAGAACATGTTAGAAATATACATTAGATGAAATACTAGAATTTCATAGTACTGTTAAAATATATAGAAAGGAGATAATTCTTTAGGAAAACTGCTTGGTTTTGGAGTGATTTCTTTGGATTCCTACTGATCTCAGCCCCGTTGCTTACATGTAACTTTTCCATACAGAGGTAGATATTGTAGACCTTTTAGAAGCCCATACCTGAGATCTGCTGTAATGCATAGAGGTCTCAATTTACTACAAGATGAGCTCTATTTGTCCACTTTTGGGTGCTTCTTGTGGAAAAAAAAGAGGCACTTTTCACAGCCTGAAAATGGGACAGGATTAAATTTAATGTAGTAAGGTCTTGCACTGTATGGCTAAAGTCATGCACAGTCATCCATTAATAGGCTGTGAAGAAAATAATATTACCATTTTATAGATAAAGGAACTTAAAAAATTGTGATCAGAATAATATTTAGAAAACAAAAAGGTTCCTAGCCCTTCTCTAATAGATTATTCGCCAAAATGAAGGGGAGTGTCTGGTCCTCAGACCACCTGTTAGGAGAGAAGAGCCTGGAGCAGGACACCTTGGAAGTTTACACAAAATTAGAAAGTGCAAACAGTATTGCTTAAGCCCATTCCTATTTGATGTGGTTTAGAAAAGCTCTGTTTGTTTTCAAAGGACTAATAGTTTATTCTCTCATTTGTCATTAATGAGCCCTTCAGAAATGTAAAATACTTCCTTTGGGAATCTACTTCAGGAAATCTCTCTTCTTCCCAAGCTGGGTGCTCACACCAAGGTGGGCAGAAACCATCTACTGCACTACAGGCACAGGTTTGGATACTGGTGACTCCACCACGGACATGTTCTAAAATAGTGGTTTATCACGCATCATTGCAATGATTTTAGATATATGCACTACCAAACTCCCCTGCTGTGGTGGTGAGCAGGGGGAAGGACTGGAGTCAGGCAGATCTCCCAGCTCATTCTTGGCATGTAGTGCTGCTTGCAATGTTCCAGAGCCCTCTTCCCATGCATGTGTGGTTGATGAAGATCACTGGGCTCCTGAGTGGAGACCTTTGCTCCCTGCCCATAGCTCTCTGAGTCTCTGGTCAGCCAGTGGAAGCACACTTACTCTACCCACTCTTTTTATCCTCAAATAATACTTGTTTTTCTCCAGATTGCTAATGACATCTTGAATAGCTCCCCTGACTCCAGAAAAGTCAATCTGGGGTGATTTGTGAGACTTCTCTCCCTGTCTTGTTCTCCCCTGTTTTGTTGTTTTTGTTTTTTTTTTTCCCCCTGGTGTGCTTCTAGTCCAAGGCAGGTATTTTCACCCAGGGTGTCACTACTCACTTGCAGTGTTTTCCTCTATGTTTTGTCTTATTATGCTGCTGGATGCAGAGATATGGAAAGGAGCAGGAGCCTGAAATTTGCCTGGGTAAGTTGATGCAGACTCCCCCTCCAGTCACTGTGCATGACCACAGTGGGGAGCAAATTCAAGAGCACATATGAAAAAGGAGCATGTAAAAATAAATCTGAAAAGATGTAAGGAAAAGTGTACATGTAAAAAGCTCAGCATACTGTCTAACATGATAACAGGAAGATATTTAATATCAACAAACTATCAAAGCAAGCTGAGGTATGGGACTCTGTGGTTGTTACCTATCTCTGTGCTCTTGTCCGACCTTCAAGGATAGCTCACTGTGTTCACAGCATAAGTAATAATCAGCCCAGGCAGAACCAGTAAACACACACACACTAGCTCAGGGTAGTGACTGGTGTTACACTATATACACAATTGGTAGGAGAGAGATAAGAGCCAGCTTTTCTAAGCTGTGACGTATATACACATATGTGGATGCACAATGGAGTAAGGAGGCAGGTAACTGGGCACACAGAGACTCCAGATGCATGACAAAGTCCTGCCACCTCCATGTCCACTCTCTACCCTCTCCATGGAGCCATGTGTGCAGGATTTGCCTTCTGCGCAGCCTTTGCCTTCTGCCTACCCCTAAGAAGTGCTATCAGAGTTCACTAGTTAAAACTTGGAAAATGCAAAAAACGTTAACAAGAGAACTGAAATGGTCCATTTTCAGTATTTCAGCTTTCCCAGCATCACAGTGTAGAGAGGTGTCCCTGTTGAGATGCTCCTCAGGTCAGCTCCTGTCACAAGCAGGCTGTGTCATAACCACAGTGGGGCATCAGTGCTCAGTGATATTTCCACTTCCCTTCTGAAGGCCTGGAGATCACTGTACCAGATCTTCTGTCTGGTGAAGTTAATGAGCTTTGGTTAACTTAAACTTTAGAGCAGCTGCAAAAAAGCAGGTTTGTCTTGGTTTTGTATTCACATATGGTTCCATCACTTGCCTGAACAAAAGCGCAGGACTTGAGAGGCTACCTTGGTTCTCGCTTTAGCTTAGTTTGGAGCATTCCAGATCGTGCTTTCATTCTCACATGCCCACAAAAATCAAACTTAAACACATCAAAGCAGACACTAACAAATGAAAAGGAAGAGTATGCACCTTCATATGCAATTACATGCCTTTCTAATGAGGCGTTTGCTGCCCAGTACAATTTTAAAACCATGGAAGCTTGTTAAATTCCAGTGTGTACTGAAATATTTTCTGGAACTAGAGAGGTAATTAGAATTTTTTGGCTGGCCATCAGTGTGGATACAAAAAGCTTAGGAAAAGTATAATTTATTTGTCTGTATAATTTTTTCTAGTACTATAATTAGTTATGTTCTGATAACATAAATACATAGGCACATAGGATTTGGAGGTATGTTCTGTGCCATCACATCCAGTTCTTTGTTTTTGAAGATAACTGTATCATATGCCTGCTGCAAAGTGCACAAGTAGTATCCTAAAGATAGCTTAGTGTTCTGTTTTCATTTTTCTTCTTTTCCCTGGGTTGTTGGAAAGACATAAGCTGTGGTCTCACAGTTTGACGAGTTCGTCATAAAAAATTAAATAGGGATGGATTTGCTAAGCGCCTAATTCTTGCAGCTAATTTGAGAAGACCTACTAAATATGGAATTAAATGCTACCTGGGAAATCATTGTTCTTAAGACAAGAGCAGCCTGAGGTTCTGCTACTCAGAAATACAGACCCTCAGAAGTGTGGTGTTTATACACAGGTCCTAAATCATGGAGTCTCTCTAACTGAGAGCACTATAAAGATAACATATGGAGCGAGTCCTTGGATATGTGATTTAATAAAAGCTGTAAGAATTGTGTTGTGTTTATGTGATGTGTTCTGTGTAATCCTCAAAACTTTTGCTGCTCTAGGAAAGCTTAGCTGCTTTACTATCAAGACAAATGGTGCAACTGCATTTTTTCAATGTATTGGGCTCTGTTAATATAGCATATAAAAATCTTTTAGATGGTGTGTGCTATAGTTAATGCTTTTTACCTGCATAGATATAATTTCTGTCCTAATTATTATTGGAGTTTTTCACCAAACACTATTGAATGGGTACTATTTGTAAGGGCTGGCCTGAGTTCTTGAGGTTTCCTTCCTTCAACAACAGAGAGAAATGGGTTTCTCCAGACATTGTTCAGAACAGTGCAGTTGTGCTCCCTGTTGGCATAACCCTCCACTGTCCCAGCACAGTCACACTGGCTTTGTGACTACTCACCAGCAGTGGTGACCATGATCAACATATTTCCTCCTGGATGGCTGCATACTTCAGTGTTTGGTGTGATGGAAAGACCCAGACTGAGCCCAAGAGACAGAAATTTTCTCACTGCCTCCAGCCACAGGACTAAGCCTCACATTCTGCTATTGATTACTCATGTCCTACAAACTCTTTCATTAGCTGAGTAAGAATATGACAAGAGGTTAAATCTTTGCCCACTGAGGAACACCAGAAGCACCATATTTTTTAGAGGAAGCACCCTTACTGACCATGCAAGCTTATACAAAAGCCATAAAAGAGTCAGGGAAATTTCCAAAATGCCATGTCTGCAAAGAATTCTTACCACCAAAGCACACCTACTCCTGTCTGTTGCTGCCTAACATCCTCAGGGACATTTGTGACTCAGTAAAGTACACCCAAAACCTCATTTGATATCATTGCTGCTACCCACACTCTTAACATCCATTTGGCTACAGTGCAGTCAAACCAAGATTGGTTTGACTAGGAATGTGAGGAAGAGTGCCTAGCCTGGGCTGAAAAGAGAGCTAAGCAGTCCAGCTCTTTTCCTGTTCCCTCTGGATTTTTACTCCCCCAGAGCACTCCAGTCTCTGTATTCTCTCATGGGGAAAGTTGGGAACTCTAGCAGATGAGAGTTGTGGTGGGTGCTTGCAGATCTCCAAGCTCTGAGAACATGCTGCCCAGGGGGGACCAGCCAGGGGCACCAGATGCCCAAGCAGACCAGCACCTGCAAACAAAAAAGTTAGTACTGAACGTGTTGTCTTCTTTACTGTGTTCACAAAAAAAAAAAAAAAAAAAAAATAGTTGTAAAACTACCACAAAACCAGCAAACATACAGCTCATGGTCCACACAGCAGCCTTGGCCTCCTACTTTTGGGTTTGCACTGGAAATGTAAGGTGACAAATCTGGTTTTGTGGCTCATTCAATATGTTCTACTTAGTGGTAGCTGGGAAACAGGAGACAGAGGCAAAAAATATTTCCTTTTTCTGGTTACTGAAGTATGTAGGTGTGTCTCCATCCACAAAAAATACAAAAAGATAGATGTTCACATGCAACTCCAGGGACTTATTAATTAGGGGATAGAGGAAGGGAAATCTGTAAAAATATGGTATCTTAATGCTTGATGATACCAAAATTTCTCTTGAGTCTTTAGTGACTACTGCCTAGCTCTTTATTTTCTGGAAGTTCAGTAAAATATATTATTAAATTCCCGACCTGATACAAATTGCACTGCTGGTAATTTTGAAGGAATATTTGTGTTAACTGCTCTGTTCTGTGGAGACTTAATATAAAGAAATGTATTCAGGAACTCAGTTCACTATATTGGCAATGGGAATTGGGAGAGTCATTGAAAAGAGCTGCCTCATTCATTTCTCAGGTTTAATTTTATTAACAGATGCAAATGATTTGTTAAACAAATATAAAACAAAAAGAAAAGGAGAATGAACTCTGTGGCCTCACTGGGCTCTTCATTCTAAACATCCCACTGATAATAACCAAAAAACCCTGGATACGAAGTGCATTTTATCTTGAGTTTACACTGCACTGCAATGAGACACCTTGGAATGAAATGGCTAGAGAAACCACCTTAAAACTTCAGCATTTTCATGTCAGTCACACATCTACTTGAAGACCAGGTCCCTGTTTAAGGTCTAATGTGTTTGGAGAGCAAAAAGAGCTGTGTGTTATTAGCTAGAATCCTCTTTATACAAGGGGAATTGGATCGATTTGACCCTGATTGTCTCTCTCCACTTTTTGTCCCACTACTTCAAACATCTGGCCCTTGGCATTATCTTACGGAAAGGGCTGATTGAACTGTAGGTCTGGCACTTGTCAGTTGTGGGTAATGTCGGCTTCAGTCAGTCATATTCACACATAAATGAGCCATGACAGAAACAGACTGGTGACTAGAAAAAGCAGTTTTACTGCACGTAACCTTCTTGTGTAAAATGCAACAAATAATAAAGTCTGCTCCTCAGGAAAACAGCCTGAAATATGTAACAGAGTGATATATTATCTCTTTTGCTAGCAGTAACTGTCCATTTTGAAATGGATACCTTGTGGGGAGAAACATCAAAAGGGCTATAATTATAAATGCTGCCTCTGTTCCGTAATGTAAGATAACAAAACGAGGTTCCTGCTAAGACATTGCTGCATACAGAGAATTGCAGTAGCATCATTGTGACACCAGTTCTTCCTTAGAGAAAGGTGATACACATCTCAAGTTAAATGGCAGAAATAGAAATCCCCTATTTCTACTTTTTCTTTCTTTCTACTTGTCTTGAAATCAGGATCTCAAAAAAGTTATTCTGTTCAAGCCAGAGAGTGAAAAGCACAATTCAAGTGTAGAGCCCCCTAAATGGAAAAAAATTAAAGCCAATATAAGCTCATATCTATCTATATGATATCACTGCAACTCTGCTATGTGCAGAATGGAAATAAATTAAAAACAGAAAGAAATGAAGGGTGGAAGGAAGGAAGGGGTTTTTTTTCCTAAAACAAATAAAACTCCAACACATTTTCAAAGCAATTTCCATAAATGTATCTCCCATGATTTTTTATTTATGACCCCTAAATTTCTAATTAAATACTAATTAATACTATCACCAGAATTGTCTCCCACCCTCAGCTCTTCATAGGTTTGTCACTTTGATTAATGTGTAGTCATTTATTAACTTATCTAACAAGCTGAGGTGCCTCATGACAAAACAGATTAAATTATCCCTTAACAGTCTCATTACTGCAAAAAAAGGAGTTTTAAACTTCATAAAAATAATCCTCAATAATGCTAAAGCTTTTTCATTACAACCTTAGAAGATGGCGATAGGGTTTTTGTTTGATTTATAATATATGGAGTTGTATGAAGCCTCCATTAATAAAACTTGTATCTTCATTTAAGCTTGATCATTGCAGTGCTTCTGTAGCCCTAGGTGCTTATTATTTAACTTTTACTGTATTTATGAAGATAATTAATGTTCTAACCAGACAGGGACTAAACTACCCACTAGAATGAGATAATTAGGGACATAAATAACATTTAGATGTTGTGTTTTGCTTTTTAAATTAATTGTTTTGTTTTCCAGCTAAACCTGATGAAGAGGAAATCAGAGGCTACCTGGGGTTTATGATGACTTTGCATTAAGCAATTTTGCAGTGCCGGAGCTGACTGGGAGGCTGTGATGGGCACTGCTGGGCTTTGCCCAGAGGAGAGGGGTGCAGCGCAATGGGATCCCACTGCCCCCATGCCAGCTGGGCCGGCCTCTCCCTGGGAAGTCCAAATCCCATCCTCTTCCCTCCCATCCCTGCCAAAAGGGGAGATGAGAGGAGATTCACATCCCACAAGAAGGAGGATGGAAAATGCAGTTTTGTGGGTAATGGGGATGTTCCTAACAGATCCGCGCTGAGAGCGGCAGCCCGCTGTCAGGCTGTGAGGGATGGGGGGCTGCCGACAGCCACGGGACCCCCCCAAAGCACAGACTGCCTGGCTCCCAGAGGACATAGGGGTTTGTGAGCTGCATCCCTTCTGCTGTTCGATTTCTGCAGGCAGGAAGGGTTGAAACAGGCTGGCAGGCAGCAGTTCACTGCATTTTCTCCTACAGCTTCCTTCTTTCCCTGGGTCATCTTCATAATGCTGTATTTATTATTTATTCCAATTTCCTTTAACAAGGAACTTCCTGTCATTCTACATATGTGTAACTTAAACAACATGTATAAATCATATAAAAATAGAAGAATGCACTCATTTGATTGGGAAAGCAGAGACACCCCTCCTTAGCACCCAGTTTCTCTTTGTTCCTGTATATTCCCCAACAGGAAGCAGAGATAACAGGAGCAGTCTCAGGCAGCAGCAAACACATCGGGATGAAGGAGAAGGTAGGATTAAGTGGATTATACACTCCTGAGCTGAGGAGATGTGGAGAAGATGCTCACTGTTCATTGTTGTACCTGAGACATAAATCAAACAATATTTCAGGGGCAAAAAAAACATCCATGGCATGATAGTCTGAAGTATTTTGTTGCAAGTTCCCAGTGACTGCAAGCAAAGAGAAGTTGTACACCTAAATAGATTTTGAAATCCGGTATTAAACACTAATTTTGCTGCTAATGAGGTTAGTCCCTCATCAGGTAAATAAAGGTCACCTTTCAGGGCTTTTTCTCGCCATTGACCTGGGTTTTGCTATGTAACATGACCGGGTAAGGCTAATGAGTATGGTGGTCTTTTCAGTAACCTGTGATGAATATTTGCAGCACAATGACACT
The DNA here is from genome assembly GCA_907165065.1 of Caprimulgus europaeus. The sequence continues at coordinate 60,408,314 of OU015527.1, read as the reverse complement.
TCCCAGCTGCAGAGCCTCAGGACATAAAACACAAAAGTATGTGGCAGGTAAAAATTAAAAGCCAATGACAGAAGATTCTGTAGAAATTATTCAATAGCCTGTACTACCCTCGTATTCCTTCTGAGGTAAGTCAGCTTTACCATATTCTCGTTTAGGGCCTGCTCTTTCTTTTTCTCTTGCCTTTTCTCACTATCCCTTACTGGATTTTTATTTTGTGAAAACTGAAGTTGGGCAACGGCAGGTTGCTGTGCAGGTAGAGGTTAAGCTTGACAGGACACAACACCTAAAAGCCTTCACCCAGGTTCATTTAAGAGTTTGGTAATGATTGCAGAGTCTGGGCTAAGCCTAGGTTAAATAAGTACCTCTTCTTGATTTCTGCTAGTAACTAAATCAAAACACACAATTCCTCACACAAGAAAGAAACAAAAAACCACAGGAGTAAGGAAGAGTCAAGCAGTGCTTTGCAGGATCATTGTGCTGCAATGAATGCTTGCCAGGCTCCCTGACTGCATGAGAGAGCACATCGGTGGCTATGCAAATCAGACAGTGGGTTCAGCTTCTCCTTCTGCATGGGAGAGTGGAAGATTTCCATCCTATTACCTCTCCAGCCTGCTTGTGGGGACTCTGCAGAGACCTTTCTCATTGCACTTGGTCCTTCTATGAAGTTTGTGGGTTGCTTTGACAGCAAGAGTAGCTTGAAGGACCTTCATCAATGTGGAGTCCCTTTCAAAACCTTGAACATCAGGGCCAAAAACATGGCTGTGCAAGAGTTCAAGGATTTTGAACCTTTGTTGAATTAGATAGTCTGAGGCAAGGGATTGCTACAAGGAAAAAGGAACTTACATTAGATCCAAAAGAAAAAGAAGAGAGAAAAAGGACAAAATGGACCTAAGCCAGTTAGGATGTATAAGGTCATGGAATCAGCTTCTAACAGCTGAAAACTGCTAGGAAAAATGGAGAACTAAAATTAATGAGATTAATTTTAACAGCTGTTCAATACAACACGAAAAGCTACTTGCAGGTTGATCTTAAAAATAATTTAAAATAATACAGCTTAGATGCTGTTTTCCAGTTCCTAGCTCTCCTGTTCCATCTGAACAGAAGACTGACTGGAAGCTAGAAGAGTAAAACATTGTTATTAAGGAAACAACCATGCCCTAAAAGACACCAATAGACATTACAGAGGATGCTCAATAGAAGAAGACCTAATAATGAGAAAGTCCCAGCTATCTTTTTCAAATTAAAACTCAAGATTAAATCTCAAAGTAAACTTCCTGAGGTTAGAGCAATAAACAGTCTTATTATTTTACTCACAGATCTTTACAGCTTCTTTCCACATGTACAATACTTTACTTATACCAATCTCAGATTTCTCTTGAATAGCAGTTGTCAAAGTTGCATAATTTTTATGAATTGTAGTGAGGTTGATCTTTTTGTATAACAGCTCCATCTTGAAATATTTGCCTTCTTACTCTCATGTTTCTTATGAGAATGTTGTTTAACCACCATGTTCCTCTGGGGAAGACTCTGTCGTCTTTCCTTCTTACATCTATTCTGATCGATCTCATATACATGTTCTTGCCCCAGCATTGTCCCTTTGCTTAAATACCGTTTTCATATTACTCTGTAAACATGGGGGACAATTTCCCTAGGCTTTCATTTGCTCTGCTAAAGACATTGGGCTCCTTTCAGCCACATTTCACAAAGGATTGCATGTTGCTAGTGATTCAGATTCAACCCCTGCTTTTATGATACCAAAGGGCCTTTCTTCTTCCCTGGTGTTTTCTTCCTGGTCAACATGACCTTATGTTTTCTGGCCAAAGTTCTGGTCACTGATGTCTCAGCAGATGACCTTCATTCTGAAGACATATTTATTCCTAATTGTATTGCAGTTATCCCCAAGATCATCCAGTGCTTCTGGGATTATGTTGTGATCCTCATCTGTATTGATGATGCCTTCTGCTGGCCCTTTAAGAGTCAAAGCGACAGGCAGCTTCAGCCTTGAGCAATTAATTCCTGACCTTGAGTGAAAAATGAAACAAAGCAGACTAACAAGTAAGAACATGTATAAGACAGGATAAGGGATGATTGTGTGCTGTAATCAGTAAACAGTCAAAAGTAAAAGAATGGCTTATGAACAGGTGGAATTATCCAATCACGTCAATTGCTTAGGCATGTGTGTGATAAGGGGTAACGAATCAAAAGTGAAAGTACGCCACGTGCTTGGGGCGTGCTGCAGGAAAAAAGGATACATAAGCAGTGCAAAGCTTCTGTGAAATGCTGATGCCTGATGACTGAACACATATCGGTGTTGGTCGTTTCTTCGTCCTCCGCAGCCTTCCATCTTAGTGATACTTGTAGTTTTAATTAACATAATATTGAATTCTGTGTCATGTGTGTCCATGTATTTGCATGCCCGTGAATGCCTACTTGTCTATATGCATAGCAAAAAATAATAAGACTTTTTTAAAAAAAAAAACCCCAAGAATTTCCAGTGTAGAAATCCAGAACGAGATTTTTCAGTGGGATTCATAAATTAGATAGGTTAGACCCATGGAATTTCATATTGAGGTGTCTGCCTTCCTTACTGTCTCTTAATAAACTGAAAATGACTGGAGCAATTTCTTTTATGTTTGTAAGTACAAGCTTTTATTTGTAAGGACTAAATTTGCCTGGACAAATTTAACTAAAGGTGAGTTTGGATCTTTAAATGAGATATTACATCCTTAATAATTTTCTCATATTTTCTTGATAAGAATAAACTGAAATTTCACAGGGTAAGGAAATGTACAGGGTGTTAACTGCTGAAAGAATTGAATTCCTAGCAGCAAAACCAGCGTACGGTTACCTTGGAGAGGAAGAAACTGTTGTCACTCACTTGATGGATAACATGTAAAGTTAAATTTCAAGGTGGGGATAAACCCAAGAGGTTGCTCAGACTCCCTTAATACATAAGATGTCTTTGACACCACTGCATAAGTTTTTCTGTACTTTTTATACAGCAGAGTTGATAAACGCATTAAGTGCTTAAAATATTTATTGGTTCTGGGACAGGATACAACACAACAAGAAATGAGATCTTTCCCTACAATCCTACAAAATATGAAAATGGAAACTGTACTTTTCCCCTACTCAGAAGCGTTATGCAAGTAACAATTTTTCTTTGAATAACTGAAGTACAGAAATACTCTGGCAATTGAAAGTTGCAGGTTTGCAGAATCAGTTAATATTTATTCTGTTTTTAAATAAGTCATTGTGCAAATTGAGGACACAATATTGCTAGCCATTATTTCTTTAGTATTTTCCAATTTAATGTCAGCCGCTAGGTAAGCCTTAACAAGATACGTCAATTTAACTACATCAAACTAGATGACAAGAGACTTCCCTGTCAGGAGATGAAGGAAAGTTTTGTATATGTGGAAAGGGGGTGGTGGAGTTGTTCTCACTGCATGCTGTGTGCACTAACACGGTGTTTAATTATTTAAGTGAATTGAGGAAAGGCACTGGATGTATAGTTGTAGATACCTCTGCTAGCAGCAGAGTAGGTGCAAGGCGATCTGTGCAAGTGCGGCTCTAGCACACTTGCTTCAGCGGTGATCTAGGACTCAGGTGGTGACTGGTGGTTAATTCACCATGTCTGCTTAACCCCCCACCTCTGCTAATGTGTTACCGAAGGTGGGACAGTTGATGCTTCACCACTGCTTATGGATTTACCATCATGTTTGTTGTTGCTGTTTGCAGGCATCACATCTAATCCCATCTGTGCTTCCACTGTGAAAGAGACATTACTTGTCTCCTGAGCCATCACCTTCCCCATCCTAGGCTGAAAGAAGCACAGAGCCTGGTGCCAGGGCTGTACAACAGAGCTGCAACACAGCAGTGGTGGAGCCATGCTGGCTCACAGAAAGCAAACACATTAGAGGTGAGTGCCAGGTCAGGATGCCCTGGACTTTAAACAGGAAAGCATCAAAAGACCAGTACAAACTGCTGTGAAGTTTGCATCCATACCAGACTGTAATCTGTTTGAAGCAGTTTCATTTTTACAGTACAGAAAATTATAGTTGTTGTGTGTTTGCATGCATGGATGTGTAAACAGAATCACAAAATATTGTCAGTGACTTTGAGAAGGAATAAATCAGAAAAAATGTCACTGACATTTAATCAGCCTTTGTAATATGCTCTGCAAATCCACCAAGAAAATAATTCTAAAAGGAAAGTGGAAATTCACTGCATTAACTTGTTGTACTCTGTAGGTTAGAAGTTGCCATCTGCTGACTGTGAGTGGATCAGTTCATGGGGAGTTAACAGCACAGGCATCTGTCAGGACCTTTGCTCTGCGATCTGCTTCACAGTGTAAGATGGGAGGATGTGTAGCATATCCTAGGACTCTGAATTTTGTTCTGTGGCCTCACAAATATATCTCATACCACCCCTTTCATGACTTTACCCTGATCCATCAAAGAGCTAGTTAGATTTCTTGCTCCTAGTGCTTCTCCTGGAAGTTTGTTGTAGAAGGTCACTTCCCAGATGGCTAGAAAATTCCTTCAAATTTTCAGCCTGATGGGTTTTTATGGCTATTTGATGTCCTTTGCTCTCCTTCTAACATGCTATTTAGTGTAAATAACACCTCTCTTTCCCCAGCACATATAAGTGGCAGCTCTAGTCCATTTTAGCCTTCATTTACTAAACTAGACAAGTTGTATTTGCCTCTACTCTCCAAAGGGTCTCCTGTCCCCTAGTGCTGCCAGTTGTCTTTCCTCATTTCTGTTTCTGTTTTACCTTGTGTTCCTTGCAACACAGCAGCCAGAACTGTGTGTGTATGTTGTCTCCCCAAGGCCTTGTCTTGTGGCATCACTGCTCCCTATACATCTTTTGTATTTGCTTTTCTTGTGGGGCTATGCAAATATTGTCATCCTCAGAGAGATCATGGTATCAAAATCTTTTGCCTGTTATATCATTTCCAGCTGATGAGCTCCCTGTTTTTAGCAGAAGCTTGTGTAATTTCCAAGTTCCTGATCTTGCATTTGGATGATTAAATTTAATCCTGTTTTTAAGTCTCTCTTTCAAAATTTTTCCTCTATGATACTCTGATTGACATTCATTACACAGCCCTGCTTTCTGTGCCACTGTAAGAGAATGAATTAATATCTGCTCTGAAATGTATTTCATAGAATCATAGAATGGTTTGGGCTGGAAGGGACCTTAAAGATCATCTAGCTCCAACCCCCCTGCCATGAGCAGGGACATCTTCCACTAGACCAGGTTGCTCAAAGCCTCATCCAACCTGGCCTTAAAACACTTCCAGGGAGGGGGCATCCACAACTTCCTTGGGCAACCTGTTCCAGTCTCTCACCACCCTCACAGTGAAGAATTGCCTCCTAATATCCAGTCTGAACCTACCGTTTTCCAGTTTAAAGCCATTTCCCCTTGTCCTGTCACTACCTGACTTTGTAAAAAGTCCCTCCCCAACTTCCTTGTAGGCCCCTTCAGGTTCTGGAAGGCCTTTATAAGATCTCCCTGGAGCCGTCTCTTCTCCAGGCTGAACAGCCCCAACTCTCTCAGCCTGTCCTCATAGCAGAGGTGCTCCAGCCCTCGGATCATCCTCGTGGCCTCCTCTGGACTCGTTCTAACTGGTCCATGTCTTTCTTGTGTTGGGAGCTCCAGAACTGGACACAGCTCTCCAGGTGGGGCCTTATGAGAGCAGAGTAGAGGAGGAGAATCAGTTCCCTCGACCTGCTGGCCACGCTTCTCTTGATGCAGCCCAGGATACGGTTATTGGCCTTCTGGGCTGCAAGCGCACATTGCTGGCTCATGTTCAGCTTCTTCTTTACCACCGTTCCCAAGTCCTTCTCTTCAGAGCTGGCGTCAAGCCACTCACTGCCCAGCCTGTATCTGTGTTTGGGATTGCCCTGACCCAGATGCAGGACCTTGCATTTGGCCTTGTTGAACTTCATGAGGTTAGCACAGGCCCACCTCTCAAGCCTGACAAGGTCCCTCTGGATGACATCCCATCCCTCCAGTGTGTCAACCACACCACACAGCTTGGTGGTGTTGGCAAACTTGCTGAGGGTGCACTCAATCCCCCTGTCCATGTCACTGACAAAGATGTTAAAGAGCACTGGTCCCAATACCGACCCTTGAGGGACAACACTCGTCACCAGTCTCCACTCAAACATAAAGCCGTTAACTACAACTCTTTGAGTGCGACCACCTAGCCAGTACCTTATCCTCTGAGTGGTCCATCCATCAAACCCACATGTCTCCAAGACAAGGATTTAATGCAAGACAGTGTGAAACACCTTGCACAAGTTCAGGTAGATGACATCTGTTGCCTTAGCATTATCAATCATCTCTGTAATCACATTATAAAAGGCCACCAGATTGGTCAGGCATGGTTTGCCCTTGGTGAAGCCATGTTGATTGTCACCAATCACCTCCTCATTCTCCATATGCCTTAGGACAGCTTCTAGGAGTATCTGCTCCATGATCTTGCTTGGCACTGAGGTGAGACTGACCAGCCTGTAGTTCCCTGTGTCTTCCTTATTTTCCTTTTTAAAAATGGGGGTTATATTCCCCTTTTTCCAGTCTGCAGGAACTTCACCAGACTGCCAGGACTTCTCAAATATGATGGATAGTGGCTTTGCAACTTCATCTGTCAGTTTCCTCAGGACCCGTGGATGCATCCCATCAGGTCCCATGGACTCGTTCACCTTCAGGTTCCTTAGGTGCTCCCGAACCTGATCTTCTCCTACAGTGGGTGGCTTTTCATTCTCCCAGACTCTTCCTTGGCTTTCTAGGACTTGGGCAGTGTGGCACGAGCCCTTGCTGGTGAAGACTGAGGCAAAAAAGTCACTGAGCACCTCAGCCTTCTCAATGTCCTGGGTGACCAGGTCTCCCGTTGCCTTCCTGAGAGGGCCCACATTTTCCCTAGTTCTGCTTTTCTCCCCAACATACCTGTAGAAGCTTTTTTTGTTGCCCTTGACATCTCTGGCCAAATTAAATTCTGTCAGGGCCTTGGCTTTCCTAACCTGACCCCTGGCTTCTCGGGCAATTTCTCTGTATTCCTCCCAGGTTACCTGTTCTTCCTTCCACCCTCTATAAGCTTCTTTTTTGGTCTGAAGTTTGTTCAGGAGCTTCCTGTCCATCCATGCAGGCCTTCTGCTGTTTTGGCCTCCCTTCCTCTTTGTTGGAATGCACCGCTCCTGGGCTTGGAGGAGGAGTATAAGCCAGAGTATTTTTTTGGGTATAAGCCAGCTGTCCTGACCTCCTCTTCCCTCCAGGAATTCATGCCACGGTACCTGACCAAAGTCTGCTCTCCTGATGTCCAGGGTGTTGAGCTTGCTATGCACCTTCCTCACTGCCCTAAGGATCTTGAATTCTACATGGTTGCTGCAGCCAAGTCTGCCCATGAGCTTCACATTCCCCACCATCCCCTTCTTGTTGGTGAGAACAAAGTCTGGCATGGCACCCCTCCTTGTCAGTTCCTTGACTACTTGGAAGAGGAAGTTATCATCCATATACATTCCAGGAACTGCCCGGATTGTTTATGGCTTGCTGTGTTGTCCCTCCAACAGATATTGGGGTGGTTGAAGTCCCCCATGAGGACCAGGGCCTGTGAATGTGAGGCTGCTCCTATATGCCTATAAAGGGCCTCATCTGCTCAGTTTCCCTGGTCTGGCAGCCTGTAGCAGACCCCCACTGTAATATCCCCTTTCCCTGCCTTCCCTTTAATCCTGACCCATGAAGTCTCATTTAGGTCCTCATCCATCTCCAGGTGGAACTCCATACACTCCAGCTGACTGTTGACACAGGGGGCTACACCCTCTCCTTGTCTCCCCTGCCTGTCCCTCCGGAAGAGCCTATATCCTTCCATTGCAACACTCCAGTCATGGGAGCCATCCCACCATGTCTCTGCAATGCCAATCAGATTGTAGCCCTGCAGGTGTGCACACATCTCCAACTCCTCTTGTTTATTCCCCATGCTATGTGTGTTGGCACAGATGCATTTCAGTTGGGCTCTCAGTGAAGCTGACTTGCTGGCTGGAGCAGCTGGAACTCCATCGTGGTGCTCTTCAGGCATGCTCCTCCTAGGGTTATTTTTAGCAGTCCCAGTTATGTCCCCTTCCCCCTTCCAATCTAGTTTAAAGCTCTGCCAATGAGCCCCGCTAATTCCTGCCCCAGGATCCTTTTCCCCTTCTGGGACAGGTGTATGCCACCTTTTGCCAGTAGCCCCAGTGCCATGTAACCCTCCCCATGGTCAAAGAAACCAAAACTCTGCCTGTGGCACCAGCCTCTGAGCCACGTGTTGATCAGATGTGTCTTCCTGTTCCTGTCAGTAAACCTCCTGCCACTGAAGGGAATGAGGAGAACACTGCCTGTGCTCCTGATCTGCAACCAGTCTCCCTAATGACCTGAAGCCCTTCTTAATTGTTTTTGGACTTTTCTCTATAATCTTGTCACTACCAGCTTGGATGACCACAAGCAGAGAGCAGTCTGAGGGCTGCACCAGGCCAGGGAGGTTCTTGCTGATCTCCCTGACCCGGGCCCCAGGGAGTCAGCAGACTTCCCTGCCAGAGGTATCTGGTCGGCATATGGGGCCCTCGGTTCCCCTCAGGTGGGACTCACCCACCTATTTATAAGATGTGGCATCAGTAAACCTCTATGTCCATAGTTTTCTTTCACAGAGACATTATCTTTTGGATAATTATCTTTTGGATAATTAAATGCATATCTTAAAATCTGACTCACTCTTATTTTCACCATTCTAACTAATAGTTTCTCACGTGGCACACTATTAAATAGTAGATAAATAATATGTTTTACTGAGATACAGTTTAGATTTAATCAAGCTTCTTTTTAGAAAAATCTACTATAGTAAAACAGGTTGAGAACTTACCATGTTGTGATTCACCTTTTCAAAGTTTCTGTTGCACGGTCTTCTGTCTAAAGCCTCTCATAATACTGAAGTGAGTCTAACATTCTTGTCATTCAAGTCCTTTTTCCTCTATCCTCAAATACAGAGTCTTTGTATGCTATTCTGCAGTCATGCAGCATTACTTTAACTAGAAAGATTTTAATAAAAGTCCTTGCTCTTGGACCTGCAGTTTCATGTGCCAGGTCTTTTACTGCTCTAGGTGGCAACTGACTGCCCTCCCTCCCCTCCTTGGCTTGAATACATTAAGTAATTTAAGTTTTATTTCTGTCCCAGCTGTTGTGAGCTCTGTTCCCAAGTCTTCATTTCCGTTATCCATCCTGTTCTTACCTGACAGCATCATCTTAGTATCATCTTTCTATTGAAACTGCAGTAAGCTATTTAAATTTTAAGTCATACTTCCTTGGTCTCTCCCTTGTCTAACTGCAAAGTAAGCCCACTATCCCATCCTTTTTTCCTTGTTATTTATATGACTGACTCACTTTTCATAGTTCACTCCTACTTTTCTTCATAGAGCTCTAACAGGTACTTTTCCTGGTAGTTTTTTCCCAGTTTTGGATGTTCTTCTTTCACTCCTAAAAACTTTTTGAAAATGGCAGGTTACCCAGCCATTTCTGAAGTCTTTCCAGATTTTTTTTTTTCTCTTTTCTCAGTTTCAATGTTTATTGTATCTTTTACTTAAGAGTATTCCTGGATTCCACATGTTCAATTTCTTCAGCACTTCAGACTTTATCAGTGACTTTTTAGTTTATTTTGCAGTTTTCCTTTTTAAACAGACAATGTTCTAGACCTATTTTTGTTTAACACTCCATTTTATTTAAACTAAATCTTCTCATATTCAGTCAATCTGAGTTTATCTTCTATGACCAATTATTCTATGCTTTTCTGAGTACTCACCAAACCCACGCATGACATGAGTGGGTCTAATCTCTAGTAGGTTCAGTGGTTGTTCCGCAAGACATTTGTCAGCCATTGTGTCCAAGAATAAGTAAGCTGTACTATTAGCTGTTGTTGTTGCATCTAGGAGGTCAATGACACAACTGTGATACATTTCTGGTAGTGTTTATTTCTGTAATAACTTTATAGAAATATTCATGCAATGCATTTCTAAGTCCAACCCTGTAGCTTACAACAAGTATCATTCTAGGAGTAGTTTGGAATTTGATACTTCGATATAAATCAAAGTTCACAAGCTGCTCAGTTGTTTCTCAACGTTCCTATCCAACAATTCAGCCCTTTCACAGGCAATAATACCTCTCTGACCAATGTTCACAACCTTATTTGTATATTTTCTTTCTCTATTCTATCCATCCATTGACGAGTCTGGGCCTATTGCCACATCTTTTCTCTACCTCTTTTTTTTTTTAATTTGATTTTTTGATCTTTGTATATCAAAATCCAAAGAGGAGATTGTCTCTCTCCTGCTTTTCTTTGATTCCAAGCCTTTTAAAGCAAACACATATGTTCAGCCAGATTTCAGTTACCTTACAAATGAGATGAGCTATCCAACAGAGCATTCAATAGGTTCTTCAGGGAGCTGCTGTATAAATAAACAATAAATTACCGCATAATAATTACTCCTGATGTCCTAACATAGGTGTCATTGGGTGCTCAATAAGGTAAGACTGGCTTATCTTAATATTTCTGTCTTTTTCCTTGCTTAAATGCCACACATTGATGCTACTAATACAAAAAGTCAAAAGTGGTTATAATTAGATAACATTAGGCAGATTATAATATTTCTGTTTAAAATGTTCATTCAGAATGCTGCCTCCAATACACCCCAGAACAGACTGCCTTTCTGGGCTACATGGCAGATTATGTGAAATATACAATTATCAATATACCATGCCACATTCAAAAAATATTGTCATCAAAATGGCAAATAAATTATGATTTTACTATTTTATTGTACCAGTTATGCAAATAATATAACCTTTTCAGTTTTCTGGTGATCTGTTTGACTTCTGAAATCACATAATCTTGATGTTAATAATGGTTCTTTATTCTCTAACAAAAGCACTTAAGAAATTAATCTACAGCATTAAGACTTGGAGAGACAAGCTCTGGAAAATATTGCTATAGAGGTCTGGGAAGTTACTACTGCAGTTATCTTTTTTGCTTTCTTGCTGTAATTTAGTCTCTCAGTAGCAGAATAGGTAGGAAGGAGTGTGTCCTCCTACCTTGGCTGCTCCAGGGCATGTACCTTTGTGTTTGCTTAACCTGCTGAAAGAAGCACATTAAGTCACAAGTTTATTTCTGCCAACCCTGCCATGCAAGGTGTGTTGCTCAGTAAGGAGTGACAGCAAACAGCTGATGAACTCATAATGTCATTAGCTGCTGCAGTTGTCAGCTGAGTGTCTGTATCAAATCCCCAATACCCATGGGTGCTTGACAAGTGCTTATGTTTTAAGCGTAGAAGTCTGGAAATATTTGCAATTTGCAGACCTGCTAGATAAGGTGTTTATTTTTAAGACAATGAGTATTTTGTTTATTTATGAGAATGGTTTAATTTCAGCTCTGATCCCATTAAGACAAATGCTCTTTCACTGTATTATTGATGAAGTGTCCTCATACAGTTCGTTTAATGATGACAGAGGGCCGAACAGGCAAAGCTATTCCTCACCCCATAGGATCTAAGAGATAGAAACCAAAAACAGTGTCTTGGAAAAGGCAGAGACAGCTCTTAAATATGTTCCTCTATCTTTCTAAACAGTTTTATTGTGGAAAGAAATGCCTGCATACCTGCTAAATCTAAGACAACTGCCTTTTTTTCCAAATAAAGTATTTTCAAACATTCAGTCCTAAAAAATTCAGTCGTCATCCTCTGAATACATCCTGTCTCACACCTCTCTCTGTATCCCTGTTCAAATACTGTATCATGCACCAATACTATTCATCACCAACCACATTCTTTTGGCACATATACTGGTACCAAAGAACAGTAGAGCAGCCTCTGTATAGCTTCTGAAAGAGATTATTAATTCAGAAAGGAACAGCTATGGCATCATTATTTCTGAATGAGTACCTTTCTTTCCTATCGGTCTTTGGGGTTGAAGCACTCATAAACTTCTCAACATGAGTGCATTTATCAGGGTATTTTCATTAATTTTCTGGCAGCTACCAGCTTATCATTATGTCACAGGTATCTCATCCCCTGCTTAAGTATTCTGAGCTGTTGCTGAGAACATCTCTGTAATGCCTGTTCCTTAAAAAGAAGCCCACAGTTGAGGCAATCTCCAAGAACATCCCTGGGACTGGAGTTGCACTGGGCATTGAGAGCGCATGACAGCCTCCAGAAGGCAAAGGTGAGAGAGCAGCCTGCTCCCCTTCTATTGGGCTGTGTTTCCAGCTCTTCCTCCACCACCATGACAGTGATGCCACCACTAGTCAAATACTGGCTTGCAGGGGAGTCTGACCCTGTGAACTGCCTGAAAACACCCAGCCACTCATTTCACACCCCAGCCTGGATGCGAGCTGGGGCCGCTTTCTGCTGGAGAGGAGGAGGGGAGGGCAAGGAAGTGTGATCTAAGTGTGAGTAAACAGTTTAGATAACCTGATGCTAGAAATGAACAAATAATTTGCAATGAATAATGTATGGATGATTTTCATCTCTTTCTGATTACAAATTGTCCACAAACAAGTTGCAGTTTATCAAATATTCAGTTTTCAAAACACCAAATTACTCTGAATAATTCATGAGGTACAACTCGTTCCTGTGTTATTTGTTTTACATATTTAATACTCAAAATATGAGTTGCTTTGATTGAACATGTATGCCACGTGGTGCAGCTCTGTGACGCCCATGCATGATCCCATGTCCGTAAGTCAGGTGTGTGGCAGGGATGCTGACAGTGGGGCACTCAGGGAGCTTTCTGGAGGATTTCCTCAACAGTATGTCATTCAGTGTAGCAGCTTTCCTGCATGTACCCAATGAAAAATATAGAGGGGATGGAAACAAACCCAGGCATCCATGAGCAAGTCACAGAAGAATTATTAGTGGCTTTCCTTGATGTACAAGTTTGGGACACAATTAGCTTTTTACTGTTGAGGTCTGTTCTGGTCGTGGGAACATTTAAAAACTTCTCCAATGCAAGGTAAAACCAGTTTGAATCACGCTCCCCTATGCCCCTTTATAAATATTGCATTACAGTGTTTTTTATAGATGTTGAAATCAAGCAGAACTTTCCTTCCTCCTCTTTTCCTCCTGTTCAAAAGTTGCATCATTTGGGGTCTTTTGGTTCCTTGCCCATCACCCAGGGGTCCCCAGGAATAATGCTAATTACTCAGCACATCCCCTGAGCACCTTAAGCTGGAGTTCATCATGCCACATGATTCGAAGACATTTAACCTTTCCCTACTGTACTCTCTAAGCTTATCCAACACAGATATTTTGCTCCTTTTCCTACTAGTGCCATTTGTTCTCTTTACCTACTCACAATACTGTTTTTGTAAATCTTTCCCAGATCCCTGAAGCTGTATCACAAATGCTGTTCTCAAGTTTCTCACGTTAGAGCTGTTTCATTCCTATAAATAAGAAAAAGTTTACTGGAGCAGGACCATGAACAAGAACTCATGGAACAGCTAGAGATCACATAAATTAGCAGATCAAGGGGTCTCTCCTGTATCCTGATAAAAATGGGTTTTTTTGTTGAAGCATTCCTGATCTATCTTTCATACTACGTATTTCACTTTCTACAGACTGGTTTCTGGAGAACTACATACCTCCTTTCCTGCCATTCTACCTAAACCAAAGAAAACTTACTGTCCCCTGCACATGTTGATTTAACACAGAGTAGAGAAAGGACATTGGATATGATAATTCTACAAAAGTTATGCAAAGTGTATGTCTGCATATGTCTGTAATAGCAAACCATATGGCAAGTAAGGCAGTTTCGGAACACCTTGCTGTAACTGGATTTCTCAACTGCAGGGTAAAACAGTCCCAGGGAGATCTTTTTCTTCCCTAAATTTCAGAGAATTTTGCTACATCTTGGAGGTTGTAGTACCATGTCCTCCATAAGTTTCAGTGGAGTATATGAAATGGGACACTTTCATTTAGGTTTTATATGTGCATCTTGATTCATTGCAACATGCAAGGATGAGGACTTGTCCAAACCAGAAGATGTGGGAATGCAGGATTTTTCTGGTGAGCATCATCAGACTGTTCAGACTGGTTAAAGAATGGAGGGATGGAAAAGACTCCCAGGCAGGTAGGTTCAGTTATTCCAGGCAACAATATTATATAGCTTGTTTGTAGTCCCTTAGAAGGATTAGATATTCGGTAGGTGGTATTTACTTCTACAGTGTGTGCTGCACAGCAGTGGTTATTTCATATATTCTCTCTGTTTTGCAGAAAGGAAGACAAAAGGATGCACTTTCACACCAGCTAGTGTAGGCTCATTGTATAAATCTATACTCAAGCTTCTGAAAAAAATGATCAGTTCAGAGGTACTCTGTTTTTTTGAATGCCACAATTTAGTATTATTTAAAATTATACAGCCTGTGTTTAAAAGCTTTGGTCCTAGCCAACCTTCCCTTCAGATGGAACTTCTGGCATGAAGAACTTTCCAAAAGCTGTGAGGCCAGTTAGGAGCAGAGCTGAGAACAGAAAAGAGCCTCCCACCTTAGTGCCTGATTCACCCAGTTTTATTTGGCATTACATAAGGAAGCCAAGTGAGTTGTTGCTGTCTTACTTAGCATTCTGTGTCTCCAATACACAGTGATCTCAACTAATGTAGCACAGAAACTCCTGTATTTTTGGCCTCAACTTATGGATTTGTGAAAGTGAGCTAGAACTGTCTTCTGGGGGGGGGGGGAAAAAAGGCAATTCTTTTTTTATTTTAGAATCTTCTTTACTTTCATGTCACTTGTTTGCTGGCTCCTAAGAGCTAGAGATCCATCAGCTTTTGTTATGAAATGAAACCACCAACAACAGTCTCTACTATGATCTAAACCTGCTGATGACTACACAGTTCAAGTGAGAACCAAATGGTTTGTGTTCTGTATTTTTTAGGATTTTAATTTATTTTCCACAGCGGCTGGTAAAATAAAATTGCTGTCATAGTCTCACGTGCTGGTTTTACCCCATTATTATCTCTCTCTCCAATGTACCTTTCTCTTGAAACTTCTGTGCATAAGTTTGCTAGCATGTACAATAAGGTAGATACTCAATTTAACATTGCTTTCCTATGTGCTATCAATCTACTTCAAATAAATTGTTTTTGTTTCAGGGGACACTGCTGCTTACCTTCCAAGAGAAAGTAATTTTAACCAAATCACCAGAATTTGCATGCAAAGTACATATTGCAATTAGAGTACCCAATATTGCTAAAGGGAAAAGACTTTTGGGTCTGAGGTTTTGCCATACTTCAAAGAAGACAGAAAGAAATATCTTAATCCTGATTTCCTGAGGGCAAAGAGTGGTGGAAGAGGGCGAAAGGAGAAAGAGATTCTCTTATAAAATAAGGGGAGTAGGAGAAGGTGGTTGCAGTGTGTCTTTGGTAAGGGCTGTTTCATGAGGCAGATGCCATACCTGAACAACTCTCCATGATAATAACATTTTTTATATTGGAAAATCAAACCTAATAGACTTGCCTCACTTCAATCTCTTTACAGGTAGGATGATAAAAAAAATCATAATACTTTTGCCCAGGGTATTGCCAGCCTGCTGTTTCTGAGCATCTCTGCACATCATCTGTCATGCAAGGAGTAGCCAGACCCTAATTCTCCACTGCCCAAGAGGCAGGAGCACCATAACAGAGCATCGACCAGGGGAAAAAGCTGGGGTCTCAAATATTTTTGTTTGCTCTGGCTTAAAAAATAAAATTTAAGAAAAATGGAAAGAACAGTTTATTTCAACCTCATTCTATATAATTTGATTTCAATAAAATTAATTTTTTTTCATTTTGAAGGGGTAAGAATTTTCTCTGGGTTTGAGTTTTCCCTTGCATTGTCTTCCAGGTGCCACATGCACTCACAGCCTTGCTGAAGGCTTCAATTCCAATCACTCCATGTTTTCCAATGTAAAACAATCCTGCAGGAACATTTTGGACAAACTTTTCTAAACAGGAAAGGTATGGCAAAGTTCAAACTCATGACTAAACAAAGAATGAAGAGGGTATCTATACTAGTTTCTGCCCGTAGCAGGAAAGCCTCAGTTTGGATGAGTGATTTTAACCCTTAACCTTTCCAGGAGACCGTCAGAAGTGAAATGAATGGAAAGAAAAGCAATGGAAAAGGTACTGTCAATGTAGCTCCCACTCGTGGAGCTAACAGAAGGGAGATTAACTGTTGGGAAGTATTCAGTACTGCTTGCAACTTGTCGCATGACTTGCAGCAGAGAGGACATTAAACTATTAAAGCTCCCACTTTCGGTGAGCTCAAGGGTGGAACAGTTGGCAGTAACTGGGACTGCAGATGATAAGATAAAACAAGGGGTGCCCAGCAGTTTCCAGGTGGTGGGACAGGATTGTACACATGGCAACGTCCTCACGATGGCCCTAGTCCCAGGCAGCTGACAGGGGCCCAGATCCCAGGCACTGCTCAAGGACCAATCTCTGCAGGTGGTTTGCAGGCAGACACACAATTTTGGTGGGTCAGGGCATTTGCTCAGGTAGATGTGGGTTGTTGTAAGCCCATTGGCCTCCGTGCTAAGTTTACTCCGTGACATGAGCCCTTTCAAGAAACTTCTGGGGAGCAGCAGAGCTATAAACCCATTCTGAAGTGCTGGGGAAAGCAGTGTGATATCCCTGGGTCTACCTTCTCACAACAGATGGGTTTTCTGGCTGCACACTGTTTTATATCTTGCAGATTACCAAGTTACAATAATACCCTGGAAATTAAAGTCAAAATACCCTGGAAAAGGCAGGTTAGTACTGAGAAAGATCCTCTTGGGAGACCAACATAAGGCTCTCTGCCTGCAAGATCGTCATCTTGGGAGCACCTTAATCAGAGATGGGTTTAATCTCAGAGACTGTCAGTTCATCAGGCCCACCTCTGCTTTAGGATACACGCAGTGGTGATTTTTCTCTTTTCTCTGATAAGGGTCCTTAGGGAGGCGTATACCTGTGTTTGACCAGATTAATATAATCTCACACCTCTGACCTCACAGAAACCTGAGCAGTGCTCACTTCTGTAAGTTAATAGAAAAGAGGAAAGAGAATGAATACATAAATTTTCATTTATAAGTACAGAAGAAAGCAGTGTGTGCAACAGCTGTTGCAGAGGACTTAAATTTAAGTAGGGCAGTCCTCAGCAACTTGAAAAGAGTTAACATCATCAAACTAATTCAAAGCCTGTTTAAGTTAGTGGGAGATTTCAATTTTGAAAGGGTCTGGATTGAGATCACAGTTGGGAATTACTGAATAAGTGGACCAGAAAAACATTTAGGATGGAAAAGGATATGTTCCTGATGAGAGAAGAGAGAGATGCATGGAAAGATGCTCCAGAGCACTGGAGTAGGAGGCTCACACTCAAAGTGTGAGAAAGCAATAGATCAGAGGGAACAGAGTAGAGAAGCTGCAAGAGCAGAGCTTGGTCACAGTGCTTCAGCTGAGATGGGAAGGTCTCACTGTGGCCAGCCTGGGGGCTGGTGGCATCATTCACCACCTCCTTCCACAAAAAAAAAAGCCAGTGGAAGTCTAGGGGGCTGTGATCAGTAATCACTTTCCTTCAGATTCCCCCAGTCACATTTAACTCCACTGAATCATGCAGTTGAGCTGGACCCAGGTGAAGAGGGGAAAGCAGAACTCCTGGCAGCCTGCTGTTCCTGAATCTGCTCTTTTTCATGTGATGAACAGGTGGTTCATGCTCACACCCCCTACATGTGACACCTTCACCTGAACACCATTGCCCATCTGCAGATCTCACAGCTCACAGGATTTTAAAGGATTAGGCTTGCTCAGTGAGAGTCAAAAAGGCACGGCCTCCATGCCCCAAATCACTTAATGAGGTGTTTTTGTTCAAATCAGTCCTTCATGTACGTCCTCCTGCTTATCTCATTTCCTTGAGTTGTACTTTATGTAGGATGATACAAACCTTATCAGGAAATCTTACAGTTTGTGCCCTGTACACTGATGGCAGCTGGTGCTTTTTAAAGGTTTCAGTCTTCCTTCACAGCAGGGACATTAGTAAAAAATTCTCTTGTGTCATGAATTATCTATAAACCTTTAGTTTATACCATTTTTTTTTTATAGCAGGATACTGGTCAGAGAATTGCAAATTCGCTCAGCCTGAAAAAGTTGGTTTTGTAACTTAGAACAGCTGTCCCTAGTGTCTGCTTCTACATGAATGAGGGGGAATGACTGTCTCATTTTAAGGAACAGGGTATGCAGAAGAAGGAGGATTTAATAATTTTGTGCCAAGTCTTAAGGCAGGAGTGAGCCAGCAAGAGGTTGATAGTGATGTTTTAATTTCACAGGGAAATGGAATCTTCCTTGGTCTCCTAAACCAAAATATGGAGATTTCATTCAGTTAAGGTGGCATCTACTTCTTTAACAGCACTGTGACTCAGAGAGTGGGTGACAGCTGCTTCTTTCTGTGTATAGAACTATAATCCTTCTCAATTATCAAAGACATAAATTGCTATTATTTCCTTACCAGATCGAACATCTTCCTTAAATATGTGAAAGAAAAATTGTAGATTGTCTAGTGAATTTTCTTCTTGGAAAAACTGCCTATTCTTAATATACAAGTTCAATGAAAGTTCAAAAGTTTATTAGTACAAAGACTATATTCTAATAATTTACCTGCCAGCCTTCCAACTCATATTTTGATACTCTGAATTGAGACATTTTTGTACTGACTTAATGTAAAAATAATCAAACAGCACTTTTCACAGGCCTACCAGAATATCTATTGATCATAATCAAACTACAGATAGTATGAGTATTAGAGGGTTCCTGTGTAGGACAATTTGTCAATCACCAGAGCAAACAGATGCTGATACTTGCAGGACACGGTTTTCCTTGGCCAGTATAACTCCGTTGGGTTTCACCCTATGAAGAACTGCCGTGGAGCAATGCTCAAGGAGTTTTCAGGTAAATCAGATATTTTTTGCACATAAATCAGATGTTTTCACATCTGATTTTCCTGGGCTCAGTGACCTTCATTCATAAGGTAATACAAGCACTACTGAATGTAGTCTCAGCACTATGGGTTGATAGTATAATTAACAGCCTGCTCTGGATAAGGGAGATGTCAGAGAAGGGGAAAGAACAGAGTGCCTATCTATCTCTATGAAAGGAGTAGTTCAGAATTATGGACCTCCTACCTTATTCTTAGTTCCTCAAAAATGTTGAAATGATTAACACAAACTGTTTTTAAACATCTAGGAGAAAACAAGGTGAGTAGAAGTAAGCATAGTTTTGCCAAGAATAAACAACACCAGTCAGTCTAACACCACTTGATAAACAGCTTTCGGGCAGAGAAACAGGAGTCATCCAATATTTTTATTTTAGGGAGATTTTCATGCCAGTTCATATGATTCTTTCCTAACCTGCCTAAGTATGAATGGCCTGGATGGGGCACCCTCTGAGATGGTGGCAGTATTGTCTGGGTGACAAGAAACAGCCAGGCTGTACTACTAATATGAGTTGTAGGTGATGAGGTACTACAGCAACCAGTTCTCTTCAATATTTTCAATATCAAATTGTATGGGGCAAAAGAAAGTATACTTACCAAATTTTCAAAAGACATTTTATTGGGGCTGACCACAGGTAATTTGGAAGATAAAGCTAAAATTGCAATTTTTTCTGACAGCTGGGGAAGGTGCTCTGAAAGAGTGTCAATAATGGCTTTAAACTGGAAGAGGGTAGATTTAGACTAGATATTAGGAAGAAATTCTTCACTGTGAGAGTGATTGTCCAGAGAAGTTGTGGATGCCCCCTCCCTGGAAGTATTCTAGGCCAGGTTGGATGAGGCTTTGAGCAACTTGGTCTAGTGGAAGGTGTCTCTGCTCATGGCAGGGGGGTTGGAACTAGATGATCTTTAAGGTCCCTTCCAATCCATACCATTCTAAGATTCTATGATAATGATATAAAATACAAGGTATTTTTCTTGGGAAGGCTTCATGGAATAAACATAAGACAGAGACAAGCTGGAGAGATACAGGTTCTCATGAAATGATCAGAAGACCAAACATTAGCTGAGGAAGAGGAAATACTTGCAAACCCAACAAAAGTTACAGTAGTATAAACAGAAACTTAAGACATGTGATAAATCATTCCACTCTGTTCAGCCCTAGTGAGCCCAAACCACCTGCACAGCTGCAGGGCTGAGTTCTGTGTTCAGTGATGTCTTTTGAAAAACATGTGGATCAGCAGCAGAAAGTCCAGAGGAGACCACTAAAACCGATCAGCAGTTTAGAAAGGAAGTGAGCTAACTGTCTGGGGTTGTTTTAGCCCACATTGCAGCAGACAGAGGGAGAAATCAACCTAACATAGCAAACATAGCAAAATTGCGGAAGAGGATGACTTGTCTTCCATATTCATGGTGACCAAGACAAGGCTTAGGCTGGAGCAACTTAAATTCAGATGAGATACTAGGAAAAGCCTTCTGCTGGGAAAGATAATGAAGGACTGGAACAGAAAGACTGAGCTGTAAGGAAGTTCATCCCAGAAATGGATGCACCCTTGCACCCTTCTTGTAGGCTGCTGTCTGGTGGACTTGTTGCTTAGAGAAAGGAAAAAGATGTCACATAGAACAACCAGATACTTCATAAACAAAAAACCAGCAGAATTTCCATTTTAAGGCTAATTATATTCCTTCCTCCCCCGACCTTACTGATCTCTCCCTATTTATTTATTTATTTATTTATTTATTTAAATAGATCTGATTGAAAACCATACCTAGAGAAAAGATAAAGAATTTATTGGATGAAACAGTCACAGGACTTCTTGAGCAGTGATGTAATACCTGGGACCAAAATGTACTTGATTACACAGTGCGGTTTTTTCTGGGGAAAACATTGACATGAAGATGACGATTGCAGTATGATGGATGACTGGAAGAAGCCTAAACTTTGGGACGTTGGTGGGGAGAGATTGGTCTTGTTTGGTTATTTTTGAAGTAAACTTCTAGGTTTTTATCCTGCAAAAACAAAGCTCACAGTACAAATTGTTCAGTCTGGAGGGACTTCTGTAGTCTTAGGGGGATTCTTTCTAAACTCTGTCCAGATACTCTTTCGCAGCTCATCTATAACCAACACCTTTTCTCAGGACAGATATCTTGAAGTGAACTCAGCAGAGTCATGCTGCTGCAGACTTAGGGTAAGTGAGAGACATGTGACTTGCTTTTCTTTCTCTCACTTATAAGTCAATGGAAAAGATTTTAATGTGCTTGCAGTACACTGCTCCCCCAAATGAAGTGCGAACTACGTTACTTTCTATATGACCACTCAACTGTGGAACACTCTTCAAAGTGACATTTATAAATTAAAAGAAATTTATTTTAAAATAGATTTCTCAGTTTGAAGCATGGTAACTTGTCTCACCTTCCAGACTAGTACTAGAGTAGGCACCATTCCCTGATTCAGCATTAGCATGTGATGTAAAAAATACCACCAGTTAGTGTGGAAAAAGTCTGTTCTTTTTTATCATATGCAGTAACGTGGAACAACATTATGTAGCATGTTTATTGTCTTTGACCTCATGCTTGCTAAACAGCATCCATAAATACTGAAGATGCCTGTGACATATTTTTGGTATCTCAGATTACACATTTCTAGAGTTTAGGGAATGCCTGACCAGGGGTGAACTTCTCTGGCACATAATCTT
This sequence comes from Caprimulgus europaeus, assembly GCA_907165065.1. The sequence continues at coordinate 60,386,606 of OU015527.1, read as the reverse complement.
TTTTCCAAAACGTATTGTTCTTGGATCTATCCCAAAACATACACAGGGATGGTCCAATGTTTCTGTGGACAGTCTTTTTCTTTTCCTTGGGCAGTTCAGCTTTTGTTTTGGATGCAAACTAACCCTTAATGATATCATCATCTAGGCCTGTTTATTGTTTAGTGGTCATCCCTCAAGAAAAATTAAAAATAAAATTTCTATAAAAATAAATCCATTTTAGTAGATTCAGTTACTGTTCAGCCAACCCATTCATTTTGGATACTTCTTAATCCTTTCGATTCATTGATATTCAGATTTTTCATGGAATGACAAAACATACTTTGAGTACACTCCTTTCCTGCATTCCTTACTAGTTTATTATCATTTTCTGAAAGCACTGTGCTGTTATCCTTCAAGAAAAAGAAAAACTCCATTTGGCTTCAATATCAGCAGAAAATTACCCTAAGTGAGCAGTTTTGTCAGTTGGAAATTATTTATTTCTTAAAGGTCTTAGTCCTGTGAGTTATTGAACATCTGTTAGCAAGGACTGACGATGCTCAGCTTCCACTGGTGTCTGCGAGAGCTGAGAGCACCCAGTAACTTGCAGTACACCATTGAAATTAACAGAGAGAAGTAATTCTGAGTAAAGTGTAAAACATAAAGTAACATCTTTTCTGACATCTGTATTTTTGTGTCACAGCATATAAACTGAAGGCTGTGTGGAAATCACACCTTTTCAGCTATAACAACTTTTTCCAAAGTTTAGACAAATTTTTACCACATTCTGTTCATACTCATAAGGTCGTGACTAAGATAAATAGATTTTAGAGAAACATTAGGGTGGGAGTATGTGGGAGGAATTTCATATTACTAGCTGATTTTTTAGCAGATAGAACTTTAAAAGCTTGTCGAAATTCATGCTTGATTCCAATAGAAAGGGATATTGCAATGGTTCTTATAGAACATGCAACCCTAAAAAAATAGCATGGTTTAATTTGATAAGAAATGGAATATAACATGAAAAACTACTGAATAACATTTGAAGAAAACGACTTTAAATCCTGACATTTAGAAATTTGCAAATGGATGTCGATGGCGACAAGACTTTAAATAACTTTACAAGGGTGTAAGATTTGGCCCAGTTTCTCTCTGAGCTAGTGACAGGACTCCCAGCGTGTGTTAATGAGAACTGACTGAGGCACCAAATCCCGAAGTCTTTATCTGGCATACCACAAATCCCCACTCTGGCATAACTCCACTGGAGCTGTGTCCTGTGCTGTCTGTGCCTTCGCGAAGACTCTGCCACTGACACCGATCTCTGTCAGGTTGCTTCAGAGACTTGTGGCTGAGCCAAAAAGTCTTATTTAATTAGTATTTCCTTCAGGGAAGGTGAACATCGCATTTGGAAGCTGCAAGTAAGACCTCATCCAGTGAGTATTCCACAGGAGGGAGGGTGGGGAGTGACCATAAGTGAGAATGGACCAGGAAGAAACAGGGCAGCCAGCTGATGAGTTTAAGCCTTTTCTTGAAGCTTTATCAGTCATATAAGTATAACCTGATCCATAAACAAGCAGTAACAGAGGAACCTCTTGCTACCTCTTGGTAACAGAGGAATAACTGCAAGCATAGGAATAAACAGTCCAAAGTGTGGGCTTTTGAGAGACAGCAAGAGACGAACTTCAGCAAATGTCAGAGAAACACAACAGTCTTAATGCAGGAGCCAAGAAGAGCCAAGAAGTCATAGGCTGAGGAAGGCCAGAGGTGTTATCAACAGCCATGGAAATCAAAAGGTAAGAAAGAGTTTAGCAGAGAGGATTAAGAGGTTTTGTGTGTCATCATCTTCTGTTGGTTTCATCCTATCTTCCCCTCTCACTGCATCCTGTTGTGAAAGAGTAAAGCTGAATTTGCAACATGACAGGATAATGACTTTATTTGAGATGGAACTGAGGAAGAAAGCTGTTATTCTAGACCAAATATCTATCTAAATCCCAAAAGCAAAAGAAACAGATTACAGAAAAATCATATATTTTGTAATGTTGGTTTAAAGATTCAGTAAGTAATTGGTTTGCTGACCAGTGCTAGTTACATGCCACTGCCAAGTCCTATTCAACCGTTGTGGTTAAAGGTTTACCCATGCAATCTGGAGATGCAACCAACCTGCATTTACTGCCACACTTGAGGTTGTTGAACTCACACCCATGCTATTTTTGCTTTCAACCTCCTGTGCCTTTAATTGGATCACTTGCATTCCCTCCGAGATCACTAAGTGAGAATGCCTGTCAAGAAGTAATGAATATTTGCCAAGCAATCATGTTAATCATCTAATTTCAGTCCTCTTGTATACTTACGGCAACGTGACTGCACAACATGCCTCACTTGATATTCATGCAAAAAGTCACATGAGCCACAGGGAGAATGGAAAAGCTGCCTGGGAAGACCTGGGAGGCACTGCAACACGGGAAGGACAGCATACCATGATGCCCAGGAGCAGGGGGCAGGGACTGCCCAGAAATAGGTTTTCTCTCTGGAGGGATTATGTTGGTATGTGTTGGCTTTTTTTGGTTAATTAGAATGATACCACATATTCATGCTCACAGAGAGTGGTGACTCACTTTAAAGGAAGGGCTGAGAAGTCAGGAAAGTGACAGAACACAGAAAATCCACAGCAGGATGTTTGCTATACTCCAGCTCCCTACATTTAACCAACATTTTTTAATCCTCACGTTGAAGTTTTCCATCAGGCATTCATTTCAGATTCAGGCTTGGTGTTTTGAAGGACACTTTGTAATGGTTTTATCCAGATTCAGATTATTTGCAATCCAGAGGTAAAGCATGCATTCTTTGCAAGGCAAGTAAAAAACATATCTGAACACAAATCAAAAGAATGATTATGGCGCGCACGCTCTGTACCCATTACTGAATCCTCAAGACTCACTCTGTTTGTTTAGGCACTTTTTCTTCTGCTGCCTCTGGTTGGACTGGGTGTAAACTCAGCAATGAATAAGAATGGTTAAAATGGATAACATAAAACGATGTGACATTCTTGAAAGATCCCATGTTTCAAACTTAGAAAGCTACCAAAGGAACACTTCCCAGTGGTCCCAAGTAGATCTTTCTTCAGCACGTCAGAGGTTTGCATATTGATCATAGGGTACTCTTCTGATCTCATTTCAATCCCAGACAAGCTCAAATTCACTGTGTAATGAAAAATGGCATTTGCACAAAGTGGAGAGAAGAAGCATTGTTTCTACAGCACATTATGTTTTACACTGCTCATGAGGCAGTGCTTCATATCCCATAAAAAATATTAACTGTAAGTTACTGTGAGTGTTATAAAATGCAACGTTGTGCCTTTAAAAGAGATGTCTTGTTTCTGAAAACACTTTATATCTCTCACATTTCCCTACCCACAAAGTAACCTGTGTTTCTAAGCAAATCCACTCAACCCCCTAATAATGAGCTAGAGTAAACATCTGACATGCACTGCTTTCAAGATCCTCTTTGTTTAGGCATGAATTGTTCAGTTTTATGTCTTTTGTATACTGCCTAAAGGAAAGACAAATGATACAAGGTTTGTTTGACATTATCATTTGTGGCAGAGGTTATGCCTGTGTTTATCTGATCCTCTTTTATTGCTTTACAAATGGTAAAATAAACTGCTGGGCATATAATGGTCATTAATTTCAGGGCATATTTTTTCATTGGATTTTTAATTTAAAATGCATTAGATGCAAGATAGCCAGTTGTCAAGGTTCCTAGTAATTTGTAAAACCTCTGGAAATCTGATGTAATAATATTTTTTGTCCCAAAATCGGTGCTCCACTAATTTTAAAATATGAGTGCCTACTCTTTGCATTAGGAAACACCTATTTTCCTGCCTGTCCAGTTTCACTATTAATCAGCCGTGAGAGTTTTGGAGTGTCCCATCTCACTGAGCACACTCTCCACTGCCATCCTCCAGTACCAAATAAAACAGCAACACTGAAACCTGTTAAATCTGAGACTACACAAGTCGAGAGAGTGGGGGGAAGAAAAAGAAAAGAGCATGGTGGATATGTTCCTCTAAAATACCTGTGTATCTGAGTGCACATCTGCGCTTGCCACAATTTTGTCTTGGGAGAGCTTAATAAAATCAGTACAGAATTTTGAAGGGGAAAAAATAGCATATAGCATATGTGCTTTTTTTGTTGTGGGCTTCAGAGTTCTTTGCTACTTGATAGGACTTGCTGTCATATACACAACTTGCTTTATCTGGAAGTAGTTGAAGCTCCAAGAATAAGTCATATCAATGAAGTGACTTGCTGCCTTGATTTTCAGCTTTGGAACTTGCAAACAACAGCCAGTTTTCAGAGCTTTCTGAGAAAAGACATGAGAAAAGTATTTACAGCAGAAGCTGTGCCTCAACCTAGTATTGCCCTGAGAGATGAAGCACCGGCATGGCTGAGGGTGCCCAGTGCCTCCTTGCAAAGGTACCAGTTTTCAGCCTCTCACAGGTTTCCCATGGCTTGGTCCAGCATTTCCGTGCTTCCTCCTCCAGGAAAAAAAAAAAAATACTTTTTAAACTTTCAGCACAAATTATTCAGTGATTTCTGAGAATGAAGCTAACAAACAAGAGGCAGTTTTGTTAGCAGCCCTGTGTTTTGTTTATTTTTTATCTTTGATAGCCTCTAATAGCCTGAAAATTGTCAGAGTCCCCCAGTGTCTTTTGCTGTCCTCCTCTTTTGAGAGAGAGCTGTTTTATGTGTAACTGAGAGGATGATACTTCAGGTAAATACTGCCCTCCTGGTCTAATATAGTCTTATCCTCAACTCCACTTCAGAATTGCACTTCCCTGAGGATTATATCCCACTATTGATTGAATCTAAATAGCAGTAGCCAAACTCATGGTCTTTGATAAAATAAATCTTACTTAGGGGCTAATATAAACAGAAAAGAAACCACGTCCCTGCGTACAGGGCACAAAACAGTTAGCATGTGAGGTGGGAGAAAGAAGATGGAAGTAATTTTATTTAATATTACCAAAAGTACAAGCAGGTGAAAGTAAAGTCAGTTATATTGTTTCACTTGCTGTTTTTTGCCTCCTCCCAGTGAGCTGCATGGGCAGGATGCTGTTCAGAGAGAAGAGAGGTGACTGTGGACAGGCAAGAAGCCATGCAGGGGCTCAGGGCTATCTGCAGGGGGGAAAGGAGGATGATGTGAAGGAACTGGAAGGGTAGAATTCTCATTTCCAAGTCCCTCTCTCCCTTTTACCACATCCCTGTTCCCTGTTGGCCAGAGTGTGTCAGCAGCTGGCTGCTCTGTGGCACCTGCATTACAACACAGCACGGCTGTATCTCAACTGCCTGTCTGGGGCTAACGAGGGCGTCTCATCATGTCATATGTCTCATCACAACAGTATGAAGCACAAGGCCTTGCTAAGTGCCCAAATATTGGATTTACCACCTCAACCAGTTTCACATCCTGCACTGAACTTTGTGCTGTCCCATCTTGACCCAGTACCTGGCTGGGCTTGCTGGGAGCCTGCTTGGATGCACCTGAGCCACACAACAGGCCCAGCACCTGTTGTAGCCACACCACACCATGCTTGCCTCTAGACAAAAATCTGGGGCAAAACCAAAGAAAATAGATGTCTAAAATAAGGTTACTACTGGAGCCATTTCTTTCCAGCCCTTAACCACCTTACTGTCCTCCAGGCTATAACGGTTTGCTCATGAGCTGAAGGGTCCCTGTGACTATAACCACCTCCCCAAAAAGTGTTCTGCCTGGGAGAAAGGTTCTGCTAAATTCAGTTACCAGCATTACCTCCTTGTGCTCCCTCAACTGACATTCGGGTGGCACAGCAACAGCTGGGCTGGTTTTATCTCCATCAGGCATCTAGAAAACAGCAATTTCCCATCTGGAAAAACTCACTCCTTCCCCGAACATTAAGGTTAAACTTCTTCAGTTTTGGGTGCCAGCTCACACTAAAAAACTGCTCTTCTTTCCAAATCAAAGCTGAGCAAATACTTGGTGCTGAATAATTTATTTGATCATTGTTGCTTCTTTCCCTCCCCTCCCCTCCCCTCCCCTCTAGAAACTCAAAATGAGTCCTGTTGTTGCTAGTGATGTACCCCAGACAAACTCAGTGTCTGGTGGTGGGAGGCAGAGAAACAAGTCATTAAGTCGTAGTGACAGATCCTCTGTCCCCTTCCAGGAATGAGTCACACTATGTTTATTTCAGAGTAATGCTGGTTCATGTGAGACTGAACCTGGGTCCTCCTCACATCAAGAAGTACTCTGCTCCACACCCACCTTCCCCTTCTTCTGTCCCCTCCAGCTACTGTTTCTAGTTGTGTTTTCCGTCCTACGGGAATGGGTTATAATGCTTTGCATCACTGGTGCATTCATCGCCTTTAGAGGAAGCCATCCCTGTGTAGAGTTGGTGTGTTGATGTGGTTTATAAAGCAAGTTGAGGTCCTCTGGGAGGAGAGGGACCACAGAAATGGAAGATCATAATCATTATCACCATTAAACACACAAAGCAAGAATTTTTTTCCCCCATATAATAAAATCACTCTGTTGTGGCAGAGTGTTGCAGCACATCTCACAAAGAACATCGCCCTAGTCAGTTTATTGGACAGTTGCAGGAGCACGAAGGTAACGAAGGGACAGAGAGGGAAACTTTCTTTTGTCTCTTGCTTTGTTGGGAACAGGGAAAGGAAGAAATGGGGAAAAGGGAGAGAAAAAAAGAGAACTGTCCTCTTACTGCATTATCTCTCCAAGTAAAACACCTGGAATTGTTGTGAAAAGTTACCTGTGTCAGTATTCATCTCAGAGTACAGAGGGGCTGACTGTAGCTGTCTTCTGTGTTTCCCCAGGGCAATAGGAGAGCAGCTTTCCACCCAGCCTCCTGCACTGACTGGCAAAGTACAGGAAAGGTGGGAGCACAGAGGAGAGGAGTGGTGGCTTCCCTGGCTGGTTCCCCCCCAGCCCTGCATGCAGCGTTGCGGGAGCTGAGGGAATTGGGCTTCTTCTGTCAGCTTCAGCAGGCTTTGTAGTAGGCCCTACAAAAACACCTCATAGCATCAGATCCTAATTGTCTTGGGGCTTATTAGGAAGCTGAAAGTAAAAACAAAAAAAAAAAAAGAAAAAAGAAAAAAAAAAGTTTCTCTTTCTCTCTACTGTTTTTCTTCCCACTCACAAATCTCTGAACTTGAGATATTTTTCTTTTACCTTATATTGTAAATTATGACTGACAACCTTGTTGTGTAAGAACATGAGAAAAATAAATCAAAATAAAAAATCACCCTAGCATCAAAATTAACTGATAAAATAGCATTTAAAAAACTTTTTTTTCATGTATTTAGATTAGCACACCAAGGAAATGGTAGATATTAGCTGATGATAAATGTGTATGAACATATAAATGTACGTGACTTGGTAGATATTGAGTCATGTCCGAAGGGATTGCTCACTGCTAGCAAGGAAAAAAGACTGGAAATTGTTCTGATGATCTCTCACATAAATAAAAGCTATGTAACTGAAAGCTGTGATGGTCGGTTGGAATGTATATTCCTTAATTTTTCCATTTTGTGTTGTCCCTAACCGCAATCAGCAGCCAGAAAAGTTTTAAGCAGGGCAAGTTATTTTCTAGATAAAGGGTGCTTCAGCAATTCTTGTTACCCTGAAATAAATTCTAAACATTCCCTGTGAAAACAAGAGAAATAGGCTTGATGCCCTGAATTATCAAGGAATGGTTTCACCAGTGGCTATACAGAAACCAGAGGATTTGGTCTGCACAGCAAGCAGATATAACTTCAGATATATGTAATTTGTACACATTCCTTGAATATCATGAAGTCTTGCCATTTACAGCCTTTTCTGCTAAGGTTGTTTAGATTGTTTATTTATGAAGTGATTTTCACGATACAAGGGCTGCAAATCTGCAGTCAGTCTTCTCCTTCTCTCAGGGTCCTCTCTGTCCATGGATCAGACAGGTGGGCAGAAACAAATCCTCAAGCCAAGAGTGTGCAGACCGTAAACTCTGCCAGCCTCCTTGATATTGCACCTATTCTTTCACCAAAGCAACTACTACATGATGTGGCCAGTGGCCAGAAAAATGTCCCTGCCAGAAATGCTGAAAGACTTATCACAAAAATGAATGAGACATCTTTCCTTTAATTCAATAGTTTCAGTATTTGTGACCCCCAACAAAGTAGCGTAGATGGAGAACAAGACAAGGGTAAAAGGGTTTTTCTGGAAGAAGGCAAAGGAACAATAAGTCATAGTGAGAGTGGATGCCATTTCTCTGCTCCCATGGAGGACAGGACTGCTCTCCAATATTCTGCTCCTCTTCAGCTGATGGCAGACTTCATTGGTAGGAGATTAGCAAAACTCAGTGCCAGTGTTCCTCATAAGCACCTGGACAGGATGGCAATTAACATGGGTCTGCTCCTGTCCTTGTTATTTACTGGCTTATTTACTGTAAAAGCTGTGTAGTTGGTTTCTGCCTGACATCAGGATCTTAATTGGTGGGTCATCTTACCTCTGAAGCCCTTGTGAGGGTTGCAGCCATATGAGTATTAGACATTTCAAAGCAATGCCTTTTCCTGCTTACCTGCGTACTCTTCTCTGATAAACCTGCTTTCAGGTTTTAAGTCCTTCCCTCTCATTGGATCACAGCGTTGTCTGTCATGTTTTGCTGCAAGAATGTTCAGTTTATGCAAATTCTTTCTAACTCAGTTGCTGCTGAAGGAAGAGATGGTGGCTCATGTAGCCCTGAAAAAGCTGGAACTTGGGGCTGTGCCCCTTATTTTAAACACTCAGTGATTCGGAAGGAGGCTGGGTATGCAGGGAGTCCTGAATTTTGTGTGAGGCTTGTTTGTTTTCCAGCCTGCAGGCACTATGGGATTACAAAACTGGATCAGTCTTTGAAATAAAGTTGATTCAAGCCCACTTAAATTCTATCTACATAACAAAAAGTCAAGATGATCAATAGATCAAAGCAGTTGGTGCCCAAAATCTGTATGACAAGCATTTAGGAGGTTTTACTTTGAACTGGGGACAGCCTGGTTGTTTTTCACCTCCCAAGCATACTGCTGTTCCAAAACAACCAGCCAAATGTAGGTGGACCCTGCTCCGACCTCATGTCATACTGGGACAGATACGAGTGGTCTGTGGTGTCTTTATATGCAGTGCTCAGTGCTGAATTTGTTCCTGGGTTATAGTGTGTGGAGAGGTGATATCACCTCTTCATCCAGGTGTTCTTATCTGCTGTCAGCTCCCTCCTTGAGCTAACTTGATGGGCCTCTGCTTCTCACCAAAGGATGCTTTTTCCCATGAAGCTCAGTTCTGGTCTCAAAAAGATGTTAACAAATAGGTAGGGATGCATGTATTTTTAAAATTATGAAATACTGAAATTAATAAAAAATGACACCTGGAGAGCACATGCAATTGCTTCTGCCACCTCCCTATGTGATTCCCTGTGTGGTTTTCCAGGAACTTACACAAGCACAAAATAAGACATGCTGTCTGTCAGGTTACTGCATTAGTTTTGGAAGTGACTGGAGAAGATGATTTCCCATCTTAACTGATAATAATTCTATGCTATTCATCCTGTTTGCTGGTTAATATAATTTTTAATGCCAAGTTTCCCATGACAATTTGAGGAAGTTCCTTGTAAACTTCTGCAAGACACTATCATTATTATCCTCATATCTCATTTACCTCCCCTTTTCTGTAGTGTCTATAAAGGTTCTGCAATGCTCAGGCTGCTGGTTTGCTATGAGTGTTCCTGCTCTGCTGAAAATCAGTACAGGACAAGATGACAGCAGAGCTCAGACTCTGTATGTATGAAAGCTGGTGGTAAGTGAAATCTGGATAGGTGAAATTGGTCTATCAAATGTTCTTTATTCCAACTTCCACAAAATACTAATACTAATACTAATACTAATACTAATACTAATACTAATACTAATACTAATACTAATACTAATACTAATACTAATACTAATACTAATGTCTTATTGCTCAGGAAACTTATTTGATTTTAAGAACAACATGTTGTTGAAGTCAGAGGTGTCCCAGAAAACTTGATACTGAGGCAAAGTAATCAATCGTAAAGGAGTAACCCCCCTGGTTCAGTGGAAGGCATCCAACAGTGCCAGAAGGATTAAAAGATGGAACAGCTGAGCGGAAGCAAACACAACCTCACTGAAACTGGAAAATTTATTTGAAAATTTATGCATGAAAAATGCTGTATTTACCTTCAAAAGTCAATGACCTGGAAAAACTAGAATGCCAGTTTTTGAGTTGTGGGAATTATAATTAAAACAATTAAAAAGCATTAAAGATCACAATGGAGTCTAATTAGTACAGTTTCTTCAAAGGAAAACAATGACTCTCTAATCTCCTAGAATGCACTAATAAATGAACGGAAGATAAAAATTATTTGGAGTTTTGATAGCTTTTAGTGCAGTAAACTAAGATAAGCTACAAAAGAAACAAAATGCCCAAGTACACAGAAGAAAACTCTCCTGCTTTGGAAACTGGCTAAAGGATACAAAAGAAGAAGAGTAGGCTGTAAATTGCTGAAATGACAAAGGCTAACCGTGGGAACTTTCGAATGTGTTTTTAATAGAACAGATTTCTGCTTAAAAAAAAGTAAATTTCTTTAACTCACATTGTCTCATAGGAAGGCGTTAATTTCAATGAAATTTGCTATGGAAAAGGTCAAAATGAGTCATCTGAACCTTACAGTTTTAATTATGTTGCACTGTTTCATTAAAACTACTATTTCATTTCATGACATGAACATTTAAGGTTACTATTTTACATTTACAATTTACTATAAAAGCCAAAATGATAAAGCAAAAATATTTGGGCAAAGTTGAAATTAGACATATCAAAACTACAGAGGAAAAAATATTTCAATTGTCGGTTTTGGGGCAGGAGAGGTTGGTTTTTTTCCTGCCAGAACTTTTGTTCTGCGTAAAATTGAGATTTTGTTTCTGGACAAGAATTTAAAACTTTAAGAAATGGTCAGCTTTCAAACTATTGACGTTTTCTTTAGGATGGTGCCTTGTTTCATTTAATAGCAAAAACCATAGATTAAGTCCCACTCTAGAATTAGCATTACCTAACCTATTTTTTAAAATTAAAAAAAACCCAAAAAACTGAGAAGCTGAGTTAGAGCTTTTGCAATAACCCTCACATTAATGTTAATCAAACACTGAAAAGATTTAGAGGAAATTGCCATGCTGAGACAAGCAATATGAACACAGGGCAGCAGTTTGGCAGGTGAGGCTTGGTGTTGCTATCTGAGCTGTAAGGGAGGAACAGTCTGTCCTATGCAGATATTATTTTTCAGATGCTAAGGGCATGTCTACAGGGCACATCTGCAAGGAATTTACTGATTCAGTACCCAACAAAGCTCATTTGTTGTGCTCACGAGTAGTGCTGTGTGGAGATATCAGTAAGTGCAAATATTCAGGAAATGGGCCAAGAGTACAGTTTTCCAAAGCATGTGGAAATCACCTGGGAGTCATCACTGTGGACAAACGGATGAAGCCCTTAGCTCAGCAACAGCAACAGTCAGCAACCGTATCAGGGCCTAAGGACCCATTCTCGAATAACACCAAGAATAACACATGGGAGACCACAATGCAATTGTATAAACCAAGTGTATGATCCCACCTGGAGGGCTGTGTTCAGTTCTCACCACTACATCCCACAGACGTCACAGAAACAATAAAAAATCAGGGACAACTTAAAAGATAAGAAACATGCAGAGGGCTGGAGAAGCTCTCACACTGTGAAGTGTGGAAAAGACCAACAGCACTCATGTACGTGTTTTGCTCTGCAAGGAACATCCCAAGGTCAGTCGGATGCTGAGCTCTGTCCCCTGAGTGAGCGCCAGTGTTGAGGTATGTGTGAACGTGAGCCTGTGCAAAGAACCTGCATGGCCCCAGACTTGGGAAACAGCTTCACTGGAGCTTCCCAGCACAGGCTGGTCCTACAGGCAAAGCACAAAAAAAATGGGACACATTGAAAGTGAGTCAAACAAAAAACGGTACAGAAAAGGTGCACAAAGGATTAATAAAGCTGTATTTAATTAAGATAAAGGAGTAATGATAAAAATGAAATAATCGCTTTTTCACAAAGCAGGTAAGCCAGATTACAAAGCTCATTGCCGCCATGCAGAACTGAAAGAGATTTAGCAGAATTCTGAACAGAATTAAGAGCAAAGGTAGAGTGCAGGAATATCTAGTGGTAAAGTGGTAAACAATTTTCAGCAGTGCTCTGTAATCATAAATGGTGTTGCATTTGAGTATAGCCTTTCTGTAATAGGGGTTGGACAGAAAAATTAACTCACTTATCTTTAAGACAGTTTTAGTACTGAAAATCTTTGAACTATGTGGAATTCTGGAAATGGTAGCAAACACCTAGTTTGTAAAGAATATTACACCTACTGTATAAGTGTTAAATCAATTTAGGGAATGCCCTTGAGAGAACAACATCATCTGGAGAGTTCTGCAAAAGGCCTTTACATTATATAATAAAGTTATTTTTCCTTCTTTAAGCCCAGTAAGTGTTTTCTGTGCAGGTAAGTATGTAGATCAATAATTTATCTCTGAAACCAGTTTGAGTGATACAAATGTTCCATAGAGAGGGCTTTATCCCAACCACAGGTTCTGCAGGCAAGCTCCTTGTCCTGGCTGCAGATCTCTTGTGGTACAGCAGGGAGGGCTCCTAGGGCCTTGGAGTTTTGCTGAAGGCATTTCCCCTGCAGAAGCACGAAGGAACGGCATCAAAGGATGGCTGCAGATGTCAGGAGTGGGCGGTAGCCCTTGGAGCTGTGGGCCTTTCGGAGTGACTCTGGGCTGGGAGGAGAGGTGGTGACCCAGCCCAGCCCAGTCTGGCAGGGTGTGAGGCTACTCTGCTTCTGCTGCCTCAGGTCTGCACCATGAAACCTCATCCTCCAGCTTTTTGGGGTGACTTCTAGACAAGCTTTGTGATTCCAGCCCTGTTAAGTACATGCTATTGCTTTTCTCTATAATCATGTGTTTAAAAGTCTTTTGTATGACTTGAAAAAACCACCAAAACCACAGTGGTTTTCTGCAACTAAACCAACCAACACAAAGCCATGTTGAAAGAAGCTATGGCAAAATAATACTCATGGCAGCTGGGAGGCTTGTTGCCTGGTTTGGTGACATTGCTTTTAGATTTACCTTTGATCTCATGTCTGGGCAGCTTTATCTGTTTCTAAAAATACTCCTTTTGCTTCATGACTTTTTTAGCTAGTTGAAAGTGTTCCCATGTTTGTTTAGGTGAAATTGGCTGGTCTGCAAATGACTGTGTATGCCTTGTACAAACGTAGACACTGCTTTCTGGCCTACAAATGTCCCAAACCACTGCTTAGCAGTTCCAGTTTTTCCTTATGTATGAGAAAAACTCCACAGATTCTTGCTATGACCAAAAAAAATTAAAAAAAACCCCAAACATTATTTCTTCTCCACTGCTGCATATGGAGGTTTTTTTGAGCATATGATAGATATCCATGTGATTTAAGTGAACCTGCCTATTTTTAACACAATCTAAAACCTATCTGAATAGAAACACCTTCCATGTGGCACTTTGTGGTAGTGTCTTGAAAATACTGTAATAATTAGTGGGGAGCCACAATAGAAAACCTCTTAATTCTGTGCTGCTATCCTGCCATTCCTTGGTACCACAGAGGAAACACAATGGGTCACATCTGCAGTGTGATGTAGGGGTTTGTTTAATATACAGTACCACATTATACACATATTCAAAACTGTAATAACACTAAAGCGTGAAATAGCTTACTGCTGAAAATATTCATGGCAGAACATAGATAGAGCCTCTTGCTCCTGAGCCAGCATATATGTCTGGATCAATGACCAGAACTGGCAGGGGTCTGCTGGAAGGAATCCATTACCAGGGTCTGCCATGCTGCAGTTTTGTGCAGAGAAGCTGAACAGTGGGATAGGAGCAATCAAAATACATATACAATAAATCACCAGCAAAATATTAGTATATTCAGTTTCCATAATATTTTCCCTCCTTTGTCACCTTCTGTTACAACTTACCAGATAGCAGAACAATGATATGTTTTATTGGAGCCTAGGCCTTTTCCATTGTACCACTGCCCTTGGAATCAATTTCTTTATTCTTCACCTGACCTTGGTATCCATTTTCCTCAGTATTCAATTCAGCTGTAAAATTTTGAACTTCTTCAGACCTTCCTCGATCCCTCAGATACCCGGTGCAAGGGACATTTGTACAGGGAAACCGAAGGCTGAAAGGGTCTTGCAAAGAAAAATTGTAACTGGATAAACAGAACCTGAATGCACTCAATCTAACAGTTGCCTCATTTACACAAAACACCATTAGGCTGATCCTCTTTGCTCAGAGTACAGCAGAGGCAACTCAGCTTGCATGTCTGAATGGGTGCTTTAGATAATACTGTGCGTCTTCAGACATGCAAGAATTACTTCCATAACATATAAGGAAAAATGTTGTACTTAATCCATCACCAGTGGGTTCATGGAGCATAAGGATTGAATTTCTTTTTTCACATTCTTACATCACTGCCTGCATTAATATTAGGCTGGGATTGAAGTGAAAATGAAGTGCTGATTTCAGCATACAAGCTATGAAAGACAAGCAACAAATAAAACAGAAAAGGAACCATCTTACCAGCCAAAGAAATAAAAATACATTTAAAATTAATAACCTGCATCACAGAAGCTCTCGCTGTCCCTCCGTGTTCCATGTGAGCCCTGCTGGGATGTCACCAGTGAGGAGCAAACTGCTGCACCTCAGGGCACTGGTCCCTGGCAGTGAGGAGAGCCAGGGTGGGCTGTTGAAGAAGCGGCTGGCACGCCCCATCAGAGAGATGTGTGGCAAATGTATGGCAGCCAGCAGCAGCCACAGCCCATGAGCTTGACACGGCAAGTCCTTCCCCAGAGGGTCTTCACCCTGCAAATGATGTGGCTCCCAGAATACTCATGCATGTCAGGAGCTGAGCAAAGTGAGAAAAAAGTAATTAGTCACAGGAACAGTCCAATGAAGGTGGTGATTGTCCCGTGCTGGCTCTGCGGTCACCACTGAGAGCCTGGCTGCCTATTTGCCAGCAAATGCCTCAAGCAGTCCAGTCCCAACAGAAGCCAAGAAGGCCTATGAGACTGTGTTCAGGGCACTTGGTTTATAGAGGATACAGCATGGTGCACCAGCATGGGATGTTCTGCCACTGTGCTAGCTTTCAGCTTCCCTCCCAGACAAGTTCCTGTTTGGGTGCATCCCATGGGTGAGGGGCAGGTGCAGAAGGCACCTGGGGCCCCTGTATGGAAAGATGAGTAAGTGAGGTCTAGTTGTAGGACTGGAAAGTTTCTTATGCATGAGTTTGGTCTCGATGAGAACAGCACCTGCTCTTGTCCTGGGATGCTTCCTTCTCTCCACAGCTCCAAGTCATGGCTGACTGGCCTCCACCAACATGGAGACCGTTTCCCTGACTCTGGAGCAACTGTGGGGAAAAAAGTAAGGAGCGAGGCTGTAGGAGTGTTACCAACTGTATTAGCATGAGACTTTGAAATAAAAGAAATATCCCTGGCGAAACAGGGGGTGGAGATCTACTGGTGATGTAGGGAAGCCCCATGCCAGGCCAGGGATTACAGACATCAGGGATGCAGGATGTTTCATTATTGTTACCACAGCCAAGCAAGCTGTTAACAAACTCATTGTGCTTTAGCTAATGACTAAGACAAACTTTGCAGAAGGGATGCTTTAACTTGCAAGCTGCTGTTGCTTATATTGCATGGCACTGAGGATGCTGCTGAGGAAGCCCTGGCCCCTCAGGGGATGTTCTGTGCCCTGGGGGCAAGGTTTCTTTCTTCAGGGGACAGTGGTTTTGGGGGCTAGGGGCGGAGCATGGTCACCTTGAGGCTGCAAGGCTACCCTCTACCCACCATGTCTGCCCACGTCCCACTGCTGCCCCGATCCAAAGAGTGAATTAATAACCAGGAAGCAAGACAGAAATGGGGTATGGAGGGGTCCCAGCATTTGAATGTCACCACGAGCATGCAGCGTGGGAGAGTAAAGGTTTCTTTCCGTCCCTGTGTTTACTGCTTTCTGCACATTGACTTGTTCCCTGACATATGAGCCATGACTTGAAAAGAATTCAGGCTCCAGCAAATTTTGCATCACACTTCAATGTGGCCTCTGGGATTGAATAAGGGCAAATCTATTACACTGTTGCCATGGCGACCTTGGCATAGCCACCATGAGGACACTGACGCCCGCAGCCCTGTGCGGAGTGGTGGCACAGGCTGCTCAGCCGGATGTGGGGACTCCCTGAGGGGTGCAGGGCTCACGCACCCCTCCTTGCTCATGCCTGGTGAGGACACCCCTTGGACCTGGCTGTGCCAAGCAGACGGGGCAGCAGAAGACACTGAGTCCTCTCCTGAAGTCCAGCAAAATTAGTCCTTATTTTTTTCTGGGGGGAATCAGGCTCCTTCAGTAAAAGTGAGAAGGATGTCCTTCACCTCTGTTGGTACCAGCAGTGTGAATCCCAGTGTCTGGCTATCTAGGGATCAGCCTGTAAGGACAGCCTGCACTTTACTAAGGAGGACAGTTGCAGTGGTGGGTTTTAATAATTAAAATTATTTTACAACAAAGAAACAAGGGAAGCTGATCTTTCTATTCTTCTCCTCCTTCTCGTGAGTAATCTCAGCTTTGCAGATATTGATTCTTCATGCTTGGATGGACTGTATTTTCTATCATGGACATGAATTTTCAGTTTTGGTAAATTCTTTCTTATCCTTTTTGCCTTCATCTTTTTCTCTTTTGAATGGTCAGAGATGAAAGTTTATATTTCTCCTTTTTGTTCAGGCAATGACGGTACCATTTGTCATGAGCTGCAATAATGACAATAGTTTGATTCAAAGCATCTCATCTTCAGCATACAGTAACTAAGCCCAGGACTGAAAAGCACTAACAATGGGAGACTAAAACCTGCCTCCGACACTTGATAAGATTATTATTATTATAGAGTGCAAAAAGCTTTTGCTTTCTTTTCTGCTGCTTTGCAGACCTCATAAGGCCCTGCTCAGATTTCTGCATAGTTAATTTGTCAGTTTATAAATTACCACATTACTGTAACGTTGAATGCTTCAAAACACAAATATATGCACAGAGGGCTTGAATATTTGAAGTGTTTTAGTACTATAGGGAAATAATTTTGTTGTCAAGCTGTGGCAGATATAGAAGTGCTAGGGGATACATGACCATTTCATCAGGATGGTGTCGATGATGGCCTATGAACATCCAAGGGGGGAAATCATCTTTTATCACTATTGTGTACCATGCAGGTCCAGATGGAGGATAAAACATGCATGAGTTGCCCGCAGCTCTGAAAATAATTATACTCATTTGCCAGAAAAGTAGAAAGTGCATCCAACCAAGTTACCACCCATCATAGTGACACTCCGTTTGCATACTGATGAAGTTAAAAGCCAGAGACAATAGTGTTGGTATCAATAGGGGAGGGGGCTGGGAATCACCAGTGCTATAGGATTAATAGTGCCATCATTTTATATTATGCAGCATTTCACTTATGCTGCATAAGAAAAAGCTCCTGGCACTGGTGCTCACCTAGCTGTTTACGAGATTGGTTTGGTTTAAGACTCCAGACATTACAAGAGATTCTGGGTAATGGGGAATGAAGACTGTTATATCCACCCCCTGCAAAGGGCTTCTCAGCAATTAGGTGAGATGCACTGTGAATGTAACCACAGACCTATGTGTGCGTGTGTGTGGCGGGGAGTCACCATGCTATGCACACTGGCAGCCTCTCTCTTCCTCTCCAGCAGACTGCACCGGAATATGAGGGAGGGATAATATGCACATGCAAAGCTCTGGTGCCACTACAGAGTAATTGATGAATGGGTTTTTAAAGTGTAGAATGAGAATGAATACAAGTAGGACCCAGGAGAATAATTCTTTGTATTGCAATCAGCACTTTTATACATAGTTGGTTTAATAGTAGAAATCAGCAATAAAGAATACAGACTTTGTTATTTAATCCTTACAAACTGAAAAATAAAACTATTTTGGAATATTTCTTCTATGATTAGAGATATTATTTTAAAATTGAATTATTTAGGAGCATTATTCAGTTTTGAATGACCATCAAGTAAAATAACCACTCATTGCTACCACAAACTGAGATGATTTCCGCAATTTCTTTAAATAATTAATTCAAGTTATACATACATATATAGACACTATAATGTATGCATAATATGCATGTATGCCATTTTGGCTATTCCAGTACTCCCTGCATTCCTTAAAATATTCATGGTAAAGTACTGTCTCAATATGTTTTTGCATATGTGCTTGTTATCATATTTCTAGTTAAAATATGACTTAAAAAATTAAATAAAATAAACCCTGAAGTAGTTATTTTCTTAATTGATTTGTGCAGGACCTTTTTCTCATCCAAGGAAGAACCTCAGGTACAGCTGCAAATATGTTGGAAAACATTAAGAAAAGAATGTTAACATAGCACATACCCAAGTGGAGGCAGAACACCACCCTACTAATCTATAAAATGACTACTGTATAGCATGCTGCAAGCTGGAGGACACATCTAATAAAAATGGGTAAGGCAGTTATGTTTTATATAATCACAGTTTAGGCTTCCAATTTTATTGGAAGTTCTGGTAAAACTAGTATGCAATCACTGTAATGCCATAAGGACCTGAGATGATCTCTGATGTAATTCCATAGATCATCTATGTGACACCAGCAATGAATCAGGCCCACGTGTTTTATCGTTTGATAGAATCTCAACAGTTTGATACTTCATGCTTTCAAGGCTTTAAAAGATGCCTTTAGAAGAAATGGATGATGGAGTAATGAAAGTGTGCTTGCTCAACACTGTAGCAGATTGGACTGGATCTAAGTACACTAGTAGGCAAAATTAATTCTTTTCTTGTGTAAACAAAAAAGAGCAGAGGAACTATGGACTTTGTAGTCTCACTGCTTGTGAGCCCATTTCCTTTTCTTGGTGACACATTTCACTAAGCAATAATGCAGTTTTTGTAAAGTTCAGCTGTCATCAGAGGCTGCAAGACGGCCTACACTAATGCTGCCATTAGTGCACACTGTCTTATTAACTTCCACTGTATGTTAGTTATAGGGAGACTCCTGGCATTCAAACGGGTAATGAATCAGAAGAAATATCTTGCAGTTATTTGGCCAGCAAAAAGCAAAGATGGTGATCTGAGTAAGGAAAACTCTAAGAGCTGAGATGCACCAAGATCAGATCCGTAGAGTAAATTCCAGGGCCAAAAAGAATTTAAAAAATACTCAATTGGACTAAGAATATGTTAAAGCAATTAAAACTTCATTACAAAGAGACATTTCTACCAGAAAAGCCAAACAAGGTCACAAGATTATTTTCAGACCTAATTTGACAACATACTCCAACGTCTAAATAGAAAAAAAAACCCCAACAACACCAACAAACCCCCTTCCCCCACAACAAAGACATGTTTACATCACCTCAAACATACAACTTTACACAGCCATGGTAAGGGAGGTATTCAGATGAGTAACCAAGCACAAGGACAAGCAGAGGTAGTGGAAGCCAGGTTTCCGAAGGGGATCTTCTGAAGTGTAGGGGATGCACAAGTCTCATCCCTGGAGGTTTGCTTCTTGCCTCAGGAGCCTGGTTAACAGGGGAACTTGCCAGTCATCAGCTTGTTATCAACCTTCTTTACTTGAGAAAAGCCACTGCAGAGATGGCAAAAGGGCAAGTTCAGCTACTGTCTGACAGGCTAGGGTATTCCCCGTGGGAAGCAGCACCTCCATGGGGCTCTGAAATGCACTGGTGGGACCAGGTCCTGTGTCATGCACTAGGCCAGATGAAGCAGAAGTCTGTAGATGCCTTGATTCTGGCCAGTTGTTCAACAATACCTGCCACTACCTATAAAATGAACCTCAGAAAATTTCCTAAGTGTCAGAAGGGAGGAGTTAAAAAATGGCATAATGAAATTGCTAGATGTGGCAAGAACAACTGGAGATGCTTTAAACAAGACTTTCCCCTGTCCCTGCAAGCTGTAACCATGAACAAGGGGACAGATCATCAGAAAGCAGCTTTATTTCTAGCAATCAGTGGTTGTCAGACTCTTGGTATTCTTAATGGTTTTCAGCTAATTCATGTAGAGAGGACTAACTATGAAACTGTCACACATAAATCTGAGGAATCCTGCACTCTGTATAAATATATTTGATTTCATGAGATTCTTCAGTATATGGTTTATACATTTTAAATAGAGACAAGAGCAAGAAAGGGAGAAAATAGAAGTCTTCCAAATGGTCTAACCCCAAGAGGGTAGTCTCTGTGTCAGGCTGGAGGGGATAACTGCACCCCTGATTAGGAATGAAATCCTTGTGCCAGACACTCTGGGGAACAAAGAGAACACCTAGAAATAACTTTGACAAGACAGTCAGAATTTGTCAGGCAAATGTAGTCAGTTGTTTCCACCTGAAGCTGAGGGAAAGCAGAGCACTGCACACTGTGAGTGTCGGGGGAACCAAAACAGCACAAAAATAGACAGGTGGCAGAAAGATCAAAGGATCAAAGCTGGAATCTAGAAAAACTGGCACTGAGCTGAATACACTATGGCAAAGTACACAAGTTGAGATAGTGCCCAGCATTTAAAAAATGGAGGTATTACAATGGAATTATACAATTTCAAAAAATTTCCAAGGATTTGCACAGTGCTCAACTTCGGTAGAGAGAATGACAACAGCACCACTAGCCCACAGAAAATCCCTGCAAAACATTCACCAGTATCATGGCTCAGGCTGAACGGACCTTAACATACTAGAAATGCTGGCTGGAAGGAGACCTCTAGTCCAGCCTTCTGCTCAAAGCAGGACTTTCACCAGCACCAGATCAGGCCTGCTGTGACTCTGTCTACTTTAGTCTTGAAAATCTGCAAGGATGGAGATTCCCCAGTATCTTCCAGTAACCTGCCCCAGGGTTGTGCTACCTGTCTTGTCAAGCTGATCTCAGGTGGATCATTCAGTAATTAAAAGATAGGAAGATGTGTCCACAATGCTAGAACTGTGATGTGACCGTGGCAATGAAAGCACAGACAGCAAAAGTGACTAATACAACTGAAAATTAATAGAGTTGTTTTTTGAGGGTTTTATTTTAAACAAAGATTTTTTGGTCAAGGATATCAGAGGCAAGAAGGCAAACCTTAAGAAAACTTTTCCAATACTGAGATAATTATTGAGGTCCCAGTCTGAGATAAAATCTGTTTTATTCACAAAGAATAAGCTTCCAAAAAGAATGCTGGTGTTGTGCTCATACCTCTGTCAGGTCATATATGGAGAGTATTAACATATATGCCATAGGTATCAGTAAAAATAGGAAGTCAGTACACTTACATAGGCAAGGATGCTTAGTCCTTACCTATAAAAGGTTTCAGAACTTTTTTACTGGGTGACCAATGTCAGTGGAGACTGATTTTGTAACAGTCACCATGATGACAAAAATGAGCTTCACAAATGTTATCCAAGACCGAAAGGATTTCACTTCCTCTGAAGATTTATCATTTGCTGTTTGAATGAAATCCTGGTAGAGATCTCACTATTGCAAAAGCAGTTGGTAGAGCATTTGACAGTAGCAGTAGAACAAAATCCAGGAAAGATTTAACATATGTATCAATCAGATTAAAAAATACCTCAAATGAAATATGGATTCTGACTGCCAGAGATACAGCTGGAAATCAGACCACACTGGTGGTGGGATATGAAAAGTGGAGTTGCTGTAGATCTGTTTATGTGTCGGAAAAAACTAAGTAACATAGGCAAGTCATAGATTATTGTTTCCACCATAAAAGGTAATATAACCAAAGATGTGATCATGCATACAACAGCTCATATACTACCAGACATAGAAACCTCAACATTGTAATGTCTGACAAAGGCTGCTTATGTTTATAGAGCAGGATTTGCAAGCAAGGAAGCCTTGTTTAAGCAAGGTAATGGCCAGCCACCATTATTTTCATTTGGTTTGGTGAAAACCAGTACCTAAATATTGAAGTTCTACTTCTTTGTCATGACTTTTTCCTGCTTCTTTTATAAAACAGTATCGCGGAAATACAAGTTGTCCCACACTGTCATTCTAGTCATCAAAAACCTGACAAAACCAGAATGCTTGTGTTTCTAGAAGGTAAGCTTAGCTTCACTGGGAGTTTACAGGTGTGTAAAAAGATGGGAAAGGAAGGGAAGGGAAGGGAAGGGAAGGGAAGGGAAGGGAAGGGAAGGGAAGGGAAGGGAAGGGAAGGGAAGGGAAGGGAAGGGAAGGGAAGGGAAGGGAAGGGAAGGGAAGGGAAGGGAAGGGAAGGGAAGGGAAGGGAAGGGAAGGGAAGGGAAGGGAAGGGAAGGGAAGGGAAGGGAAGGGAAGGGAAGGGAAGGGAAGGGAAGGGAAGGGAAGGGAAGGGAAGGGAAGGGAAGGGAAGGGAAGGGAGATTATGAAAAACAATGCTGTTTGAAACTTTGGCTGCAAACAGTATTTGGGACAGAAAAGGAAGAGCTGCTGTTGTGTGAAAGTGTCTCTTAAAATGGACACAAACTATTGACAGCAGCTGAGCTGTTTGCCCAGTCACAGAGGCCACATAGAGGTGGAATACAGAATTTTTTTGTCAAGGAAAGGTGTCACACGAGCTTCAATCATTCTTGCACGAGACAGTGGAGAACAGCAGAATGATTTGGACTTGACCAGAGGGTTACTACTGGGCATCTCTAGTGGTTAGCATCTCTACTTAGTTAATACATGGGTCATAAGAAGTTAAAATGTTGTATCAGAATGATTGTTAACTATTACTGATTATGTGTTAATTGGATGAGGTAAGTGTGGGGACTTGAATCTTGAAGGGCTCCAAATAGCACCTGGTTGAGACAGTGGATGGAGGCATTTGTGTTGAACAGATTTGATGAGCTAGGGCTGAGACAGTGAGGGGGTGAGCTTAGTCAGGCTCCTGATCCTGAGCAATTAGTGAATAATGTAGCCATCTAAATACTGCATAGATAAAAGCTGAGTTCCTGGCAGATCTAGAACTTCTGACTAAGGGATAACGTGGCTAATATTTCCTCAGAGACTGAAATCAGCAGCAAGGACTGGTGTCAGTCAGTGTACCTAAAGGGCCCTGGTAATACCAAGTCCCACATCTCTATCCAAAAGCAAATGCTAGATCTGGTTCTCACAACTAATCAAAGAGATCATGTTTTTGTAGTGACCCATTTCTTTTCACTCAGAAATAGGAGTGGAACCCTGGGAATGTGAAAGCTAAATGTAATTTAACTGGAGAAACAAACAAACAGAAGAAACTTAAATATATGTTTTATATAATAAAATCATAAAAGAAAGCATACATCAGCAAAGAGCAGAGTGTTGGCCTGCTTTTGGAGGGGTGAAATACCATAATGTCCCAGTCTAAAGAAAACATACATAAGCTATAATATAATTCAAAATTATTACTAAATGTGATAAAATACATGCCAGTGCTCCATGTTACTCATTCCTAGAAATGATGAGAAATGGGTTCAGAGATGAAGCCAACCATAACAAGGGAGGTGTCTTTAAGTGGGATTGCAGAAGTGGAGTTCCTTTTGCCTTTCTTCCTCAGTAATAATGAAGGGTTATGTTGTAATAATGAAGGGTTATGTTGTAATAATGAGGATATGGGGTAGCAGTGTATTTCAGTTTTTATTATTCCAATTCTGAGTAAATAAATCATTACATAATTGATAAGCCAAAACCTCCAGACCATCATCCTCACGCTCTTTCAGCTTTCAAATGGGGCCCCATTTTTCTACACTGACAGATCAGCCCGCACTTAAATGCTGGAAAGTGTGTTAGCAAACCTTCTGTCCACATCTTTAAGTTCCTGGTTTAATTTCACAACTGGAGCTTTAGCTGCCTGGAGGCAAGGAACAAACAGTCAAGAGCAGGCACCCTGGCAGTCCACACTGTGCTTAGAAGGGTGCAAAAGGTATCCAGGGCTCAAATCTTGCACAGAGATGCCTCCTAAACACACAAACTCATGTGAATACCTACTCCAGATCATTCTCTTGCTCCACCAGTCCCTTTTGTATTGCTACCTTGCACAGCTTTATTGATGAATCAGACTTCCAGATCAAACTGGAAGCTCTTTGTTCTGCTTACCTCTAGCTTCATCTCTACTGAGACATGTTTTCTTCACAGCTACCTATTTAAATCATGACCTAAAAATACAAAAGGATGCATCAAAACTTTGACAGTAAACAGGAGCTCCTCATGCTGTCTCAGTGCACTGGCATGTGAGGAGTCAGGAAACCTTTCTTCCTGGGGAGTCTGCCAAAACTTACATGCTTTGCAATATCTCTGAGCTGTAATAGAAAAAAAAAATATAATAAGAAGTCATCTGGAAGAGTTCCTTCATGTTAATTTAGCCCAAAAGTCTTCTGAATTAATTGCTTGAAGCAGTTAGGAAAGCTGGTTGAGTATAATAGCTGGAGAGTCACTTTCATTCGTTTTGGTAGAGGCTATTGATTAGGTTTTAGTATAGCACAGCACATGTCAACAACTTACAACATTGCTGTTAGCACTAGAGAAGTCTCTTGCCATGTGGGTAGGCTTCACATGGAAAGAGTCATATGGTTTGGACACAAATTTAGCTTATCTGAAAATATGCTCAAGAGCTATATAGCATATCCACATAGGCATACCTGGCATCTCTACAAAAACCTAAATGTCACCCTAGCAATAAGATATTTCTGACAAAAAGGTCTTCAAAAAGTAGTGGATCTCTGGGCCTTGGAAACTCTACTCTCATAGCTCTACTATGCCCTCAAAATCCTCACCCCACCCTGGCCAGCAGTCCATGTAAAATTTTGAGAAGAGAAAAAAAATATAGTTATTTATTTCTGAGTAAACAGTACAAAGAACCTTGTGCAACTGAGAAATCTTTGTGATCTGGAGTATTATGGAAAAAAAAAAAACCAAACCTTCAATTCTGTTTTTTTTCTAGAAGCTCAGCAGGAACATGTTGGAGCAAAGTAAAGCCTCTAGTAATTGCCTCGCATGGAGTGAAGCAGCAAGACAGCATGGAGTCGCAGAGGGATGGAGCTGCAGGAGGGACCATTACTTACATCACGTGTGATTAAGTTATGCTGCATTGCTGAGAGCAAGTTAAAAAATATTTCTGTTGTTTTCTTGCACCCTGTTTTTATGAGTTCAGGCTGTTTGGAGACCACTGGTTTACATCTAGCTAGAGAAACATGGATCACAAATTTTAAATTGGTTAAGTATGTCCAGGACTCTCCTCTCCGACTGCTAAGCAAAGTGTATTATTATAGTGTTTTTCTTTTCTTTTTTCTTTTCTTTCCTTTTTTTCCTTTTGTTTTAATATACTTCTGGCATATAGACAGTTTGTACAAAAATCCTATAATGTCACATATTCCTAGTCCTGTACTATTTGCTTTTCATATTGTGGCTGGTAGATCAGTATGTATTTGATCTGTGTTATTTCTCTTTAATGTTTTTGGTCTTTTAGTTACAAATTGAGGTCATCTTGGGTTTTGTTTCCCTCAAAATAAAAGAACAAAAAGATCAATAGGCCTATCCTTTCCCTCACCTGTGGCCATCCTGTGCCAGAGCACTAGGGAGTATTTGTGGCTCCAACAGCAAGTCCTGTTTCCTTCAGAGTGGTAGTGTACCCTGACAGGGACACCCTGGGTGCTGTGTTCCTGACAGAACCCTCAGCCCACTGGCCACCCTGCCCAGCTGCTTTGGGTGTTATACTCATCTGATCCCTGTTTAACTCCTGGGTAGGCATGGCTGTTTCTTATTTTCTCATGTCATACCAGCTTTTCAAATCACAAACCACAATAATAATGAAAAGGCCCATCAGAAGGACCATTGGATAGCACAGGATTGGGTGATGTACGGCTTTGGGGGTTCTTTGTTAATCTGAGCAGTTGTTGCCTGTTATGTGTAGTGCTATACAGTTGTAAGAATAAATCCTTGCCTGAAGGAGTTCACAGTCTAAACATGGAGACCAGATAAGGCTGTACATGGAAAAAGAGATGAGAGGTGTTGCTCAAAGTGATGTGTTTTGTTAGTGGCGTATCTAAGGTAAGAGCCCAGATTTCCTACCGCTCAGTCTCTATATTGCCACCCACACTAAATTATTTTGTATTCTCAACAGCACTGACTGAAGCAGACCCAGGGAATGACTGAAGAGACCTCTCCCTCATGGTTCAGTTAGAGTCTGGATCATGTTTGTCCCTAGCATGACTGCACTGATCTAAATAAAATTTCATCTACAACAGAACAGCTGGGAACTCGGCTGACTGTTTCATGGATGTTGTTCTATTTGTCTTAAGATTCTGTTTGGATTGTGCCTTTTTTCTGTTTCTAGCTGTAGCAGTATTAGTCCAGCAGGGCTGAGAGCCTACCTCAGGTGCTGAGCTGACTTGTTCTTAGCCCTGCACAAGCACAGAATGAAAAGGCACTCCTCATACCCATTGATGACAAACATATAACCACATACAGAGGGTGGATGAGGACAGGCAGGTAAGGAAATATGAAGGAACCACTTACCAAGGGCGGATCAAACCCTAATTTGGACTGGAGAGACTGGGGGACTATGGAGCATCATAGTCCCAGCTGCCTCACTGGAGATGGGCATGCACAGAGACAAGGGCAGCATCAGCAGGAAGATTTCAGCTCCAGGCTCTCTCCCATACCTTTACGCCTGGCTGGCTGGCATGGCTCTTCACAGACATTCGCAGCATGACCTTCAGCAAGTACCAGCCATAGCAAAGGAGAGGAAGGAGGTGAGACTCCAAGGAGAAAAATAGATATTTAAGAAGAGTTTCTTCCCAGCAGCACCAGGGTCAGAATGACAGGAAATACCTAGCTGTTTGCTTTAAAATAGAGAGATGCTTGCAGCAGGCAGGTCTGGCAGAGACAAGGTCAACACCACTGCCTTTGTAGAGGAGACAGGGAAAGAAAGGAAGGTCTGATACAATGCAGAAAGGTCAGGCAGTGGATGCACACAAAGTGCCTCTGCGAGGTATTACCTTGACTATATGATATATGCCAGAAGAAACCTCAGTGGCATCTCTGCTGTTCTCACTGAGGTTAGGATTTCAGCAGGACCTAAACAAACTGGATTTTTGAGGGTGGTTGTCTGGCTAATATAGATGGGAAAGCAAGAGCCAGCTTTAGTAGTGTGCATTCAAGACCACTGAAAATCTCTGATGGTAGGGATACTGAAAAGGCCTGGGTTTTCTTAATTGAGAAGGAGGCCTAAGAAGGGGCAAAATAACAGTATAGGAGTCAGTGACTGGTTTCTCAAGGGAGATAAGAGCACCTGTGCTCTCTGCAGCCTCTGAGGAGAAGAAAGAGCTATTCAGCTAGAGTAAAGGTGAAAACAGGACTTGGAAAACCTCTGAGGAAAGTACTTTTAAACAGATCTGTATTTCTGTGGATATAGAGAATTTCCTTGGATAATAGAATTATCTGAAATAATAGCTGCAAATAGCAAATAGCTTGATAGGACACTTCATCCAATAGAAGTGTGCCTGTATTAACATCCTTATAGACATCATCACATCAGAGAAAGGGTAGTAAGTGAAATGAAAACCTTGCATGACAGCCCCCGTTTCCCAGGGTGACAGGGCTTTCTTGGCTTTGTTTTGAGCTCATGGCCGTGTTGATTTCCATATTTCTTTGACTTCCCACAGTCCACTAATACCTTCTGTGGAGAATTTTTGTTGTCCCTTCTCAGTCTAAGAGCTACTTAAATATCACCTTCCTTTAATTATTTTTAACATGGAGGTTCTTTCATGTTTCTTTTGTATTTGGTTACTTCACTTTTTTTTTCTGGAGCACCTCTCTACTAAACTAGTCACTACAGTAACTGATTCAAATTGCAGTAAATTTTTTCCAGTATATAAGAAACCTGAAATAATAATAATAATAATAATAAACCCCACAAACTTTGAAACTAAATACAAGCATAAAATTTTAACACAAAATTGTTTAAGCATATTTAAAGTGACTGATGAGCTGTTATAGAGCTGGACAATATGACCAGTACTGAAGAATTTACATGGGTTTTAAATCATGGCTTTAAGTTCAGAGTACAGTAGATGACTGGATATCAAAAACTGCAATTAAATCTTCAGATTGCTGTTTTGGAATTATGTCCATTAGTAGGCTAGAGCAACTAAACCAATTTTAAAGAATGAGAAGTCTGTCAAGGTATATATATTTACATCTGCAGATACAGTATATGGGGTTGGATTGAATACAATAATTTTCTCTCAATAATATATATAGATGCACACTTCCTACATTCATTTGTGAAGATATCTTTGAAATATATGCATTGAAGCTAATTATAGAGGTCTAACAATGCTCTTCATTTAATGCTATAAAATTAATGGCCCTTCATTTTCACCTCCAATGCAGATGATCATGTCACCTCCAACTACATGCAGCTCTTTTTCTCTTATGCTGAATATGATTAGTTTTCCTTAAGCAGAACTGTAGCATGTGATTCTCTGAGGTTAGGCAAGAGCAATGTCTCCTGGTGTTATTTCAAAGCTTTTGTTATGATGTAGTATTCTTAACAAACAGGATTTCAGAAATGCACACTGGAAGAATGCTAGACAAGTGAGCTCTAGAGGTTGTGGCCTTTGGAGAGCACAGAAAAAAACGACAATGGCAACTCATAAATCCCCAGCATCTTCATGTGAGATTAGACAGGCACTACAACAAACACTTGCAAGAAAAGAGGGATACAGCTGCTTCTGAAAGAATATGCCATGTAGATTGAAAACACTTCTACAGAGCTCCATCCAGCTTCAACTGAAACAAATGGCTGGAATGATTTTAATGGGAGCTAGATAAAGCCTGCAACAGTCTTCTTTTAAAATAAAAAACCACAAAACAAAACAAAAAAGTATTCTATATTTTCCTAAGAGAGATTTTCTCAAAAAACAGACAGGCATCACCTAATTTGCTAGAAGTTAAACATTTAAGCTCAAAGCACAAAGATGTGCATGCTCACAGCATATATTCATTTTCCTCCATTTGGGTTGTCAATCAACTGCTTGTGCATGAGGGTGTCAGAGCAGGCATCTACCATTGAAGAGTGAAAACCAGACTTAATTTTTAACGTGTTTATAGCTGTCAGATCTTCTGCTTGCAAACATGGCAGACAGATGTTGCAGTCATAAAAGATAATTTGTGGTTGAATAGTTTTAAGATATATCCTCTGTAGGAGTGAACTCAGAGCAACTATCTGCCTCCTTTAGTTAGAATGGATATTGATGGAAGGGGTGTTGTTTCAGAGGGACCCAAAGTGAAGCAAAGGAGACTTAAAGTAATAAAAAGGATATAATTTAATCTTAAAAAATATTTTGTTGTTGCTATTTTCTTGCTCATTATTCTAGCATGGGGCTTTTACTAGATATGAAAACCTGGAAAGGTGACATGCAAGCAAGGAGGAGTTTGTCCCACATCCTGGAGCTGCACCCAAGTACATCCAGAAGTGTGAGTCTCAGGTGACCAGGACAGGATCTGGTGTTAGTGCAGTGGTTGGGGTGGTCAGGGTGCTTGGCTGGCAGGGGAATACTGGGGCACTGTCTCCAGCAATCTGGAACAGGAATAAAACTTGCATTAGTCTTTTACTGAGTTTTCACCAAGCAACTCTTGACCATATCAAAAGGAGTACGAAAATGTGAGCAAAATAACCTGGGGAAGTATCCCACCTTTTCTGCCATGCTGTGGCTAATAGATTTAATAGTTACTGTCAACAGTGTTTTCACTGAGTGAAAAATAATATAAGGCAAACCAGGACTGCAAAATAATTTGTAAACAAAGTGTGGATGGTTGCCAGCTACCCTAGCAAGGTTTGTATTCAGCTGCCATCCTCAGAAATTCACTACACCTTCCTAATGTGGAGGGAAAGCAAAGGTCTTTGGTTGTGCTTAGTGAAAGAGTCTGAGCAATTATCAAAGAAATACAAGCACAGCAAGTTCCCACAAAAAAGTGTTTTGTATAAGCAATGGCAATCACAAAGCTTATTCTTTCCTTATTCAAGTAAGACAGGGAAACTGAAGAGCAGCCATTTAAAACATAATAAAATTATAGAAACAACAATACTTCTAAATTGTGCCTTGCAGGTGTCACCTAACAATTTTTGGATTCCTTATCAAGCCAGAATGTCAAATGCACAGAATTTGGGAACAGAGGATGCCAGTTTGCTAGTGATGGAGGAGTGGTTTGTGTCTGAAATATTATGCAGAAATCTACTTTCTGTGCTTACTCCTTACCATACTTGAAGAGTCCTGTTGCTATAGGGACCAGATCTGAGCTAGGGAATGTTGACTATGCATACACCTGAAGCATTGAAAATGCTGAGGAAAAGCTCCCATCACGGTTCCATAGATAGATATATTTCTTGTGGATGGTAGGCATCTGGCTGGAAGTGCCAGAGAGTTGCACATCTCTGAGTGTAGAGGACATCTTCTATGAGTAAAAAGGAGATTTTAAATTTCAGCCCCCCATGTTGTCTCTGTGGCGCAGTCCACAGGCAATCACATTCCCTTATCTTCAGGGAAAGATGCTACAACTTCCACTTGCACCCAGTCATTTCAGACACTGCTGCAGTTCCCCTCTCTGAGATTTCTGGTGAATGCACAGGGAATTTTCCTGTCACTTGAAAACACATGTTGCTCCGTGTTCCATGGAAAGCTCGACTTGAGGTCCAAGATCTCCTCCCTGGGACAGCTGCAATTTTGCATGCATGTGTGAACAGACTTCAGTCCTTCTCCTTATGGGTCAGCTCCTGTTTTAAACACTGTCAGGTATTTGTGTTTCCTCCCTAGTAATGATTTGTTGATGGGTAGTTAAAGAACATCTGTAGCAGCTGATGACTTTTCCCAGTTGTTTGAATGGTCACTGAGACAGTTTCACTTATGACCCTTT
This sequence comes from Caprimulgus europaeus, assembly GCA_907165065.1. The sequence goes on along the minus strand of OU015527.1, from coordinate 60,355,561 downwards.
CTTGAACACTGGGAACTCAAAGTCTTAGACCAGGGTTCCTCAAACTTTTTAAACAGGGGGCTGGTTCACTGTCCCTCAGACCCTGTCGGGGGCCAGACTATAATTTGGAAAAAAATGAACAAATTCCTATGCACACTGCACCTATTTTATTTGTAGTAGTGCACAAAAACCAGGAAAAATAATGCAATATTTAAAATTAAGAACCATTGTAATCAACAAAAACAAATAATATTTCAATGTGAACTATGGGCCTGCTTTTGGCTAATGAGAGGGTCAGTGTTAGGTTCCATATTTGTCACTGCTAGTGGTAGCAAGTGATGCAAGTGTTCATCAGTTGGTCTGGGTCTGATTGGAGATTTCAGGTGTTTCATTTGGGAAAAAGTCTGCTCACAGACATAGGTGCTGCCAAAGACGGTTGCAATTTTGAGTGCCTGGTTCCTGAGATTATGAGATGTCTCTGAGGGGAGAGATGCATAGAAATGAGTAAGGCTGCTTGATTTGAATGCATCTTTCTGCGAGTCACAAGTCTGTAGTTCGGTCAGTTCCATTTGGTAAATCGGATCAACAGTTTCAATGTCAACAGAAAATGGGTTCTGGAAAAGCTGTGTGTCCTGGTCATGGAGACAAAGCTCTTTAAATCTAATTTGAAACTCCTTTTGCAACATTTCTAGAACATCCATACATGTTTTGTTTGGGAATGCAACTGCTGGTTTTTCTGCAGACAGGTTTTGGGTTGTGGGGAGATGGCAGTTTTCCTTCTTTACTTGGTTAATGAGCAGGTCTAATTTGAAATACTTTCACATGTGAATACACATCACAGATGAGCTTCCACTTTCCTTGAAGTTGGACATTGAAATCGTTGAGTAGCTCTGTTACATCTGTCAGAAAAAGAAGGTGCCATTTCCATTCTGCATCTTTGAGCTTTGGTACTTCTTTGTTTTTAGAAAGCATAAAATCATAAACCTGTGGAAGTAAGTCATAAAATCATTTCAAAACTCTCCCTCGACTCAGTCAACGGACTTCTGTGTGGTACAAAATATCTTCATAGGCAACATTTAGCTCAGACAGAAATTCCTGAAACTGTCTGTGGTTTTGTGCATGAGCTCTAATGAAGTTAACACAAGAAACCACAATTTTCATGACAGAGTCCAGCTTCAGTGATTTACAACACAGTGCTTGGTGGTGGATGATGCAGTGCATGGCTATTGGATGTGAATGGTTGCGTTTGTCCATCTCTTTGTTAATGCGTGCAACCACTCCTGTCATGGACCCCACCATGCTAGGAGCACCATCAGCTGCCACACTGAATAGTTTACCCCAGTCCAGCTCCAAATCATTCATAGTTTGCCAAACTTTCTCATAGATATCCTCTCCTGTAGTTGTTCCTTTGATGCTTTTCAGTGCAGCAAGCTCCTCTGTGACTTCGAAAGAATCATTTGTCCCAAGAATGAAAATTAGAAGTTGTGCAGAATTGCTTTAGTTGAGTGCCAATGAGAAATAGCAAAGTTTTTTTGAGGAGTTTTGCAACTGCAGATTCAAATTTTCCCCCATTTCTTCAATCCTTCATGTAATTGCAGGTCCTGAACGACTCGCTGTACTAAATAAATCCGCCTTCTCTGGACACATCTCTTTGGCAATAGAAAGAAGGCGTTCTTTAACAAATTCTCCCTCTATGAATGTTCTGCCAGTGCGCGCTATGAGCTTGGCAACTTGATAGCTTGCTCGAAGTGATGATATACTGAGCTGCTTTTGCTTCATAAAAGTATTCTGCTGAGTTGTCAATCCATGTTTCAGTCTTAATATTTTATCTTTTCTCCTTTGTCCGACCAAAGAATCGTATTTATGTTGAGTTTCGTAGTGTCGATACAAATTGTATTCCTTGGACGCAGACACTGAATTCTGGCATTTCAGACAAACAGCTCTTTCTTTGTACTCCGTGAAAAAATAATCAGATGTCCACTTTTCTTGGAATACCCCGCACTCGGAGTCAATTTCTCTTTTTGTTGACATGCTGGTGCACGCGCTTCCCACTGGTGCTGGCTTGCTTGTCCTGCCTGGGAGCTGGAGGGAGGGAGGGAGAGACGGGGGAGTTGCCCACCTCGCTGATGCCGCCGCCCCCCTCCTCAGCCCAGCCACGCAGTCCGGAAAGGGCGGCCAGAAGGGACTGAAGGAACTTTGCCGCGCCGGGGCTCTGGCGATTCGCCCGAGTTGGCTGGGCCTGGCAGTCCAGAGGCTGCCGACTGGGTTTGCCCGGCAGAGGAGATGCCCGCGCCTCTCACGCGCCGCAGGGGGCAGGTCAAGGACGAGGAGCTGGTTCCAGCCCAGTCCTGGCGGGTGCTTGGGGACTGTGGAGGCCGGCGGGCGGATTCAGTGGCAGGAAGTCACCTGCGGCTGCTTGGTTTCCCCCACCAGCCCCCTGCAGGGGCGGGGCGTTCTGTAAATACCGGCAGGCCGGATTGAGGACCCTGGGGGGCCGTATCTGGCCTGCAGGACCAGTGTTTGAGGACCCGTGTCTTAGACTCACTCATTTTGCAGCTTCACAAGCAGTAAGCAATGGGAGGCACTTTTCTCTAAATCCCTACACTGTGTTCCCTCAGTAGTTTATAATTGCCTTTCTGATAAAATTAAAAGTACATTGTCAAACATCAACGTCAACTTTTGCATTCCTGGATCTATACAAGTTCTCTTTGCCACAAATCCTTTACCTGCTTTCTCAGTTCTCTCAAGAATATTGCAGTCTCTCATGCAGACTTCTAGAAATAGTTAAGTCATTCTAACCAGCTCTTGCTTGGGTAAAATTAGACACAATCCTTCCCTTGTCTTTTCCTTTCTGCTTCTTAGATGTGTTTTAAAATATGTATATGCATGTACATCTATAAGGCAATCCTGCTAGTAATTATGCTACTAAAGCATACATTTAATAGAGTAAATAACTGAGTAGAGACAGAAGTCAGTTCTCAATGATATATGTTAGGAGTGAAAAAGCCTACTAAATCAGAAATCCACCAGAGCTGAGTGGTAATCCAAGCCTAGATATGTACTTTGCACGTGGTTTTAATTATTATAAAGAAACAAACCTCTGAATCTCAGCACCTCTTTACTTTTAGAAAGATAAGATCCAGACCTGTCCTCTGTAAAGCCCTCTGCAATGCCACAGGATTGGCAAGGAATATGTATTATTCTAAGGCACTCAGGGTTTGTACTTACTACCTCTGCATTTTCAATCTGTTTGGAGTGTACTCAGGGTGCCGAGCTTCACTTTAAGTTGCAGATTTTAAAAAACAGAAAAGATAAAAGCTGAACCAAAACTATGAAGGCCAGTTGATTTCATATAAGCCATGTGAAGCTGAGAAATTTGCCTGCTTTTCACATAGAATTGCAGAACTGCCCATGCTCATTGGAAAGGTTGCAGACAATCAGTAAATTAGAGAACAACGCTGTGCAGCGTGTGCAACATGTCCCAAAACTTGAGCTCAGGAAAGTAGGAGAATGGAAGTGGAAATGCTGCTGCATATGCACCATACTCCCTGTTAGACATGACTCAGGGGAATATAGCAGGTTCAGTACCACGGTTTTTGTCTTAACTGAAAAAGAAATCTTTCTTACAAAAAGGGTAATCCTGTGAATGATACTAACATCCTGTGAAGGATGGATCGGGGTCTAATGCTTAGGGTCACACATCTATTTAGGATTAACTGTAAGGAAAGGAGTGGAGATCAGTTCTGGATCTCTTTGTAGAGCCTTGAACTGGAGAAGGGATGTCCGAATAAAAGGAAAGGGAGAAAAAAAGGTAGCAGTGGGAGAATTAGGGAAAAAAGCAATGAACTCTTCCCAGCTTAATTTTGAAATCATTTGGGAGCTGCCATTTTGTAGTTACTTTTGCAGTAACTTTAGGCAAACCCATCTCTCTGATGCCTTTGTCCATTATGCTCCCCCTGGAACAGTCTCTAGTAAATTGATAGGATTTTAGTCCCAGATGATCCCATTCTTATTCCTATTCTTATTTAATTATGCTGATGTTTATATAGAAAAAAGCTTAGATCTTGAATCCTTTGTGACTGTCTCAGTCTTCTTGCAGCCTGTCTACTCCTTGATTTTTGCTACGTTCTCTACTAGCAGCAATTCCCATTGGCTTAGAAGTGTTTCAGCAGTAACAACAGTAAGGTGCTACCCTGGGTAAATCGCTGTGCAGCAGCCTGTAATGCTGCATGTTGTGCCCTTTGGAAAAGGAAAGATAGCACAGAATATGGGGTGGCAGTGTCATTTTTTTAATGGTTATCTGACGCTGTCTTGAAACTGCATCCATCCAACAACAGGGTCAATTATTGGACATGACACAGATTATTTTATTTTATCTTGGCCCCTAATAACTCCAGAGAAAGCTGTAATAAAGGAAGCTCCAGTCTGGAGCACAACTCTATACAGACATGCAGTTGTACTGCAAGAGCAACTCCAGCCCCGCTGTACACCATGGTGTTGCTCTCTGGGTAGCTGTAGCAAAGCCTGAGAGAGCCACACTACCAAGAGATAAGCCTTGAGTCAGGGTGGTGATGGGCTTCCATCTTCTCTTTCCTCCTTGGGGTTTCAGTGGAGGATTTGATTAAAGCAAGGGGGTTACAGCTGAGGTTACTTAGTGTAGCTGCTTTTGCTGACCCTGCATTTTTGGGGTCAACGTGTTGGAATCTGTAATACAGAAATCCTTTGCCTACCAGCTCACATGTTCAGTGTCCCAAAGGGCTCCCAATGTGCATGGTCAACAAGTGCCTGGAGGCAAAGTGGGGCAGCAGACCCCTGTTGGGTCACACACCAGCAGCCTTAGACAGGTTCATAAGTGAAGCCCAGTGTTTGGCTCCATGTCAGCAAACCCTTGGATCATCCCCTTGCTGTTTGCCGCTGTTCCTCCCAGGACTCCTTATGGAATTTTTCTGAAAGACCTTTTTTATTTTCTAGGCAGATCATTATTTAATAAAATAAAGGTTTGTGCTTACTGAAACTGTTCACTTGAACTCAGCACCAAAAAACATATGTTCGAAAGTGACAAACCTTTGCTTCTTTTTTAACTTGAAAAAATAACCATATGTTGATCATTCAAGAAAAATCATGTGTTGAAGAATATATATTCTTTATATTACACTGGAAAAAATTTAGCACTACCTTTCTTGCTCTGATCAACATTTATCTCCTCTCTCTGGAAACATTTCAGCCAATAAAAACAGGAAGGTACTAAAAGATGTGTTACAATGTAAAGTAAAAGCAAGGGAAGAGCCTTTTGTGAATTTTATTTATTCATAGTGGTAAATGTTATAGTATTTCTCTGGCCCACATCCATAGGACTGTTTCCTTGAGGACAAAGTATTGCAGATTATTTTGCTGGGTTGAGTTTTATTACTTCATGCTGCTACCCAAATAGTAGATGGCTGCCAGTTTATTTATATATGTTGTTTCGGGCCTGGTTACTAGTTGGGGGTCTTTCTAGAAAAGTGTTCTTTTTCCCTTAAATAGCTGTTTTAGAAGTTTTTATTGTTGTTTGCACTTTTAAATGTGTAAGCATCTTATTAAGCATAGAGGTATGTATCTATGTAATGTGACCTATATTTATCCCCTACTTAAGGCTGTCCATACATTCATTTCAGTTAACTGTTCTTCTGGTCCTGCACAGTCCCTTACCTATGCCGAGAGAAAGACTGCTAGTGAGAGCTTTCAGATGTAACTTCACTGCTAGAAAAAGAAGCAATATAAAGTGGTGTTTTTGTCTATATGGGGTTTTCAGGAGGGGAGAAAAGAGGGGAAGCATGTCCAACAGGTAACCCAGGCAGGGCTGCTGCTGTCTGGGGAATTTTGCAGCCTGCAGGAGAGCCTTAGCAGGCATGGGACCTCCTTGCTGCATCCTCCGCCCCAACCTCCAACTTCCTCTTAGCTCTAGGTCTAATCTGAGACTAACTGTCCCTATGGTTTACCTTGAAGAAGCATTAATTTTAAGCAACATGGGTAAAAACAGACTCCTTTTTTGTTTTATAGTGTTTATACTCTGAACTGTCTGTAACTGAGCAGCTGCAGGTACTGCAGTCCAAAAAGAGTATGTGGTTGAAATGACAGAGGAGTACAAAGAGAAACTAATCATGATGGTATAAAAGCAATTTCCTATAACTTCAGGATAAAAAGTTACTTGAGCAAGTTAAAAATATCTATGTAGGAAAGAGACATCACCTTGAGATCAGTTTATGACCTCATTTGTATCATCGGCACCCCATCACTGGTGTCAGCTTTCTGGAACATGTACCATTTCCAGGAGAGCACGCTCTTCCATATGTGTGCTAAGCAGTTGGTTGTGAGGTCCCTCGATGGTAACAGTAGACTGCTGCTGGCCCTAAAGTGCACAGCTGTACTACACAGGGACCCATGCACCTCTGTGCATATCATCCTTCAACCCTCAGTACCGGCTGCTTGTTGATGTCTGGACTGATGGCTTTGCCAGATCTGTCACTCCTCAAAGTGCTCAAATACCAGGTGCTCCCCTTCTTGTCTGGTTGATTCTGTGTGTTGGCCAACAACATAGATATCTTCACATTGTAGGCTGCAAGTCAAGCAAAATTTATCTCTTTTTGAGTTGACTGATCTAGCCACCCACATGCCAAGAGGTACTCTTGTGATGTGCTTTTCTACCTCACCTTCTTTAGCACCCACCCTATTTATCTGCAATGTCCTTTCCTTGCTGTGGTGGGTTGACCCTGGCTAGAGGCCAGAAGCCCACCAAAGCCCACTCTGTCATTCCCCCTCCTTAACTGGGCAGGGGGAAGAAAATATAACAAAAGGCTCATGGGTGGAGATAAGGACAGAGAGAGGTCACTCACCAGTTACTGGCACAGGCAAAACAGACTCAACTTTGGGGAAAAAAACAAATTTAATAAATTACCAATCAGACAAGAGGATAATGAGAAGTAAAACCACAACTTAAAACACCTCCCCCCACTCCTCCCTTCTTCCCAGGCTTAACTTCTCTCCTGATTTCTACGTCCTCCCCCCAGCAGCACAGGGGGACAGGGAATGGGGTTGGGGTCAGTTCATCACACGCTGTTTCTGCCGCTCCTTCCTTCTCAGGGGGAGGACTCCTTCCCCCGCACCAGCGTGGGGTCCCTCTCACGGGAGACAGTCCTCCACGAACTTCTCCAATGTGAGTCCTTCCCATGACTGACAGTTCTTCATTAACTGCTTTAGCATGGGTCCATTCCATGGGGTGCAGTCCTTTCAGGGAAAGACTGCTCCAGTGCTGGTCCCCCATGGGGTCACAAGTCCTGCCAGCAAACCTGCTTCAGCCTGGGCTCCTCTCTCCATGGGGTCACAGGTCCTGACAGGAACCTGCTCCAGCATGGGCTTCCCACAGGGTTACAGCCTCCTTCAGGCATCCACCTGCTCCGGCATAGGGTCCTCCACAGGCCACAGGTGGTCATCTGCTCCACCATGGCCCTCCATGGGCTGCAGAGGGACAGCCTGCCTCACCATGGTCTTAACCACAGGCTGCGGGGGAATCTCTGCTCCAGCACCCTGAGCACCTCCTCCTCCTCTTTCTCCACCAACCTTGGTGTCTGCAGGGCTGTTTCTCTCACATCTTCTCACTCCCCCTCTCTTGTGCAAAGTGTGCAGCTTTTTTTCCTCTCTTCTTTTTTTTTTTTTTTTCTGAGTTATGTTCTCACAGAGGCGTTGCCAATTGGCTCGGCCTTGGCCAGCAGTCGGTCTGTCTTGGAGCCGGTGGCATTGGCTTCTTCAGACATGGGGGAAGCTTCTGGCAGCTTCTCTCACAGAAGCCACCCCTAAGTCCGCCTCCCGTTATCAAAACCTTGCCACACAAACCAAATACACTTGTCATCAGCCAGACTCCCCGGGTGGCATCTACCACTACCCTCCCTTGTCCAATGAGCTGGTCAGCCACGGTTTCTTTCAAACTACCTTACACAGTATTACTTGAAAAGGTGACACTAATATCACCAGAGAAAAGTTTCCACTGCAAAATTCTGACATCTGAATGAGTTTAAACTTTATTCTTTCTCTGCTGCTGTCTCAGTGAATGTGCAAGTTGTGACTGAAGCAATAATTGACAGGTTTTGGCAAGTGCAGCTTTTAGGTAACTGTTGAGGATGCTGATGCTCAGAATAACCATGTAAAACAGTAAATATAGTTTAAAGAGGAACTGAGTGAGTCATGCTTATCTTCTATATGAAGAGATAAAAAATAACCATTTTTGTAGAATTTTTCCATATTAAAGAGGGGGAACATGAAGATCCTTGCATGTCATCTTCTGCCATCAGTTAGTGGGGAATTCAGCTGTCTTCGGTGGGGTTATATGGTTATAACTGAGGGCAGTATTAAGGCCTATATCTCCAATCTCACTGAAAAATGTGTTAATTCAAAAATAAAACAAGGCTCTAGAAATTTTTCAGGATCCTATTAATTAATTTCAAAAGTTCCATTAGTTTGATGGAAGAAAGGCCATACAATATAATCATCTGACAGCTGGTCACTCTGATTTTGAAGTAGATTTAGGGAGACTGTCTCAGCCTCTGGCTCCTTCGCTTTCCTGGCAACCAGAGAGTCTAAGGTGGCCTCCGAAGACCCTCACATATATCAGCTTGGATGTTCTTCACCAGTTTCCCACTTGTGTCCCCACCTCTCAATAGAAAGCACTTACCGGATCTCCCTGGTGAGTACTCCAGCACTGGCAAAATAAATCTTTTAGGACAGTCCATAGTGTGCTGCGAACTATGTCACGCTGCTTTGGCTCCAGGAAAGGCCAGACATGAGGAAAGAGGGCAATGAGCTCTTCTGCATCTACTCAGCTGCCCAGAGCACCACCTTCCTTTGGCTAGGGACCCATTCCCACAAGGATTTCCTCCGAAGCAGCACCTCAAGAATAGTATCACTGGCTGCCAGGTTTGTCACATCCCACTGGCTCTCAGATGTGATTTGCTCAGTGTACAAATAAAACCCTGTCTTGGATCAGTCCTGGCCTTGAAGACTCAAGTGAACTGGAAAACCAATATGGGTTCTTTTTTAATTTGCTCTGGTAATGACATGTGAAAGTGGAAATTTAAAAGTTACTACAGAAATGCTGTCTTTCCTATTTTACTTGTCTTTTATGTAGAGACATAGCCAAATGTGAGATTTTACGGAGAAGCTGTCTGTACACCAGGAGTAGTCAGCACCAAGGACCAGAACTTCATAGATGTATGAACAAGGGAGAACAGAGCTGTGGCCGATGTTGCTCCTTGTCCTACTCCTGCTGAAACCAACAGCCAAACCACTGCTGTGCCAGGACCAGCACTGGGAGAGGAGTGGGACAGTTGAGATGGGGAGCTGAGATGAACTGACACTGCTGGTAAGATATGAGACACGAAGAAGCAAAGAGTAGTAGCAGAAAATGGCAATGTCTGCTCATGGCTCCAGAGGAGGAAGGAGAACCTGCAGGAGTGGGAGGCCTTAGAATTATAAAAGAGTTTGGGTTGGAAGGGACTTTTAAAAGTCATCTAGTCCAGCCCTGCTGCAATGAGCAGGGGCATCTTCAACTAGATCAGGTTGCTCAGAGCCCTGCCCAACCTGACTTTGAACACTTTCAATGATGGGATATGAACAACTTCTCTGGGCAACCTGTTCCATTGTCTCACCACCCTCATCATAAAAAATATCTTCCTTATAAATAGTCTGAATCTACCCTCTTTTAGCTTAAAAATCTCTTCTCCTATCACAAAAGACTCTACTAAAAGATTTGTCCCAAAATTCCTTATAAGATCCCTTTAAGTATTGAAAGGCTACCATAAGGTTTCACCAGAGCCTTCTCTTCTCCAGGCTGAACAACCCCAACTCTCTCAGTCTTTCCTCACAGGAGAGCTGTTCCATCTCTCTGATCATTTTTGTGGCCCTCCTCTGGGCCTGTTCCAGCAGGTCTGTGTCATTCCTGTACTGAGGGCTCCAGAGCCGGACACAGTACTCCAGGTGGGGTCTCAGCAGAGCAGAGTAAAGGGGGAGAATCCCCTCTCTCAACCTGCTGGCCAAGCTTCTTTTGATGCAGCTCAGGATACAGTTGGCTTTCTGGGCTGCAAGTGCACTTTGCCAAATCATGTCAAGCTTTTAATTCACCAGTACCCCCAAGTCTTTCTCCACAGGGCTGATCACAATCCTTCATCCTCCAGCCTGTACTGATACCAGGGATTGCCCCAACCCAAGTGCCAGATTTTCCACTTGGCCTTGCTGGATTTCATGATGTTTACATGGGCCCACTTCTCAAGCTTGGCAAGGTCCCTCTGGAGGGCATCCTGTCCCTCAGGCATGTCAACAGTACCACTCAGCTTGGTGTCATCTGCAAACTTCCTGAGGCTACATTTGATTTCACTGTCTATGTCATTGATGAAGATATTCAACAGTACTGGTCCCAGTACGGACCCCTGAGGGACACCACTCGTCACTAATCTCCATCTGGACATGAAACCATTGACCACTGCTCTCTGGATGTGACCATCCAACCAATTCCCTATCTGAACAGTCCACCCATCAGTCTCCTCAGGTGATCACTAATCTAATGTTCTCTTAGAGTGGGAGGGCCTTTGCTCCACTACTCCCTTTCTTACAGTCCATTCACTTGAAAGATGTGGAAAGAAAGACTGACAGTGAAGACTGAGGCAAAAATGTTGTTGAGTACCTCAGCCTTCTCCTCGTCCATTGTTACCTGTTGCAGATCACTAGAGATGTTGTACAATCAGAGGCTTAGCAGAAGCAGCGAGCGTATGAAATGGCTCAGGCCACAGTAAGCCAGCTTAGGCCCTTGACAGAAGTCAGGGTAAATTAGCAGATGTCTCCAGGATACTTACTTGTCCTTGAGACTTCAAACAACTTTAGCAAAAATAAGCTGGGAAAAAGAAGGGAGTAGCTTTAGCTGGTAACCACAAGGTAGGAGTATCCTGTTGATGTCCTTGAGACATGAACAGAGCAAAACCACCTGTTATAACAAACAAGAAGTTCCCAGGATAATTAATAAACCAATCAGTATAGGTCTTTAAGAATATGCATGAGCTTAATGAACCACTGTATATAAGGAGCACGTATGTAAACGGAGCTTGCTGAGCACTCATATTGAGTGTCCGGGTTTTCCCTCCATCGCGACAGTTACCAGTTTGCCAGTTGTGTTCATTACAGTGGTATGCTTTCTTTGACTTTCCTTTTCTGCCTGACATACCTGCAGAAGCCCTTATTATTACTCTTTGCATCCTTTGCCAAGTTCAGCTCCATCTGCACCTTGGCCTTCCTGACTCCATCACTACACAACTGGTCAGTGTCCCAATACTCTTCCCAGGATGCCTGTCCCTGCTTCCACTGCCTGTGTGTTTCTTTCTGCTCTTTAGTTTTGCCAGCAGGTCTTCACTCATCCATGCTGGTCTCTTGCCTTCCTTTCCTGATTTCTCACACCTGGCGATCAAGAGCTCTTGTGCTCTATGGAAAATGTCCTTAAAGTTCTACCAGCTCTGTTCTGCTCCCTTGTCCCTGAGGGTAGTTTCCCAGGGAGTGCTATTGACGAACTCCTTGAAGAGCTGGAAATTTGCTTTCCTTAAATTCAGGGTCCTAACGTTTCTCTTTGCCTGACCCATATCCCTCAGGACTGTGAATTCCGGCAGTGCATGATCACTGCAGCCCAAGCTTGATGTCACCAATTAGCTCACTTGCGTTGATGACAATCAGGTCCAGTATCACATCCCCTCTGGCAGGGCTGTCTATTACTTGGTTTAAGAAGTTATCCTCCATGCACTCCAGGAGTCTCCTGGATTGCTGACAGCTCGCTGTGCTACCTTTCCAGCAGATACAGGAGTGGTTGAAGTCCCACAGCAGGATAAGAGCCCGTGAGTGTGATGACTCCAGTAGCTGGAGTAAGAAGCCTTTGTCAATAGGCTCCCCTTGATTTGGCGGCCTGTAGTAGACACCAACCACAATGTTAACTTTGTTGCCTCCATCTCTAACTCTTACCCATAAACTGTCAATCTGCTCATGGCTATTCTTCAGACACAGTTCTTCACACTCTATCCATTTCTTGATGTAGGGGGCAACACCTCCACCCATCCTTCATCCCCCGTCCCTTCTGAACATCCTGTAGCCATTGATGGCCACACTTAAGTCACGGGATTTATCCCACCAAGTTTCAGTAATGGCAAACAGGTTATAGCTTTCTAGCAGTACAGTGGCTTCCAACTCCTCCTGTTTGTTGCCTAGGCTGTGCACACTGGTGTAGAGCCACTTCAGCTGGGCTGATGTCTGCATCACCTTTTTAGATGAACACATCTTAATTCCTCTGAGGTATTTCACTGGGGTTGGCTTCTATTACCTCGGGATTCCCTGGTTCATCTCTGTAAGATTATTTCATTCTAAAATAGGGCACTTATGTATGACCGTCACTGTTATCTAGGATATATCAGACACATCTTAGCAAATCTTTGTAATTAAGAGGTTAAGATTAGTTGTACCCTTAAAAATTAAGAATGGCTTAGATATATCTTAGCTTTCCAGACAAAGAGGACTTCTGGCTGCCAGCCATGAATGAGCAACATTTATCTCTAGATTCAGAAGTTTTCAAGTCACCAGCTATGGAGTGCCCACTTAGTTTAATGAGTTACACAGACAGCACAGAGCCATTTTAATGACATGCTACCACTGCTCAATAAATAAAATAAAAATAAAAATAAATATTTCCTTCACATTTATCTTTAAAATGCCCACTTAAGCAATAACAAAGAACATAGTGAATACCTAAGGAATTACATTGGAGTCTATTAATTTTAACACTTGTCAGCTAACTCTGAAACAATATTACCAAAGCCAATTCATCAAGTATGTAGTTACACCTCACTTAGGCAGCCTGATAAAAGACTGGCCAGGACAGAAAGAGGTGTACCAATTTTGCTAAGTAAGATCCATTAAATAATGAAAATACCTGCCATACTGTCCTTCTCTTGGAGACTTCAGAGGAGGTACATCACTGCCTTCCAAGATAACACTGCCCCAATGAGTGTGTCCCAATAAGATAACACTGCCCCAAGATAACACTGCCCCAAGTGAGTCCCAATAAAAGCAATATAATCTTGTCTCCTACATCAAGCATCCGTATCTAGGCACTTTAAGTTATATGTCTCCCTTGAAATCAGTGAAGGTGCAAGGACATTGGATTGAGGAGAATCAGCCTTCTAAAATGGTTGTGGCTGTAGAAAATGTAAGGGAAATCCTGGTTTGGAAAGAACAATTAAAAAAGAAGATTTTGGTCTACCCCAGCCTGGGCCAAATTAATCACTTTTCCCTATCTTTGTGTCATTGCCCTGTCCAGAAGTCTCTCAGAGCCACAGGCAGAGCATTGGAGTTAGAAGTGATCAGTACAAATGATGAGGGGCTCCTGAACAAGGTAATTAGCTCCATCTGGCTCATTGCAAAACCTCTTAAAAGTATAGCTCCCCACATCTTCCTTCTTCAGCCACGATGAAAAGTAATAGTTAATAGAAAACCTTATGGGCAATGCCTCATTTCAGATACCTACCAGTCATGATCATCTGATTTGCGGGAGGCCAGCACTGTTGCATTGGTCTGCAATGGTGGGTGCTGGGTGCAGTCACCTGCTGTGCTGTTGTGGCTGCTTGCCTGAGTCTTTCTGAATCCCCCTTCCCTTTTAGGGTATGGACTTGCTCCTAAATTTGGTGTGATACATTTTCCTTGGGGCGATAAAATCATGTTGCCTACAAGGCTGCCTCTTGTGATACTACCACTGTATGCAAACCATGTTTCCTGTTCCAGATGCTGGAAGAGTAATTTTGGAAAGTGGAGAGAAATACTGGTTTCTCAACATACATGTTGAGGCTTTTGATGTCACCTTATATAATTGCTAGTTCCCATGGACTCCCATACGAGTTTCAAAGCATGCCAGTATCACAGCTTTGGGCTCTCAGTGGGACAAAATGTTAGGAAGTGACATACGTGCTTCATTACTTGCATCCAGGCAATGCCACGTGCAGGCTAGACTCCAGCTCCACAGCCTGATGCGGTCCATTGGAGAGCCCTGGAGGTGGGAGTCCCGTGCTCCCTGGGATTGAAGTCATTGCTGAACTCCCCCAAAGGCTTCCCTGTGCCCTGAATTCACCTCATCCCCTCGGCACTGCTGGGTGCTTACAAGGATTTCTTCCCTCTGGGACAGAGCTGAGAGCTGTAAACAGAAAGTATACAGAAAGCTCCTGCTGTGTTAAGCTAAATTAGAAAATTAAAGTACAGAAGGCCATGGAATTTCTTGGTTACTTGGTTAATTCAAAGGTCTGTGCATTTGGGAATTTTCTTACCCAGAATAAATGTAGCCTATTTTTAAACATTTCTCTTTCCTTTACATAACAAACTTGTTTAAAAAATTCTCCTGTGGTACTGGGGATACAGGAGTTACTAAGGAAAGACAACTGTCCCTTTTAAATATCATTACTAATCAGGCAAGAGAAAGCTCCATCCCTATGTTGATTTAGATTGGTCCCTTAATTTCAGTGTTACTAATTACACAAGTTATTGTACACCAGTTTAGTGGCAGCTCTTTCTCCCCAATTCTTTGAGTTAACTCTTTCATTTGCAATTTCCCACTGGAGATCCAAAGTCAAGTCACTGACTTTGAGTGCAAACAATAACCATGGGCGGTTTCTGCAAACCAGAATAAAGCTATTAAAGGGAACTAGTGGCTTAGTTTTAATCTGTTTGTGCATCTCTTCCCTGGAAGGAAATCAGAAAACTCTTAAGATTGTATTTACAAAACAACACCCAATGCTAGGGTTCTGGCTTGTGCATATTGCACGGAAAATAAAAGGGTTAATTTAGTCTTCCAATCTATTGTTACAAGCCTAATTATTTTACATGTCTTCATTTCATTAATGAATTGCTGCTTTTTACAAGCATCTCCTTCCCCATTGCTTTTGTTTAAACCTCCTGGTGGGAAGGGATAGATTGGTTTTGTTGTGCCTTAATGAAACTGTATGCTACATTAGATTTAACCATTTGGCATGCACTGCCAACATCACCATTATGCATAATGAATTACTTGTGAGTCCCAAACTCACACAGACCTTCGATGTTCCTCTGTAGATATTGCAGCAACACAGCTGGCAGACAGACCAAGTTCAGTCATTAACTTGAAGTTACATGGAAACCTAGAGCTTGACACAAGAACACAGCTTTTGAAATTTTTTCATAAAGAAATGGGAAGTTAACTTTAAAAATGCAAATGCCTTCAAGACAAGACATAATAAGCTCATTAAGCTTTGCTGTTTTCTACCATTAACTGTGTTTGATATGTGTATGCATGTGAGTGTATGTATATGCTGGGTCCACAGCCACACACAGAACCCTCAATGAAGCAGCATGTGCTTCGCACCAGGACCAGCCAACCTTCTGGCCCTCTGTGCGGTTTACCTACATGTACACAGATTAACATCTGTTTCAGCTCCTGAAGCTTTTAACATGTTAACTTTTAACTCTTTGCCTCAGCAGCTAATCTGATGACCCTGACAGGATTTCTCTTGCCCAGCTTGCTGTCCATGAAGTGACATAGAGATATAATTGATTAAATATGCAAACTAAGCTCTCTTCTCCCAGGTTCTGCATCCTGTCACTTTCAATTTCTTTGTTTGCTGTTCATACGAGGTGTTCATCACATGCATTTCTTCAGGAGTCAGTCACTCAGTGGCTCCTTTCACCACTCCTCCAGTCACCTGGTTACACGTGAGGACATGGGGGTTTCAGGTATGACCTGCAGCAGGAAGACCCTTTCCCAGGAGCATGACAGTTGAGTTATCCAAGGAGAAGAGAATTAAATGTGGACCCATGCACCTAATGCTGTGCTTTGTTCCAGGGCCAGTCAATGTCTGGCCACTGCAGCTCAACCTCCATCACTACATCTATCATCCCATCCATCTGGTGCATCTCAGTGTTAGAACAATTACAAAAGTTGTTTGTCAGGGACTAAGAGAAGTTGTTTGAACCAAGAGACAAAAGTGACATACCCTGCTTGTATTTGTCTGATGTGCTGTGTTGCGTTTGTGTGTATGGGGGCTGTTTTTTTGGCAGCGGTGGAAGGGTCACCTTATGAGAGCGAAAAGCTCTCCTGGCTCCAAGGCGGAGGCACCGCCATCCCCCAGCCCAGGCTGGACCAATGAGCACTAGAGAAAGGCCTCTGAGAATCCATATTTGTGAGGGGAATGACTGTTCTGAAAAGAAGAAGGTGTGGTACCTGGAGGAGAGGCCGTTGACGTGAACAAAAGACAACCATCGGCCTGAACAAAGGACAGACAGACACAGAAAAACCTTCATTGCCAGAGGAAAAGACAGAGACCCACACCCAGTTCTACTGCCTGGAGTAGGAGAAGGCAAAAGAATTCCCCTGCAGCCCATGGAAGTTAAGTTCAACAGTGGAGCAGAGACCCACTTGTAGGCCATGGAGGACTTCACGCTAGAGCATAGAAGTTGAGTCTGAGGGCAGTTGTGACTGGAATTGTGACCCCAAGAGTCGCTCGCTGCCAGAGCAGGGGTGGACACCCAGTGTGAGGGGTGAGTCTGAAGCTCGTGGATGTCCCCATGCTGGATCTGGGAGCTGAGCCCGAAGAGTTCTGTGACTCCATGGGAAGCTTGCTTTGGAACATCTTGTTCCTGGACCTCCATGCCAGGAAGAGCAGCAGAGGTGAACTGACTGCAACCCCCATTCCCTGCCCCCTGTGCCACTGGTGGGGGAAGGTAGAGACATTGGGAGCAAAGTGATTCGAGCCCAGGAAGAAGGGAGGGGTGGGGGAAGGTGTTGTAAGATGTGGTTGTTATGTCTACTCAGATTATTTGCAACTAATTAAATTGATTTTTCTTCCCCAAGTTGAGTCAGGTTTGCCCATGACCATAACTGGTGAGTGAGCCTTTCCTGTCCTTCATTCTTAATCCCATGTCCCCTTTGTTGTGTCTCCCATCCCATCTGACTGGGTTGGGGGAGTGAATGCAGGACTGCATGGTCTCACTGTGGGTCAAACTACCACATGTGCTCTAAGGAGCCTCTACTGGTGACCCTTGTCTCACTGTCTTGTCTGCCTCCACCGCCACCCACCTTCAGCCTCCATGTCCCCAGCTCTAAGCACTCAGCTCTGCCTCTTTCACATGTGTTACCTCTGAGCTCTGCTCACCACCCTGTCTTTGCTGGACAGAACAAAGTTGCACAGCCCCTATGACTTCCAAGGACAACATCCAATATATTTTATCCAAACTTCTGAACAAACCTATAGAGTTGGTTTCCATGTACACATAAAGGCAGCTTCTACTTCATAAAATAGCTGGAGCAGGGAGTTGCTCCTTTATCTTCTCTAACATAAGAAGATAAAAGAGCAACTCTTTAACTCTTCTCAGTGATTAGTTGTTTCCCCAAGAGCCAGTTATAATTTCCACTTTTGCCTTAGAGGATTCATTTCCTTTTAAGAAGTGAGCCTTTCATACCACAGCTTAGGTTATGGACTAGGTTATGGGTTACCATAATGAACAATTATGAGGAAGGGGCATGGTCAGTAATAATAATACCTTGCATTCTTATTCCTCTTCTGTCATTATTTACTTATTTTATGTAGCAAGTCCATAAAAGGCATGAACAACATTTAGAGGAGGACTGGGCATGAGCCTTCCACCTCCCTTCACAACTCTTACCCTTGTCACCCATTCTGCCCATAGACCTTCATGACTGTTTGCTCCCCTTGTCCTGCTGGGCATGCTGAGCACCACCAGGGCTGTCTGCTTCTCCCCATCACTTGGTGTAGACAGGTTGGGTTCCTCTTCCAGCTGATGGATGCCTAAAACAAAGAAGGTGCCTCACATTTCTGGGTCAACAAAGTCTTTCTTAACCATACAACTTCATATATTTAAATATATAAAAACACATATATACACACATATAAGCATATGTCTCTGTCTATACATATTTTAGGGGTAATCCCACATATATATATGTGTGAATGTGTTCACCCATAGAATGCCCAAAGTTTTTCCTTTGTAACCAATAATGATATCCTTCTAATTGGGGGATATTTTTTTTCCTTTCTGAGCAGATGTGTGCTGGTTCAGTCTTGCAGATGCCATCCATTGCTTCTGAACATGTGTGTGGAAGACAGCCTTTTTAATCTTCTCCTATAATCAGCTCCCAGGAGCCCAGACTCTGAATTTGTGAGAGGTACAAGTGTTGTACACTGAACAAGTGAAGACACGGGAATATGCAATGCTGCCTGTATCTTGTCTGTACTAATCTAGCTGTTATAAACACCAATGTGTGTGATAAGCTGAGGACAAGGTTCTCAGACAAAATCTGACACTAGGAAAAACAAGGCATAGGGAAAGCCAGCTCTGGGAACCCTTTACTGATCAGTGTTCAGAACTCATTAATGAAAATTAGGAGCTATTAATCCTGCACATATTCCCTACAATTTTCAACTACAGACATTGAAACTAATGGGTACAGTGCAAGACTGCAAGCAGGGACACTGGCTATAAAATTAAATTTGCAGAGATATACTTTTGTTTATTCAAATGTCCTTGAAAAATACAAACAAAACTGCTTGGCAACACCAAAGCAAGTCAAACATTTTCCTCAGCTGGCAAGGTTCTCTTCTAAGAAATCTTTCTTCGTTTGCCAATAGACAATATTAATGACAATGAATGCACCTGAAGGGAATTAATGCACAGAAACTGCATTAAAGTTACATTAAGGGGTACATTGTAAAGTCTGATTTATTTTAGATCCACAAAAGCATGGAAATTTGTTGTCAAAGCTGACAGTCTCTCAGCTGACACACTCTATTTAACTCTGCACTGCTCTGTCACTGAGGATTTGGGGGAGTGTAAGTCCAGGCCCCTTCCTCAGTGTCTGATGGTACTCAGGCCCAAACAAGCAGGTGCCTGCTACCTTTACTGATCCAAAAGGATTCCTGCCAACCTTCCAGCAGCTCCATGTGTGGTGGCTGGTACAAATGACTCAAGAAGCTAACTCATGTATTCGCAGAAACATCTGCTGTATTTTAGCTTACCTTCAACTTTAAGAAACAGTTGGTGCCAGCTGAAGGACAGTGAAAGACATGAACATCTGTGACCCCAGTGCCAGCAGAAGGGCTCAGCAGAGCTCCCTGATTAGCACCCTTCATACTGAGAAGCTGTAGACAGAACTGGTGAGCATCCCTTGAGAGCAGACTTGCCATGTAGGTGCACCAGGACAAAGAGATTTGGGTGAAAGCTGTTGGTTTAAAAGCCGTGCTGAATTAAGTTCTCATTCTAAATACAGAGATGAAGCAGTTTTACTCTGAGTTAGGGACTACTCCTCTAGGGGAAAAATCTTAGCTTAATTCCCAAGGCCCATGCAGTTCTGCTCCATCTGATGGGAGTAACGGACTTGGAGTCTTCAGAAACACTGTCGATACCACACGGAGGAGCACCTAGGTGGTTATGCAGTGTTCAGAGCAGTCCTTAGAGACCCACAGAACATAAGCTGCATCCTAGAGGTAAATCAGCTGTGGGGGAAACGTGTGTAATGTTGGGTGTCAGGATACCTTGGTTACATTCTCAGTCTAGGGATTAGAGTTGGGGTTGCAGATTGTATAAACAGGAATTTAAATTTGGCTTGCAGATGGAATTGTCTTAGATATGTCACTTTAGAGACCTGAGTTCTCTCCCCTGCCAGAAGAACGTAAAGCTTAGATCAGTAATGACACTAGTGCCTTGTGGAAATATTAGCAACAGTCTTTGGAAGAGATACTCTTAGAAATTCTGTCTTTCAGCCCAATACATCTGTCCTTTGGTTACAGGGTGTCTTAAACAGGGAAGTATTCCTCTCACATTTCATCTTATCTGCAACAAGCACAAGAGGACATGTGACATTTGGCTATCCGTGAAGTTAAGGACTCGTACTGTAGAAGATAAAATGCAAAATGTAGCTTACTCTCTTGAGGTGAGATTGTAATTTTATGGATTTTAGACCCGCTTTACAGCATTTTGCACAGTGTTATGCCCGTGGTGAATCAGCAAAGCCCATGCTCAGATTTTAGAGGGGCTGAGTGCTTGCCGCATCACTGGTTTCTACAAGACAGGGCCAGGAAGATTCACTGTGAGGTTCTATATTTCTGGTCAGATGCTTGTCACTGAGCATAAACTCATGTTCTTGCAGAGAAGTGAAGTGAGAGATGGTGGAAACAGGGGTAATCTCAATAAGAATGGTATTAGGAAGTAATGTGGGGGACAGGGTTCTTGTAGACCTCACACAGAGACCTCTTGCAGCAGCACTACTTAATTGTCAGCATCTAGATGGACAGATGGGCACAATCTGGTGCCCAAGCAGCACAAGGCTCCTGGGCGAGCTTCCCACACCACACCACCTCTCAGCTTCATCATGTGCCCCAATGTTGATGTGCAGGGTGAGCTGGAGAGAGCAAGTCTGCCTTGTTAAAGCAGGCTCGTTTGAGTCACATTGTCCAGCTGACCCCAGGCTGTTTCCCTCTCGGCCCCAGATCTGCCATTTCCCTTCTGCTGTATCTCAATCACCCCAAACTTATTATTGCACAGAACTGTGGACCACCATCATGTCTGGCTTCAATCAAAAGCCAGTAAGAACTGGAATGTATGTACCCTATCTAGCTGTTTGTGTCAGGCTACTAATGCACAAACTGATACTGAATTCAAGTTTCAAAGGATAAAGACAGTTGACAGTGAAATGCAGATGGTGAATCACCAATATTGAGATATTTGCATCTTGTTCTACAGTCCTCTAAGGAGAAGCATCAACTGCCTCCTAAATAGTTAGATAATGGGAGACCTCTGAACTTGGCTCTTAGGGTTATGCAAACTAGAAGTAGGTGTTTTTCATTTCTCCAGCATCACCTTTTTTAAACTCACTCTGACTGTTTTGGAAATTGGAAATAAAAGCTTTTATTTGATTTTACATTGGTTGACTTGAGTTAGCATGACTTTTACACAGCTAGTTAAAGCCCAGCTATTCCTCCTGCCAACAAATGTGGCAAATCTAAAACAGGAGATTAGGACACCTTAAAAGTGCTCTAGTGTTCTAAATGCATGTAGTAAGTGAAAGAGCTAGTGTCTCTTGCCTTATCTGCCTCTGATGTGTTCCCACGCCATCTCTTGTGTCAGAATTTGCAGTCAAAGCGTTGAGAGGTTTGTCAGACCAGCGTGCTAAATTAGTGGAGAGCCAGTTACCAAAACAAAAACTAGTGAGCTTTCCTCTAAATGTGCTATCCTGGGTAAAAAGTGGTCACTCCTGCACAGGCACAACACAGTCGTACCAGGAGTCTAAGGACTTTTGGGGTAGCTAAAACCAAGGACTGTGAAAGTATCATGGCCACATCTGAAAGCAGAAGCTTCAGAGCTGCCCAACTCACGTAGCTTTGCTCAGGTCACCAAGCTACAACATCATTTTTAAGTTGCCTAGTTTATTGTCAGGAACAAGTTTTTAAAGATCATCTATGCTCATACTTCAAATATATGAAAGACTTTTCTTGTGGTATAATATTCTTCTCAGCTAGCATAAAATTTAGCAGAGGACCAGAGTAAATCTCTCCCAAAAACATACAAACATTGACATTTATTTAGCCAGCAGACCATAGCCAGCACCATGCTTTTATATTCACACAGGTCAACTATGTAAATACGGTACATAATTCTCATAATGCACTCAACCAACTGCAGTGCTTCTTTTTTACCAATAGTTGGTGCATGAATGCAAAAGATGTTAGGAAGTAGTTCCAAGAATGAAAAAAGAAAGTCCTGGAAATGAACCACTACTACTCCTACAACAGAGTTACAAGACCAGTGTGAAAAGGGCATCTCTACCATCAGACCTGGGCTTTCTCTGTTAGCTTTGGTTCAATTTACAGGAATCAGCAATGTGTTTTCGGTATAATCCATCAGTGGCTGCTTCCACACAGACTAATTTAATTCCCATTTTACATTTCTATACACATTGATTATGATAACAGACCTTGAACATGTTTTTCCAGGCCCTACACTGAAGTTTTGACCACTCTATAATTGCCCAGTGAGAGAAGATCTGCTCCAAAAAGACCTCTCCCAGCTCCAAGCTGGGAGTGGGAATTGGGAGTGTTCAGCTCAGCCCATAGTACTGAGTTTCCCAAGCGATGGGTCCACATTTTGCAGAAACATGAGAAATCACCATTGTGTGCTTGTCTGCCTCTTTGCATTTAGGTCTGACTTGAGTCCCACCAAAGTCAGTACAATTTAGGAATCAGTTTTGGTGGGATCCTCCCTGAATCTTTCCTGGTCACTGCTGTAACAAGATTCAGAAATAGTGAAGCAAAGTTCTACATGACAGACATGAAGAGATGAAGGAAGAGCAGGAAGAGTCCTGGTCCACTTTGTTATAGGTCCTAGACTTTCCTGTGTGCTCCATATAACCCTCCAGCATTTGCTTGTTCTGATGTGACTCTGCACATCTGAGCAAGCAGTACTACAACGAACACCCTTCGCATACACATTGTTTTGATGCAGGAGCTAATGTACTCCTATTGCTAACAGTGGGAAAGAGTGGAAATAAAATGAAACCTTGAGCCAGTTCCTTGCTCAATGATGGCATTCAGTGTTTGCCACACAGATCAGTATTTTGTATAATGTTAACCAAAATGTGTCCCTTTGTTGAATATGTTATTGGAAATATTGCTCTGGGACCTGCAATTGGCACTGTAGGCTCTCACGACTTCCCAGTCACCACAGAAAGCTCAGCAGGCAAAAAGCTGAGTGATACATGATTCTGCCCTCATTTCTTCTGTATTTCTGCCATATTTCTTGGAACTGCTTCTTTGCTGGTCTTCATCCATGCTGTGATGTTATTATCTTTCCCCAACTCACCTGGGGTCAGTCAGTTTGTATATGTATATGTATATGTATATGTATATGTATATGTATATGTATATGTATATGTATATGTATATGTATATGTATATGTATATGTATATGTATATGTATATGTATATGTATATGTATATGTATATGTATATGTATATGTGCATTACTAATTTATATTTCCACAATATGTTTCTATTTGTATCACATTTTTATTTTTATATTTACTTCTAAATTAAAATATCTGAATTTTCTGATAATTTTTTTTCTAGGTATGGGCTGACAAGTCAAAGAACAAAAAAATCTCAACAATTCCCCTGTATTTTAAACACAGGAGAAAAAATATTATCAAAACCAAATCAGAAATCAGCTTTTTGTCAGAACTAAGATGTTTACTAATAAATGTACTAGGTTTGTGTGACAAGGTTTTGGTAGCAGGGGACCTACAGAGTGTGCCAGACATAGCCCATGCCAGCAGTCTCTAAGAGACACCCGCCACTGGCCAAAGCCAAGCCCATCACAATGGTGATGGTATTTCAGGGATAACATACTTAAGAAGAGGGAAAAAACCTGCAGAACAGCAGCTGGAGAGAGGAGTGCGAACATGCGAGAGCAACAACCCTGCAGTCACCAAGGTTAGTAAGGAATGACAGGGAAGAGGTGCTCCAGGTGCCGGAGCAGAGATACTCCATGATGAAGACCATGGTGAGGCTGGCTGTCCCCCTGCAAAAGTCCACCTGTAGCCCGTGGAGGACTCCAAGCTGGAGCAGGTGGATGCCTGAAAGAGGCTGTGACCCCGCGGGAAGCCCGCGCTGGAGCAGGCTCCTCTCAGGACCTGTAGCCCGTGGAGAGAGGAGCCCACGCCAGAGCAGGTTTGCTGGCAGGACTTGTGACCCCACAGGGGACCCACGCTGGAGCATTCTGTCCCTGAAGGACTGCACCCCTGGAAAGGACCCATGCTAAAGCAGTTCATGAAGAACTGCAGTCCTGTGGAAGATCTCACATTGCAGAAGTTTGTGGAGGACTGTCTCCTATGGAAGGGACCACACACTGGAACTGCAGAATAGTGTGAAGAATCCTGTCCAATTGAGCAACAGAGTGATAGAGCGTCTTTGGTGGGCACCTGGAATCCAGCCAAAGTCAACCTACCACTGGACACTTTTCCTTGTAGCCCAAGTAATTTACTATTATTTTTCAAATTACTGGATTCACTCTGCGATAAATATGCTTATTTTCGATATTTACTCTAAATGCACTATTGTAAGAATGAAATTTCTGTGATTTCATTGATACATTACAGATACCAGAGTACAGAAATTTCGTGCTGTATTTCTTTGGACATGTAGATAGATAGCTTTTAGACTGCCATTTCAAAGTTTTCTTGGCAAGAAATAGAATTTTCTGAAGTGTGCTTGTTATTTCAGACTCAATGGAATATGTGTTCCTTGATCACTTAAATGTTTTGGAGTATCCCATCCAAAAATAAATTTAGGAACTTTTTATTGTCAGATATATCCTTAGGATATTATAGTCATTGAACTTCTATTTACTCTGTGCAGCATGTTAAAGGATTTGTGTAAAGTTTGTACAAGTTGAAATGTTTTTAAAACATATTAGCAACTATTTATGAACTATGAAGCCAACAATTAAAGTATATGTATGAGATTAAGAATGGAAATTAATATGAGTCACAAGCTTTTCTGATGTGGAAAAGGACACCAATCATTTAGATGAGACACCTCTTGGGTGGATCAAAGAAATTCTAATTTCTTTAATTTGGCACTGACCAACTAAGTTAAAATATCTTTTCTTTTCCTATGATTCTGTGGTTTAACTAATTCTGCTTCTATTCCATTGTAAGATAATTAAGAAACCACACTCAAATTATTTCTCTACTGTAGCAGTGTAATGCCATTGATGCAAACCTCAGCCGGAAGGAAAATGGGACCCATCAACTTAATATTTAAATTGTTTTCAAAGTTTTATCAGACATTTTGAAGTTTTTGCTCTACTTACCTGGGAAGTTTTTATGTGGTCCCTCAGCTGAAGTACAGTATGTATTAGGCCTTTAAAAACAACTCTATTGACTCAACCTTTCAAAAAAAATTTCTATCTATCTGGTATGGCATGAAAAATGTTATTCTACATAGTAGATATTAGTCTTGATGAACATTTCCTGTATGAAAGTCAAATTTTTGGAGCAGTATCTTAATTTCTTTCTGTGCATTTTTAATATAGTTTCTTTTACCAGTCAGAACATAAACCAACTGTCATTGTCAGAAACTGTTTTTATTTTGCTTTCCAAAGTGCAGCATAATAGGTACACATTTTCTGTCTCACCATCCAGTGAGAGCCTGTCCCAGTTACCAGCAGTGCTATTGCTGACTGTGCTGGGTACAAGGCCAAACCCTTGGCAGGCAGTACTGCACATACAGTTCATTGCTGCTGCATTTCAGATTTGCCCTCAATGAGGGGGCTTCTCAGGAGGTGACCGCATTTTTGTGATGCGGGACAGGTGTCACACACCATGAGACTGCAGAAGTGAGGTGGTATCACCCATGATCCCAAAACTCAGCATCAGCATCCAAGCATTTGCTTTCCATAGCCATGGTCATAGCTACAACTGCAGTGGAGCTGCAAACCCTCCAGTGAAGGTCCTTTCTGCAGAGTTGCTCTGCTAAAACTGCATAGAGGCTGATGGTGGATTGCCATGGGCAGCTATGCTGCTGAGGAGGCTGTGCCCTTGGCCAGACAGCCTGCAAGGCTGGGTGATGCTCAGAGGAGTCGCAAGTCAAGATGCATGGGGAGAGAAAAGTTAGACATATAAGGACAGGCAGAGAAGTATTTTCAGACTGAATAGTGAAAGAAGGTGCAAAGAAACTGCGCTGCAGCCTTAGCCAGCCCATCTGTTGGAATAAGGTTTCTCCTGAGCCCCTGCAGTACAGGATCCTGCTGTCTGGGTTTCACATATTCAACCAACGCATTAGCAGTGGTGGCATGATGCAAGAAAGCTTGCTGCCTCACGCTGAGTGAGGCAGTGAAAGCAGCAGTGAGATCATTGGCAATGGGAGCCCAAGTCTTGTGTTTTGTGGGGGGGACTGGTGACACAGAGAGAAGTAATGCTCCAGCATCCCACAGCCAGCTTTGTGGGAGGACCTGAGGCAGAGTTAGGCTATGACCCTGCAGGCAGCTGCAAAGCTACTGACTTCCTAATTGAAATGGTGGGGGATACCTTTGGGAGCAGACAGAAGGTTGTGGGGTCCAGGATGGGAGGAGGAAAAAGCTAGGATTAAAAAAAAAAAAAGAGAGAGTAGGGAGGAGACAGCAAAAGAGAACTTCAGCAGCGGGAAAAAGACACCATCTCTTCAAAACAAGGGATGGTGGCTGAAAGAGACAGATCATGTTATTTTCCTAGAAACAGCATCGTTTTACACAGAAACTGTTATGTAAAACCCTATGGAGACCAAGCAGGGATCTGGTGAGCGCTGCAGCTTGTCAGAGTCAGCCCCAAGGGAGGGTGCAGTATCAACCATAGTTAGCTACTTGGACACATGTCCACACTATGGAAAAAAAAGGTCTTTTTATCATCAGCTTCCTCTTCAGGTCAAATAGCCTAATTTGAAATGACCTTTATCAGCAAATGCAGATGCAGTTTAACGCGACATTGGCTAACAAGGATGTCTTTCCGTCATTTTACAGCCCCTCCAGGTTGACACACAGGAACAGGAAAGAAATTCGAGGAGGAGGTTTCTGGACCATGTTCTCTGATCATTCTTTTTTCTCTGTTATATAATCCCTAAGTGATGTGTTTTGATATTTACAGCTATAAATTCTTAAGACAAATTTCATGGGAAATCTGCATAATCGGAGGACACATTCCCTTTACCACTTTTCAAAATTAGAAAATAAAGACCAAACAAACTTGGAAACTGTTTCACTGTGGAGAAAGACACAATGAAGTAAATTACTTTTACAGCATCTTCTTAAACTGTTCAATTATTAACAAGAACAGAAATTGGAAAGTAGCACCTCTTAAAAAAAAAGGCGTTGGTGTGTTAAAATAATAAGAACTATAATTTTCAGAGCTGTGTACAATACAATATGTAGAGAAACGTAATAGTTCTATCCATTAATTTTTAAATCATTCTCCTTCCTTAGTCAAGGTGCTATTTTTCAGGCTGTATCCTCTGTATGGGAGCTATAATGTTGCCTGCTGTGAAAAAGAAAGAGGTGAGAAAAGAGATAAATTAAGTCAGTAGGGGCCAAATCATGCTCTCACAAAATTAATGGAAGTTTTTTTCATTGTCTTCAATGGAAGAAAAACACTGAGACACAAAACCTAGTAATTTTAGCTTCTGTAAGTGTTGAGAAAACGAAGCATTACACATGATTTGGGGATGGGAAACTACTTGCTCATATGTCCGTACTCACGTAACAAACTCTCTTTCATTTAAAATGAGTATTTCAAAATGGTAGATAGTAATCTTCTGGTCATTTCCCTTTATGTCTGTAATGGTATAGCTTGGGCAAAAGAGAATAGACATAGCAAGTTCAGGGCAAAACTCGAAGTTCCTGAGTGAAAGCTCTCTGGAGTGATGTGAATGAGAAAAAGGTGTGTTTTACTGATGAGAAAGATTCTGTATATATTTTATTATTATTATTTGCAATAAAATAGCTTGGTCTGCTAATGCTAAACCTTTAAGGACCTATTTGTCAACAGAAAAAAAGAAAAATGTAAGTGACTTTTCCATTTTTTATCAAAAATGTTGATGGTTTAAAAGCACAGATCTGAATGTATTTGCAAAGTGAGAGACAGTAGTGATCTTTTAATTTACTCTGGTGGCCTTTGTAACAAGTATCAGAATAAAACCATGAAATCCCAACCCCTAGAAAACTCCTCTGCCACATGTATCTTTAAATACACAAGTTGTCCCAGTGACTTAGATGGGATCACTCTTGCAGCCGAAGCTCAGCTGGACATGGCAGTGTCAGGGCCTCTCGGGCCTAGAGCTGCTGCAGGGGCACGGCTGTGCCGGGACTGCCCACCACAGCCCCCTCCTCTTCCAGCCCAGGCCCTCACTGGCTGGGCTGTGAGTCTCTGCAAAAACACCAGCCACACACACCTCATGCCAGGGTTTTAATCCAAGTAAGTTAGCGAGAGGCTACTACGTCAACCAGCTTTGAGGCTGTAGTTAAAACTTGTCAACAAAAGAAGTTGACCGAGTTACATCTTAAAATCATCAGTGTTACAGCAGACATTGCAGCAGCTGTTAGTGAAACTCTCAATGATTAGAAAGAATCAGGAAAAATAAAAATAAATAAGATTATAATTACACTATATCAACCAAACATGAAATGATCAAATTTTGCAACTCAGTTGCAAAATCCACATAAAAGTGATGACCCACATTTGCAAACACTTCTGTAAACTGGAGTGATTATTTTTTCCCTCAATTAGCATTCCTTACATAAGCAGACTCAAAGGATATTCAAATACCATACACAAGCCAGACAAACCTGAGATAGGTAAGGTCATAAAATGCATGCGCAAACAACAGCGGTTGCAGAAAAATACTGATTGGCACCACTGGCATTCAAGTGGCTCTTTGATTTTAAATTAGAGAGGTGCAAAATTTCAATTTGTTTACCATGAATGCTTTTGATTGTCAAGTGAGCGTCCTACTCAAGAGGAATATTTAGAGCTGTGTCCCACATACAGCTCCTTAGCAGCCATCCCTCAGAGAGAGGGAATCTCCCCCATGCTTGAAGAAATAACGGTCAGCCTAAGTTTTGAAAAAGCTTGTTTGAATACAGATCATAATTTGATTCTGCTTTGTTACTCCTAAAAGCATTTGGAAAAGCTAATACTATCCTTCTGCACATGTCAGGCAACAAGTCCTGTAATTCCTGCAGAAATCTCTGGCAAGTATAGAGGGAGAGCTGAGTGGATAGCCGAGTAATCAGCCTCCAAATGAAAGTGCTTGTCAGATCAGAAGAGTCAGAGCTGATTAAATAATGTTTGGTTTATTGGCATTGTCTCAGCATCCCACAGATTAAAGGAGAAACTAGTTTAATGGGATATGTGAACGGGATTTGACTTTGTTTGTTTTTAAACTGATAAAATTGGATGTTTGCAAACTGGGTGTGATTAACCAGATCTGACTGTACTTGACAAACATAACGGCACTTTAGGATTTTTAACAAGGTTCTCAGGGTTTCAGTGTGGTTTTGATGGTCACTTATCTGCAATGAAGTTCCACAGGAGGTGATGGTAACATCCTTCCAGGGCAGGAGTTTGCCACTAATCTGCTAACAATCTGGACCAAATGTAACTACCAATAAAGTCAGTGCTGGATGTCAGTGTATGAGTTTAAGCTTCAGAATCACCTTATAAACATAATAGCAAGTATAAACGTCATCAAGTTTTGTGTGGGAGCAGAATACATTTGAAAAGATCTCCTTAATGTCAAGCAGGAGCAACCTGGGGTGGCAGTATCTTCTTCACAGCCTTGACTTGTCCCTCTCAGAACTGCCCCATCTCTGCACAGGCGTCTGGAACAAATGCATCTCATGAAGGAAGATAGGAAGTTACTGAGCAGAAGAAATACAAAGTTTAAAAGAAAATCCAGCAATGTAACTATCTGAAAATAAAAAACCCAAAGTGTGCACAAGCATCATACCCTCCGTTTGAGTTATGAGTCATGGGCCCTTGTCCACAGCATTAAGTTATTTAAGAAGCCTGCTCCACCAAATGCTTGTATCTGAGCAATTTTTTTGATAATTTAATGGGCTATGTGTGGGAGACAGATCTTCTTATCTCCACATTACAGACTGGATTCAACTCAGGTCAACTAGCTGAAAGCATTTGAAAACACACTGAGAGCATAAGGTAGCATATGCCTCTGACTAAGCATGTCAAAGACTCTATGAAGTCTTGGACTTTTCTTAAATGACATTTTGTGATTCTGTGACATTTGCCGAGGTTACACTGAACTGACAACCAGTGCAAACCTCTCCACAGACACTACACTTCATATCACGTGCTCCCGTGTAGGCTAGATATAGAGTGAAATTAGGAGAGAGTCTCACAAACCTTCATGGAGCATTTTTAAGTACTGCCCTCCAGCTACTTGTTACTCCCCTGCAGTATAAGTCCTTAAGCTGAAGTGGGTGCTGAAGTAGAACAAGCACCTCTATACAGAGGCATACTGTATAGAGGTGCTGAAATACTGCTGAAATACTGTTTTAAAGACATTATAACTGATGTTGGTGTAAGGTTGTAGGTGGACAAGGCGATGTACATTCTGGCAAAATCTGAACTATTAATGTTTAAGAATTGTCCATGTTTGCCAAGCCCAGCCAATGGTATTTAAATATATTCTTGCTGGGTGTTGAGGGGAAACTTTGTGAATTGAACAGTCCTTTAGTATTGTTTTTCTCAGAGGCTGTATGTATCATGACTTCTGTAATGCCTTTCACACAAACTACACCACCTGTACTTTGTTGCACATTCTTTTCCCTGGGGGTACAGGGAGATCCTGGTGTTGTGCTTTATTGCCACTCAGAAACCTTGAGGGCTCACATCCTGCCCTGGCTCCTAAGGGACTACCAGTCACCTGGCTGTCCCAGCTGGGCCCTCTGCAAAGCCAGGCCCGTTGCTTCTCTATACCAGAGAGCTACACACCCCCTCGGAGAAGAGCAGCCCCTTCTCTTCCATCTTATTGTCTCAAGGAAACTGCAAGTGAATGGTTCAGTGAACCTCCAGAAGAAGCTCTTGGAAGCCCTGTCTGCAAAACTGAGGTAAGGAGTTACGTCTGAAGTCCAGCTGCCTACTACACAGGCTGTTTGGTGGGATTTGCAAGGAAGCTGTCTGTTGTCCCAAGGAAAAGAGCACCCTTTTTGTCCTTAGCTCCTGCTGAAGTTGGAGATTTGAGGTATGTCTGTAAAGCTTTTTTTCAGCTGGAGAGTCTGGGCATAGCCTAACAGTGTGCTGGGGAAAAACTTCCACTTATCATGGTATAAAAGAATATGGACGTGCGGAGGGTCCCAGATACATTTTCAGGAGGTGACACCATATTCTGAGTGTTGCTGGAACATCTGAAGCACCAGATTCAAATGTTATCTGAGATTGAACAGGTCTCTGCTTGCTCTTTCCTGACAGGAACCAAATATATGGAAAGGCTGGTTGGATAGAAACATAGTGAGATGGTTCTCATGGAAACCAGGTGAAAAAACAGCGTAGAAAATAGCTGAAGGGGACACTGGAGGAAACTGAATAGTAGTGACAGGTAGATGCTAATTACCAATCAAAATTTAATTGAGATAAACAGCTGTTTTTCCACCACAGTTACTAGGAATGAATCAAGAAAAGTATGAAGATCAACCAGGATACACAACAGCTTTTCCGACAGAGGCGAAGTGAGACCATGTTAGTATACCAGGTGCAGACAGCAGAATGAAAAGAGGGTGAAGAGTCAGGCAATCTGGGAAGACCAGAAGAGCGGAGGCAAGCTGGCATGCCAAAGTGGTCTGGGTACAGAGAGACAACTGTGGAGAACATAGGAGAGCAATGACTAAAAGAGAAAGCAGCCGAAGAGAACAGGACACAAA
Source organism: Caprimulgus europaeus (assembly GCA_907165065.1). The sequence goes on along the minus strand of OU015527.1, from coordinate 60,324,034 downwards.
GGGAGCTGGGAGGTGCAGAAAGGCTTGATACGGCAAGAAGCAAACCAGACGAGGCTCCTGAGGTCTGTGGAGCCTCAGAAGATATCAGAAACCCACCTGGGACAGTGCTTCCACTAAAGATTAGTCAGGATAAGGAGTCCCTAGCCTACTCTGTTTGTGTGCCCTCAGCACTTACCAGTAGTGGGAAATGTATGGTAATTAGCAAGGTCTGAGTGAAGGAGGTCTCACAGTGAACTACAGAGCCTCTTGTAATGAGACATCATGGGAGAATGTGCAAGCTAAGAATGCCAGCCCAAAGAAATGAGGATCAGGGTGGAGGAGCTGTACGGAGAGAGGCACACAGAAGGTCATATATTCCTTGTAAGCGAATGAGAGCCCTGGCATGGCTGTCAGCATGAAGAGGTGGGCTGGCAGCGCATTTAGCTGTGTGGGAATGGAAGATGGGCCTTGAAGACAATTCAGAGCTGTATGCTGTTCTACCCCACACTTTGAGGGAGGAGCTTGACAGCGCTCCTGGAAAGGAATGAGACTGTGGTTAAAGCCACCATTGTTTGGAAACTTTCGTTCAGGCTGGGTTCCTGTGTCTGTGGCCTTCCAGCCCTTCACAATCATGCAAGGTCTATTTCTGATCTCCAGAAGAGCAGAACTTCTCAGAGAGAGACTGCTCAAACTCTGTTCCTCCAAAAGAAGTCTATTGGCAAGCTTAAGGCATAGAGGACTGGAGGTGCTTTTGTGTAGCTCCATTACCCAGCAAAACAACTTACTCCTGCAAGGCCTTTTTGTGAAGGTCTAACCACCTCTAGGCTAGACCTTTTGTTATTGCAGCAACGTAATTTCAATAAACCACCTCGCTAACCCACTGAGTGTCTAGGGTCAAATGGGGCTTGTGCAATATGTTTACCATGATTCTGGCTTCCCTCAGAGGGAGCAACATGAAGGGGACAGCCGTGTCTGCATCTTCCTGGATGTCTGTAGCAGCCAGTGTGTCTGTCCAGGCTTGCAAGCAGAGAAAAGAAAGTCTGAGCTGTGGGACTCTACACCACATAGATGGGAAAAGCAGATATTTCACATCCTTCTCTTTGTTCATTTATACCCAGGCAGAGTTAGCCACAATCTGTCCCTAAGTTATAAAATATTACTAAGGCAAAAGTGAATGGCATTTCTTGGCCAATGTAATTAGATTTCAGCAGCCTCAGCCCACAAGACAGTACTGTCTACTCCACAGAATATTAAGTCCAACAACTGGAATCAACAACAATGGAAAATGTCTTGCTTGAAATAATATATACTAATACAGTAGCATAATAAATAATAAATACTGTTAATACTGCTGTAAATAATGTATCATGCTAGATTTGTGTAATAAATAATACAGAAATAAGTAATCATCCTTTGAAATAATATAAAATTAACATTTGTGAAGTGAACTTAACCTATTAACATGCTTCAGGAGAGGAAGCCTACAAGTTATTTAGAGTCTGAATTATTGCAGCACTGTAATAGCTTACCCGAGAGTAACACCAGCAGCACCACATGAGGAAGCAAAGGAGAAGAGAGCTGCCTGTTGCCTCACAAAGCAAATAGTAATGCACTTCTCAATTTTATGTTGAGGGCTAAAGGTCAGTTGATCTACTGGGTGTGCTATGTTTTCTCATTTAAAAAAGTTAATTTATTGCTGACTCAAGGCACTGAACAAGCTGTTTTCCAACAACTTAGACAAAATAAAGCAACACAGGCAGCTAGCAAATTTAAGAGAAAAAAGACCATTCCTGTAGTACAGCAACACAGAAATACTCTGAGCTCCGTCAGGGATTCATGTTTTGTCTCCATTCCCAGAGTCTTCATAACACTTTTTATCTCCAAGCCCCTTGCAAACTTGGGTCAATTAATAAGCATATAGTCCCTTTGGGGACAGCCTGCTTTATGGGAGCTGGTTTCCAGTGGGAGAAAGTAGGATGCAAATTTTTAGGGCAGATTGTTAAAGATTTCTCCTCTGCTTTAGAGTGTACTAGTATAGACTAGTTAGTGATGCCATTGTATCCATGGCCAGATTTTCTGAAGATTGGCATCAAAACGCTTAGAATTTTTCCTCAAGTTGTGCCACACATTTCAGGGCTAAATGACAGGGCAGCACTAATGAGAAGAGTCTCTGAATGATTCATTCAAAACTACAGTGAGACATTGGTTCCTGGATGAAAAGTATTTCCATAGCTTAAAGTAACCATGGGTAGCTTTCAAACCTGACCTATGATTTTTCAAGGGCATCTGGGCTTTAAAAATTGCAGGTGTGTACCTGGCAGTATTTTCACAAGCACGTAAGCTAGGGAAGTAGCTAATTCCTATCCCTCAGGCACAGCTGTTTATTGTGGAAAATACTTGTGAGAAGCTCAACAGCTAACCTTCTGAAAATACCACTTGTCATCAAAAGCCGGTTGTGAAACAAATGCTCCTTTCTTAAAAGAGGAGTGGAGCCTGCGAGTTACAGCTGTCCGACGCAACAGAGGGAATGGAAATCTCCAATATTACTTCAGGATATCTACTTTGCAGACATGGAAATAAGCAATGTCCTTTAAAAAATTGAGAAGGCAGTAGTAATAAGGTGACTTCAGCACTGTTATTCACTAAATCTCATAACGCTAGAGACAGGAAGCACTAGACAGAGATCAGTTTAAAGCAGATGAAAGAAAGTATTTCTCTACACAGTTGGTAGTGAGATTTGTTGTTACAAGAGGTGACGGAGGTGAACAGTGCCAGCAGGCCCCATGTGGCATTGGGCACATTAGTGGACAATAGATCCTTAACGAGGTGTCACTGAAATTGGGAATGAACTTCTTAACACCAATGTAGTCTTAAGAAACACGAGGCACTTTGCTGTCTTTACTGTGGCACTGGATGCACAGGGAATCACTCCACTTATTGTGCATAACCGCTCATCCCTCTATAAGAGCCTTACACTATCAAAATATGCATATTACAGAATCACAGAAACATAGGCTTTGGAAAGGATCTCAGGAGATCACCTAGTGCCACCCCCCTGCCAAAGCAGGTTCACCTATAGCAGGTTGCACAGGAAAGCGTCCAGGTGGGTTTTGAACATCTCCAGAGATGGAGACTCCACAACCTCTCTGGGCAGCCTGTTCCGGTGCTCCGACACCCTCACAGTAAAGAAGTTTTTCCTTGAGTTTTGGTGTTTCAGTTTTTGCCCCTTGCCCCTTGTCCTGTCACTGGGCCCCACCCGGCCCCACCCATTTGTCCCCCACACATCAGGTATTTATAGACAACAATAAAATCCCCTCAGTCTGCCCTTCTCCAGGCTGAAGAGTCCCATCTCTCTCAGCCACTCCTCATATGCAAGATGCTCCAGATCTCTAATTGTTTTTGTAGCCCTCCAGTGGACTCTCTCCAGAAGATCCCTGTCCCTCTTGAACTGGGGAGCCCAAAACTGGACACAATACTCCAGATGTGGCTTCACCAGGGCAGAGGAGAGTGGGAGAAGAACCTTTCTTGACCTGCTGGCCATGATCGTTTTAATGCCCCACAACATCCACTGCTTTCCCCTCATCTACCCAGCTGGTGATGACATCAGAGAAGGCTGCCAGATTGGTCAAGCATGATTTCCCCTTAGTGAATCCATGCTGACTACTCCTGATAACCTTCTTTTCTTCCAGTTGCTTAGAGATGGTGTCAAGAATGAGCTGTTCTATCACCTTCCCAGGGCTGGAGGTGAGGCTGACTGGCCTGTAGTTGCCTGGATCCTCCTTCTTGCCCTTTTTGAAGACTGGTGTGACATTGGCCATCCTCCAGTCTTCAGGCACCTCTCCCTTTGTCCAGGACCTTTCAGAGATGTAAGAGCAGTTTAGCAATCATTTCTGATAGCTCCTTCATCACTCATGGGTGCATCCTATTGGGGCCCATGGATTTGTGTATATTGATTTTGTTCAGACTATCACTGATCAGTTCCCACCTGACCAAGGGGCAGTCTTCCTCTCTGCCCACTCCCTCTCCTACCTCTAGCATCTGGGGTTCCCAGGGGACAGTTTTGGTTGTAAAGACTGAAGCAAAGAAGGCATTCAGTATCTCTGCCTTCTCAGTGTACCCTCCTACCAGCTCACCCATCTCATTCAACAGTGGGCCCACATTCTCCCTGACCTTCCTTTTGCTATTGACATACTTTAGAAAGCCTTTTTTATTGTCTTTAACCTCCTTTGCCAGATTCAGCTCCAAGTGGGCCTTAGCCTTCCTAGTTGTGTCCCTGCAGGCCTTGACTGCATTCCTACTTTTCCAAGAAATTAATACATATTCATTACATTTCAAGGAACTCATTAATATATGTAAACGTCCTTTTCACATGTACACTGGAGTCTCTTGGTGGTTTTTGGGGGGTCTACTAGTGTTTGTTGATAGTCTTCTTCACTGTGTTCTTTAGCTGAACTTTTCGTTTGCACATGCTTAATTCATCTTTTGACCTGTTTACAGCACTTCTGTCTCCACAAAAGTGGTTTATTCTGTCATCACTACCTTATCTACCCTATTGCAAAGATGTGGTGCCTCAAGATTCCTCCGTATCTATTTCAGCTTAGCTAATGTTTGTCTTTTACTACAAACTTTACTAGGCCTAGCAGATAACTATCTGTCAATGTCACACTGTTTAAGCAGAAGGGGATGTTCTTAAGGAATGGTATCAGAGGTTCGAGAAAAGCTATGCAGAGTGGCACCCTCCTGTGTCCCTACCATCACATCTCTGGCTGCTGGGGAATCCTGTGGAAATGCACACACAGAGACAGATCATCAGACCTGATTATCTTAGAGATCTTTTCCAACTTTAATGATTCTAGATGTTGGCCAGACAGGTCGTGACCAGGCTCACAAGCTCTCCCAGCAAAGCATCTATGTTTGCAGAACAAAAGACAGAGTATGAGGAGGTATTATTTGTCTCTTGGACTGAGGAGGACATTTCTTATATCCTTATATCATGGTGAAAGTGAGATCAGGTGAGGAAGCACCAGAACACCCATCTGCAAGAGGGAAGCAGCTATGGTTGGGTACACATGATACAGCCCCTCATTCAGTCAAACTGGCAGGATTTGGTGCTGAAATCCAGACCAGGAAGGTAGCAGTGCTGGAGAGGGATGCAGTGTCAGAAGGCAAGCATGGCTGGTTGGGAAGGGAGCGTGAGCCCTTCCAGGGATGGAGCGAGCCCTTATGCCAATGCCAGCCAGCTGAGTGGCTCACCACCGACCCCACAGGTCTGCTGTCAAGCCCTCACCACAGCCCAGGCTCTCCACTTCCAGCCCACATGCCTGTGTCTGAGCAGAAAGAGCAGCACTGCTCTGCCCTGGCAGAAGATGTGTCGTCTCACCTTACTCAGGAGGAGCTTGGCCTGTCCAGAAGCAGTCACTCCTCTGAAGGGAGCCAGGCTCAAATGCTCCCCACTGAAGACTCAGCTCTGACTTTGTGAGCTGAAAAGCTTTTAGTTGGCAAGAATGGAGCCAGCTGCGGCAGGCTCCAATCAGCCTTGGCTGCCGGGTGTCAGACAGTTACCAAATGAAGAGCTTTAGTCAGACTTCTTTGCTTTGCCTATAGACCACACTCAATTAAAACGGATGAGTTCTTATTCCATATAAGGCAAAACCAGGCTCCTAATTCCAAGGTTCAGCAACAATTATAGAGTGTGTCAAGATGTCCCATCTGAAGAAACACATGGTCCACAGATTGCTTTCTCGGAAGCTCCTCTTAGGTATGATTCAGGCAGCCGTTCCTGCTGGGTAATGAAATGACCTTTTTCCCCCTATAACTATTCCAAACAGGATTTGAAACTGCTGACTCTCACACTTCTGGGTTTTGTAATTCCTGCCTAGTCACTTAGCATTTCGTCAACTCCAGAATGAAGAAACAAAACAAGATAAGTTGTCTTCTCTCATTCTGGTGTCTGAAGCAGCACAGCATCTTGGAAGGCTTCAGCAAGCAGGGGATGGCTCATCATGATCACCTCTGCTGCTGTCTCAGCAGGCACCTGCCTTCTCACTACTGCCCCAAATATCCCAGTAGCAGGAGATAAACTATATCCTGGGCAGACTCTTTTAGAACAGGCAGAAAAACTGGTCACAGTTGTGGGCTCCCCAGTTCAAGAGGGACAAGGAACTACTGGAGAGAGTCCAGCACAGGGTCACTAAGATGATTATGAGACTGAAGCATCTACCATATGAGGAATGGCTGAGACATCTGGATCTGTTTAGCTTGGAGAAGAGGAGGCTGAGGGGGGATCTCATTAATGCTTATAAATATCTAAAGGGCAAGTGCTAGGAAGATGGGGTCAGACTCTTCTCAGTGGTGTTCGGTGACAGGACAAGGGGCAACGATTACAAACTACAAAACAGGAGGGTCAACCTAAACGTAAGGAAATACTTTACAGTAAGGGTGACAGAGCACTGGAACAGGCTGTCCAAAGAGGTTGTGGAGTTTCCTTCTCAGGAGATGTTTAAAACCCGCTTGGATGTAGTTCTGTGCAACCTGCTCTAGATATACTTGCTTTGCTATGGAGGGTGGACTAGATGAACTCCACAGGCCCCTTCCAACCCCTACCATTCTGTGATTCTGTGAAAACTGGAGGTGGGGTGAAGGGCTGAGTGCTGCAGTATAACACTCACTGAAGGCTGGCCTGGCAGCTGGGATACCACTATGAGAGAGGGACAGGAGTCACAGCAACAGGCAAATAACCCTGAAAAGGGATGTTTCTCTGGAGGCCAGGAATGCTTGTGGAGTTGGTAAAGCAGTGACAGGGAGAGAAGATTCTTCAGTCAAAAATCTCTCCAATGTGATCTTGAAAGGGGGGAGTGAGGCATGCATTTTTGCAGAGAGATGCCAGATGAATTGAAGTTTGTAAGTGCACAGTCAAACTCTGAGGAATTTGAACCAGTTCCACCTAAATCAGCTTTTCTAAATTTGCTAAGTAGTTCCCAAGGGAAACAGTCAATAAGCTGCCAATTCCCAGCAGCTCTGGCTCCTCTCTGTATCAGATCCCTTGCACCATGAAAGAGGTCAGGTGGGAATTTGTGTGGTCATTATAAATAAAAAAACCACTACGTCTGTCTCCCTTCCGCTTCCTGCCACCCAGGAGCATGATCACGACACCATCCGCACAAAAGCAGGGGCTGAGGCCCTGTGCTGCCCGCGGGGACTACTGCAGCAGAACACCAAGGACACAGGCATGCTGCGGTGATCGTGCCTTGACAGGTATAGCCATGACTTCCCCAAGGGTTGGTGCACAGCATCTCCCCTATGAGGAGCGGCTGAGGGAGCTGGGTCTCTTTAGCTTGGAGAAGAGGAGACTGAGGGGTGACCCCATTATTGTTTATAAATATATGAAGGGTGAGTGTCAGGAGGATGGAGCCAGGCTCTTCTCAGTGATGTCCAATGGTAGGACAAGGGGCAATGGGTGTAACCTGGAACACAGGAGGCTCTGCTTAAACTTCAGAGGAAACTTCTTTACTGTGAGGGTAACAGAGCACTGGAACAGGCTGCCCAGGAAGGTTGTGGAGTCTCCTTCTCTGGAGACATTCAAGACCCGCCTGGACGCCTTCCTGTGTGATCTCATGTAGGTGTTCCTGCTCCAGCAGGGGGATTGGACTAGATGATCTTTTGAGGCCCCTTCCAATCCCTGACATTCTGTGATTCTGTGATACACAGCACAGGCAAGGCCCAGGACTCCTGCTTTTCAGGCTTTACAGATTTCAGTGCTAAACTGACTCAGCTGCTTAAGGTAATCCCTAGCCCTACAGAAATATGTGAGAGCTCTGCCACTGAATGAACTGAGTTCAGGTGTTACCTAATGAATGTGTGTGTTTTGCAAGCTAAGTCGACTCTCTTTTTTACTGAGCTGAAGACTTCTGAGTGTATTTCAAAAGGAAATTATTTTTGCAGGGAGAAGGCAAGAAAGGAAAAAGAAACTTTGGTATTTGTTTCTTTCAGGTGTCTGTGCAAATTTATAATTAACTTTTAAGAACTCCATAGCAAATAATTCAGTTGTGAACCTCCATGGGAGACACATTAAGATCCAGTTTGAATTTTTGCTTTCAGTGATGATTGATCTTTCTAGGGTTTTTAGCTCACTTCCACTCAGTTAGTAAAAACTTGGAAGCAAAAACATTATGATACTGTCCTTGCATTGCAATTTTGCTCCTCTGTTAATTTTGAACCAAGTCCTATAGTGTAGCAAAATTATTGAACTTGGTTTCGCTTAGGTCTCTAATTCCTGTAGCTCCTCTATTACCATGTGACAGGGCACCATATAGGCACAATAAATAAATAATACAACACTGAGAGCTGTAACAAATCACAAAATACATTATTAAAAAATTAAGGAATAAATATCCCCCTCTTACTTAAATAGAGATTGATTTTCTAATGTGGAATGCTGAGGAGAGCTGCTGGAAAATATATGTGGGCCTGAGGACATGGAGAATACACTGTAATGGGCAATTTGCTCCCCCGATTAGAAAAATAAAAAACCCAGACTGAATGGATATATTTGTCAAATGGAAATGGAAAATGAGCTCCTCTCTTTCTTCCTAGCACAGGTAGGATGTAGTGCTTGCTTCAGTCCCTTCCTTCAGTAGGATGCTGTGCTGTACAGCAAAAATCCCCAAAAGACACAAGCTGGCACCCAAAGGTTACTCTTTGTTTTAAACTGCACAGTGGGATGCAAAAAGAGGTTTTGGAAATGAGGAGTAGGTGATGCCCTTGCTGGGTCACTGAGATACCTCTCAATGATGCTCCTCAAACTGTAGGAGAAGGTCCCTAAGCAAGATGCTGACCTGCCTGGAACATGATGCCCTGAGGATCTGGTCCCTTGTGCCCCACAGCAATCAAACCTCTGCCTAGGTTGCAGCACGGTGGTGGGAACATGGAGCACAGCAGAATGGCTAACAAATCTTTCTTGTTTCTCAATAGAAGGAGGGAACCATATGCTCAGTGCCTCAATAAAAGGCTTGAAGCTCAAGTCAAACCCTAATCTTATTAAAGATGTCCTTTCCTCCTTGCCTCAGGCACCTTCTTACCCTTCCCCATGAGCAGAAGAAGAGGCATGCAGGGAGCTGGCAGTTCACTTCTGCACAGTGCAAGAACCTGTGACAGTCCCCTACCTTGCTTGACATCACATTCTTCACCATGCACATGCTTTTCCTAGAGCACAGCATCCCTGCTGTGCACTTGCAGAGCCATGCAAAATCATTTTGAGTACAGCTGCTTTCCATAGCTGAATATTAAAAAGTAACACTAACACCTCACTCTTATGCTTTTTTGTCAGTAGATGTGCTTTTTACAGCATTTTACCCTTCCAGCCCTGAAAACCTCCTGCTCCAGATAGCCTGTTCCTGCATTGAACTCTTCACCTAGCAAAGAAATTTTCCTAATGTCCCCTCTGACCCTCTCAGGGTGCAGTTTGCAGCCATTGCTCCTTTCTGTATCATCTTCCACTTAGAGGAAAAGTTTGGCTCTATCATCTTGGCAAGTCCCCTTTGGATGGTTGTGGGTGATCACCCCCTTGACCCCTTGATTGAACATCAGCTCCTCAAGATTCTCCTTAGTGGTCATGTCCATCCTGGTAGTCTTTCCCTGGGCCACGCTTCCAAATCCTTCTTTAATCAGGCTCTATCCTGGGTGAGACCTCACCAGTGCTGAGGGGAATGAGAGTCTCTTGATCAAAAGCCTTGTTCTTTCTAATGCATCTCAGTGGGCATCTGGCCTTTGTTCACAGAAAGTGTGCTGCCTGCCTCAGCCTGCAGCCCACTACTGTTCCCTGGGTCCTCTTCAGCAGGGCGGTGACACAGCTTGTCCCTTCCCAGCTGTGCCACACTGCCAGTTGTCCTGGCAGTGTTCAAACCCTGTGCTTCTGCTGGCTGAGCCTCATGGGGTGACTGGTGGCTTGAACCTCTGGTGTCTTCTGGATTGACACTCTCAGGTGTCTGAACCTCAGGGTACTTCTGGACTGAAGTGCTACCATTCTCTGTGTAGGCCACTCTTCCTCATTTAGTGTCATCTGCAAATTTGCTGGGAGAGGGGCTTTCTGTGACACCATCCAGGCCACTGATGGACTTACTGGACAGCTTCAGCCCAGTATCACAGAAACTAGACCCTTCTCATACCTGGGCTTCACGAGGCCACGTTTTAACCTGTTACCCATATCAGAGGCTGCAGAACAGCATCACAGACTCACCATCCCCACCAGGACAGGGCTCAGTGTTACAAAACACAGCCCTCTATTTCCCTGTTCCCCTCCCGCTCCTACTCAGCTCTCTTTCTCATTGTGAATCAGGGTTGGGTTTTGTGTCCAGCCTTACTGAGTTTTCTGCTGAGACTGCTATGAAGAGAGTGTAGTGTGACAGTGAGAGGGTGACAGTGACAGTGAATGTGTTCTACAAGAAGGAGTAGCATCTCGAGAAAAAGACAAATGAGTGTTACCCAGACAGTAAGGGTTACTGAGCTGCTTTGCCTGTGTGTTCAAAAGACAAAAATCACCTCTCTTACCTAAAACTATTATTGGCTTGTACCTCTGTTTGGTCTTCATGTCTTTTCAGTTTACAACAGGAAGTAGTGCCAAGTTGTAACGCACATAGCTGAAATGGGAGACAGTGATGTGGAGGACCATTTAGCCAACCCAACCGACCTCTTCTTCACTCTGCTATATGATTATTAGCTGGAAAGCACTGACAGATAAATATCTTAAAGTAGAGTTGCCTGCAGGCTATTTCTGTTCTGCAGTTCACACAGACAGGTCTGAGCTAGCTTTAGAACAGCCAGCTTGGCTATTTCAAATATTGCAGTTGTGGGCGGATGCAACCTGACACAGATTAGTCCCACAAATATTCCCTCATCTCCTGCATGGGTCTCACAAGCCACAGTGACTCCTCCACTGCCCCAGTTACACCACCACCAGGGACTGGAGCAAAGCTGGCTGGTGGTCCAGCCAGCATGGCTGGCTGCACAGCATGGAGGTGCCTCCTGCTTCTAAAGAGGAAGGATACAGTATCCCTGCAGTGCAATTCAACTTCAGTTTTTGCCTAGGAATGTGCTATGTAGAGGTGGCCATGAGGAAGCAACTTGCGCTGTGGGGGTTATGAACAGCTGTCACTATTGACCTCACCAGACTCATTGGAGATGTGAATAGCCCATCACAGCTCTTTCCCATTCCCTCCTTTTCACAGTTCCTTTTTTATCCCTTCTTGCAAACATCCCTGTGTTGAAGCTGTGTTTCTTCCTGGTGCCCCAGCCATTTTTAATGTTGCTTATGTTTACTGGGTTTTCGTATTATTTACCTAGGAAGCAGAAGGATAAAAGGAACCGATTTATTTACTGCTACCAAATGTTGTACATCAGTGACAGCACCTTTATATATTCATACTGCTACCATTTAACTGTTCACAGACAATTCCTATACTTGCTAGAATTGAGGTGTGTTTTATAAGATGACTGCCACTGACAGGACACCAATCCTAGCAAACCTTATGGTAACACGTTATGGCAACAATCCATCACAAATGTCCCTTTGCTGTGAATCCACTTTGCTTTGAACTCAGCGTGTTGCAATGCTGAAACTGACAGCACGACACACACTTCTCAGGAGCTGTGATGTAGCATGCATTTCATCTCCTGTTTTCACCCCCCTGTTGTCATACAGGGAAACACACAACCATCGGTGTCTGAAGGGATGGCCATAGTTATTTTTGATATTGTAAAAGAATGTAACAGAACATGTTATGTTTTGTGATTTGAATAATACCATGATAAGATATCTGAAAGGTTTTTTTTTTCAACACATGAGTTAAATTTCAGGGCTTCAAAAATAAACATCAGTGGAAGTTTAAAAATATACTTTCCCAAGTGCTATTTTTACAGGGGTTTAGTTTGTTGAAATACCTTTGTTTTTACAGGAGGTGACGTTTAGCAGTGATGGGAATACAGTATATACTCTTTAATAAATTATTCTAGAATTAATTAACTTACTAGGTATAAGGCATTTATCTAAGGGGATGTCACAAAGGACCCGGCAGTGTGTCTTCTTCATCTTGACAATGCAAGAGTAGGATCAGGACAATTCTCCACATGGTGGGAGCCTGCAGCCCTCAGCAGCCAAAGGCAGAGGTTGCCATCGCAGGAGCAATGCCAAGCCAACACGTCCCACCAGTCTTCAGCCACATGAGCTTTGGGGCCTTGGAGGCAGCATGCTGTGAGCTGCCTGGATGAATCACCCCAGCAAGCATCCACCTGGGACACAGGGGATCTGTAGATACCAAAAATGCCACCTGCTCACCCCTTCCTGATGCAATGGGGAGCAAGGGGCATGACTGGTGGAGAGGAGGACCCTTCTTTGGTCCCAGGTTGATGAGTCTGGCCAGCATGGGGAGGCCAGGTCAGGACCACAGCAGGGATGCAGAGGTGTAAAGGTGGACAGACCTATTCACATTATGACTTCTCTTCCATGAGAGTCACTTCCACCCCAGAATATGGTCTGAAAACCTCACTCCTTCACCACAGACACAGTTGTGCATGGACAAGGAGCTGTAAAAGATGAACCTGGAGCAGGGACTGATGTAGCTGCAGCAGCCACAGCTCTCTGGGACAGGGGGGCAGGGGTCTGGCAGCAAGGACAGGACCTTGCCTTTTTGCACGGGCTGCTGTAACCAGTGGAGATACTGCTGCAAAAGACTATGCAGACCTACATCAATTTTTAAGCAGCATTCCTACTCAGGCTCATGACTAGGCTAGCTAAAAGCACCCTTATAGCTGTTGGTCTTCCTGCTGTTTCGGTCCTGTATCCCAGTTCACAGCCTGAAAAAAGACTTGGGCTTCATGTACTGCTTTCCTCCCACCTCTGCCCACACTCTCTGCTGTTCCGCTGTGCTAGGGAACCTGTCTGGAATCTTCTCACCTTCTGCTTGTACATGAACCCCCAGAGTGACTTGAATGAAGGGACTGAGTGCACCCTCAGCAAGTTTTCTGATGACACTAAGCTGGGAGGAATGGCTGATACACCAGAAGGCTGTGCTGCCATTCAGCAATATCTGGACAGGCTGGCGAGTTGGGTGCAGAAGAACCTGATGAAGTTCAATAAGGGCACGTGTAGGGTCCTGCACCTGGGGAGGAATAACCCCGGGCACCAGTACAGGTTGGGGATTGACCTGCTGGAAAGCAGCCCTGCAGAGAAGGACCTGGGAGTACTGGTGGATGACCAGCTGACCATGAGCCAGCAATGTGCCCTTGTGGCCAAGAAGGCCAATGGTCTCCTGGGGTGCATTCTAAAGAGTGTGACCAGCAGGTCGAGGGAGGTTCTCCTCCCCCTCTACTCTGCTCTGGGGAGGCCGCATCTGCAGTATTGTGTCCAGTTCTGGGCTCTTCAGTTCAAGAGAGACAGGGAACTTCTGGAGAGAGCCCAGTGGAGGCCACAAAGATGATGAAGGACCTGGAGCATCTTTCTTATGAGGAAAGACTGAGAGCTGGGTCTGCTGAGCCTAGAGAAAAGAGAAGACTGAGAGGGGACCTTATTAATGTTTATAAATATCTAAAGGGCAGGTATCAGGAGGATGGGGCTAGACTCTTTTCAGTGGTGCTCAGGGACAGGACAAGGGGCAATAGTCACAAACTCAAAAACAGGAGGTTCAACCTAAACATGAGGAAAAACTTCTTTACTGCGAGGGTGACAGAGCATTGGAACAGGCTGTCCAGAGAGGTTGTGGAGTCTCCTTCTCTGGAGATGTTCAAAACCTGCCTGAATGCAGTCCTGTTTTGGCAGCAGGGTTGGACTAGATGATCTCCAGAGGTTCCTTCCAACCCCTACCATTCTGTGATTCTGTGATTCTTTGAGTCCTGTCTCCAAGCCTCAGGGTATGTGCAAGGCACAGAGATATCAAGGTATCTCTGTAGGAGACCAACTGGAAGAACAAACAATTGCAACAGATAGTTCTGGCACCAGGACTAACTTGCAATCCCTTAGAACAAAGGACTGTTTGCTCATGGATGCAGACAATGGCAGCAGATGAAACTCAAAACTTCATAATGGAACAGGAGGTGGAGACCCTCTGAGCCTTCCCAGGAAATGTCTCAAACACTTGCAAGAATGGCAGATATAAAGTGAGATGGCAAATGCCACAAAGTGGGAGAAAAAGGAGGGAAAGGAAGAAGAAGAAGAAGAAAAAGAAGAAGAGGAGGAGGAGGAGGAGGGGGAGAAGGAGGAGGAGGAGAAGAAGGAGGAGGAGGAGAAGAAGGAGGAAGAGAAGGGGGAAAACACTTCTGGACAAGCACTCCTAGAGATTAGATAACTCCCCTGTTGGCTGGAACCCAGACCAGTGACCTTTGACATATTCTCTCTCTTTCTTTCTCTCACTTTTTTACCTTCTTCCAGTAAGACAAGGCCTACATCTCACAGGCATGGCAAATACTAAGCATTTCTACTACCTAACTACTTATTGATGAGCCTAGTTGCAAAATAAAAGTCTCTGTTTGCCTGTGGACCTCGTGTTGTGCATATCTTGTTCCAACCAAGAGAATTAGCAAATCTGAGTCACGTTTCCCTCTCTCCTGCTACAGGAAATCTTTGGAGGCAGGAATCTGGGATGTGAAAGTCTCCCATGGCAAAATCAGTGTTCAGCTCTTCCCTGCCTGCACCATGCTCCTTTTCCCTTTGTAGACCCACCTTCCATTCTCACCTTGTCCATGACTTCCCTCTCTCATGGCAATTCTGAAGCCAGCAGCAAGGCTGGCTGATATTCATGTGTAAGTGGCAGGACAGGTCTTTTCAGCCTGGATAGGAGATGGCAGTAGTGGCATGGATATGCGTAAGATATAACTCAGGAGCAGCTTGAAGCTCATCTTTGTCCTTGCCTGGTACTGGTGTCTGGGAGGGGAAAGCCTGGACTGGCACAAAGTGGAGAAACCAGCAAGAGGAGACATCAGATCCTGTCCTTTGTTCTCTGTCTTGCAAGATGGTTAAGTGCCAACTCTTAATTACATTTCAGCATTTTCCCTTCCAACATTGACGCCGTTGTTAATTAAAGAAGGACAGTACCGCTCAATTTATCTGAGCGGAGATGGCCAGTCATTCTGGAGGTAAATAGGTACAATCATTTTCATTTTACCTGATTTGCATTCATTTACACATTTTAATTATTAGACCCTCTGTCTCCTTAAAATACACTTCAAGGACAGAAGAAAATTTTGTTTAGCAAATTACCTTTAAGTCACTCTTCTTTTGGAGAAGCAAGGCTTCATAGGTACCTTTCTGGACTTCTCTGTCTTGAGATGACACATGGAATAGTACACTAAGTAATGTGATCCAGCAATTAAAACTGAAGCATGAATTACACTAACAGGTCTCATGGAGAGAAAATTAATTCTCTCATACCTACGGTGGTACTGTAGATGAAGTTATATAGGTGATTACATAGGTGTGGAGGGTCTGAGACCTTGCTACACAGTTTAATCTGCAGTCACTGGGAGCATCAGCAGGGGATCCTAGAACCACTGTGTGAGCAGATTGCATCAGTATTCACCTTTATATATCACTAGCAACTTCCTGTTAGCTTTTAAGACCCTCCTAAAATGTGATGCTGCATGGCACCAGTTAACGTTCCCTATTGTTTCTGAGGACAATGGTGAGGAGGAACTTCTTAAGTTAGCAAGGATGAGACCTCTTTTCTGAAGCTTTGACCAATGTTGACATTTGACAGTCTTTATGTCAATTCTGACATTCTCTGACCAAAAAAAACCAACCCAAAACCCAAACTGAAAAACAAATTATAGGTTTTGCCCTGAGTGGTTCCAAAATTAAATCTCTTAATGGGCTGTAATATAGGACACTGAGTTTCCTCCTTAACCTCAAAACACTGGATGGGAAAGGTCAGTACCAGCCTACCAGTATCATGGATACCCTCATGCTATCACAGACAAGTCACATCATCAAATCCATTTCATTAACTCACAGTTCAGAGAACACAGAACTTCATTGACTGGGAAAATTTACTGGAGGGTGGTGAATGAAGAGATAATGAGGCCAAAATCATAATTCATATAAGTATAGTGGAGCAGAAACAGAACAGTCTTTATGGTCATGGGCTTGTCATACCATGTGAGTCCAACAGGTCTAACAGGAACGATGTGCCAATCTTCCAGCTATTTACACATTGCTGCCCTAAAAGTGTGCTTCAAGGGTAGACAATAAACACTATCCTAAGAAAGTTGTTTTGAGAGCTATGAAATCAATCCTCATGTGAAGCAGTGAGTTTAGATGGTCAATCTGTGCAGCCCAGTTGTCCTGGTTAAAAATCTATCCCTGAAAGAGGGTAGATTTAGATTAGACATTAGAAATAAATTCTTTCCCGTGAGGGTGGTAAGATACCGTAAGAAGTTGCCCAGAGAAGCTGTGGATGCCCCCTCCCTGGAAGTGTTCAAGGCCAGGTTGGATGAGGCTTTGAGCAACCTGGTCTAGTGGAAGGTGTCCCTGCTGATAGCAGGGGGCTTGGAACTAGATGATCTTTAAGGTTTCTTCTAACCCATACCATTCTATGATTCTGTGAATGTCTTGTGAAGTGACTTGCTGGCTCTCTGATGTGGCTTATAGCACATCCCAGGTACACAGGACCCACATGTGCTTCCCATTTGTGGCTGAGGGCAGAGTGAGAGTTTTCTTTACTGCATGTGTGCCCACCTTTCTACATGGTATGCCCACTTCAGATGACTAACTGCAGACTAAGGTCTTTATTCACAGCCTGGCCTGTGCTGGGTGAATTTCCTCCCTTTCTACAAATACTTTACTACCTAATTCCCATTATTTGGACCTTCCTTGCCTAGCATCACTTTCACAACAGAGGTGTCCTTTACCTATCAATAGAGAGGGTGATGGCTAATTAGGAAAAGTTCTTGTCAACCAAGCAGCTGTGTTGGATGCCAAGTTGAGTGGGCTCTGCCAGCAGGTTGCAGTGAGTCAGCATCCTCAATACAGAATAAGAAAAAAAGGGCCCTCTTTTTATTGGAAATGCATGGGAAAGGGTTGAAGAAAATTTGCAAAATTCTTCTAACTCATTAACATGAAACCAGTATTTTGAAAAAAAAAATTATGAGGAGATCTGTTTTAATTTTCTCAGGTTTGCAGAACAGGAAGTGTTTGTCAACCTGAATAAGCTGTGAAAAGTAATTTTAACATGTTTAATTACAATTGGAATTCCTGCAGCACAGCCAAGCGCCAGAGGTGGCCAGCTCTCTGAAAAGTGATCATTATGACACTAGCACTGTGGGAGCCCTGCGGGGGAAACTATAAGTCAGTTGCCAGCTCTCTTTATCATTAAGCCATCTTTAAAAGCTAAGCTCTCTGTTTCTTTTTAAGTGGCTGAACATTAAGGATTTTACTCTAAACAGCACTAAAAGCAGGAATAACTTGGGTTTTACAGTCAGCCTGGTTGGCCTTCCACTTAGTGACAGTAAGAACACCATTCCCTTTGCTGCAAGATGGTTATCACCATCCAATTGCACTTATATAACACACAGATGCACACAGACATGTATGCAAACTCCACTTGCCCTGTTCAGGGTGAGAAGCGCTTCTTATTTTCCAAACTCTTAGAATGAGACATCAAAGCCAATTTTAACTCCTTTATTTTCACAGATGTGCACACCTTGTGGGGTGTTTAAGATTGTGCTGGATTCACAAATTGTCATGGAAATAGACACGTTTGGGATTCAACCCTGTACTCATTTTGATTCCAGGATCTCCTTCCCAACCCCAACACGCAAATGTCAGTTGCATTAGTCTCCACATTGCCCTTTCCTCACCATAGTGATATTTCCCTCACTCAGTAAAATACGATTGACAACAGAAATGAAGAACCGTACATTACTGTCCCAGCAAATACAGCTGGATCATAGCTACCATTGCAAGCTAGCTCTGAAGTCAGGAACAGTGTGTGTGTAGCTGCGTCAGGATGACACTGACCATGGGGTAAATAATCTTGCAGGGCGTGAGGTTCTATTAGTTGCTGTCCAGTGTGGGAGCCAGGCACCTCCCAGGTTGTGCAGCAGCAGCATCTCTGTGTGGTGCTGCACCTACTGCACAGGCAGCCCAGCCTGTACAGGGACAAGTCGGAGCCATCGGACGCAATGCTGCGCTGTATGGCAGAGCTGTGCCTCCAGCCACACTGTGCTAAAGCAGAGGTGGGTGTTTGCTGTGAAATACCTTGAAGACTGTTGCCTGGAGCTGCTCTGACTGGGGATGCCATGAAGGTGGAAGGAAGGTGTTGGTGACTGCAACTGTTTCTTCCACTGGAGAGGTAGGAAATTGGTTGCTGAACTTATGGACAAGCTGACCATTTTCCTGGGGCCAATCCTACCTTTTGGTGGGGTGTAAGGCCACCTGGCAGCCTACCCCAGATAAAAGGAGGTTGTGGGCATCTTAGTGCAGTCTACCACAAGCCACAGTAAATTTTCACCCTGGAGCTGGAGTAGCTCCTGGTGCCAGCAGCATCCACAAGGTCAGCCTGGATATTATTTCTGTCCCACTCACTGCCTCTTCCACATGTTTGGTGTTTTCTTTACTGGCATCCATCATTACAGACTTTCTTTCCCCTTCAGACAGGCATTTTTGTGTTTCAGCTTTAACAAGACTTTAAAGTGTTAAGATTACTAAACATTGGACCAGATTCATAACTCTAACATCGACTAATTCACCCTGTCTCTAAAAAGGGAACTACCATACTACAACCATGGGACCAGATTGGTATCTTTCTAGCATGTCTACAGCAGTTTTTGTATCATACTTGTTTTCTACAGAAATGCAGTATGTTATTCAAATAAGACCATGCATCTCAGTTACCAGTTTGCCACTACAATGAATTCATCTTGCAACATCCTCTGTCCTCATTATATTTTTATTATAAGAATCAATACATTTTGCCGTTTGCTATTCTGGTTACAATCATGAAGAAGTCATGAGGATGAATACATGTTGTACCATTTTCTCCTTGTTATAATTTTAAGATGTTCTCAAGAATGGATTAATTCAATGCCACTTTTCACTCCTTATCCTGAGAAGGAAAAGTAAAATAGTTATGAAACTCCAGCAGACACTATTTTATTATTTGTCTTGAGATTTTATAAGGAAAAAAAAAATAAAATGTATAATTCCATTTGAGAGAGAATGCAGAGAGAATGAGTAAAATGGTGCAGATGACCCAGTCTTTGTGACTGTCTCAAGGTCATAATCTTAAGTCCTGTTCAGATATTATAATTATAAAGATATGATATTAATTAATTCAGTGTTTCCCAAGTGGAGTGAAGACAGCTGTTTAAAAATTAATAGTAGAAATATTTAGAGTTTTGCCATTCAGATTTCCCACAAACGTTTATCATTTTCTGTTCATTAAGAAAACTTGAAATAAAAATAAAGCAAAATAAATAGAATATATTCAAAGAGCAATATATTGTATTAGTAACTGATGTGTACACACACTCTATCATAAATTACCAGAAAGTCAAACTCAGTGCAGTTGTCCTAGGATTTTATCCCATTCCCATTAAATCAAATAAAATTCCTACGGATTTTTATGGGTGTTGGATCAAACCTATGTTTACCCTGTGGAAACCAAGTTCAAAGAAACTCAGAAGATTTTCCTACACTAGATGAGGGGCCTCTGCCAGGCACTGATCACAGCTGCCTCCTCCCTGAGTACCACTTTCCTTCTGACTTGAGTACCATTGCCTCATGTCCTGAAAGAGATTTGATCTTTTTTGAATCAATGTCTTGGTATTGCTGAAGTTTAACAGGACAATGGTGTTTGAAGGCTTCCTAATGATGAAGCAGGGGTTCTAGATACTTTTCCTGGTTTTCAGCTGGAACAGAGCTAATTTTCTTCTTGGTAGCTAAAATAGCACTGTGTTTTGGTTTCAGTATGGGATTTGCTATGAGAAGGACATTGGTAACATATTAATGTTTTCAGGTGTCATTCGAAGACAAAGGACTTTCCAACTTCCTCATGTTTTGCTAGTCTGCAGGTGCAACGGACAATAGGGGGAATAGTAAAATTAACAAACCCAAATTGGCATTTGGTTAGGGTGTCTCAGGCTCTCTCTCTTGAGATATCTCTCTCCCTTGGGATCTCACTCTTCCAGGATTGCAGTTTTGGGATCATCACTCCTATGGGATGGTTATCTGGGAATGGGTCAGGCTTGGTCAGTGGGTCATTAGCAATTGCACTGTGCATCACTCATTTGTAGAGTTTATTATTACTATTATTACCACTATTATTGTCATTATTAATTTAAGTTTTATTTTATTTAAATTATTAAATTGTTCTTATCTCAACCTAGGAGTCTCCTTACCTTTACCCCTCCAATTCCATTCACTATTCCCTGACATGAGGACAATGGCCGTACAATGTTTGGCTTCCAGCCAAGTTAAACTGCCATAGTCTTTTTTGGTACCCAATATGGGGCTGTGTTTCCACCCCTGGAGCAGCCAATTCCAGGTGTACTGAACTCCCCTTCAAGTGAAGGCAAACTGTGGCTTGCATTCTGCTGCCAAAGGAATTGAAAAAAATACCAATTAACAATACCAACCGTGGCATACCACTTGGCTGCCTTTGACTCCAGTTCATATTGGAGGGGTTGGGAGACTTCAGAGAAAACTCACATTATCACTATTAAAGAGCTGAGTGAGCATGTGGCACCTCTGCTATCCTCTCCTTTCTCAGCAGTTTGATCAGTAAGATCAGCTCTTCAGTGCTAGGTGAGATACAAAATCAAGAAAAATTCAATTACATTAGATAAAGAGACTGAAAATACAGTAAAATGGGGCATGAAATTCCTTTCCTAATAGTGTAGAACAGTGATAATTCAGCTCATGTTTGTTCTGGGTCCACAACTGCAAAAACAGTTATTTCCTCCCCCATAATATCACTTGAGGAGAAAAAGATTACGTTGGTGGTGGGTATCTGATGGTCCTCCTCTCTCTGTGGAGATATTCTTTACATACCACTCTCAATCCTTTTTTAAATTGGGACTGTATTTTCACAGCATGTAGCTATCCAAAGTGTATGTTATTGCATGCTACAACACAACCTCCATCTTTGTCTTTTATTACCACATGCTGTCTGCTACAAGTGCATGTTAGTTTCTACCCTACCTACTGGAGAAGAAGAGCATGAAGAGTAGTTTCTCTCAAGACAAAACTGGACAAGAAATCCAAGTTTTGGTGCTTTAGGCTTTGGACTTCAAAACTCCAGCTCAGATATGGATGACCTCAAGAGCAAGGTGAATTTTTTGCTGCCTGCATGGCTGGCATCTTTTCAGCAACCTATTATTGAACTAAAAATTAACTTATTTTTATATAATTCTCCAAGCATCCCCTCTGCACCACAAGAAGGACCTTTTTTTGGACAGACTGTAGATGCACCTCCTGTGGCCAGGACTGCTCTTAATCTCCTCTGTGGCTGGCTTAAGGCATTTGCCTAGCCTGACACTTCACAAACTCTAAATTCACTTGCAAAAATAATGAAAAAAAGTCTCTTTCCATGCAGATAGCTTCAAATCTCTTATTTTTAACCTTTCAAACTATTAAAAAGAGTTACAGGTTTCTAATGAGCAGCATTTACCATTTGAAATTGTTACAGCCTGAAACTGCACCTGGTTTCCTGCCTCACAATCTGAGAGATTTATAGGCCCACATTTTCAGTGCTTTCTGGATAAGAGGTTGAGCAGAGAGGGTGAAAAAACAGAGAAAAACACCCAGGCATTGTCAGGGAGAGCAGTGCAATGCCAGTCCTTAACGTGCCTCCCATCCCATCCCATCCCATCCCATCCCATCCCATCCCATCCCATCCCATCCCATCCCATCCCATCCCATCCCATCCCATCCCTGGCCCAGCCCCATCCCCAAGGAGGTGACTGATGGCTGGGGCTGACAGAACATGCTCAGGGCCAGCTCTGGCACCCTAGGAGACACCCAGCGCAGCCAGAGATGTCCAGTGAGGCCTTTTTCCCGCAGGATTCAAGAGGCTGTCTGTGCTGGGCTCACAGGGAAGTGTGTGACAAATGCCTTGCTGGAACAGGACTTTGTTACTGACAATGGATGGGAAAATGTTTTAAATTAGCAACATGCTCCATTTGATTTTGTGTGCTTGTTTGCTTTGATGAAAACCTTATTTTTTCTTAGATTTCTTCGGTAGACATTTACAGAAGGCATTTTGGGTCAGCATATAATTTATAAGGGCCAGGTGTGTCATGCAAATATGAAGAATGCTATTGGAAGTGATCTCATTTGATCTTTGAGCATAAATAACACCCCAGAGTGGTACTACAGGGTCTGGACTCTGTGCAGACTGCTGCACCTAGGGACTCTCTCCATTCTGTGACTCCATACATGAGTACTGGGAGTTTGTCACAGTCACATCCTCAGTGCTTGGTCTGGCTTCTTGCCTTTTCCCATGTGCTGTTCAGCTGACTCTTGGTTTTGGCTTGTTTTTTAATAAATAGTTATAATTAAAGGTGGACATTAGACTTTGTTGAAGGTGGCACTGATAGGAGCTATGAGAAAATCAAAGTGCCTTCAAACCATTCATGAAGCTAACAGGATCCTAAGACAGCGCTAACACTATGACTCAACACCGGAAATGTGAAAGTTTAGTTAGGTTAAAAACATAATACAGCTTTGTCTATTTGTCTGTCCTGCAGATTTGTAGACAGGAGGAAAGAAGCAATCTCTGCCTTGCTCCATCAACTGTTACTGCATTCATTATTATGTACTGGGTTTGGCCTAACACTGGTACTATTTTCTGTCAATATGTGCGATTACAGTTGTCAAAGTGCTTATTCACAAGTAGGCTAGACTGTTATCAGTATTAAATCCTACTTTTAATTTATTTTTCAAACCAAAATGATTATTTGATCAAGAAAACAGATATGGAAAAAGAGATTTCAACATGAGAAGGTTGATGAGGATTTCACCAGGCAGGTGAAAGTATCTTCAAGATCACAGGCCCTGGTTCTCATGGAGGACTTCAACCACCCTGTTATTTGTTGGAAGAGGAACATGGCCAGACAGACACACATACAGTCCAAAAGTTTGCTGCAATCTGTAGAGGATAACTTTCTGATGCAGGTGGTAGAATAGCTGAACAGGAGAGGCATGGTTCTGGACCTTGTTCTTACTAAGAAGGAAGGGCTGTTTGCAGATGCGAAGTTTGGTGGTAGCCTGGGTTGCAGCGACCATGAGATGGTGAGGTTCAGGATCTTGTGCAGATAAGCAAGCCAATAAATAGGGTTGCAACCTGGGACTTCAGGAGAGACAACTTTGACCTCTTCAAGGACCTACTTGGGGGTATAACATGGGCTATGTTGGAAGGTAAGGGGGACCAAGAGAATTGGTTGACATTCAAGTACCACTTCCTCCAAGCCCAAGACTGGTGCACCACTCCAAGAAAGAAATCAGGCAAGAGTGGTAGGAAACCCATGTGGATGACCAAGTTGCTCATAACAAAACTCAAAGGGAAGAGGGAGGTCTATGAAATGTGGGAAAAGGGTCTAGCCACATGGGAGGAATACAGGAATGTGGTCAGGGCCTGCAGGGACGCAACTAGGAAGGTTAAGGCCCACTTGGAGCTGAATCTGGCAAAGGAGGTTAAAGACAATAAAAAAGGCTTTCTAAAGTATGTCAATAGCAAAAGGAAGGTCAGGGAGAATGTGGGCCCACTGTTGAATGAGATGGGTGAGCTGGTAAGAGGGGACACTGAGAAGGCAGAGATACTGAATGCCTTCTTTGCTTCAGTCTTTACAACCAAAACTGTCCCCTGGGAACCCCAGATGCTAGAGGTAGGAGAGGGAGTGTGCAGAGAGGAAGACTGCCCCTTGGTCAGGTGGGAACTGATCAGTGATAGTCTGAACAAAATCAATATACACAAATCCATGGGCCCCAATAGAATGCACCCATGAGTGATGAAGGAGCTATCAGAAATGATTGCTAAACCGCTCTTACATCTCTGAAAGGTCCTGGACAAAGGGAGAGGTGCCTGAAGACTGGAGGATGGCCAATGTCACACCAGTCTTCAAAAAGGGCAAGAAGGAGGATCTTCTTGCAACTACAGGCCGGTCAGCCTCACCTCCAGCCCTGGGAAGGTGATAGAACAGCTCATTCTTGACACCATCTCTAAGCAACAGGGAGAAAAGGAGGTTATCAGGAGTAATCAACATGGATTCACTAAAGGGAAATCATGCTTGACCAATCTGGCAGCCTTCTCTGATGTCATCACCAGCTGGGTAGATGAAGGGAAAGCAGTGGATGTTGTCTACTTTGATGTCAGCAAGGCTTTTGATACTGTCTCCCACTACATCCTTGTAGCAAAGCTTAGAAGGTATGGGACTGATGAGTGGATGGTGAGGTGGATTGGGAACTGGCTGACTGGCAGAGCTCAGAAAGTTGTGATCAGTGAAGCAGAATCTAGTTGGAGGCCTGTAACTAGCGGTGTTCCCCAGGGGTCAGTACTGGGTCTGGTCTTGTTTAACATCTTCATCAATAACCTGGATTTAGGGATAGAGTCCAACCTTAGCAAGTTTGCTGATGATACGAAGTTGGGAGGAGTGGCTGACACACCAGAGGGCTGTGCTGCCATATAGCAAGACCTGGACACGCTGCAGAGTTGGGTGGAAAGGAACCTGATGAGGTTCAACAAGAGCAAGTGCAGAATCCTTCACCTGGGGAGGAATAACCACGTCCATGAGTACAGGTTAGGGGCTGAACTGCTGGAGAGGAGCACTGAGGAAAAAGCCCTGGGTGTGCTGGTGGGCAGCAGGCTGGCCATGAGCCAGCAGTGTGCCCTTGTGGCCAGGAAGGCCAACAGTATCCTGGGGTGCATTAAAAAGATCATGGCCAGAAGGTCAAGGGAGGTTCTCCTCCCCCTCTCCTCTGCCCTGGTGAGGCCACATCTGGAATACTGACTCCAGTTCTGGGTCTCCTCAGTTCAAGAAAGACAGTGATCTTCTCAAGAGAGTCCAGTAGAGGCTCACAGAGATGATTAGTGGCCTGGAGCACTTCCCATGAGAGCTGGGACTCTACAGCCTGGAGAAAACTGAAAGCTGATCTTATCAATGTCTATAAATACCTGAAGTGTGGCAGCCAAATGGATGGGGCCGGGCTCTTTTCGGTGGTGCCCAGTGACAAGACAAGAGGCAAGGGGCAATGGGCAAAAACTTCAACACCTAAAATTCCACACAAGCTTCAGAAAAAGCTTCTTTACTGTAAGGGTGTCGGAGCATTAGAACAGGCTGCCCAGAGAGCAGTGGAGTCTCCATCTCTGGAGATGTTCAAAACCCACCTGGACGCTTTCCTGTGCAACCTGGTGTAGGGAACCTGCTTTAGCGGTGGGGTTGGACTAGATGATCTCCTGAGGTCCCTTCCAACCCCTACCATTCTGTGATTCTGTGAACATATAATTTGCATTCATATTCTACATGTTTAATGTTACGACTACTTATTTCAACTTATCCAAAACCTCTGTAGCTCTTTTCCTAGTCTGGAAATCTTGCCTAAGATGAATCCTGGGAAATCAGTTGGATTAATGAGAGGAGCCTAGTAGGCCCACAATGGAGACCTCCCAGAGGTTCCTTTATATTCAGTCTATACATATTTTAATAAAGTTTTTGTTAGTGATAGGATCCTTCACTATGTCCAGCTTAGACTTTAGCAGACCCTTTAAGGGTCCATAGAAAGGAAAGAGACATTCCCAGGGCACGAGGTAAAGTTTTTGTGAACCTCCTCTGCCCGCAGTGCATTGGATCAGCTCGCATTTGCCACATGATGATTCAGTCACGAACGCGGTCATGCAATCTGACTGACAAGGTGGATCAGTCATGCTGCTCCTCATCATCACGAGCTGATGGAGTCACCCAACGTGGCTGAAAAGATGCCAGCACTTGAGAGAAAATTATTTTGAAGTGCGTAGCTCTGCACATCTTTGGGAAGACTGGCTTCCTCTCTCAGGGGCTGGCTGGCGCATCCAGCGACAGAGGTTTGTTACAGGGCCTGTAATTAGCAACTAATACAATCCTCTCCCATCCCCAGCCTCCCTGCAGGCCAGCAGCAGGTGCTCCTATTTTCAGATGCATGCGGAAAATCTGCCAAATCATTTGGCACATTTCAACTAGAAATGCGCCAAATTACCTGTCACAGCTAAACTGCCTTTTTAAAAGGAAGACGGTCGCTCCCGCTGCTCGGCTTTTGCGGAACGACAGTGCCCTCCCGCGGAGCCGGGGGCGGTGGGTCCCCGCGGCCTGCGGCCGTCCAGGGGCACGGGCAGAGCCGGTGGGCTCTTCCGCGGGCAGGCGCTCCGGGCTGCGGTGCGAGGGAAGTCTCGGCACCGGGTCAGGACATCTGGGTTTCACTTACGGTGAAACGGCACTTACGGTGCCAGCTAAAGAAATAAACCGGGCTTAGGAACCGCTGGTGCTGCTGGAGGGGACGGAGAGTCGCTGCGAGGGGAGCAGGCTTTGCCTGCCAGGGCTCTGCCTGCCAGGGCTGTGCCTACCGGGGCTTTGCCAACCAGGGCTCTGCCTGCCAGGGCTTTGCCTACCAGGGCTTTGCCCTCCAAAGTTTTGCCTTCCAGGGCTCTGCCTGCCAGGACCGGCTAGCAGGAGGGGCGAGGAGGCCGTGGCAAAGCACCGCGTGTCTGCTCCCCCCGGCCACCGCTCGGAATGGACACTGCGATGGGAGTGAAACGAAGGAAATGGCAAGACCAAAAAAATGCCCCATCTCAGCAGAAAGTGTCTGGGAGTGGAGTGAACTTTATGGAAGAAGAAGGGGGAGGTATTTCATTGTTTATAACAAGTGATGATGACTGGTGAAATTCTCTTTCATCTGCCGTTTGAGACCCCGTTCTTGGATTCTTCCTGATTCCCACCCCACCCCCCCCGCCGCCCTTTCCCCTCCTTCCCCCCGCGCCCTTTTATCATGATCTTGTGCTCTCTCTTTGGAGATTTAAATTATCTTACCATGTTCTTTTTCAGTATGAATAAATTATTATTTTATTTATAGCCATCTTTATAAAAGATACTTTGAAATGTGAACTAGCAGAAGCTTAACAGCTCCAAGCCTCGCTGCAGCTAGTAACACTTCACAGTGTCCTTGCTCTTGCTATCCTCCCTTCCTCCCACTAACACATAGACCCTCACATGACCAGACTGCAGGATTAATGGAAAGGAGGGCTGATCCAAACTCTGTGTCTCTGAAAGTCATCACGCCATGACACAAAGCTTTGGCTTTTCAAACCCCTCTGAGTAAAGGAGCAGGCCCCCAGGGTGATCTTGTAATTATCCACAGCTCAGCTATTGCAAAGTAAAGTGCTGCCTGAGCTCACTTACTGACTTTTCTCTAATCGGGGATGATTATTTTAAATACAGTAAAGTCTTTAAAATAAATAAATAAATAAATAAATAAATAAATAAATAAATAAATAAGCCATTTAATCTGTCTCCGTGACTGCACCAGGCAGGACTCTGATCTGCGCAGGCTCTTCTGCCTCTGCCACCAGCAAAGTCACTGAGCATCTTCTGGTCACCCATGAAGCATCTGTCCCATTTGCTTTTTCCTCTTGCACCTGGGGCAGAAGGGTCTCTGTGACTTTGTGCCACCAACACCTTGCTGAGCCATTTAGCAGTTTTTCAGCCTGATACTTTCTCATATCTTAATTTCTAACAGACAATTGTGAACTGCCTTGGAGTGTGGCTAACTTTATAATACCTGCCATGCAAGCTATTGTCTAGTATAATTGCCATGATCATAGCAGCTTACTTTTCCACCTGTCAAACCAAAGCAAGCCAGTGGAAGAGTGTTGAAAAGCCACTTCCTTTGGGGTGAAGAGTGGCTGATACTGTACCATATGCTACATGACTGAGGGAGAAATTACATTTGGACAAGGACATAGAGACCAGTTCCTCTAAGAAAAACATCTAGTGCACTGGGAAGGTTGCAGAGTGCAGAAATGTTTCTTCTCAAAGATACTATCACATTGTGTGACATGGAGCTTACTTGATTCAGCAGATAATCCCAGAGAGAAAGCCAGTCCTCTGGGCTTTAGTGTAACGGCACAGCTGTCCCATCTGTGGCTTTTTGCTTTCTTCCCATGCTGCCAGCTCTACTGTTGGTGAGCTGAAAGGCACAGCAAACAGACATGTGGTGGCTGTGTCCAGGTGTGTCTAGGTGCATGGCAGAATGTGTGCATGTGCATGTTCATGTGTGTGTGTGTGTGTGTGTACGTGTGTGGGGCACTCACAGGCTGCAGGAGATCTCCAGTCATTTTTAGCAGATCTGTCCACAGCTGGGATCCAGCACTTGGGGGCCTGGGAAACCACTTCTCATGTTTTCTCCCTATGTACCAAAATACTCCATCTTTCCAGTCTTACAACACGCTAACTAAATGCATCCTGTGACTGAAGCAATGGTGATATTTTCCCTGTGTGCTCTCTCTGCCTTCAGGAGGGAGCTGTGGGTGGCTGAGAGTGGTGTGGTGAGGATGAAGGTGCAGCCAGGGAAGAGCTTGTACAACAGTAGCCTTGAGCTTTGAACCACACAAGATTTGTAGTTATTTCTCTTGGCTGTGACATGCAAAGGTGGAACTGTTTTGGCTTTGTACAAGAGGGCAGGAGGGGAAGCGGAGAGGACCTCTCTGTGCGAGACCTTAACCACAACTCAGGCCATTGTTGAGGCTAGTAGGTCAGTCAGAGCCTGAGTTCATTCGCTTTGCAAGCAGAACCTGAGGCTCAGAGTGCCTTGAGTTGCACAGACCAAGAAAAAATGGTTGGCCTTAGCCTGAACAGTGGCTGCAAAGGATGGCACATTTCCCTACATTTTGTTTCCTCTTGAGTGGGAGAGTACCTAGGCAGAAAAGTCTCACAGTGCCACCTGCAGCAGGCACTCATTTGCTGATTTGATTTTCTGCATGGCTACGCGCTTGCAGCAAGTTAAGTCAGAATTTCCACTGCAAGTTATTAAATAATAATAGGTGCTGGGTGGTCCCCAGGCACTCAAGCAGATGCAGCACCAACAAGACCCTCTCTCTCCCTGTGCCTCAAAAATGTCTCCTGCAGAGGAAGCTCTGGCAGAGAAAAATGAGCAGCAATAAGAGGCAGGCACTTGTCATGTGTGAGGCAAGCCAATGATTTTGTCACTGAAAGAGCAGTTCTGGCTTCAGCCCTCAATTAATGAAAAGGGGGAAAAAATAGTACAGCAGGACTGTAACACCAAAGCGAGGATGAGTAAATGTTACACTTCAACTGAACACATGTAATCGCTTCCCATGCGCCCTCCTCCTTCCTTCTTCATCCTCCTCTTCCCTCTGTCCACACAGCTCAGAAGCAAGCCTGGGAAGGCTGGGAGCATAGGCACTTCTCCCATTTGTACGAACAAGAGCAAACAAGGTGTCTGGATGGTGTTTTCCACACCTCTAGCAAAGGCGTCACAGTGGTTTTCCTCACCTTTAGAGCCCGTGTCAGTAGTTAACTAGGCTGTTCCCCACGGGTGAAGGTACAGGACTGACAGCAGAAGGGAACAAGGGCTGCTCTTCCACTTCTTTTGTACTGACCAGTGCAGTGAGCCATCGACAGCCCCTGCTGATGTGGAAGGCCTAAATTATTTTTAAAAACTGGAGTTTAACTTCTTACACACTCACACGCACAAGCTTGCTGGCTGTGACTCTGTCCTGAAACACCTGTCACATTTTCAGCTCCTACCAGTCCTGGAAAACGCACAAGAAAAAAGTAAGTAAGGCCAATATTTGCACACTTTAGTGTCAATGACAGGGAGAAAAAGCAGAATCAGGAAATACATACAGTTAAAAGTTATTTGGTAGTATATGGATATTAGACTATTCAGGATGGCCACAGCCACTGATGACCAACATGTTTTTAAAGAATGCTAAACTGCAGTTTCCATGCCTGACTATTGGTGGCCAGGATCTCTCACCTCTCGTACAGATCTCATAGGTAAAAGATTCCTGCTGCCTCTCTTGAAAACCTGATATCAACCATAATATTTGAGCCTAGATGGACCTTAAGTCTGATTGAACATTGCAGCTCCTCTTCCAGGAATGCCAGATCTCCCAGGTCTGTGGAGGCAGAGCAGATGAAACAGAAAAACAGAATAAAATACCAAAACAACCTTCAGGCAGCAAGGGAAGCCTATTGGTAGCTGCTGAAAGTATTAGAGCAGCCTTTAGGCAGCGAGGTGAAGATAGACACTGGTAACTAGAAATGGTAGCCAGAAGTGTTCTGACCACAGTGCGAACACACACAGCCACCAGCTGAGGGTTTCCAACCTCTGGGCATCCATCAAGTACTCTATAAGCCTGCGCCATAGGGGATAACCCCTCCGTCACACTGAAGGTCTCCACAGCTGCCGTGGTGCTGGATGGGGGCTGTCAACTACACAAAACTTCGACACTGGAACCATTTTTGTTGCAAAGTAGGGCAGCTTTTAGGAGATTTACACTCTGTTTGGCCTAAATGGGAATGGTCCCCTTGGCACCTGCGCTGTGGGATGATCTGGATGGAGCAGGAAAGTCATGGCATGGCTGGAAAGGTATCTCCTGTCAATGCCCATTGCTCTCACTCCTCTCCTTGCTGCCGAATGTGAAGAGATCAAATTCAGTGTAAATCTGTTCCATGATTCAGGGTTTGTTTTTTCATCACCTTTTTTGGTAACAAACACATGAGATAATCCAATTACCTGTGAATAGATTTGTGGTACCCAAAGCTATTTTAATACTGATGTGCCTCTGTTCCTTTCTGCAAAATATGTCAGGGCAATTTATCTACACATTTGAATAAGTCATCTATACAATCACTCTCCTTCGGGGACAAATTTAATTTCTTCTGCAGAAGGTTTGCTGTCTCTATACAGACATGTGTAAGTTATAGTTAATTGCATAGTGATTCTTGAACTTTTCTTTCAAAGGCTAGAAAAGTCATCAGAAAATATCCCTTGATTCCCTAACAGGAACCTAGATTTGGTAAACATGGCATTAAAATTAAATCATTAAAGAAGTCTTCTTCAAAGAGTTCATATCTCTAAAAAGGCATGTTTCTCCTACAAGTTGTCTCTGCCCTGCTCTTGCACAGCCAAAGGGCTCTAATTAGGACTACCTTCATGGAAGTCACATTAAGCAAAGCTCCTACTCTTCCCTCTTGCTTGCGCAAAGCTTTGCTCAGAGGAGCAAGCAGAACAAGCACATCATTCTGCAAGGAAATTATGTAAGTATGGAGGCCATCTTAGTGTAAGAATAGGAATTAAACCATAATTTCACATAGCACATGCTGCCTCCACTGAAGGGAAGAGAAGGAAGGGTGCCAAGTTTCTGACCTTGCTGAGCAAGTTCACAGTTACAACCCTGCTGTAGGCTGACAGCAGGTAACTTGTGATGTCAGCAGGCCTTAAAAAACAAACTGGAGGAGTTTAATGGGATGTGGACTAGGGAAAGGGGCTGTGAGAAATGACTCCCCCCACTGCACCCCGCAGAATGATGTTTCCCGAAAGGAGTCTGCAAAGAGGTATGTCTCAAGGTCTCTCTGGCTGCTGGACAGCAAGGGTCAGACCAGTGAAGAAATATGGCCTCTAAAGCAAAAGGAGGAATTAATGATGGTAGTTCCTGTGCAGCTAAGTTTGATTATTAACTATAATAATTACTGCACTACACCTGCTTTTTTCCAATCTCATTTGGGCTCACTTCCCTAATTGAGGGGCTGATCTTGCAATCATTGCTCAGGCTCAGCCCTTTCTGCCACAACTCCTTTTTCTTCCCAGCCACTCAGTTGTCCCCAAATGTAGTTTCCTGCCAGGCACCATGACTGGCCTGAGCAGGCAACATCTCCAATAATCGTCATTAACATCTGTCTAGGGTTGCTGTGAGCTGGGGTACCCTCTGGGATGGACTGTGACAGACCAGGGCTGGGCTGGATTCAGAAACCATGGCAGTATCGATTGGTCATAAGCAGATATGGCAAGACAGGATTCTCTGGGTGTAAGGCACTTAGATGTCTTTCTAACTCTGGGATGACCTTGCACAGGCAGCTCTTCTGTGTTTCCTTCTCTGCCTGGGATGGGTATAAAAATCTTTTCTTGCCATACCACTAGGGAGACGGGTGTAGTGACATGATGCAGGACCCACTGTTCTGGCTTCCCATCACAAGAGCATCCTCCCATTACCTTTGAGAGCACTCTTTTGGCCTAGGATTTGCTGGGTTGCCCCACAGACTGTATTCCAGACCCTGGACCACAGATCATTTCATCTGGCACTCAGTGTTCTGCTATGTTCATTTCACATGGGGAATATCCAAAGGAAACACTCCTGTGTATCCCTGTGGGTTCAGCCCTTTTGGTGCATGGACAATAATTAGTTTCCTGAAATTACATTGATATCTGCTGGACAGACTGTATTTGCTCCATGCAGCAACTAAAAGCAAGAGTTGCAAGCCCAGATATCTTTTCACTGCCTTTTCTAGCAGCATCCCTTGTCATATAAAGTGCCTTGTTTAAGCCAGCATACCCTGCAGTGAATGGAGTGTGAGCCAGAACTCTGTGGAGGACATCAGAGTGAGGTCTGGAGTGGCTCTTCAGATACAGGAGCAGGATGATAGGGATAGTCTTCAGGTTGCAGGAGTGGGAAAATTCAAGTCACCATCTCATGTGCTTTCCTTTCTAAGTACAAGTATTTTCTCAGAGCCACACTGGCAGATCATAGACCTTGTAAATGCAGGAAGCACCAAAAGTACTCAGTGTTGTTCTTTGATAAAAGGCTGGGCAAACTGATGCTTTACAGAAAGGGCTTGATCTTTAGATTCTTTATACATTTGGGTCAAAGAGACCCTGCCACCAGTCCAGAATTTTGTTTTACCTTTATCCAGATACCTCATGACTTCAAACAGTATCTTCTAGTACAAAAGCAGGAGTAAGCTACCTCCAGCAGATTCTCTGAAGAGCTAATCCGTCAGAGACACAGGAGCACAACTCTGCCAACTGGTCTTGCTGGCCTGTCTTTCCTAAAGAGGACATACCCATCCATGACAGCATCCCAATCATGTGAGCTGTCCCACCGTGTCTCCGTGATCGCAGTGAGGTCGTGGCCCTGCGACTGCACACAGGTCTCTGGTTCTCCCTGTTTATTCCCCATGCTGCGTGCATCTGTGTACAAACACGTGAGAGAGGAGGAGGGAGTGGAGCATCCAGGTATCCCCAGGGGGATGCAAGAGGACCTTCTATAGTTCTAGACACCCTTGAGGTGACTGACCCCCTGGCTTCAGTCATGGGAGGCAGCTAAGGCAGACTTGTCAGTCTGACAGTTGGCCTGTCGCATTCCCTAGTTTACTGCAATGACTTCAGTGTTGCTACTTTGGACCCCACCCCCCAAGCTGTTCAGTTTGAAGCCCACTTTACTAGGTCCAAATGACTGGGACAAATATTAAAATCTTAATTCCCCTGGGCCATTTTGTCTCAAAGACTTTGTATTAATAAAAAATAATAATAATTTTTAAAAGCCCATGTAGAGTTTCCACGTTAGTGTTTTTCATGACTTCATACATCCTTCTGTACCTGCTATTTTCTCTCATTAAGTACACAGGAACATGCTTTTCCATGCTGAATCACAGGATACATTTCCAACAAACAGTTTCCATTGTTATTACAGCCCACAAGAACAGTGTGGTAACTTTATGAATAACAGCAGCTAACTGTTAATTTAACTGCTGGTTCGGAATTTTTTTTTAAAACCATCCACTGTTTTTTTGGATGGTTGTGCTCTGAAATAATTATTTGATTATATGGAATACCAGTAAAGCTCTGGAAAATAAATAATTTATAATGAATATTAAGTTAAATAATCTAGACAGTCAACCTAATGAATTGTTTGGACAAAAATAGATATTAACCACCAGAGAACAACAGACATCACTACTTAAATATTGGGGGTTGCTGCAGATACAGTTTTAGGCGTTTTATTGTTTTTATAAATGGATGAACAGTGGTTACAGGATTGATATTCCCAAAATCGCACCATCACTGTTGTCCACTGCTCAAAGTTGGAATAGTGAAAAAAAAATAATAAGAAAAATCTGGAAACAATTTACATCTAAACCTCAAAACAATTAAAATGCATGTAAATTATGATGCTCCAGAACTTAATGACTCCAACAGATGGCTGGTAGCTTGTTAATAAGAGTGAAGCAGACATTTGTCTTTTTTTGGAATCCCATACCTTAAAGACTACAGGAATGCCAAGGGACCACCAAAAATTAGGTTGCTGCAGCAAAGGGAGCTGACTATAATTAATAAAATCATCTGCAGCACCAGAGACAATCCATTTGGGGCAATTCCAATTTTTCACCCTTCCTTACTCTCTGTCCTGCTATGACCTCAAATCTAAACAGCATCAGCCAAAGGCAGATTTTGATGTGGGCCCTGACTTCACAGGTTGGCTCCTGGTTGGGATAACAGCTACGTTAACAGCCACAGTGACTTTGCATTGAGAGGTTTGCAGAGCAAACCCTTGTTTGCAGAGGCAGTTCTTGGATCCCAGAAAGCAGAATTTCAGCACAACATTTCAAAGTTGGTCTCTTTTAAAAAGAGCCTTGAAGATGAACTCTCTTTAGATATACTTCTGGGTCTGAGAGGATGAGGTGCTGGGAGCCTAGAGAAATGTTCAGTCTGTTGTGCACATATGTGCACGCACGTTACGTACAGTAATTTTGTAAGTCTGACTATTGTATAAAGAAAATTTTCAGTCACCCCAGGCCCTCAGGTTTTACTGTACCTTATCAAGGGGCACAGGACCTGTCCTGCACAGGGAAGTGCAAGTGAAAGCTTAAGCCAGCAAAGTCTGAGCTACCTCCAGAGGCAGTGTGAAACCATCACCACGGCAAGGCAGAACTAATTAGTAAATTATCGTATTGATGCCTCTGTACTGATTCTAGAACCTGAACTATTATCTTTGCTGGTCATGGTCCTGTCCTCTGCAATTTAGTGTGGTATACTATGGGTTTCCGTTCTCTTTGAGTGGAGGTGGCATGGTTGCGTATTCCAGCTCCAGGCTCTGGTGCGGTGTGGTTGTGCATCACAGATTTCTGCTTTGCACAGGGGTCAGAATTTCTAACAACACATTCATTTCCAAATTTAATAACTCAGAACTTTACTGATGCCATGAAATAAGTAAACCAAGACCCACAGTCTAAAGTAGAGATTGTGAGGGAAGTGGGACAGAACCAAATCCCAATAAATAACATACCACAAAGAAATTAATAAATAATGCACTTCTTCAAGTCTCATCATGACAGATAGTGCTTCTATCTTCTTAAATGACAGCTAACAGATAAATATCACTGTGGCAGTCTCTCTCACACCACAATGGAT
Organism: Caprimulgus europaeus; assembly: GCA_907165065.1. Next base: position 60,288,618 of record OU015527.1, on the reverse strand, counting down.
GTGGTTATTAGAGCATCCATTTAGTCAGCACTCTCAGAGGAACCCCTTAGAAAATATAGATTTTATAGGTATTGAGGCCATATTTGGAAAGACCAAACAGTGATGTACCCTTTACAGTGCTGTGAGACTGAGGGCAGGCTCCCACAGGCTCTGAGCCCTGGCAATGGCTGCTGATGGAGAGCAGATGACTGACCCCAGTCCTGTGGCTGGGGAGAAGAAGAGCTGCAGAGCTGACTTGACAGGACCCCGAGGGTCTTGGCAAATTGCAAACAGCATTGGGAACTTGTGAGGCACTCTGCGCAGATGGTGAAAGACTCAGTTGTGTCTACTTGCCCCACAGAGAAGCTGGAATCAGTTAAAAATAAATCGGATCGGAGGATAGTTGAGGATAAAAGGGATAGAAACAACTTTCTACATAAATTACTAGTCTGGGCTGATAAATAATCCATCACTTTTATCTATTTCCTCTTCCCCTTGCAAGATTCACAATAGTAAAACATGGTACAGGAGACGTTAAAACCCTTTTTGTAGACTTCTTTGATGCATTGGACACTTAAGCGTCCCTTTAAAATTTTAAAGTGAGTTCCTAAAAAACTCCATATTTTAGTTGTAAGACAACTAACAGGAATTTTCTGCTGCACAAGAAATATCCTCTGTCCCTCTTGCCAGCTCTTCTTGCATCTCTGATCTTCGGTCCTACACATCTCTTGATTTAATTTATAAACTGGCTTTTTGAACGGCTCAACTTACCTTGACTTTCAGCAAAATACATCTGGAAATGTAGATTAAATTCTAGTAAATTACAAATAAAGGAAAACCCCTAATGCTTGAGCAAATAACAATGCTTTTACATTGGGCTTTTAGACAAATTGATAGGAGAACATCACTCAATCTCTTGCATAGCTAAGAAGTTTGTACAGCTTTGTATCAGTATAATATTACATGATTGTAACAGCCTATTTTTTTTTTATTCTAGTAGTTCCTGTAATCTCTTCCTGAAATATAAACATAATAATCATAATATAATATATTGATACATATTACAAACCAGTATGTAGATTATTCACCACTTCACCTTCACCCTATTCTGCAGTTCACTAGAATGCAAAAACCAGTGGTCAAGCATTATTATTCAGTTAAAGTAACTTGCTGTTTTCATGCTCAAATTGAGTTTCATCTGTGTTGAGTATACTGGTAGACATCTGAAGTTAAAACCTAAATTAAATTGTTCCTGTACGCCATATCTCAGATCAGAATCTGATCAGTAATGTATACTCCCTGGATAGTTCAGAATAATAATTCATTTGCAGTTTTCCTTGGTTCATAAAAGTTTCAACACTATTACAATCTACAGAATATCTATATTTTATGTAAAACAGGAAATGGCATTTCTGACTGGAGAAAACAGCCATATCAGATCATCATATCACATTACTTGCTTGATTGAAGGGCATTTGTGTTGGAGCAAAGCTCAGACCATTTGGAAAATGTAAACACAGGGATCACTCCATAAAAATTATATGTGCACTCTCAACTAATGCATAGCTCTTGGTTGCATGTTATGCATTAAGGTATTTAAAGGGATTATCATGATGATATGTGGATGGCAGCACAGCCAAGACTAAAGGGCAGTATATTGCATTAGAGTTGCTTCATATTTCTTAAAAGAATAGACTTCCTACTCAGAAAATGCTTCAAAATCTAAGTATTTTGTAATATGCTTCTTCACCTATTCCTCCAGGCTATACCAAATACTGGCAGAGGATTCTCTGATTACATGGATTTTATCTTAATGAATTGCCTAATCTTTTCAAGAAAATAAGTTTTTATATATTACTTTTGAGCACAGCTCCTTAATTAACAGCAGGAATGTTTGTGGACTGAAAACAAAGCCACTTAGTGAGTCTTGAAATTACATGCAGAGCCAATTGCATTGGCTTTAGCATTCATGAATTGAAGTCAATATCTAGTTCCTGAGTTATGTGCTGTGCCACTTGTAGCAGGAAGTCAAACATGAAATAAAAAGCTTGGAGTATTGCATTATCCAGGAGCACGTTCTGCATGTGGTAGGGCAAGCCTCACATCCATGGCATGGTACCTGTCCTCCCTCTCCTTTTCTTCCAACAGGATCAGGGAGGAGGTCATGGGGAAAGGGAAGAGAGTGACCTGAGGACGAGGACACATGTATTTTCACAACCTTGTGAATGTCCTTTGAAGTATCAGGAGTGGGGGCAGTAATCCTTCAAATAACCATTCAAAATATCCACAAGCCTTTTTTTTTTTTTTTTTAAAAAAAAAAGAAGGCTCCGTGGGGCTCATTTCAGTTTCTCCAGTTTTAGGATCACTTGCATCTCTGTGTAAAGTGTGGAAGGTTAAGTATCCAATTTGCTTTTCATAAAGATTTTTAAAATGAACATTGAGCTTTTCACCTACTCTTAAGAGGCAGAGTTTTAGGAACATTTCAAACGTCATTTGGTGAGCAATAAACTTCAGACCAGTTGACATCACTGCTAACACCAGCATTACTTCCAAGACCATCTTTGGCAGCCTGTCCTTGGGCCAGGAGCTGGGTTGGGAGCAAGGAGGCACATAGCCTCAGACTGTATGCAGCACATCACCCTGTCTTCCAGAAGACTCCCTGCCATTTATCTTGGTCTTCTCAGTGGAGATCCAAGGGGCTTGCTGATGCCCTCCTGGCTGTCCAAAATCAACTGGCCTAAGAAACTCAAGACTATAGCCTTGATGAGGTCTAAGGATTTTGCCTTGAGAAGGTGTGAACTCTGCCATCAAATGCAATTGAAATGATCCATATGTTTATGTTCAAAGGATTATTGCTTTCTTTCTCTCTCTCTTTAAACACAGAGAGATCAAGAATGGTGATGGATCCATGCTCCAGAGTCTCTGTTCTCAGTGAAGATACTATGTTGTAATGAGAGGGCTTGAAGGTCTGTGAAGGAAATAAAATGCCATGTAAAAAAAATGCATATCAAGTCCATCTGCAAAGATCTCACTTCCACAGACCCAATACAAACAAATTTTCTGCTGGAGGCAGTCAGGCATGTTCTGCACAAGGTGACAGTGGGGACTCCCACTGCAGTGGCTGGGAAGGGATCACCAGGCACCTCCTGCCTGTCTTGGAGTAGACAAGTGGCCAGGCACCTCCTTACTTGTCTTCCACTTCCCCATTATCTCTTCCATCCTTTCAGGACTAATATGCACTTCTAAATGCAAACACCTCCCTCCTGCTCCAGGTCATCTTTCTCACAAAAGAGTAATGATTATTCTTTGTTGCAGAAGCAATTATGTTTGTTTCTTTCAAGTGGTTATTAAAACCTCAGAATATTTTCACACCATTTATTTAACAAGATGTAACACACAGCCCTTCCTGGAGAGGGTAAAATCAGCTTTGGCTGCTTTTACTAGCTACCTTTCCAGAAAAAACTTTGGCCAACTCATTTCAAATACTGACATTTCCTCTTTCTTTTGTTCTCTGTACTCCACCTCCAGGTTCTTAAGTGCCAACCTTTACATTTTCCCCTTTTCTTCAAAAGGGCAAGATACCAAATTCACTGCTGATGCAAGTAGGCGCAGCTCTAATTAAGTCAATGGGGTTACACTTGCTTATGTCAGCAGTGAATTTAGCTTGACATCCCTAGTGAGCAAAATGTCACATTACCTTTGCCGAACAGGACGTTTCAAATAAAACATTTGCAAAAACAATTAACTTTAAGCCATTAATCCCACCAAAGCTACTTTCAACCTCCTAAGAATTGAAGTAAAATCCCAATAAATGTCTTTGGCATAATAGATTGTGATGCTTTTATATGAAATATATTATTGAATGACTTTGAATTAAGCAGCATCATATTGTATTTCTATATATAAATTATACTTTAGCACACATCTGACAACTTTTAACTATAATACTTAGGAAACTATTAGCAATGGAGAAGATCAGACAGAACACTGTGTTGTATAATACGTATGGATTTTGCAAACATATATATGTGATATAACATACTTGGGTATTTGTTTAGCATACCATTTTGCATCAACAAAGATGGAAGATTTATAAATAGCATGGTTCTCTAATCCATATCCTTTGGCACAAAAAAGCTAGTAGTAAATCTGAATGAGTGAGATGTAAGAATACAATCTTGCTCCCAAAATTTTCTTTACAGCTACAGAAGGAAAGGAATCAACATATTATCTAAAGAATTTGAAAGCCCAAGTTCAGCTCCTTGCTAGACTTCCCTGAACAGTGCACTGCAGCTTACAGCCAGGTCTGTGTCGACCAGCAACTCCACTGTTGCACTGTTGGGTGCCCTTTTGCTTTGCAGTTTTCATAAAATGCAGGTGAAGAATATGGGCTCCCACTTCAGAAAAGGAATAAAGGTACCAGATTCATGTAGGACATACTACATTGTAGGCAGCCAGAAGGAAATGCTGGAGATAGAGATGGTGTTGAACTCTGTCTCTCTCCAGGACTGTTATGTTCTCTGCCTTGCATGAAGCAATTAATCCCATTCAAGATTTGCAGCCCTAAACCTGCACTTGGAATTAAGTACCCTAACCCTTTCTTCTAAAGTCCAAGGAAGGGATGATGGTTTTATCTATCAGAAAGCCAGAAGAGAAGGAGAGGAGGTACGAACCCCACCTTCCAGTTCCTCTCCAGATGCTCTACAGGGCAGAGAACTGAAGCTGAGTTCCTATATCCACCCAGTAGGACATTTGCTCTCTCATCCTTCTCACAGGAGCCTGGGCTAAACACTACATTTTAAAGTAATCTCTCCCTTTCTTATTGAATATTTACTTAGAACATTCAACCTGTAGCAGCTGTAGCATGAAATGTGAAGGAAAAAAACCATCCTTTGCTCCAGACTCCTCCTCAGTGTGCTGGTCACTTCTCTTTTTTGGGAGAAGGAGAGAAAGCCCAACTCACACAGAAAAGAACTGAATAAAGGTAGCTCACCACTTAGGTGACTTCTCAACTAAGAATCTCAGTATTTTAATCACAGTGGCCTCTCAAAGATAAGCACTGCTTGCCAGCTCCATGTATGTAGCCTCGCCAGCCAAAACAAATATTGTATGTTTCCTAACGTGGATAAAGTTGAATTAGGGGGAATAAAGTTCTGAAGGAGCAGAATATTAACAAGAAACTTCAAAAAAATACAATATACTAGTTATATTTGGCCATCAGGTGAAAAAATATAGACCCAAACTTGGAGCACATGATCAATGACCTTGAATCTCTGCCTCATCCATTTTAATAATAACTTTTTCAGGGAGAGAAGACCCTGGCTCCCTCAAGGGCCTTTCCCATGTACCCAGAGAGGTCTAGAGAGAAAGGAGGTTTGTGCAGGCCAGGCAGGAGAACTGTCTGGCTAGTTTCTCTACTCCAAGATATAAATATTTTTGCCCTCTGAAAAAATACCTGAATGTGATAATCTCCAATATTTAATTTTGACCCAAATGTTACCATCTCTTAAAACCATGCCCCGAGTTATGCTCTATATCAAATCAATTGAAGCCAAAGGCAGGGATCACCACTACAGTATAAACTATATTTTGCAGCAACTCTTCCCACTGAAGAGTAACTGTCATTGCTGGTGCTTGCAGTGACAGTTCTTGCACTGAAGTCAAACAAGTGCGAGTGTAGGTGGGTGATTTAATCTCACAGTACACCTCATGAACCAACACACCATGCAGCCCTTCTGGAAGTTCAGGACTATTGCAGTTTTCAATACCTGTATGTATTCTGCTGGGATGTACTAAAATTTGTTTTAACAATTATTTCTCACATGTTACTTCTCAGATTTTATGCTTACTCAGAGACTAGATTAAATAGTCAGTTTCCATTAGGAATACTGCTGGGGAGTGAAAAACTCTAAAACCTGAGCAATGCTGGGCTGGACCCTAAAGATTTTACATAGGCAAAAACTCAAAATAAATTCAACGGTTTTGTGTTATGAAGGATTTGTGACCAGACACAGAAGCTCTCTCCTAAGTTCAGGACCAGTGTGCTCCACCTCAGCTCCTGAGTCCCTGAGTTGGCTGGGGAAAGCCCCCCAGGACACCGCTCGGCAGCATCACTGCCTAGGCGCCCAGCTGAGATGGGGTGCAGAGGAGGGAGGGGGTTGCATGGTCTCAGTCCCATCCTGTCATGTACTCATAACCAAGGGGCTATGGTCTGAGAAACACTCCAAGATGCCACGGTTTCCATGCAGCCTGACAGCACAGCTCTGCCTGGTTAAATCAACGAATATTTTGCAGATGACTTCCGGGGTAGCTGTAATGGGCTGTATGCTTTCATCCATCAATTGCTCTAGTACTCACCTCATTTTACACACATTAGCAACTTGATTGAAGTCAATGGTACAATTCAGATATTTAAAATAAGTTATGTTCTTAAGTATCTGATTAATTGAGGCCTTAATGAACATTGTTAATGGAGATGTGATCCTCTGAGATATGGGTCATCTTCAGATCTCACACTTCATTGCCCAGTCACTTGAATTTGGCAGAAGACTTTGCTGCCATCAGAAGGAAAAGTCACCTCCCCCTTTCCCAAAAGCTGGTCCTCACCATGTCCCTGGTGCTGGGACCTGCAATCATCTGGCTGTGTGGTATGCCTCTCCATGACTGCCAGTTTGGACCAGTACCCTGCACAGCACTAGGCAGGCAGTGGACAAAAACGAGCTGCTAGGAATGGAGATAGAGGTGGAAGGTGGTACCACCTCTTCTGGCAGCAGTACGGGCATCTGCTAAATTGGAAGGACCATATAACCATAGCACAGCCAATTCAAGGGGAAACTAGCTTGTTAAATCATTTGAGTCATTATCTGATACCTAAATATCCAAATGTTGAGATTTTTCACCAGGGAAAACTTAAAGACTTCAGTATTCACATAAACTATCATGAGTGCATTCAGATCAACCTTTATCTGCAAATGAGAGTGTCTACAATTAAGAGAGAAACACAACGTTTTATGTGGGTACCACCTAGTGGCAAAGGGCTGGGAATGCCACATGTTACTTTTGATAGAAATAACATGCATATTCTGGAAAGAAGCTCCTGTTAACCAGGTGCCCAAATATTTTTGACTTCTCTGCGCTTTGTGTTTGAATCCATTAGCCTGTTTCAAGATGCATGCCTAAAACCCACTCAAGTTGAGAAGAGTTTCCAAAAACATTATAATGGTTCTAGAGTCTCTGGGCAGGATGCTGCCTAAAGGTTTTTACAGTCAGGAAATAAACTAGGTAGCAAATGTGGCACAGAGAGAGAGGAACACACAGACACAGGTAATGCAATGAGGCACGTACAACAAGCCTAGTGGTTTCAAGGCCAGTGCCACTGCACACCTGTGACTCGCCAAAGGCACAGTTCTGTATGCCCAGCAGCTCAGATGCAATGGTACAAAAACAAGGAAGAAACCACACTATGGTTTTCAGCTGGATCAGGGAAGCCAACAGTGTAATAAGAGAAATCCTGTTTTCTGCATGATAACCCTATAACTGGTTGATTTATCTGGTGCCCTTTGACCGGAAGGGTGAACACCATGTACTTTTGGGGCCTTTGGGATAAAATGTAAAGGGATGTTCAAGTGGAAAGTACACAAAGGAAAAAGCCTCTTGAGAAAGTGCCTCTGGAGATGGCAAGATGTTACTTAGCCAAGTATGCCATCATATTGCAGGCATTTTAATTGAAAAATGTTGCACCTGAAAATACTTGGACGTTAAATTTTTAATTATAAAATGATAAATGATAAAATGGCATAAAAATGATGCTTAACTGTCACAGCCAATCAGTTGCTTTATTCTGAGCAGGTAGCCCTACATCCACACTTTGGCATGCTTGCAGCAGCATCAGCTGACCAGCAAAGGGCCAGGACTAGACAAAGCAATGTAGCAACAAGCTGTCATTTGGATTTGGGAATGGACAGGAGCACAACAGTTGTCCCTAGCCAGAATGAGGAAACCTGCAGGCAGGCTGGGCAGTGGGGATCCCACAGATCTGCTCAGCTCCAGTTTCTCACCTCTGGTAAATTAGCAAATAGTTCCTCCTAAGACTAGGCATGAAGTCCTGACCATGGTGAAATCAAAACCAAAACCTCTGTTAAGTGCACTTTGTGCCAGTATTTCACCTGCTGCCTCCAGTGATTTACGCCACTCTGGAATAGGGTTCTAGATCAATATGTTTATTAATCTCACAAAGCTGTTTACAAAGAGAGGCTCCTTGAAGGTACTACAGTGTGCATTATGTGGGGATTATTTCATACCTATTTCAACATTTCAAACTTATTGTTATTGTCATGTGAATATTGCATTAACTTCAGCTTTGGAATGCTCTTAATAATCGTGATTCATGAAGCTGTCAACTAATACTATACCTATTCACTTTTCACAGACCTACACATCAATAGATTGGAAATATCCTGGAAAATGAAGAAAGGGAGAAAGAAAATAAAGAGCTTTGTGTTAACCCACTGCCATGGAGAGGGCTAGCAGCAATAACAACAGTCTGTATCCAGGGCTGGTAAGGCCTTTGGATGGCTGTATGTGATGATGTAGCATCCTGGGCCAAAGCATCAGTGCAAAGAGCTTTTGCACCAAAGAGAGCAGAAAGGTATGAAATATTATTCCAGATGTAGGCAAGACCCGTAGTGCTTCACTTTAGGTTAACAAGAGTGAAGCTATCTGCTGACAGCCTGTCTGAAAGTAATTTATTATCTAATGACCTTCCTAGGAGAAGCAGGTCCATTAATGACATATAAACTGTGCAGAACAACAAAACGCAGAGGTTTTTTTGTCTGTAACACTGAATTTCAAGATCTACCTAAGTGTTAGACAGCATATAAAAGCTCTTGGAAAAATAAGCTTCTCTGAATGTTTCACCCAGTGAAGGGGGTGAGAGAAGACAGAAGTCCAACCATCAGATCACCTCTCCCACAAGCATCTGCAGCCTACCCTGTGGATCCCCATGTGCCTTCTCTACAAATGAAGCTCTCAGACAGAAAGAAAACAGGGTGAAAAAACAAGGGCACACCTAATAAATGTTAGGAAAACTCTTGATTGCGAAGGCATACACTACTGATAAAACCCCCAATCTCATTCACATTTCTTAAGAATTACATCCTAATAATGTAGAAATAAAGAGACTGTCTTCATTAGTCAGGTAACAAGAAAACAAGACTCTTGTCTGAGCCTCGGAATGACTGAAATCTGGCAAGTTTCATAAAATCATGGATTCGTAGAATAGAATCATAGAACGGTGTAGGTTGGAAGGAACCTTAACGATCACCTAGTTCCAACATCCCTGCCATAGGCAGGCACAACCCCCACTAGACCAGGTTGCTCAAAGACTCATCCAGTCTGACCTTGAGCACTTCCAGGGAAGGGGCATCCACAGCTTCTCTGGGCAACTTTTTCCAGTGTTTCACCACCCTCATAGGAAATAATTCCTTCCTGATCTAACTCTACCCTCTTCCATTTTAAAGCCATTTCCCCTTGTTCTATCTTTACTTGCCCTTGTAAAAAGACCCTCCCCAGCTTTCCTGTAGGCCCCTTCAGGTACTGGAAGGCCGCTGTAAGGTCTCCTCAGAGCCTTTTCTTCTCCAGACTGTACAACCCCAACTCCTTCAGCCTGTCCTCATAGGAGAGGTGCTCCAGCCCTCTGGTCATCCTTGTGGCCCTCCTCTGGACTTGCTCCAGTATGTCCATGTGCTTCTTATGCTAGGAGCCCCAGAACTGGATGCAGTACTGCAGGTGGGGTCTCACAAGAATGGAGAGGTCAAGCCTGTCAAGGTCCCTCTGGATGGCATCCATTCCCTTCAGTGTGTCAACCAAACCACACAGCTTGGTCGGCAAACTTGCTGAGGGTGCACTCAATCCCACTGCCCATGTCACCAACAAAGATGTTAAACAGCGCTGGTCCTAATACTGACCCCTCAGGGATGCCACTCATTGCAGATCTCCACTTGGACATCAAGCTGTTGACTGTAACTCTTTGAGTGCAACCATCCAGCCAATTCCTTATCCACCAAGTGGTCCATTTGTTCAGTCTATGTCTTTCCAACTTAGAGACAGGGATGTCATGCAGGACAGTGTCAAACACCTTGCACAAATCCACATAGATGACATCAGTTGTTCTTCCCTTATCCCCCAATACTGTAACCTCATCATAGAAGGCCACCAGATTGGTCAGGCATGGTTTGCCCTTGGTGAAGCTCTGTTGGCTGTCACCAATCACCTCCTGACTTCCCACATGCCTTAGCATAGCTTCCAGCGAGATCTGATCCATGATCTTGCCAGGCACAGAGGTGAGACTGACCGGCCTGTAGTTCCCCAGATCTTACTTGTTTCCCTTTTTAAAAATGGGGGTTATTTTTCCCCTTTTTCAGTCTGTGGGAACTTCCAGTCTCAGACCAGACTGCCACAACTTCTCAAATTTAAATGACTTAGCAACTTCACCCACCAGTTCTCTCAGGACTCACAGATGCACCTCATCAGGTCCCATGGACTTGTGAAGCTTCAGATTCCTCAGATGATCTCAAACTCCATCTTCTCCTACAGTGGATGGCTCTTCATTCTCTTAGTCCCCACTTCTGCCTTCTGTGATGACTTGGAGGATGTGGCTTGAGCATTTGGTGAAGACTGAGGCAAAGAAGTTCTTGAATATTTCAGTCTTCTCCATGTCCCGGGTGACAAAGAAGTCTCCTGTTTCCTTCCGGAAGGAAAAAATTCAGTGGGTAAGGCTGCCTTGCAACCACGTGATGTGGGACACTTCTGCATTGATTTTGTTCAGGTAGATTTTCCTAAATTGGGTCACTATATAAAGACAGAACTTCTTTTTGATCAGCCCAAGTGTGTATGTACCATTTGCCTCCAGTCAGGGAAGAGGGGATTGAGTTTGCTGTGGTAAAGGCTATGGTTAACACATGTCCAGGCCCATCAAAGTGAACCCATTGCAGAGTTCCAAGTCACACATATATTCCTCCACACCCTGCAATAAGCTGCATCCAGCTCTTTGCTCTTTTCTACCTGCCCACTTTGTTATCCCCTTTTTCTGGTATTAAAGGTATGGTGACCTTAGATCAGATGACATATAAGTTCGTGGTGGTTTGCGTCTTAACATCTCTTAGACAAAAACCCCTCCAAGTATTCTACTTGTGTAAATGGGCATAACTAATGTATTTATTAACTTGAAACAATAAATTTTGAGCACAAAAAGTCATGCAGGGTGTAGAGTTTTTTAAGAAAAAATACTACATTAATATACTTCAGTTGAGCTGTTCTGCAACTGTCAGTAATGATGGGAAATAGCCAGATTGATAGGACTGACTTCTGAACCTCTCACTCCAAGTGTAGAAGGATCACAGGGACCCCACAAGTTACTTCATGTTCCTGTCTTGGGCAAAATGTTCTTCCAGAAGCAAGAGACTCTCCATTTTCTCTGCACAAGCACCTTGAGGTGGCTGGAACATAAACTGTCATCCTTCTCCTAGTCACCTCCAATTCAAGCAAGCTCAGAAAAATCTCTCAAGTCAAATGTTAGTACTGTCACTTGATAATTTGGCTCTGTCAGTTCAGCAATATGTATCTCTCCAAATATAAATAAACGTTTTATAAGGTTTTGCTCTACTCAATTACATATGTATGTTTATCTTGCTTATAGCTGATAGCTTGCTAATACTCGTGTATTGCTTGGAGAGTGTTCTAGCTGGTCAGATTTTCACCCAAACATGTGACTCGAAACCTCAGGCAAAACAAGAACTGTCTCTCATACCTTTTATGGATTAACAAATAGTTCTTACCCTGCTAATGCCATTCTTAATTGGACTACACTGTGAGGAGCAATTAAGACTAAACGGCTACTTGCTGAGAGCTGGTGAAAGAGTAACTACAGCTTGAGGCATTCACATTTTCCAAATAAAGTGCAGTTGCCTTACTTTGGTGTTAAAGAAATAAGCTTAATTTTTTAATGGCTTAGTATATTAAAAAGGAATTTTTCAATTCACAGCAGGGAAGATGGTTTTGGGATGGATTATATTTTCTTAATTTTTCTTTTCTTTTCTTTTCTTTTTTTCAAAACCACTTTGTGGATTTAAAGGCTCCTAACTGACAGCACTGGAGGTGGAACTCCCATCTCAGAGAGAAGCAGTGACAACTACAGCAACAATAACCTTGCTGCACTGCTTCACCTGTAGCTTGCAGAAGCCATCCCAGGGCTATAAAAAGGTTATCATCTTATTTAGTTCATGCCCTAGTAGTCTATCAGATAAACACTGGGTACATGAGGTAGCAGTGCAAATGAAATCTAGGTAGCGATTCACATATCTTCTTAAATAATTCTAAAGAGCCTGTCAGTCCTTTAGATGTCCTCCCTCTTCAGATATAGCCCAGTGTGAGCCATACCTGCTATGGTGATTAAAATTAATGCCACCTGCAGTGAACTGCAACCATCTTGAGGAGGATCATAGGTCCTTATTTGAGAAGAACGGTCATATTCACCCCACTGTCTGTCAACAGAGGAAGGAACTTGCTGCAGTTATGCCTTGGAGAGCTCAGCACTCACCTGAAGGAGGAGGGCACACAAGTGTCTCAAAGAAGCCAGGTGTAAATGAGTAGCAATGGAGGAAGGAGCTGCTTCACTGTGCATTCCTCTGTGCATCTGAGGCAAGTCAAGGCAAATCAGAAGGAATCAAAAAGAAAGCAACTTCTGACAGTAAATGATCCACATTGGAGCTAGACATCAAAACAGATTCTATAGTCTTCTGCTCTGACTCACAGACCAGATGCAGCTAATTGGCACAGCTCTGTAATTAGCACAGAGCTACCATCTCCGCAGACAGTGAGGGAGGATGTGCAACATGTCATTGTGGAGCTCAGCATGTGTCAGTGGGGAGCCCTCTCCTTCCTTAACAATGCCCTGGCAGAGAAGGTTGCTCTTGGCTAAAGCACAACACTGGAGGCCAAAGAGGGTAAACTATGAAGTGGATCTTCCTTAACATGCAGAGGGTTGAGCAGCTGACATGATTCTGTCCAGGCTGTACTCCAAGGAGACTTTCCCTGGAGGGCTGAGAACAGGAAAGCCAGCATGCAAGTGGTTGCTTAGACTTACTACCCCCTTGATATAAAGGAAAGAGGCTGGTCTTTCATTTAACATGCTTTCACGTACATTCTCCTTTTGTATTCAGTGGTGCAAACCTTACGTGCCCTGGGATGCATCGGTATTTTCACCTCTGACCCACAGAGTTCATTGCCACTTCAGCACTGCCATAGGCAAACAGTCACTCTGACTGTGGATCAAGCACCTTTGACTGAAGATTTTTACTAAACAGTTCATCAAGTAGTGAGTAACCTCTTCTAAGAATAACATAACATGATATAGATAAGGCAGCAATTGTTTCCTAGCTACCAAAGGAGCCTTAAGCAGGTAGATCAGTGATTTTTCCTTTTTGAGTTCTTAGGTGAAGGAGAAATTTCCTGAAAATAATCCATCCTCTGTTTGCAGAATAATTCTGGGTTTACATTTGCAGATGCAGTTATGTATCACAATATATTCTGTTGTCTAAAGGGATCCATCCAAAGTGTCTTCTGCCACCCTCCCTTTTCGTGCTCACTACTCGGCTTGTACCTACTGAAGCAAAAGGGTCTCTTGACACTTAGGTGATGGATGAGGATGCAGAACAGTGATGCTTCCAGTGCAATGGGGCCTCAGCCAGAGCCCAATCATGCTATAGGAAAGCCAGTGGGATAACTCTAGTCTAGTTAGGTTATCCCAGGCATCTCTTCCTCTTAGGAATAAGACACACAGGTACACACATACAGATACATATACAGGCCAGATTCTGTTCTGTTACCAGTATCAAACTGCAACAACTCCAGTTAAGACTGTCTTTGATGTTTAATTGCATCACTCTGCTGGGTTATTCTGTATTGATGTTGCTGCATGAGAATAGAACTTGTCACTTAATATAATGTATATTTTTATACAGAAGATGACAGGTGTCAAAAATGCAAACTTAGTTGCTGAAAAGAAAGTTGCACTCTCCTTGAAGATGGTAGGAACACCCTAGGAAAGCTTCAGATTAAGGTAAAGTTTAAAATGAGATGAGATCTTCTCCCTTTTTCTCCTGGGAAGAGCCATTACACAGAGCTATAATCTCATGCCCATGTTAGGTCCAAATAGTTTCCAGTATTTGAAAGTCCATGTGCCATCCGTGTAAGGACACTTTTATATGCCAAATGCCAGTCTTTGTATCGTGTCCTGGCATTTCTAAGATGAGATGCAGAGAGTTATGCTTCATCAGCCTTTATCCAGAAGAGCTACTGCTGCTCAGAAGAGCTACTGCTGCTAAGTTAACAATGTGGCTTTCAAGTTTTTCATTAATTTTTCAATGCATCTCACCTTAACGGGCAATGTAGATATGAAGTTCAAAATTTGCATGGAAAGGAGAAGTCTGTAAGGAAGGTAGCAATTAATGACGTAGAGCAACACATTTAGCACCGAGTTTCTAGGGCTGTAACATAATTACTGTAATTACGTGAGCTGTCTGCAAAAATATAGGCACAGACAGATCCCAATGGATTGAGCTGAGTGTTGGGGTTTTTTTTAACTTTGGAAAATTATTCTCTGAAAAAACTCCTCTCTCTCTCTCTTCCTGCAGTCCTATACATGCATATACCTCCAGGCCTTAGGTGCATCACCCCATTTATGCCATGGAGGCTACTCACATTCATGGGGATAGAAGGGTGTTTGTGTGAGGATCTGTTCAAGTGTTACATGAGCAAGCAGGCTGCTTTGTTTCTAATTTCTCCTGCCCATAGCCTGGAAAGACAGACACTGATAAAAGGGCCTGCAGCTGCATGAGGGGATGCATGAGAAAATTCAGCAGGAGTTTTCCATAATTTGAACAGCTTGAGATGCTTTCCCTTATCCTAAAGGGTTCAGATGTTTCTGACTAGACCCCAGGAAGGGAAAACAAGGCTCAGGGGCATAGCAAGGTCCTGGCTCGTGATGAGCTCCTTCAGATCCAGCACCAGGTCAGGCCATTTCAGCATTTCTGCAGTACCACTTCCTAGCTGGGATCCAGTGTACAGATCTTGGTTTTTTATACTCTCTTGAAATGTTGACTGGGTTCACACACTCTAGACCACATGGTATTTATTAAGCTATTTTTGTAATTAATATACAAAGTCTGAGTTATGTCAGTCATACAGAAAATAATCTCAATTTTGACATCACCAGAGTTACCTGGTATAAAACCAGTGTGATGCAAGGGAAAGTAATATCTTTTTCACTGGCATATTGTTGAATATTATGCAGATTTTTTCAGCCTAATGATAATAAGATGGCAAAGCTACAGACATTATTCCTTGCTTGTCTGAGAACAGTAAAAAATGTAGATTGTCTAGGGAATAGATGAACTATTTCACATGGATTAAAATAGAAAAGTCTCTTTGGGGTCCATTACATCTTCCTTGTTAATGT
The DNA here is from genome assembly GCA_907165065.1 of Caprimulgus europaeus. Next base: position 60,273,125 of record OU015527.1, on the reverse strand, counting down.
TTTAGATTTCTTATTCTGCATTTTAAAAAATTTGACATCCTGGGGTCGGCTAACTCTACAAATGTCACTTCCCAGGTGGGCCTGTCCTTATGCAATTAGAAATAAAGCACAGAATATCCAGAACAGATGGGACTGCTGCAGAGAACAAAATCTCCTTCTTTACTCTCTTTTTTCCCATCCAAATCCTGTTTCACATGGAAGATATTTAATCTATGGAATCACAGAATCATGGAATGTATTGGGTTGGAAGGGACCTTGAAAGGTCATCTAGTACTCTGCAGTGAGCAAGGACATCTTTACTAGAGCAGGTTGCTCAGAGCCCTGTTCAGCCTGACCTTGAATATCTCCAGGGATGGGGCCTCCACAACCTCTCTGAGCAACCTGTTCCAATGATCCACCACACTTATAATGAAACACTTTTTCCTCATATCCAACCTAAATCTACCCTTTTCTAGTTTAAAACCATTACCCCTCTTCCTACTGCTACATGCCCTTGTGAACAGTTCTTCCCCAGCTTTCTTATAGGCACCTCTCAGGTACTGGAAGGCCGCTGTAAGGTCTCCCCAGAGCCTTCTTTTCTCCAGGATGAACAGCCACAACTCTCTCAGCCTGTCTTCACAGGAGAGGTGCTCCAGCCCTTGGATCATTTTTGCGGCCCTCCTCTGGACATGCTCCAACAGGTACATGTCCTTCTTGTGTTGAGGGCTCCAAAACTGGACGCAGTACTCCAGATGAGGTCTCACCAGAGCAGAGCAGAGGGGAAGAATCACCTCTCTCCATCTGCTGGCCACATTTCTTTTGATGCAGCCCAGGATGCAGTTGGACTTCTGGGCTGCAGATGCACATTGGTGGCTCATGTCCAGCATTTTATCCACTGCTACCCCCAAGTCCTTTTCCTCAGGGCTGCTTTCCAGCACATCATCTTCTAGCCTGTATTGATAATGAAGATTGCCCCATCCCAGGTGCAGGACCCTGCACTTGGCCTTGTTGAACCTCATGAGGTTCACCTGGGCCCACTTCTCCAGCCTGTCCAGGTCCCTCCGGATGGCCTCCCATCCCTCTGGCACATGGACTGCACCACCCAGCTTAGTATCATCAGCAAACTTGCTGAGGGTGCACTCAATCCCACTGCTAATATAATTGATGAAGATATTAAACAGCACTGGTTCCATTACAGACCCTTGAGAGACACTACTTGTCACTGTCTTCCATCTGGACATTGAGCCATTGACCACTACCCTCTGGATGCAACCATCCAGCCAATTCCTTATCCACTGAATAGTCTACCTATCAAATCCATATCTCTTCAATTTAGAGAGAAGGATGTTGTGGGGGACTGTCTCAAAGGCCTTGCAGAAATACAGATAGATGACATCCATAGCTCTTCCCTTGTCAACTGATGCAGTTACTTCATTGTAGAAAGCCCCTAAGTTGGTCAGGCAGGACCTGCCCCTAATAAAGCCATGCTGACTGTCTTGAATCGCCTCAATGTCCTCCATATGCTTCAGTATAGCTTCTGGGAGGGTCTGTTCCATGATTACCCCAGGCACAGAGGTGAGGCTGACAGGTTGGTAGTCCCCAGGGTGCTCCTTTCTGCCCGTTTTATGAATGGGTGCAATATTTCCCTTTTTCCAGTCACTGGAGACTTTACCTGACTGCCATGACTTTGCAAAAACTATGGAGAGTGGCTTGGCAACCACATCAGCCAATTCCCTCAGCACTCTGGGATGCATCTCCTCAGGTGCCATGGACTTGTGTGTGTTCAGGTTCCTCAGATTGTCACAAACCTGATCATCTCTTACAGTGGGAGGAACTTTGTCTCCCTGGTCTCTGTCTTGTGGGCCATCAACTTGAGAGCTGTATCAAACTGAATCAAATTAGAGTTAATCAGCCAGAACACTCTGTAGTTAATAAGAAGGTCACATCCCATGTGAAAGGGTGGAATTTTACAGTCCATCACCAAGCTTGTGGCTTTTTACTGGCTTATCTAGGTCAACCTCTGTTTTCTATGGGAGCAAGATAAGTGAGAAATAAATCCATTCAAGCTCACAGAGTTACTCCGTATTTATATACCAGGGAAATAGGTACAGAGCCTTTGTTTCGAGTAGCAGATGCAGAGCCAAGACAAGTCTAGCACTACAACAGCCTGTTACAAAGTGCCATGGAGGGGCTTGACCCTGCTGCTTGGGCTGAGTCCCCTCTGAATATTCCTGCCAGCGCCTCTGCGTCGTTATGATGTCATTATTCCTGCTGGTCTCCCTCTCTGCAGCAGCAGCAGCAGGAGGTGAGGCCATGACAACTCCCTTTGCTAAAACAAAGTCCCCCTAAAGACCTATGAAGCAGTGAGAAGAAGAGGAGCTTCCCTTGCTACAAATTTTCCATGCGAATGGTACTGAGGATCTCACTTCCCTTCCAGAGTCTGCAGAGAATTATATCTCCTTTGCTCACTCCCTCAGAGGTTCATCCAGCAACCTTGTTTTCTCTTCTTTGTAGCTCTCCTGAGTGGGTATGTCTGCTAGAGGAGGTGAAAAGTGATACCACTGCTGGCCTCCCTACAATGGAGCCCTGCCCATGTTGACCACTCTTACAGAGACCAACCTATCTCAGCTGTCCACAGAAATCTGAAATTTTCCTTGGGGTTTTAGCCTTGATATGGACAATCAGTCCAAAGATGCTGAGCCCTCAAAATTTCCTCAGACACAATTCTTGACCTGACAAGCAACCCATGGATTAAACTGCAGTCTTGGAGAACAGAATGCTGCGTATCCCCTCCCAAATACTTCCAAGGGACTTGCTGGGGCAGCAATCACATATCCCACAGCTTTTGTAAAGGAACAATTAAGAAGTTCAGATGATGGGAGTGAAAAATATTTGAGAAGGGATTCAAAAGCCTTTGAGAAATATTAAGGCAGAACCCATCTGGTAAATCTGCAGACTATTGAGTTTTCAATTGGCATGCACTTTGTTTATCCTCTTACCTTGCATTTTCCAGACCACCCTTTTCTGGATATGTACAGAGGAAAATGACCTCACTGCTTTGCAGTGACTTCTTCTGGTGGTTTGCTGGGTTTTGACTAGTTTCTAAGCAGAAGCAGATCAGTGAAGCTATTTTGCAATGTTGTTTTAAAACGTTCTGTTCTTTTATGCAAAACCATTGGGAATTATAGTAAATTTGCATTACTTAAATGCTATCTTCACACTTCTCCCAAGGCTGGTAAGTCTAAAATATTCTACTTGAGTTGTTTTGTGGTATAGTTGTGGTAATTGCCCAAGCGTGGAGATACATGGGTTTTGGGGTGGTTGGGTTTTTTTTTTGTCAGTCCAGAGATGACACTGTAAGTGATTCTTTAGCTTATGGGGAAGCAAGAAGCACCTAGTTGGTAAATAACTTATTTTATACTTATCTTTCAGGTAAATAAACTGAAAAATAAACTGATGCAAAAATGTGTTCAGTGATGGCAGAATTATTGACCAGTCAATTCATGGTGTGAATGAGATCAAAGCTGTAATAGTTTTGTCTCTCACTTATTTCAAAGTCATTTGCTTATTCACAGAACAATTCTCTCTAAAAGATCCTCTGATTCTTAATAACAGGCTAGCATATGTTACATTATTTCAAAGAAACAAGAAAAAGAAAAAAAGCCCTATCTGCTCAGTTTATATTTAAAATGCAATGTTATACATAAATATGTACAGAGCAAACAAAGCAGCTGGATTTTATGCAAGAAAGTTGAAAGAAGTTATCAGAGAACTGTTGCTCTGATGTACTAGATTTCTTAGTATCTTCAGAGTACTTTTCAAATTGATAGAGGTATTTTCTTTAATTATTAAAATACTGTACAAATTTATTTAGTGCCCATCATTTTCATGAATTATCTTACTGAATGTAATGGAAAATCTGTCAAATTTAAGATACTAGTTTTGAAATAATTCCAGAATAACTTTGCTTTTTAAAAGCAACAGGATCTTTAAATAAAATTTATTTTCTATCCTGACATGTATCTACGGCTTGGCCACTGCGAAGGACCCCATCAATCTCACAGCTATGGCTGGAATCCTGATGCACCAGGAGAACGCTGCACAACTAGCAGTTGTATTTGTTTCTGGAAAGCTCTTGCCTGAACACAAATCAAATTATTCTGAGTAAAATACACTACAGTGCTCTGTAGTTTCTAGGGCAGATAATTTTTCCTGTAGAGTGTAATTCTATGGCTTTTACACTGGGATTGCTGCCACTGTTAACACAGCAGTGAACCTGCATATGGCTGTGCTTGTTTGCTGCCAGGGACAACAGAGCTCCTTCCAGCCATCACTGCCATTTGGTGGCTGTGAAATGAAGTGCCCGACATGTTGCCCCTAACAAGCAAGTGTCTGTCCAGTATAACCACCAGCAATGCTGACATGTGTCTTCAGCTGTTTCAGGAAGGCCAGAGGAACCCAGTAATGTCCTGTTCCTCCTCCAGTGGGACCGTCCTGCATGAACACTCTCGCTTCCCTTCGGCATCACAAGCCAAAAGTCAGGAAGTGGAAGGGAAGTTTAAGATGGCTTCAGAAGAGGTTTCAATACAAAATGAAATGCTTAAGGTTCCCCTGGTTTAAATGTGTAAAACTGGAAGTAAGCATAGTTATTAAAACATATCAGTGTTAACTTCAGGGTAAACACAGCTGAACCAGCATAAAATCTGGAGACAGAGAAGTTCTGCTCTATGTCTGGATGCTTTAGTGTCTGTGGTGAGGTGATGCATATCGAGTTGGGGTGGGGGAGACCGTGGCCCCCTGAGAAACACTGAGCTTTGTCTCTGATGCACAAAGTTTTGGTAGTTACCCAAGCAGAAAATTCTTATGTGCAATACTAATGTGGGAAGAGAAAAAATGTGGAAAATATTTTCTACAGGTTGAGGATGGAGCTTTCCTTTTGAGAAAAGAAAAAGAAAAAGGAAGAGAAAAAGAAAAAGAAAAAGAAAAAGAAAAAGAAAAAGAAAAAGAAAAAGAAAAAGAAAAAGAAAAAGAAAAAGAAAAAGAAAAAGAAAAAGAAAAAGAAAAAGAAAAAGAAAAAGAAAAAGAAAAAGAAAAAGAAAAAGAAAAAGAAAAAGAAAAAGTCTTACAAATAGCTATCTTTATTGTTGTGCACTCACAGGGCACAAATGATCACCGAATCCATTGGATGAGGTTCCAACGTCTTTGTGTTTGAGGCTTTTTTACACAGGACAGGTGATAACTTCCCACTCTGCCCATTCAAGACCAGCTCTGCTGAAGACTACAGGCATTAATTATAGGTGCATGTACAGTGCTCTGTACAGCACCAACACACAATTGAGTTTTTGTCACAGGTTGTGACCACACCAGAAGCAGATCCCATGGGGAAGCTATTCAGTTTCTGAGAATTCTGCTGGCAGTCCTGCATAGGCACAGAGCATCTGGACAGAGCCCTTCAGTTACTTTGGTATTCAGTTTCCCCAGAAATTTTGCTTTACTGCTCTACTGTAGAACTGAGGAAAGTATAAAGATAATGGTTATTATCCAAGTACAAACAGAAAGCATCCAGTATGCTAGATTTTAGTTTAAAAGCTAAATCAAAAATTAGTTTAAATCCTATTCAAAGCACTTAAATTTTGTGCTAACATGATTCCAGAAAAATTCCACAAATTAGAGCAATTTTTCCAAACTGTGGTTCCTAAAAAGGTGAAGTAATTACACAAGCATCTAAGCTAAATTTCTCTTCTTCACAACCTGAAAACATGTATAGGATATCAGCCTACTGCAGTGGTCAGAGAAACTAAAGAGGCTGATGTTAAGAAAGCTCACAGATAAATTAGAACTGGGAGACGAGCGATATGGGAGGAGGGGCAGAGACCAGAAGGGGGAAACAAAGAAGAGCAGGAAGGACCCAAAGAGGGAAGATGAGGACAAGAAGTTAGAGGTAAGGCATGTCTTCCTCCACCTTTAAAAATTCTGGAGAAAATATTTCCTTGAAGAGAATAAGAGCTTAACATGGGAGATCAAACCCTGTGTTGCAGCAGGACAGTTTTAGATTTGCAGAAAGAAGTGAATACCAGCTGCTTCCTTCCCCTGAATTCTCTGCACCTCATAAATCCAAGCTGTCTCAGGTTGGCCACGCTTGCAGTGCCCACAGAGGATAAACAGGCTCTTTCTGAACAAACTACCTGGCTTGCATCTCACATCGTGCAGGGTATGATACCATCAATATTTGTAAACGTTCTGCTGTACAGAATAACTCCAAATCCTTTATGATAGGAACCATTTATAAACTGGAGAAGGGGAAGGGGTACAACGGGAAATGTGCAGGCAGTGCTCTTGACTTTCAGTTAACAGGATTCATCTCATTGAAGAAAACAAAATTCTTCCAGATCTGTACTGGTATAATTGAGGCCAGCACCTGACCCTGTGCTCCACTCACCTTCTCACATTTAAGAGGACAGCATGCTCTTCTCCAGCCGTAAATTTTGTGATCTTATATTCCAACAGAAGTGGCCCGATGGCTTTGGAGAATATTTTCTGGTTCAAGAGGGTAGCATGCAAGAAAGGCAAATTGGAAATTGAAACTCAGTTAAGGGACAGAGAGGAGGGAAGCAGGGTCATGTTGGAGGAAAGAGGGGATGGGGCCATTAACAACCCAGTTAATGAGAGGCAGCTCAGTTCCACTAAGCTTCTGGAGCTGGCTTGAAAATCTATGGGCAAACTGAAAGGAAAAAAGGAAAAAAAACCAAACCCAACACTTGCCATTTCAGAAAGAGAAATATAATTCCTGCCTCATTCTGACTGGATCAGGAGAGTAGCTGTACCTGCCAGAGGTAAAGGACAACACAGCCATGATACTTTTGCTCTCTGAAAATCTGTAATGAAATCAGTTGTATACACTGCAACACAGTCAACAATGAAATCACTTCCAGTGGGGTTGCTGCTATTTTTGCTAATAGCAGCTAAAGTTCAGCTGGCTGTTTTCTCCTGAAGAATCAGTGTTAAGAGGGAGAAGATAATACACTGATGAAAATTGCTGTTTCTGTTCAATGTCCTGTAGTCAGTAGGTTTTCCTAGGCTCCTCTAAATATGGAGGCACGTGCTTGGTGGTGGATGCTGCGTGCTCTGTTCAGATTGTGCAGGAATGGTGCCCTCCCCAAATGCCTGGCATGAAAATCACTTCCACAGCCTTCCTCATCCTCCAGTGCATCAGTTTCTTCTTCTTTAATTGGTGAAACAAAAGTGCAACAGGGAATTAATTTCACTGGCTATGTTGTTATTTTTTATTAATGTGTTTTTCAATTTTAAACACACAAATAAATAGGACTCAGATAGACTTGAGTAATTAAAGTGACTGAAGATCTGAGGTAATTTTTTTCTGATGAACACAATATCCTCCAGAAAAGCCATTTCACTGAACCTAAATAGTTTTGTACAAAACATCTTTGGTTGGCCCTTTTGGTGAACCCAGAGCAGGATTTGGGGTTCCTAGCAGCTCCTGTCAGGAGCCTGGGAGCGGTGCAGATGCCTCTGTGAGGTGCAGAGGTTGGTCCAGGAGCCAGGCTCCCAGTTCTCCAACAAATGCTGCTGGCCTGTCCGCCCACGGAGAAGGATGCCAGAGGTGCTGGGTACCTCTCAGCAGAGCCTCCTGACTCTTCCCCAGAGCTATGCGTGGTTTGCAGAGCCCCTTTCCCTAGCAAAGCTAACACTGACAGTCATTTCATTCTCAGGCTGCTGGGTTGAAGGAAGCTTTAGTTCAAGTGAAATTTGGGTCAGAGAAAGGTTTCCACCCAAAGTAAGCAAAACAACCACAAATCCATACAGCTGCACACCTGGTTTCAGAGCAGTTCTTGTATCTTTCCAAGGTATGGAAATTGCCCTCTCTGCTCTAGCTGTAAATTTTGACTTTAAGAGACTAAGGGAAATCTTATATCCACATGCGAATACTTATGGCCCTAATCCTGCGATTTATAATGCTCAGGCAGCCCGCTGTGCTCAAGGAGAGCACAATTAACTCTAATGTGAGTTCCAGCCATGCATTTTAAATTGCCAGATCAGAGGCTGAAGCTATATGCACGCGGAGCAGGTGTTGTCTATTGCATCTTCTGCAATACCAAGCAGATTGTGAACATTTAACAAAGGATAATAAAGAAATTCAAATATCATAACAATAATAACATCAATAATAATGATGATGAAAAATAAATAGATAAAATGCTATCTACAACAGTCGGTTTCAATTTTCTTCAAGAACAAATAACATACCAGCTTGGATCAGAGTAAACTAAGACTTGTGAGCCATGATGCAGCAAATTGAGCCCAGTTTGAGAAAATTCTTCCTGGAATATTGAATTATTTTGCCAATTATGAAACAATTTTGCACTGGGTTGTTTAAATAAGAAACGTTTTTATCGCTTATGCAGTTCTCAATTTGCAATTCATAGATAAGAGATGGCCATTTTCGGAGATGGAGGGAGTCAGCTCAGATTCACTAGATGCACCTCAGCACCTAAGCCTGGTTTATTCACTCCCCCCTGAGGTTCTGGATCAGCTTTGCCCAAACGCCAGAGACACGTGGACTTTCTCTAGGAAACTTAAGGGACCTATAATATTCTGTATTTTCTTCCCTATACATTAAAACCAAGTAATTTTTCACTATTAATTTTGGTAAGATAAATAGCTTGAGGTCTTGGAATTTCTGTCTTGTACAACATTTCCTCTAAGCATTTTCTAGACCTGTTTCCATATTCAGTTTGCCAATGCTCTTCTCAGATGAGTGCAACACCCCAGCAGTGTCACACTGCCAGTTCAGTTTATCCTCTTGCTCCTATCGGATACTCCTACACTTGCATATACGGAACAGCGCAGGGTAAGAGACTTCTTTTTCTGACTGTCCTGGGCAGAGTTTTATTTAGTACTCTAATTATTTTGTCTTCCACAGATTTTAGATCATTATAAGGCTACATTACCTACAGTTCATTGAAGAAAACAGCCACTACATCAGGTATAATCCTGATTCCCACACAATTACCCTAGAAACTTCAATGAAGAGAGGATCCAGAAACTTGTAGAGATCTGCTTCTTTCTGAAGAAACCATGTCTTTAAGAGAAGAAGTGCTGTTTTTCAAAGCTGGTCTTACACTAATAGATTGTTTTTCTGATAAAGATCTTATCTAAAATCATAAATTTGTGACCTCTAGTCTGGTTGAATGTAACGTACTCATCTTTGGGCTTCAGGAGACTATATTGCTTAGAAATATAAATTAAGGCAAAATGTAGAAATCCTCTTTGGGCTGATCCAGAGTTTAAATCCAAAGAAATCTTTCCTTCTCCGTCAATACATTTTAGCTTATCCATTTACTGGAACTCCTAATAGAGATTACATCAAGCCTTCCAGACCAATTAAAATTTGGAATCCTGAAAGATCACTTTTCTAACCACGTCCTATTACGGCAGATTGTGATACCTTATAAGAGACTACATATGATTGCATTAGGTCTTAAGTATAAGATGTAAAAGGCTTCTAAAGGCATTATGAAATACTAGAAATTACTTAAATCCCTTAATATTTGACCTAGAATTTATATTCCCCACTTAGGCTCTGGAGACAGGCATGAGGAGTTAGTTACATGGAGAGGAATGAGCCAAAATGAGAGGGGGTTATAATTTGAAAAAAAACCCAAACAACATAGGAAATTCTGTTAAGACTTCCTATTCTTGGCAAAGACCATGACTCAAGAAGCCACTTCCCTGAGGATGTGACAGTGCTGCTCGCTCTGGGGCAGTCCTCTCTAGCCATGCACATTTTTGCTTTGGAGATCACTGGGCTTGTTTTTATTCTTGCTGAGAGCTTTAATCTCAGGTTGCCCACCAGTTTATGTTTTCTTTCAGGAAAGCCAGTTGTGTTCTGTGAAGCTGCTAATTGCTGGCAATTTAAGATTAATGTTGATAATTGTTATAAATGTGAGAAAGAACACCTTTGTTCTAAACTATCTCTAAAAAGGGATAGGTTATGCTTCATAAATTATCCATGGGAGTAAACTCCTTGAGGACAATTATTTTTAAATAATACATGGTATTTCCACAGGAACATGTTGCCCATTACAAGCCTTACTTTAAAAGCCATAATGTAGCAAGCCAGCATAACACTCGCATATGCCCTAACCTTTGAAGAGAGCAGCATGACCTTAAAGGATTGAAATTATGTCTGTCTGCCATTAAACAGACTTCTATAAAAAAGCTGGTTTGATAAGGGCAAGCTACAAGGAAGAGTGTATTTCTATAAGCACAAGAGCAGCACAATACATAAAAAGAAATTTCAGAAACAGTCAGGCAGCTGAAGGAGAAGAGAAACACCCCTTTCAGTTAGCAACTCAGTTTGGTAAGTGCTAGAGATTTATCTACATCACAGTGTTTATTGCACAAATTTACTGTGAGTGTAGTTAGCTATAAGATTTCACCTTTACTTAATGACATCACTAATTTACAGAACGTGGGTCTGTATTTGGATTACCCCTCCAAATAACTCAGAATCAGTTACCATCTGAAATATAGACTCTCCCCTCCCTCTCTACGTACTACATGTTCTTTCCTCCAGATTACCAATGCAAAAGAAAAACAACATACTCTCATACTTATGTAATAGTTGTTTAATAGTAACATCCAGACACATTTTTTTTTTTTTAATATTTAAAATCCTTTTACATTTTCTGTCTTAAAAAGTCATTTACTGAGGTGTGTGGCTGTATTCCCCTGCAATATATTGACTTAGAGAAGTAGTGTATTTCAGGTTTTGGGAAAGATATAAGCATTGCTTCCTCTTAAATAGTTTGCAAACAACTGGTGAAGGAGTCTGCTCTGTTCAGATTTTCATCCTCTATATGGTTCCAATGCACCATCTAGGAATTGATAAAGGAATGGAGCTAACTGCCCAACATCCAGTCATCCAATCACAGAATCATAGCATGGTTTGGGTTGGAAGGACCTTTCAAGGTCACCTATTCCAGCCCTCCTGCAGTGAGCAGGGACATCTTCAACTAGAACAGGTTCCTCAGAGCCCTGTCCAACCTGACCTTGAATGTTTCCAAGGATGGGTCTTCTACCACCTCTCTAAGCAACCTATGTCAGTGTTTCATCACCCTCACCATAAAAAATTTCTTCCTCATATCTGATCTGAATCTGCTTTAAAACCATTATCCCTTGTCCTATTGCTACAGGCCATGGTAAAAAGTCTTTCTTCATCTTTCTCATAGGCCCACTTTAAGTGTTGAAAAGCTGCAAGTAGGTCTTCCTGGAGCCTTCTCTTCTCCAGGCTGAACAACCCAACTCTCTTAACCTGTCCTCACAGGAGAGGTGTTCCATCTCTCTGATCATCCTTGTGGCCTTCCTCTGGGCCCATTCCAGCAGATCCATGTCATTCCTGTACTGAGGGCTCCAGAGCTGGATGCTGTACTGCAGGTGGGTTCTCAGCAGAGCAGAGTAGAGGGGTACAATCATCTCCCTTGACCTGCTGGCCATGCCTTTTTTGGTGCAGCCCAAGATACAGTTGGCTTTCTGGGCTGCAAGTGCACATTGCTAGCTCATGTCCAGCTTTTCATCCATCAGTACCCCTAAGTCTTTCTCCACTGAGCTGCTCTCAATCTCTTCATCCTCCAGCCTGTATTGATTGCCCCAACCCAGGTGCATGACCTTCCACTTGGCCTTGTTGATCCTCATGAGTTTCACATGGGCCACTACTCAAACTTGTCCAGGACCCACTGAATGACATCCACTCCTTCAGGGTTGTCAACCGCACCATTCAGCTTGTTGTTGTCTTCGACCTTGCTGAAGGTGCTCTTGGTTCCCCTGTCTATGTCCTTAATGAAGACATTCAACAGTACTGGTCCCAGTATGGACCCCTGAGGGACACCACTCGTCACTGATCTCTAGCTAGATGTTGGGCTGTTGATTACTATCCTCTGGATGCAACCACCCAGCCTGAGGGTCTTTTTTCCATTCTTGACTGGCAACACATTAACCAGCCGACTATGACTTGTTTAATACATTATTGTGATTGCTTAGATTAATTCCTATGTTCAGGCTCCCTGTGGATAACATTCCATTCATTCATTAATTCCTTTATTTAATTTCCAGCCTTTTGTTTTCTGAGCCACTAACACCATTGCAGGCATCACATCACTGAGTGGGGAGAAAACCCTCAGGTTACAAAGGCCATCTACTTCACCCCAGGAAATCTGTTTAAAATACTTGCTACCAGAATTTGCCACATCCCTTTTCTGACTTGTTTGGTTCAGGAAAATTTTAACAGCCTGCCGAGATGTTACTGGAGCAGAAACACAGTAAAAGGGCATAACAGAGGGAAATGAGACTGTGCTACCATGACCACCTCTTAGTCGAAGCACATATTCCCAGCAGCCAGCCATCCCCTTAAGGTGACAGCCATCAGCAGGGAACAACAAATCTGTTTGTTTTTAATAGAGTTCAACAGCTTTTAAAGAGCTTTTTATAGAGTGCCAGGAGCTCTTTGCTGAAAGCTGTGACTCAAGCCACACTGAGGAAAAGCAGCAGTGGTCCTGGTGCGCTTCACAGAATTTGTTTCCAGCCTCTTAGATAGATAAAAAGAAAATTACAAACAAAGCAACTATGATTTAGATTTGTGAAGCCAGGTGGTTGAATGTTGTGAAACATCTGACTTCAGGTAGTCATGCAGTTGTATCCACTGAGATAGGTCTTATGGAGAGGGGAGATAGTCAGTGCGTAGCTCCAGAGCAGGTGGTGTGTGCAGTGTCGGTGTGCCACCAGCAGCGTGCAGCGTTGTTGCAGTGTGCGGTGTGCCGTGCGTGGTGCGTGGCGTGCGGTGCGTGGTGCATGGTGTGCCGTGTACGGCGCGTGGTGTGCCATGTGTGCTGTGCATTTCTGGCAGTAGAGGGAAGTCTCAGGGTGCAGATGGGGCTGGTGGGGGACTTTTAATCTGTCTCTGCTCTCTCTCACCCTGCAACGTGGGGTAGGAGACTTCATCCCCCTCCCGTGGGGCTATGCAATACAGCTGCAATGGTGCCATATGAAGATTTTGATGCATGACCTGTAGGATCAAGATACGAGGGTTAAGCCCATTCAAGTGATTTAAGAGCCTAGGCCTCATTGACAATTTTTATCAGTTTAAATTTTATGCCTAGATATAACCATTCTGCCAGTTTATGCCCCATCCAGTGTACAGAGGGGACATACAGGAGGGAGTTTAAATATCTCAGTGCTCTGAAAGTTGGTGTTTCTATTTCTCATTTAACTTTGCAAGCAAAGGAAAGGGCACAGAAGGTCAGAATAGGCGTGACGATAGTTTTTCTAGTAACCACAGACTGCAGCTTAATTAGGGCTCCCTTGTATCAAGGACTGTGCAGCCACAAAGTCATATACAGCCTCTGCTTGTGAGGAACTGTTAAATGTGATAATCTCAGAGGAAGGAGAATGTGTGAGTGTGACAAAAAGCAAGAGAGGATAAAGGAACTGAAGTAATAGTAAAAAGTGCAATGTTTTACACAGATCCCTGGTCTAGTTGGGGACCAAGGACTGTTCCCCAAAGGGGAAAAGTGAGAGATACCTAAAAGAAATCTTAAAGTAGTGGTAGAGAGAGGAATAGACACGAGAGAAGACAGCACCCCAGGAGGGAGGGTCAGCAAGAGTTTCAGATGTGAAGCATATTCAGCAACATTAGAAAGAACAGAGGTACAGGTAGGGGATGAGACATTTATCTGTGAGGTGGTTGTTACAGACCTTGGTCAGAGCCAGGAAGGGCAGAACAAGGGCTTGAGGAGAATCCATGGTATCTGGAGGAGAGCACTTGACAAGTCCAGGCAGGGAGCATGTGTTCAGCAAGGTGGCAGCCAGTGGCAGGGAGACTGGGAAGCACTAAACGAGCCATTTCTAGACATAGCCTTCTATTGATGTCCTATGCTTTATGCTTCTCCATTTTTAAGCACAGAAGTGCAATACTCATGCTTTCAAAGTGCCTTTATAAATGCATTTCCAGATATATCTGCTACCTATACTCTCCACATTCTTCTTCCTGCTGTCAGAACTGTGGACTGGGCCCGCATGTTTCAGAGCCCTTATGGCCTGATGGGTCCTCCATTGCCCAACATGGTCATGTAGCAGTGTCTATCATTTTTGCCACTGACTTACTCTAAAAGTCACTCAAAAACTCATGTCATGTTTTGCTGACTTCTTGATCATATTTTGAAACATGTAGAGATGCTCACTCAATTAGATAATCTAATTAATAGTAGACAATTTGACAACTTCAGTAAGAAATATTGTAGCCTACATTATTTGAGTTTACTCTTTGGTGGGACGTGTCCTTATTCTTTTAACCTCTAAATATTAATATATTTTCAATGGTATGAAATCATTCTGGGTACCATATTTACAAAGTGAGGAGTGTTTCTGCAGAAGACATTCAACCTGTGAAGTTGTCGTCACACTGTCCATTTTGAAGGTTTTGCTCCACAGGTTTTCTCATGAGCTGTTAATTGCAAATGGAATTAATTTGCTTTAAAACTCTTTCTATTGTCAGGCAGTGCCCTTTTTTTCCTTATTGCCTCTGTCATCAGCTGTCATTGCCTCATGTTCCCCCAGTTTTTCCCTGCTGCAAAAGGAAACATCAAATGAATCAAATGTGTCACTTCCAAACTGAACAACTTTGTGAACAGATTACTGATGCAAAGTGCAGGACATCTAATATGCAAGATAACACACTTGTGTGTGGCTACAGAATCTGTGACTGAACAGCTAAAGCTGATGTTGAAGAGATCTGGCCATGTCACAAAAGGTACAAAGACTAAAGTCAGCCCAGGAATTTTTTCTGAAATGCTAAGAGACCCCTGACACTGGGAAGCTTGAATTTTAACACTCCAGAAAATGCTTTGTTAAAGCAGAAGCCTCAGTTATGTATATGTGGCTCTGTTTTCCGCACAGTCCTCTTTTCAGAGCAATAATTTGGAATATGAGACATGGCAAGTGCAGAGCTAAACAATGGGTCTTGCTGAAATCAATAGTAAAACACCTGTTGTCTTACAGAGAAGATGAGCTGTGTTTCCAGACAAATTTATTGCTGATGTTAGCACTGGCATAAGGGAGAAAATTAATATATCTTGGAAACTACTTTCCACTAATTTGCTGTTCAGTGGATGGGAGCACTTGTGTATCTTTATATTAAAAGAAAAGAGATTATGACCTAGAAAATAATTAGCAGGGAAAAGTAGGATATAGCAAAGTCTGCTTCACTCTTCATTGCTTCCTTCCTTCAATTTATCCTTCTGTTCACTCAACAAATAAATTGCAAAACAGTAATAGTGTATTTCTGATAAAAATTAAGCTGAAGAAGGAATTATGGGATACAATACAAATGTGCCTCACAGTGGAATAAGATTGGAGAAACAGGAAAAAAATCAGAAAAAACAAGTATTTTGAAGCCTGAATTTTGCCAAGAGATAGTATTGTTCTCTATAATAAGAAACATTATAATATAAATACTCTGTAAAGAAATAAAATAATTTACTAATATATACTTCGAAAATTTGTTTTTTAATGTTTATAATGCTTTTGTGGAAACACAGGGTCCACAATATCGAAAGACTATATGAGATACAGATTTAGCCTAGACCTGAGTATTCAGATGATTCACAGCAGATTTCCTATTGCAAAACAAATAGTAAAATCACTTCCTCTATTACATAAAAGTCATTAATATCTGCCAGTTATCAGAATAAGGATCAGGGAGAAGATCTTTAATTGGTTTAATTAGTTGCATTTGTTTTTGACCAAACTTTCATTGCCAATATTTATCTGAATTCAGGCTTTGTGTTTTATGGACTAGAAGACTATGACAAGTCATTACCATGATTCTTTTGTATAGTAACCTGCACTTCATTTCAAAATATTAGTATTTTAAAATAAAGAAAGGGCTTAATATTGTGCAAGCTTTCATGCAACATCAAAATCACACCATACTTGCAAATAAATAATGATTTTTCTGTTACCAAGTTATTATGTCATACTGAGAGGGAGGGAAATATCCTTGTTTTGTGGAAGGCACTGGAAGCATTCAAGTGGATTTTCAAAAGCACTGGGCCTTCACTCCTCTTTTCTCCTTGGTAGGCTTTAGCTGCTTGGAGGCTTTACATTGTCACCCACTACCTTTATCTCCCAGTGCCTTTCAAATAAAATTTTAAACAACAGGGAAATTCCTAAAGGGGACTTTGGAAACTTTGGCTTCAGTAATACAAGAGTTAAGCCAAATGTCTGTTTCTAAATGTCTCCATCTTATTGCAGTACCACTGCAGTTTAGGAACATGTTTGTCCATGGCTGTTACTCTGTTGTGAAACTTTGTGCATTTGACCTCTGCTAAAGTTAATTAGAATTATTTGCAGTCCTCACACAAGAGGAAGAAAATAAGCATCCTTTCTCATTTTCTTATTCCTTGACCTCTTTAACTCGTGCAAAAAAACCCCATGTGGAATTTAGGTAAAAAATGGTGCATTCTTATAGCATTGCTTTCTATCTGCTGGATGAGCCAGAGGCAGCTACATGAGCTGCCTGTGTCCCACATCTGGAGTTCAGCAACAACATTTAATTCACTGCAACCGGATTCTTTCCATTGTCTGCCTTGAAGGTTACTGCAAATGCTTTAAAAATAAAGCTTATTGTTACTACCCAAGGTAAAATATTTACAACAAGAAATATTTGAGTAAAGGTATTTCATTTAGAAGAGGGCATTTCATCCTAGTTTCAACACTAGCTTGTGAATTCACAGTGAGGGCTTCAGAGTTTTTTGGTTTTTACATCCATCTCCTGCTATCTGCCTTTTTAATATCAGGTGCGTATATTCTGAAAAATATTGTGTTTATACAGACTTGCACTATGACCCACAAAGGTACAAATGTTGTATTCTTTAACTGTCACCAGTGATCTTTATTACTTAATCCTACAGGAATAGTGTGTTTTTACAGCTTATCTCTTTGCTGAACCAAATTAATGAAAAGATTACCCTAAAGTCAGAATACTTGGAAACACCACTGGAGAAATTTCATTTCCTCAGAATTTCATTTCTAGTAAAATTGGCTTGGTTGTACCACTCTGCAGCTGTGATTTGTGAAGTAAATGGCAAGGCTTAATGTGCTGAAAATCTGACACGTTCCCTGAGCAACAAAGGGACTGAAGGCAAATGTTACAGTATTACTAACAACACCAGTAATGCTTGTTTAAGCATTTGCTTCCTAAACAATAAAAAGCAACATTAAAAAAACCCCAGCTATCAAGCAGGCCTCTCTGCTTTTGCTTTCTCCTTTGATTATCTTTCTTCTACTATTTCTCTTATTCTCCTTTTAATTAAAAGCTCATTTGCAATCTGCAGTATCTGCTTATGAAGTTTGATATTCTCTTCAGTAGTACTTCCTTCCAGAAGCCCTTGCCCTTGAAGGTTTTCTCCTTGATACGAAGGAGATTTTTATTATTACCTACCTTGCAATATCACCTCCAGCTCTCAGTAACTACACGATGAACAAACCACAGGCAAGTGTCTACCCTGTAGACCATATAGTCTGTCCTGTGGCTTTGTGGAAAAGACACATTATTGTCAGGGGAGGGTGTTGTGTTAATTTGTTCACAGGAGTTTGAGTGGTTTTCCATTTTACTCAGTTCACTGGTAAATTCAGGCTAAGGGACCTGTGAGACCTGAAGTCCCATGGCCAAAGTGACCTGACATACAGCTTGGTTAGCTATAGAAACTCTGAGAGGAACTCCAGATATCCAGAGCCTTTGTCTCCTGGTCTAACCCCAGGGATTTATTTTCAGATTAAATGCTTCTCTGATTTCTCATTTTCTTCACTTTACATTTTCCACTTGCTTCCATTGCTTCCAAAAATAAACACTATTCACTTTAAGCAGTCTTGCTTCTCCCATGTTTTGATACGGAGGTGTTCTCCACTTCCACGTCAAGTCGTTACCTGTGATCAGTCCCAGAGGTCCTGCCCTCTGAATCCCTGCAGTGAAGTACCAAGCACTACTGAGCCAAATCTTCTTGCAACTCCTTTGGTTCTAAATTAGGTTCCCTCTCCTTCTTTCTGAACTCTTCATAACCACAATGCCTGTTTGAAGTTGCTGAAATACAAAACAAATAAAAGCATATGTTTTAAAGCACAAGAAAATAAGGTGAAGGATATGATATATAATCTTTGAGATGCACTGAGTTTCCAGGCTGAAAAGCTGCATTCAGACATAGAAACTCTTCATAGGGTTGGAGCTATGTCTCCACAGAGCAGCCATCCTGGGGACACCCAGCACCAGGCAGCATGGCTCATCCCATGCGTTGCTCTGCTCCAGAGGCACCTGTGACAGCTCATGACTGGTGGGAAAGTGACTTATAATACTTTTTATATTTTTATAAGAATAAAAGTGAGAGCTTCTTTTCTTTTTTAGCCACCAGGAGGATGTTTGAGCAAAAGGATTTGAAGGGTGGTGTTAAAGAAGAGATGGAAGCAGAAACCAAAATGTTGGCTTCTCCCATTCTGGAAAGTCTTTTCATGACATCTTCCTTTTATTTCTCTATCAATGGAGAAGTAGTTACAACACTAATGCAAACAGTAATGGAGATGGTAAGGGAGCACAAACCTGACCAAATTAGGTATTATCCTAAAAATGTTAAACCCTACATAATCAGACATCCCACAGATGTAAAAGGGCTAAATCTCCACAGCAAATCACCACCAAACACGCTGTGTGCACATGGGATTGGCTTCCAACACTCCCAGTTGCAGAATTCAAGAGCAAACTCTGGAAAAAAGATAGAAAGGCACCAGCTGGTGGTCTTCTCACTAACAGTGAAGATGGGATTTTTCCTTACTGAAGCACTGTAAGCACTGAACGCTGACAATAACAGACTGGTTTACGCTGGGCTTCCAGTACATCCTGTCAGAAACTACTTAATAATGCTGCATGTTCACCAGTGCAAGGGTCTTTCTAATATTAGCCCAACTTCTAGTTCTAATTGCTACCATCACTCCCTTTTACATTTGTAATGTGCAAAATTCTTCCCACTATTCCCAGTGACTGCACTTTTCACATGTTTTCATTTGTAATGATTACCTAAACAATCATACATGTTTAACTCTATTAATCATACCTGAAAATCTCCACCACCTTTCCCTTCACTTTTTTGCTTCTCAGGTTAGCCCTAATGATTTCATTCATTTGAAAGGATACAGTAGTATTCTACAACACATTTTTGACTGTTCTGTCCTGTAATATAAAACCACTGTATTACCTCTGTTTCTACATTGATTTCTGCATATTGAGAGATATTTCTCTCAACATATTTCTTTCCATGTGTCATGAACAAGTGGTCATTGTCCAGCCAAGGCCTTACCAGAAGTGAGGGATTGTTTTACGTGTCAGATTTGGTCTAGGTTTTATATATCCCACCATATGGTTTGCTTTTCAACAGCATCATGACACTGTTAATTTGTGTTCAATTTGTGACCTGCTAAAAGCTGCAGATCCTTATCTGTAGTACTGCTGCCTGTCTCATTGTCCATGCCCTCATAGAACAGTTTGTTTCTTCAGTCAATGGTTGAGACTTCCACCTGCCCTCATGGAACGGCAGCCTATTTACTTCAGTCCATTTATCTCCCTCTTCACTGAGATCCTTTTGAATGCTAACCCTGCCATATATTCGTAACCCTTCCTGTTTTAGACTAATATGAAAATACAGGAGGCATCTTCTCTCATTTATCCACTAAGTCTCTATTCAATAGCAGCCAAAATAAGACTGATGACTGTACAACCCCACTTGATAGGTGTGGCCAAGCTGATGGTGAAGCTGTGATTGATGTCCCCTGAGGATGGTTTCCTCAAGACCATGTCCTGGCTTTCAGTAGTTTCCCCTGGACAGTATTACGTTAGTCTGCCTATGAGCACGCCACAGAAGATAGTGCAAAAAGGCACACTGCAGTCCAGTTATAGCACATCTCATGGCTTCTTCCTTTGCCACAAAGCCATTTACATTGTCATTGAAGGAAAATAGACTGGTTTAACATGAGCTGTTCCTGATAAATCCATGTTGGCAGCTACCACTTTGTGAACTTTTAGGCACTTTCCTTAAGAGTGTACATCACCAAAATCCAGATAGTGCAATTGCCTGTATCACAGTGATAGAGAGTCAAGGGAGGACTTCCAAGACCCTTCTGTTTTCCTGCATTTATCTTCTCCATCAATATAATAACTCAAAAAGGTCCTTTGCTGCATCCCTCCTCTCTCTGTTTGAAGAGGACCAAAGTCATGCAGCTGAAAATTGTAATGTGACTACTCACTTTTCTTCGCTGAACATGCTCATCTGCATGAGGGGCACTTGTGCATTTAAGGGCATTGCTGCTTTGTGTGGAGAGACCTTTGTGTGTCACTGTTTCAGAAAAATGGCAGTCCCCACTGATCCTTTACAATGTTAATGGTTTGACTGACCACTTCATGTAGGCTGGGATTCAACCATCTGTTGCAAACTCTTTTCTGATGGCCTAGTGATACAGGTGGGAATGAGGGAACCTGAGGAGAAAGGACAGGGTAATAAAGCGTTTAGGCACATGAATGCAACAGTAAAACAAATGGGTAAATGTTGTGTGTCATTAAGAGATATCACAAATGCCTACAGAGGGCATGTGAGAAGACAAAAATGGCTGGATCTGCATGCGAAATGCAGAAGTGCAGTGACTGCACACAGCCATAACTCACATTCATATACCCCATGTTCATTTATTTGCCTACTGAAAAAAAGTTGACCCCAAATGTCTGGCCTTTATCTTTCTGAAGGGAAGAGAAACAACTCCATCTAAATCGTCATGGTCTCATGTTTCAACTCTAATGGCAAACAAACCAAAGTGAGGCTGGAGATGCTTGAGCTGCTCTCTTCATTAAACAGAGTTCTGATCTCCATAAATGCAAATGGAAGATTATATTTACATTGCAACTAGCCTGGGAAAGGCCATGGGCACACTTGTGAGGTTGTAAATTTCTCAGGCACACCTCCTGTCTTCTTCCAACTGATCACAGCACCAGAGCCACTTAAGTACCAGCGCACCAACAAGAATAAAACAGTATTGCCTCCTCCCCACTGCCATTCCCCTCTCTAAAACTTACTTTTGAAAGAGGTCATTTAAATGTGATCCTACTCCCTTAAGTGAACATTCTGTCTCTTTTTGTTTTCATACTACAGTGCTTTCGACTTCTTCCCATCATTTAGCCATTTGAGTGAAATACTGAACTGATTAATGTGGCATTTTCCACTAAACTGTTTCACAAAATGCTGTACCTTACCATGGGGTGATTTTGAATAATGTAATCTCCTTAGTATAATTAAAACTAAGTTCTGAATTTAGTACCTTTTTTCCCTGGAGACAGTCATTAAAATGTCAAGTGTTTCTTCTAGTGGAACTGCAATCCTGTTGTACAAACAAATAAAATCACCCACCGTTCCTTACAGGCAGGAGACCTTTGCCTCTATTCTTTGTTACTTCATCTTTTAACATGAGTAAATAGTGCATGAAATAATAAACAGTCTCTATGTACAAAATGACTGAGTATTTTAAAAATCTTGAAGAAAGGAAATGAGTTACCACAGGTAGTAATAGCAAGAAGCTCCTGTTTTGTTTTACTAATGATTCCTTTCAAGTCTGCCTCCTAAAATAAAGTTTAAATGCTTATTTACAAATCATACAAAATATCACATTTGCTTCCTGTGGACTTCTCAGGGCACTTTTTTGGCCTCAAAGAAAAACAGGGCTGGAGTGCCACCACCTGGAGAGCTACAGCAATCTTGTTTCTACATTTCAAGTTTCTGAGAGTTGCTTGGTGGGACTCTACAGATTAACAGCTGAGCCTTGGGCAAAACTCCAGTTAAAAGAATAGAAAATCAGTTCAAATTATGTTTGAGAAACTCCACAGGTAGGAAGATAAATTTTAAAAATTGATCACATGTATTGTTACATTCACCCCCAAAAATTAGGACTATGCATGCTATGCATCGGAGGTCAATGTATTCGCTTGCTCTCCTCTCTCACATCGCTGAGATGCTCTAAAGTGAGGACTGGCCTGTTGCTGTAACACGCAGCTCTGAGCCACATGACTATAATAACCTGTCCCAAAATGAGAAAGTATCAGGTACAACGCAACTTAACAACCATATTACTTAGCACAGTCTGACAGATTTTATAGAACCTATTTGAGATTGTTTGTACTTTTAAAACTTTGCTTTTCTTGATTTAAATGAAAATCCAGCTAGAAGTTACAGTATGCATTTAAGAAGCTGAATAAATTCCAGCTAAAAATCACTCTGTATGTGTAGGATTGGCTTCTCAACAGAATTTCATTATTTTTTATAATTGCTCTTCTTATTAAAGTTGGATGTAGAGCACATTATATTATTAGCTGGAGATAAAGATAGGATAGTTAAATATATGTTGTTAATCCTCCTAAACTGTGATGTACAAGTCATTAACATTATTATAGGAAACAGTGTATGCCTGGGCAATGAGCACAACAAGATCAAAGCTTAATATTCTCCTATCTAACTTAGGCCATCTGTGAGGTAAGCACCTAGACTAAGCTAGGCAGGTAAAATCCCTCCATGATCGCTGAGGGCAGAGAGAAACTGCTGGAGTCCTTTCTTAGTTTCCTAAGCCTGGAGCAACAAAGTACCTTCTGGAAAAGCCCATCTGTTCCCACCAACCCCAGAGACAGCCTGGAAATCCAGCTCACGGTAGATGCCTCAAGTCGGTGGCCAAGTGCCTGGGGTTTGTACCTCATCCTGTTTCTAACACCATGAAAGGACTCACATAAGTCTAATGGAAGTAATGCCTGGCTTATACACTGTTTAACAGAAACCAGATGAATGAGAGCTATCAGACACATCTTTGGAGGGAAACAGTTCTCCAACCAAATCTATAAACATGTTGTCTTTATCCCCAGCAGTGGCATATACACACAACTGCTCTGTACTTCCTACAGCTAATCCTCCTGTTTATCCCTTCACTTCCAATGCTCCTGTTATAAGATCACCAGATACTGGGGGAATTAAAATCTGACAACACCGATTACCTTAAAGCATAACAAAACTTTGTTAGTGTCTTGTAAGGACACTTGATGTTTAAGCAGTATCATTTCCTAGTTTACAAACATTTCAGTTAGAACATCAAGGCCAGACAGGGTTAGTTGTTCTTGGTAATCCACTAAAGGAAACCTATTCCTTTTGTATATGATAGAAAACAACCATAAAATTATTTTTTTCACTTATTGGACCATTACATCAAATATGCATAGTCTTCAATCTGTTAAGAAAATTTTAAGCTGAGTCTCCTTAAACTCTAAATGTTCTGAGTTTGTATATGTCCATTATTTATTAAGACTAAGAGCCACAGCATTCGGCAGTTACATGTGCACAGGCAGACAGATGAACAACAATGCTGCCACCCAGTCAGTCCAAGGCTGCCTTTGAGTGACTGTGCCACCAACACACACAAGTTTTCTGTCTGCCAAAAAAGTCAGAATTGTCAAAGGTCAGTTTTATGGGGCTTTTTCACCCTTTCTCCAGCTAGAAAATAAGTTTCTATTGTGGGAACTGTGCTGAACAGGTGGAAGATAAATTGAGACTGATCAAGGTTAACAAGTTTCACAGGCCAAGAGTTGACGAATGTGTGAGGAGGTCAGGCTGGAAAACAGCATGAGAAAGTGTACTGAGATGTGGCTGAAAACAGCCATGAGCGTGGGTGTGCCAAGTACCCTGGTTTACGTCCTGTGTGGCTTGATTGTTTTGAGAACACAAATGTATAAATGCTAACTGCGTGAGAAGAATAGGGTGGAATAGAAAATCTTGCTAATAAAGAAGCCTGGGGACAAGGGAATTGTGGATTCTCACTAATAATAAAGAAGAAGCTTGCTTTACTCAGAAAAAGGCTCAGAGTCCTTTTTCTTCCCATCTTCATTCACTGCATTCTGTGTTTTTAAATGTTTAGATAATTTTGAGGGTCTCAGTCACCATATAGTAACACCTGTGGTGTCCAAGGGCCTCTAGATGGGATGGTTCTGAGGGGTGAGTTACATGGTTACATCCGAATTCAGAAGTATCACAAAACATCCCCAAAAGCAGAACACGGTCATTTGCAGTGATGAGCTGTTACAAGAGCCCTCAATGTGCTTCTGGCCTGGACCAGCCAGCACCCTCCTGAAGATCACCTGGGCAGGTTTGGGAGTCCCAGAAGCCACCCTGGTGAGCCCCTCTACTGCTCGGCACACTCACACAGGAGCCAGCCCAGGGAGCCAGTCCTGGCACGGGCATTGCTGTCCCACACCTCTGCCCACCCAGAATGTATGGGGTGTCTGGGCTGGCAGGGTCCTTCAGGACCAGCCAAGTCAACCTGCCACCATGGGCACATCACAAGAGAACAGCCAAAGTGGGGTAGTCTACAGAAATACAGACAAAGCAGAAGGAGAGTCTCTTAATAGCAATTGTTTTCATTACCCAGCTTCATCAGATGAGTAATTAAATTATTTCATGGCATTTTGTTTAGCTGTAAAATGAGGACTACAGCATGTCATACTTACACAGCTCACGTGGAGAGCTGAGATTATTAAATAGCAGACATTTATAAAGGTATGGTATGGAAATTATGAATCTGAATTCTGGGGTAGGGAACTAGTTACTAAATGGAACATTTTCTTCTTTTTGTCTTTCAGCAGTTCAGCAACAATTTCCAGGAACACTAATGTATAGCAGGAAGGTTCAATGTAAAACGAGTCTTAAGTTTAGAAAAGACCAAACTAACAACATCACTGTCACTCCAAATTCATAAGGATGCCACTGACTGTGATGATTTAACTGTGATTGAAAATGGCCATTTGCAGTGGGTGGGAATGAAAATATTTATCATCTGAAATGGTTACACCACTTTCTCCAGCAGAATAAACCTGCTTCTTTTAGATATGTCTACCACACTAATCTGAATGAATTTCATTCTTAGATCTGTGGTAAAGTTTGTAACAGCAGATCCTGCCTATCTTTTTACAGGACTGTAAACAAGCAATTAGTCTTCTCAGTAGTTCACACACACAGGCTCACAGTATGTGAAAAAAAGTTGAAATTGCAAAACATAATACCAAAATAAAATAATGATTATTATTTTAATAAATGGACAATGTATAAAGGAACCTTGGATGCTCTTAGAGCTATTGCTAATATATTGTTATAATCACTTAGGTTACCATATAGAACGAGGAATAATATAGAAATAGAAAGAGTTATAATGTAAAAGTGTTGAAGGTAAAAATTATTGGTGCATGTGCTGTGGGTGATATACCTTTAGGTTTTGTGTTATATCAACAAGTATAATATGGTAATGTTCCTCCTAAAGGACACAGAGGAAGAGTTAGTCTTGACCTTTTTGTTTTGAGGGAAAAAAAAAAAAGAATTATGAATATTTTTATCAGAAGCACTGAAATACTCTAGAATTGGGTGGATGCATAGTCAGCTTTATGCAAAATTAATTTTTCACATTTAAAATTATGCTTATTTTACCTGTTGTTTGTTTGGGGGTTTTTTTCCCCTTTCTGTTCTTATAAATTTTTAAGCTTTTAATCTCCTGAGTCTAATTAATGGCCAGTTTGCACAGCCTGCTGGAATGAGCTATGCCATGAGGCGGCAGGAGTGATGGCAGTGCTTTTGCAGCTGGGAAAAAAAAATGTCACAACAGACATAATCCCACCCATGGCCAGACCAGGAAGCTGGATTATCACAAAATCTGTATTGGCCAGTTAGGGAGTCACTTTCTACAGAGCTTTCTTTACCACTTTGGCACTCAGCAGCTGATGTATGGTTTGGTGAATGAGTATTTATATCTCCCCCAGTTTTGAAACCTCTCTAATGAGCAAAAGATGCTTCCATCTAAGAAAATACCAAATGCTTAATTATCGTATTACTATCTTCACTGCAGTGGATGTCTGTGTTAAACTAGGGTTTTTTAAGATGGATAAAGGGAAGCAGAGATTTTTACCTCAAAAAAATCGCCCATATAATATGAAATAGTGTTTTGCTTCTTCAGTATTTTTTCCCCCTTGTTTCCTACCCTGACTGCTTTGAAAAGGTGTTACCTTTTCACATCACAGCAATGTCTGCCGTGTTATTTCCTCCACCCAAAAACACCTCCCCTGTTTCAGAGCTGAGAACATGGATGAAGAGTCCAGCATCCCTGGCCCAGAGGTCGCTGACTCGGGCTGGTGGAAACCCTCTCCTTGTTACTGCACCCACACACTGCTCTGTCTGCCTGTGCTCCTCATGCTGCCCTTGACTGCTCTCAGCTGCGCTCACTCACTCTGAGTCACCCACACAATTAGGCTTTCACCTGAGCTTAATTATTGCTCCAAGTCCTTTAATTTTAACTGGCTGCCTTTGCCCTGCCAGGCACAGATTTACCTGGGCACGGCCAAGGCCAGGCAGCTGGGCTCCCGCACCAGGCACAGGCAGGGCTGCTCGCCTGCCTCTCCTTAAATCGACATTGGCCTTTACCTGCACACAGCAGTCTTCCCGTGATATTAAGGTCGGCCTAAGCCTGTGGTACGGCTTTGGTTTGTCCTAGAAAAATTTTTATTGTGAAGTTCCATGCCATAAATCAGTGTTTAGATACTGCAGGGGTGAAAGCCATCAAAAAAATCCCTGAATTAGAATTGAATTTGACCAACTATTTTTCACACATGACCTGTTGAGGACTCAAAGCTTAAATCTATTCCTTCACTAAAGTAAACTTGCGCAGCATGTTTAAGTGTTATTTTATTATAGCACTGCTCATGACTATTTAGACTATTGACATTTAAAAATATTTCTAAATTTATTGTAGGAAAAATAACTCTGAATTTGAGAAATGAACCTCTGAATAGGAAATTTATTTTGCATTAATGTGTTAATGAAATAATGTCTTTGGCTTTAGAAAACAGTTTAATGAAGATTGAGAAAAGAAAGCTGAGTTATTTAATTGGCCTCAAAAGCTCTATAAATTGTAAGTATGACCCAGAAATACTTAAGTTCCCACTGTGTTGGTTTTTTGAGCTAAAGAAATGCTTTCAACTGTCTATAAATCTAGCTTTCCAAATGTTGAATTTAACTGTGAAAAACTTGTTTTCCTAAAAGAAATATGGAAGGGTGTCTGAAAGCTGAAATCAGTACCTCTCTCAGTTCCCACTATAGCATATCACAAGCAAGCACAAGCTTGCTTGAGTGCTTAACAACATTCCAAATATAAAACCAAAGCAAGAGGTCTGACACGTGCTTTGACATTGGGTCTGTACAAAGCTACTCAAACGGCTCTGAAATACACCCATCTTCACTCACAACAGTTTTCACTGTTTTGCCATGGCTGTGCACCATCACAACGAAGAATAGATCTTAGCCTCATAAAGCCTATTTTGATTGCAAGTGCCATCCTGTAAGAGGAAACAACTTGAAGTGCCTTTTGAACCAAATCTTTTGCTCTGCTTATGAAAAATGGTTAGATCTTGAGTTTAATTTGTATCATTCCATGTCTTTATGGTCCTATAACCCACTGGCTTACAATATATTAACTGAGGAAAAAAAAATGACCAAAAGTTCTTATACAACTAGTTTCTGGAAAAATTATTTAAAGAAACACAAGAGAAAAACTGCTTCACTTACAAAACTTAGACTTGTAGGACTGGTTTCAATTCAGAAAATAACACAGGCTTACGGGAATAAAAAAGGTTTATTTTGATATATTGTCTTTTTAACCATAGATAGGGGTTACACTAATAAAGACTAATAATTTTCAGAAGAAAATCCGATTAATAGGGTTAAACCCAAGACATACAGGTGAAATCTGGCCCAGGGGTCTATTTCCAGCCTGGGCCAGATAATGCCATATTCCTTCTCACGAAGGGGAGCCTACGAAGTAGGCAACACTGTGAACTGGGTACCAGTCCTGTAGTGTGCTCCAGCTCACCTGGTGCCAGCCATCCTTCAGCACCCACACAGCCCTCTCAGGGCAGGTGTGGAACATGCCTCCAAGCACTGGCACATGCACACAGAGCCAGAGACTGTCTGTCTGACAGCATCCCAATGCTGAGGACTGCATCACAACCCGTCACACACTGCATGGTATCTCTGATGCTGGTGAGAATTTCTGTCACCAGGACAGGGCATTCAGGACCTCATGAATCCATCTTGAAATCCTCACTGTAGATGTCAGGACTTCTGTGGGGAAAGTCCATGCTTGGGACCAGTTGCAATTCCACTGTCCAGCAGCGAAGTGCATGATTTCTGAGCCTACATGGCACAAGCACCGTTCCTCTGGATGAGTCTCCTCAAATCCCCACGTGCTTCCCTCTCCCATAGCCCATCCTTTTCTCTAACCTACTTTCAAAAGTTGTGAAATCTCACAAATCCACAGGCAGTTTCTCATCTTCTCCATACCTCATGCCACCTACCTGCTTTCCTACTGCACATCCTGCCTCTGTGATCCTTCTTCTGTAGGATGGCAAGACTGATGGTGAGGGAAATGGTAACAATAAGAGCCCAGTAAGGTCTTGATGGGTAAGAGGTCACAGATGATCCTCACAGGACAAATTTATTAATTCCTTCAGGAGCATTACAAACCTGATCATTTTTGGCCTATACCAAGAGACAAGCAATAAAGAAACCTCAAGGCAACATGTACATTACAAGCCATCATGGCAAAGTAACAGCAACAAGATGAGGCCAGAAGAGGCCAATGCCATCCCCTTAGGAATCTAGGAAACAAATTTTTCCTAAGTCAATAGCCCCACCACCTTTTCCTGAGGAGTCCAAGATATAAAATGATTTTTTTTCAGTGCTAGGAGAGGCTGCATATTGTCTACTACAGCGGAACATGTCAATAACATTAACTTATATGAGCAGTGTCAATTTGCCTTTAATAGGTCAGATACAATCAAAGGCTCCTCACCTTCACCCGAGACCAAATAAATCAAATAGAGGGCTCTTAGTCTTTGTTTAAATCCAAAGGAATAATACAGAACAGGTTTCCAGCCTTTTTCAGTTGGCAGATCCCTCTGCAATTTTCCCATGGCTTTGCATACCAATGTGAGATGCCTGGCAATAGCATTGCTTCTCTTAGTTACCTATCACAGACAAACAGAAGTTACCCAGGGACCATGGGCCCTCATCTTGGCAGGTCTTATCCCTGTCCAAGTTCAGAGAAATCAAATAGAGGAGCCTCTAGTCCTGGATTCTCCTCCAGCTTTTTCTAACAGAGGAAGCTGGCACAAAATTTCCATTTTCTAGGGTCCTAGGCAGGGCTGGAGCAAGGCTTAGTAGGCTGGTGTATTGTTGGGCAAGGTCCATCCTCCTTGGTGTTGCACTGTCAGCCAGTTCCCTCTGTGCTGGATGCCAGAGGTGTACACTCCATTGGAAAAAGGTATGTGGCCAGGGAAGGCCAATCTTCATTTTAAAGTGAAGATCTTAATGCTTTTTTAGTGTCTTCTTGCCCTGGTCAGGTCTTGCTGCTGGCCACAACCCCCGAGTTTCTACACCATGGCACCTGATCAAGTGGCTGACTCCCAAGTATGCTTCTGCACAAAACTCCTCAAAGGCAAACTAACATGCTGGTCTCCCATAGCTGCAGGAGCTCCTCCACGCACCAGGAAGGGTGACAGAATGTTACTCCTATGTGAAGACTTCACTGCACAACAGCAAGCTTTTGAACCCTGAAAGGTGGTCAGTATAGGGGTACATGGGAGGGAGGAGGAGGAGGTTAGAAAGCAAGCCCCTGCTACATCCAGGTGTCCTCACTGAGGGGGTCAGCTGACTCATGCTGGATAGATAAAATTGCAGACATGTAAAACAATCAGTGATTATGGACTAAAGCAGGAGCTGGACACAAGAAAAGATGGGTTAATTGAAGATGTTGAGAAGGAGGAGGAGGTCACTAAAACTGTGACCTCCTCCAAGTGCAGCTCTGCATGCCAGATATAGCAAAAGGAGCATTTCCCAAGAACCAAGAGAGCTATTTCACAGTCAAAAATTGAGGCAGGTCCTGTCACAGCCTCTGAGTGCCCAGCTGTGGATCCCTGGGTCAGGCATAGAAAAGCAGGCAGTATTTATTCTCCTATTTAGAAGGAAATAAGTTGTTTTGTTTTTCTTAAGGAGATCTGCCAGTGTCAATGGGGTATTACCACAGTATTCCTAAACCGTAGGTGTGACAGAAAAGAAAGGAGTCATCTGTTCTTTCTCAGAAGATACATGTCACTGTGGGAAGGATGGTGTGGTGGATTGGCCCTGGCTGGATGCCAGATGCCCTCCAAAGCCCACTCTATCACTCCCCTTCCTCAGCTGGACAGGGGGAGAAAAATATAACAAAAGGCTCATGGGTTGAGATAAGGACAGAGAGAGATCACTCACCAGTTACTGGCACAGGCAAAATAGACTCGACTTGGGGGAAAAAATAAGTTTAATTTATTACCAATCAGACAAGAGGATAATGAGAAGTAAAACCAAATCTTAAAACACCTCCCCTCAGGGGAATTTCTGCTCCAGCACCTGGAGCACCTCCTCCCCCTCCTTCTTCACTGACCTTGGTGTCTATAGAGTTGTTTCTCTCACACCTTCTCACTCCTCTCTCTCACTGCAAAGTGTGCAGCTTTTTTTTTTATTATTTGTCTAATATATTTGCTGGGTTAGCGGCACCCACAACCCTCCACAACCATATCTTGATAGTTCTTTAATACAACTTTTTCATTCTCATCAAGGAAGAGCATGGAAATAGCACTCAGTTCTGTCAGAACACAGCAAGACTTGGGGATTTTGGAATTCACTGAATTGACCAAAGTCTGAACAATGGCATGGTTTGTTGAGTTTAGATGATTTGCCAGTGGAAAAGGCCATTGCCCATGGCAGTAGAAGGTACTACACCCCAGTGGGGCAACAATCCAGTCATTCCACCCCACATCATTGAAGTCCACATATAACAGGCGGCTTTGGCAACTGTATTTGTGGCATTTACACTGTGTTTCGCTTGATGCTTTTCTCTTCCCCTTTTTGTTTCTCTGAATTATGTTATCACAGAGGCGTTACTGATGGGCTCGGCCTTGGCCAGCAGCGGGTCTGTTCTTGTAGCCGGGTGCATTGGCTGTGTCACACATGGGGGAAGCTTCTGGCAGCTTCTCAAAGAAGCCACCCCCATGTCGTCCCCCCCCACCACCAAAACCTTGCCAAGCAAACACAATACAGATTGGTTCTCCAAGCAGGAGCAATTCATAAAGAGTGGAGTTGCTTTTAAGTAACCATCAGTGATCTACCTTCTTTCTCACTCAGTTTTACTATTCCCTACAATTCAGAAATTATTTTTTTTCCCAGCAGCATTAGACAGTGAATTTAAAGCACTAGGGCTTCTCTTCAAAGCAAAGGAATACATTTGTGATTCATGCTATTAAGAAATATAAATCAAAATAAAACGGTACATTTTATTTTAAAGTGCATAACTTGAAGAAATCTTGTTCTATTAGGTGATTTTATTTGACTTTTGGTCCCATGTAGAATGAATATATTTTGGAAATGTCTGCAGTTCCCACAAGATACAGACATTCCAGAGTCAGACTCTCTGGTCCCAGGGCTGCTGTGGTTTCTGCTCACCATCAGATGGGAGTAGAGAGTCCTTGACACATCACCCGTCTAGGAGGCCTATGTACTGAACGCTTAAAGGCAAACAACACTTTTTCTAAATCCCTTTCTAGTGTCTCTGACGAATATAAGCAAGAAAAATTCTAGCTCATCCTATCCAGATTTACAGATATTTTCTTTATGCTGAGAAAAGAACATGCCTTAGGAATTAGCCCCTTCCTGTGTACTTTAAGCAACTAAACCAGTGCAGTTGACAAGTGCAGAGTGGTAAGTCTAACATTAAGTGACACTCAAATCAAATCATTTTGTTGTAATCACCAGCTCTTTCGAATTTATACCTTGTCGGTGTTTTTCACTCAGCAGCAGCCACCACTACAAGTCCCATCAAAACACCTTAAAAAACAACAGAGAACAACAGGGATGATAGTTGCATTGACTAGTCAAATTATTAATATTTCCTTCTGAGAAATAATACAAACCTAGTAATGCAGACAGTTATATTTTGGAAGTAGTAGTTCCCAAAAACCATTCACCTTAATGCATCACTGAAAACAGAAACTGCTGCAGGAGTGATGGTTTCCTTCACAAGCTAATTTTTAAGAAGTGGCTATCAGTTTGAACTAACCAAGCTACCTATACAAGGACCAAAGAACAGCAAAAAGTCTTAGGTTCTAGATTTTGCTGTTTTAAAATCCTTCAGATCAGTGTTTTCCAATCTCTCTCAAGCTACTGAGCACTGCCAACACTCAACATTTCTCAGGGAACTTCAAGGTATTGACAGGATTCTGCTGAAGTTGAAAACTAAACATCAGCTGCAGACTATTTGCCATGGTCTTCTGACTGTCACCTCACTCTGAGGTCTTGGTATCAATCATAAAAGTGGCAGAGAAGAGAGAACTCTTGGTTTTCTGTCAGGCTAGCCAAAATGACATCTGTTTCTATAAGGGTTCACAAACGAACAAAGCATGAAGCTAAACAATAAAAAGGCATTCT
This sequence comes from Caprimulgus europaeus, assembly GCA_907165065.1. Next base: position 60,240,459 of record OU015527.1, on the reverse strand, counting down.
CACAGATGTAAGTATGCTGGCTGACAATAAAGTTCTGATAAACTGAGGTAACATTTTTCGAAAAACATCTTGCTCTCCTTAATTCACACGCATCTAAGACTCATCTAAGCAAGAGTAGCAGAACATTTCATTTATTTTTTTAAAAAATTAGTTTAATTACAAAAAAAAAAAAAAAAAGGTTTTGTATTTTCCCCAGTGAGTGCACTGGGAAGTGATGGGCACTTTTAAAAGCAATGAGAGGAAACTGGGCTTGCAGGATTTTCCTGTTAGTCACACATCTGTTTTTACCAATCCCATGATGTTTCCAGGTGTTTAGCTCAGTTTTTTGTTTGAACATAGGGATGCCTAATATATGTCAAGTGACCTTATTACACTTCTTTAAGGAATCCTTCCTGCAGAGCCATGGGCTCAGCTCCTCATGCCCTGCTGCTGCTGCTTTGTGGGATTACAGACAGCTCTTTGTTATCCATGACTCACGTCATGATGGGCTAATTGTGCAAACCAAGCCAGAGTATTGTGCAGCCCATGTGGACACAGCTTAACACTCCTTTGTTCTGTGCTCGCTGCTGTCCCATCTCCTGGGCAGTCAGTGTTGCATACATACACCTTGCTTTTTGCCACAAAGTCTGCAGTTCAATTGCTAAATATGAGTGCTGAAATCACAGTACCCTACAAGTCAACGGGGGTTTTGTTACCTCCTTCAATGGGGTCAAGTTTTTGTGCATTGCTGAGTGCTTTTTCCCTATCAAGCAACAGTAGATTTGTAAATGTTGGTGTGTGTCAGCTGTCATTTTCTGGAAGTATCAATCTCTGTATTTGTGTAACTGTTATTATCACATTAAGCATAATTTCACTGTTTCAGAGACCTGCAAGTTGCTCTCTGAGACTCTGGGGCATTTGAGAGAACAGGGATGGATTCTTACTAGCACCAAAGCACCTGAGGGGCTTGGGAGAGGAAACACAGCTGGAGGGAATGAGAACAAACTTGATTTATTAATGGGTAATAGGCTTTGACCACTGACTAGTGGCCTTTAACAGAGTCCCTGGAGTCACAGGCACCATTTATTTTCAGTAAAGCTACAAAGAGTTGCTGTAGGGCTTGGCTTCTGTGTTCACCTTTCCCAGTGACAGTAGTGATGTTGTCCAATAAAAGAAGGCAAGTAGAGGATTTAAGATAAATTTTAGGTTCCTTTTTAATGAATTGTTATACGCTCATATTAAAGCTGAGTCTTGTTACTTTCAAATCAAGCATATGCTTTATACATATGAAGCTGTGGCATTCTGCTGCAGATATTGGCCTGTCCCTGTCCCCATGGAGATGCCCAATGCCCAGGGAGTGGCCTGCTTCACTGTCCCCCCATCCTGCACAGCTCCTTGGATAGCCCATATTGGTGTTTCACTGACATGACTGATGATCTGCAATGGATTATTTCATGCCAAGTACTATTTACAGAAAAATTGAGAAAATTATGGGTTAATCAAACCCCCTTACTCATGTCCTTTCTTTTTCCTTCCATAACTTGGATAACAAGTGAACAGAAAAAAAATATTCTTGGTCCTTTATTATCGCTTATCTTAAGCAGAACCTTTTGCAAAGGATTCAGGACATCCACATAACTTTCAGATGTAGAACTAGTGAACAATATTGTCAAATTCAGCTTCACAGGTTTTCAAGCTTGTTTTAAATGGGGTAGCAGTTTGACAAAGCTTCTGTGAATGCTATAAAATATGAAATTTTTAGACAGGGAAATAAAATATTTATCATTCCTTCCTCTTTACTAACAAATCACAGCAAGGAGGAAAAAGCAAGCATTTCACAGACTTATATTCTCAAAACTCAGACAGAAATAAATCTCCATGAGAAAATCTCACAAAAATTAAAAAATATTCCACTTGGAGCATTAAAAAATCTGTCAACCTACCAAGAGTTGCAGTGCACATTTTGTTTTTAGGCTTCTGAAGAATGCCTGTTGTTTAAGTTTTTACCAAGGGACTAGACCTTTCTCAAAAGAATGGATGATCTCTGAAGTAGTGTTATGCAGCACACCAGAAAAGCCAGGGTTTGACATCAGTAAAGAGGAGTAAAAGGAGACTGATTCCAGTCGCTGGCTCCCCAAGCCCTACATCATACAGTATGACAGTTTACCACTCACAAACAAAGAGAGAACCTCACTATGGCTTTTCACACGGAATCAGCACTGGGAAGTGATGTAGGGAAGCAATTTTCTTGCTCAGCTGTTGACGCCAGTTCAAGGAGGATCCATCCTACAGCTGCAGAACTCTGATGGTGATGAGTAGTGATCAAGTATGGCCCTGCTCTCCCATCTTTCTTCATGAGGAAGTAGACAGGAGAGGTGCCATGCTGGACCTTGTTCTCACCAACAAGGAGGGGCTGGTGGCGAATGTGAAGTTCATGGACAGCCTTGGCTGTAGTGGCCATGAGATGGTAGAATTCAAGATCCTTAGGGCAGTGAGGAAGGTGCACAACAAGCTCACCACCTTGGATTTCAGGAGAGCAGACTTTGACCTCTTTAGGGATCTGCTTGCTCAGGTACCATGGGATAAATTCCTGGAGGGAAGAGGGGTGCAGGACAGATGGCTTATACTCAAAGATCTCCTCTTCCAAGCCCAGTCCCAGTGAATCCCAACAAAGAGGAAGGCAAGCAAAAACAGCAGGAGGCCTGCATGGAAGGGCAGAAAGACCCTGGACAAACTTCAGATCAAAAAAGAAGCCTACAGAGTGTGGAAGGAAGGACGGGTAACCTGGGAGGAATACAGAGAAATTGTCCTACCTGTAGGAGAAGATCAGGTTCAGGACCACCTAAGGAACCTGAAGGTGCACAAGTCCATGGGACCTGATGGGATGTGTCCTGAGGAAACTGACAAATGAAGTTGCAAAACGATTACCCATCATATTTGAGAAGTCCTGGCAGTCTGGTGAAGTTCCCACAGACTGGAAAAAGGGGAACATAACCCCCATTTTTAAAAAGGGAAACAAGGAAGATCTGGGGAACTACAGGCCGGTCAGTCTCACCTCAGTGCCAAGCAAGATCATGGAGCAGATACTCCCAGAAACTATGCTAAGGCACATTCAGAATGAGAAGATGATTGGTGACAACCAGCATGGCTTCACCAAGGGCAAATCGTGCCTGACCAATCTGGTGGCCTTTTATGATGGGGTTACAACATTGGTGGACAAGGCTAAAGCAACTGATGTCATCTACCTGGACTAGTGCAAGACGTCTGACACCATCCCACCTGGCAATCTTATCTCCAAATTTGAAACATGTGGGTTTGATGGATGGACCACTTGGTGGATAAGGAACTGGCTGGATGGTCGCACTCAAAGAGTTGTGGTCAACAGCTCAGTATCCAAGTGGAGTCCCTCAAGGGTTGGTATTGGGACTGGTGCTCTTCAACATCTTTGTCAGTGACATGGACAGGGGGATTGAGCGCACTCTCAGCAAGTTTGCCGATGACACCAAGCTGAGTGGTTTGGTTGACACACTGGAGGGACAGGACGCCATCCAGAGGGACCTTGACAGGCCTGAGAGGTGGGCCTGTGCTAACCTCATGAAGTTCAGCGAGGCCAAATGCAAGGTCCTGCACCTGGGTCGGGGCACTCCCAAGCACAAATACAGGCTGGGCAATGAGGGGCTCCGAAGAGAAGGACCTGGGAGTGGTGGTGGATGAGAAGCTCAACATGAGCTGGCAATGTGCGCTTGCAGCCCAGAAGGCCAATAACCGTATCCTGGGCTGCATCAAGAGAAATGTGGCCAGCAGGTCGAGGGAGGGGATTCTCCCCCTCTACTCCACTCTCATAAAGCCCCACTTGGAGTGCTGTGTCCAGTTCTGGAGCCCCCAACACAAGAGAGACATCGACCTGTTAGAATGAGTCCAGAGGAGGCCACGAGGATGATCTGAGGGCTGGAGCACCTCTGCTATGAGGACAGGCTGAGAGAGTTGGGGCTGTTCAGCCTGGAGAAGAGAAGGCACTAGGGAGATCTTAAGGTGGCTTCCAGTACCTGAAAGGGCCTACAACAAAGCTGGGGAGGAACATTTTACAAAGGGCAGGTAGTGACAGAACTAGGGGAAATGGCTTTGAGCTGGAAGAGGATAGGTTTAGACTGGATATTAGGAGGCAATTCTTCACTGTGAGGGTGGTGAGACACTGGAACAGGTTGCCCAGAGAAGCTGTGGCTGCCCCCTCCCTGGAAGTGTTTAAGGCCAGGTTGGATGGGGCTTTGAGCAACCTGGTCTACTGGAAGGTGTCCCTGCTCATGGCAGGGGAGTTGGAACTGGATGATCTTTAAGGTTCCTTCCAACCCAAACCATTCTGTGATTCTATGATTCCAATAGACAATGCAGTCGTTCTGTTTCATGTAGTTGTTCTGGACCCTTGTAAGAAGGCGTAATACAATGAGCAGAGCTTTCCTCCCTGGACCCCCCAACCCAAAGACAGCTCCAGTCAGGGAGAAGACTTCAGCTGACTACAGTGAGTGCTGAATTAGAGGCAGGTGTGCTCAGGCACTAGGACTTCACCTCTTCTGGCTAGGGTGAATCTGGGACATCAGCCGTTCTTAATGAGTGGTTCTGTCCCAAGCAATGCACAGAACCATGCAGCAGTCTTACACTGTTACTGGAGACAGAGGGAATACAGCAATGAGCTAGGAAGGAGTGAGTTAAATTTTTTTCCACATAGGACTAAAAATTTGAGTGATAAACTCATAGTTTAATCTTCTCTCTACCACAAAACCAGTCTGTCAGACACAGTTTTGAAGATCTTTTACCTTTGTGATAAAACAGCAGTTGTTTTTTAGGCATTTGCCAAAAAGATATTGCCACCCTCTACCCCCTCTTCAGAAACTAAGTCTTCATTTTCAACAAACAAGACTCTGACTGTACCTGTGAGAACAAATCGGTTCCTTCTAAAAGATTGCCTCAACTACCAGGTAACAGCTCAGGCCAGGAGAGGCAAGAGTAGTACTCATATAGATTAGGTGTCACAGATTTCCTCTTCACTTATATTTATTCATGATTGTGGAATTTTTCCTGTATTAATCCCAAATCTGTACAGGTTTTAATTTGAACATTGCCAGAAAAAAAAAAAAGACAACACATCAGAAAAAGAGAATAAAAGACAAAAGCGAATAATCAGCTTCCTTAAAAAATGAAAAAAAAAAACTGAGGCAAGCAAGAAATAAAACTGTTTGCTGGACCATGTTATTTAAAAAGTCCTAAGAGAGCAAAAACTGTTAATTTGGCAGCAAATTTCAGTGAATCTGGATAGTAAATAAGCTTTAGATAACACTAATTATGAAGATGCTTTGAATACTACTGCTGCAGCTGCCAAAACACATTCTATAGCTCTATTCTGTGACAATATTTTTATCAAGCAATTTAAATTAATAGCATCATTTCAACAGGCTGACTTCAATGTTCATGTGGCTATATTTAAACAGATTTTGTCAAGCTTCATTTCTATAGCAAGTCAAGAATACTACAGCCTTCTGAGTGAAAAAATGGAATGCATAACAAAAACCATAATCATGGTAGAAAAGAAATACTTTTTTATTAAAAGGCACTTGGTCAATGTGGCTAGCTGAGTCGGTAGAGCATGGGACTCTTAATCCCAGGGTTGTGGGTTCAAGCCCCACATTGGGCGCCAAAAAAGGACTGTGGCAGTTTGGGTGGATTCACCCCTTTTGCTTGCAGCTTGCAGCCATACACAGCCTGCTCTGTCACCCTCCTCCCTCCCTCGCCCAGGGAGTAGGGGAGAGAATTGGAAAGAAGGGCAAGGAGACTCACGGGTTGAGATAAAAACTATTTACTGATTAAAACCACAGCAAATGGTGGGGCTGTGCTTCCACCCCTGGGGCAGTCAATTCCAGGTGTACTGAACACCCCTCCAGGTGAAAGCAAACTCTAGCCTGCACTCTGCTGCCAAAGGAATGGAGAAGAACGCCTTGGCAATGTCTATGGTGGTGTACCACTTGGCTGCCTTGGACTCCAGTCCATACTGGAGCTCTAACATATCCGGCACGGCAGCGCTCAGTGGTGGTGTGACTTCATTCAAGCCACAATAGTCCACTGTCAGTCTCCACTCCCCATTAGACTTCCACACAGGCCATATGGGGCTGTTAAAGGGAGAGCGAGTCCTGCTGATCACTCCTGGGCTCTCCAGCTGACGAATCAGTTCGTGGACGAGAATTATGGCGATATTGCCGCCGGTGCGCTGCTGTGGTAGCGATGGGAACCTGATTTTCTTCAGCCATTAGCAGTCCCACAACAAAAGGGTCCTCTGAGAGACTGGGCAAAGCAGACAGCTGTTTGATTTTCTCAGTCTCTATGGCAGCTATGCCAAAAGCCCACTGGTACCCTTTTGGGTCCTTGAAGTACTCTCTCCTGAGGTAATCTATGCCAAGGATGCACGGAGCACCCGGGCCAGTCACAATGGGGTGCTTTTGCCAGACATTCCCAGTCAGACTCATTTCAGCCTCCAACACAGTCAGCTGTTGGGAACCCCCTGTGACTCCAGAAATACAAATGGATTCTGTCCCTTTAAAGTTCGATGGTGTCAGGGTGCACTGAGCACCAGTGTCCACTAGAGCCTTATACTCTTGTGAGTCAGATGTGCCAGGCCAACGAATCCACACAGTCCAATAAACTCGCTTGTCCCTCTCCTCCACCTGGCTGGAGGCAGGGCCCCTCTAATCTTGATCAGACTGCCCATCATCATCATATGAATTTGAGCAGCTTGTGCGGGCTGGACCCCTCTTGTCTTCATTCATATCTTGTAGACAGGGATCTGAAGCCCATCTACGCTGTTTGGAGAACCGACCAGTGGAAACTGGAAAAACTTTCTTGGAAGAACCCCTTTTGTGTTTGTTTTCCTTCACAGCTCATGGACATGTGCCTCCAGGGCTGAGGTGGGTTTGCCATCCCACTTTCTCATGTCCTCTCCATGGTCACGCAGTTCAAACCACAGTGTGCCTCGTGGTGTGTGCCCTTTCTCTTGGGCAGAGAAACGCTTGTTCTTATCAGCTGAGGCCTTGTTATGTGCAGAGGAATTGGACATGTATTCCTGGAACTCTTGGGTCATTTTCTCTACAGCTGAGATGAGGGAGGAGGACAGAGTGTCTCCGTATGTCTGGAGGTGGCAAGTCATGTCATCCACCCTTGGCTCCTCTCCAGGTTTGAACTTAAGTACTGCCAGTGACTTGGCATACAATGCTGGTGCATTCTGTAGAACCTTCCGCCACATGCCTCCTGTGCACGGAACTTCATCTGGATCTTTGGGTAACTGATCATCATTCAGGTTACTATAAATCACTTCCAACACAGCTAATTCTCTCAAGCACTGCATGCCTTTCTCTATGTTATCCCACTTGCTTAGATTGCACAAAATATCATCCTTAAAGTTCAACTTTTCTTTCACACTTGACAGGAGTCACTTCCAGAGGCTGAGAGTTTGTCACTCTCTCCCAATAGCTTTGTCAATGCCACTTGCTCTGGCAATGGAACCCAATTGCTTGACTTCCCTGCCATCTAGATCCATGCTGCTGGCCCCATTGTCCCAGCACTGAAACATCCAGGTGGCAATGTGTTCACCTGGATGATGGGTGAGATCCTTTTGGATGTCTCGCAGCTCACTGAGCGATAGGGATCGGGTGACTACCTCTGGTTCTGGCTCTTCCTCAGGTTCTCATGATGGCCCTGCTTCCTCCTCATCCTTTGTTATGCAAACAGATTTCTTTGTGTATTTCCTCTTTTGTACAGGGGCAACTGATACTGGCACAGGTTTGTTGTCTGGTTTATCTGTGCTGCTTTTCACCGAGGTTTAAGCAACCTTAGCAGGTGATGAGGTTGGATGTTGTGGTGACTATTACAAGGGTTGACGTGGCCACAGTGTTGGTCGTGGGGGTTGACGTGGTCGCAGTGCTGGTTGTGGGGGTTGATGTTTCCATGGTGTCTGTTGCAGGAACTTGAGTGGCAGCACAACACTGACATCTGCACCGAACACCCATAGCAGATCTAAACAACATCACAATCTGACACACATTCAGCAATAGGGTGATGGTAGTTTGAGCATCCCAAGAGTATTCAAAATTCTCAAGAGCTTTTATAAATGATTCAGAGGAGAAGGGGAAAACAGAGGCAGGTGTCTCCTCTTTGTACGGGCTGTCCCAGGAAAAGGGATAATTGGTGAACACACCCATTATACGACTCCCAAAATGTGGGGGTGGAACTGGCTTGGTTGTGCCACCTGCCACCACTGCATACAGATACAAAATTGGTCCCACTACCCATGATTTTATCATACCAACAACCAGCACCCCACAGCACAGCACAACAAAAACCTTAGTCAACAAAACAGCATCTCTCAATCCAATCCAACACCTAGTGGTGATGAACCACGTATAAACACTGGCAAACAGCATATACAGTAAGTGAGGTGATAGAGACCACAGCTCTAAAAACACCTTTGAGATCACAGAAAACAGCGTTCCGATCAGCGCCGACCAAGTCCGAGGCCACATAATTTGTGCTTATCAGAGTTTTGTTTTAACACAGTCAGGTCAAATCTGTCTTTATCTCAACCCTTCGAGCCCCACGTTGGGCGCCAAAAAAGGACTGTGGTAGTTTGGGTGGATTCACCCCTTTTGCTTGCTGCTTGTAACCAAACACAGCCTGCTCTATCACCCTCCCCCACCTCACCCAGGGAGTAGGGGAGAGAATTGAAAAGAAGGGCAAGGAGACTCACGGGTTGAGATAAAAGCTATTTACTAATTAAAATGAAATGATAATGATAACAACAGTGATAACAGAATTATACAAATGAGTGATACACAGTGCTCACCGCCCGCTGACTGATGCCCAGCCTGTGCCAGCCAGCGATCCTGGAGTGGAGACAGTCCCAAAACCCAAACCCTGGAAGAGTGAGCCTGAGCAATCCCCGAGAGAGGTACCCCTGGAAGAGAAGTGCCCTGTCTTCCAGTCAGCCCTGGTTAACATACTGACATGATGTGATATGATCTGGAATATTTCACTGGCACATCCAAATGCCAGTTCTGGGCTTTGCTATTCACTGCACTTCTCCCTCCCAGTCCTAATGCAGCTGTGAAGCAGCCAAACACAGTGGCCTTGAGCTCCAGCAGCACCTCACAGCACCAGCACTGTTATCAACGTTCTTCTCACAATAAGTCTGAACTGAAACACTAAAAAGAAAATTAACTCTATCTTAGCAAAACCAGGACAGTCAACAAAGATTCACTGAGACACGAGCACACTGGCATATTTTTGTAATTCTTGGCCTAAAGGATATCTGCCAGGTTAAAATATTCTAACAGAATCCACATGAAACACAAAAGTCATTGCAAAAAGCCATCTGGGCAGCTTGGGCCAATTCTATATTCCATGTACCCAGAGGTTAAATTACCTCTTTATGTAGGTGCTTATCAGCAAAGCATGCGTGCAAAGCTGTACTTAGAATTTTATGTCCTCTTGTTATATAGAATAGTAACATCTATCATTTCTTCCAGTGCTCTTTTTCTTGACATGTACCAGATGATTTGGAAATTACATATATTGAGAATGATGAAAGTGAATTCCAAGTTCTTTCTGTCTCAATAGTATTTCAGCAGCTACAGGGAGGTCTGAGTTCCTTTGTGCATAAGGTTTGAAGGTTTTAGATTTTATATTTTTAAATAATAAAACATAATTTCCAAAGCTGAAGGTGATATAGCAGCATTTTTCCAAAAATGAATGAAACATCAAAAGTTATGCATTACTGACATTAATTTGCTGCTGTAATTTCTTTCACTAAGCAGTTATTTGCATCAAACCACATTGGAATAACTCAGTGGCTTCTACAATTTACTGCATGGGCTCCTACTATGGTCTAAAGAGAACACTCTCATCCTAAAATGCTCCAGAATAATGGCAGCACATCCATCTTTCTCCAGACAGTCATCCCTGGATATTTCAAAATCTGTGGACTGACATTGTAATTCCTAATTAGCTCTGACAACGGTAAATGTTCATAGTTTTTTAATATCCTACAATAAGATTGGATTTTGACTAACAATAGACCTGATGTAAAGTAGAAAAATAATCTTAAACACAGTGATGTTTTTAGTAGACTGATACTTGATTTTCACTTGCTATGAAATTGCTGTGCCCACTGAGTTGTTATCTACAGAACTTTAGAAAAAAGGGACAGGGAAGCTTTCAAAATGTTCTTCTTCCTCCGCTTTTATAGGCTCCTTCTTCCATTTTCCTCATTGTCATAGTTTAACCCTGGCTAGCAACTAAGTACCACACAGCTGCTCACTTACTCACCCGCTGATGGGATGGGGGAGAGAATCAGAAGGGTAAAAGTGAGAAAACTCATGAGTTGAGATAAAGTCAGTTTGATAGGTAAAGCAAAAGCCCTGTGTGCAAGTAAATCAAGAGAAGGAATGCATTCACTCCTTCCCATTGGCAGGCAGGTGTTCAGCCATCTCAAGGAAAGCAGGGCTCCATTATGTGCAATGGTTACCTGGGAGGACAAACACCATCACTCTGAATGTTCCTCTTTCCTTTCTCTTCCCCCAGCTTTATTTGCTAAGCGTGACATCATATGGTATGGAACACTCCTTTGGTCAGGTGGGATCAGCAGTCCTGGCTCTGTCCCCTCCCAGCTTCTTATGCACCCCTAGCCTCCTCACTGGTGGGGTGGTGTGAGAAGCAAAAAAGACTTTGATTCTGTGTAAGCGCTGCTCAGCAGTAATGAAATTATCTCTGCATTATCAATACCATTTTCAGCACAAATCCAAAACATAACCTCTTATTAGCTACTATGAAGAAAATCAACTCTATCCCAGCCAAAACCAGCACACTTGTTTGCTCTAAGCAAAGACAGTATTAAAATCAAGCTTCTCAAAACATTCTTTATTATACTTAAACAAAACATAATTTCTGGAATATAAATTCAGGGCATATTGGAGAGCTAGTTATTTAACCACATTTTATTAATTATTGTGAGACAGCTAACTAAGGGCAGAAAGCAGGAAACTGAACTTTCCAGGCTTAACTTTGAAGATTTTTTCTCCTAATATTATACAAAACAAATTAGTTTCATTCTAACAGAAACAGAAATAGACTCTTGACTATAGCAACTTCATTGTGCTGTGCTTTCAGGGAAGCTTGTCAGCAGCTGTCTGATCAACTCTGATCTTGCTTCCCACTGAAACATCAAAGATGCTTTTTGTGGCTTACCATAAAAATAAGCGCCAGACTCCAGCATGGGTTCTTTTCGGTTGTCTTCTGGGGCCAACAAACTGCAGAAATGCTGTCTGTGGAAGTGATAGAAGAGATCCAAACAGTTTCTGCAGTTTCTGTTCACCCTGTTCCAACAACTCATCTCTGCCTCTGTTGTTTCTCTTACCAAAGTTGTACTATTTAGTCTTTTACACAAGCAAATTTATCTCAAATCACGGATAGCGGCTTGAGTGACAAACTTGAAAAGTTTAATATTAGCCATCAATGGCAACAGTCCAGCTTTGTTTCTACAAACACTAGTCCAGATCTTCAACAGACCTCCAACAATGCAATCGCTCTATGGATTTGGTATCAAATTCTGTACTCAGTTAATCTGATAATGTTCACAAAGTTAATTAATCAACATTACAGAGTAAGTTTTGCTCTGATGAGAACAGAATACTTTCCACAACAAAACACCATTTTTAGAATTTCTGAAAGTCTCACAGCTTCCTTGCGTGTCTCTTAAGCAAAGAATAATTTTACTCCTACACTTAATTTGGGCAATAGTCCCAGTCCCTACTGTTGACATTCAATTCAGCCCTCCAAGAAGTCTATTAGAAACCTACTTTAGCTACAGGAGAATCACATCTCTGTTGAAAGGTCTGTTTGCAAATAATTATCTAGGATGTGACTTGTCCTCTCTGAAGGCACCATGAAGACATCAAGGCCCATTACCTGTGTGCAGAACGCTTAGAACAATACTAACTTAATACCATTAGCTTGTTCTCAAAGTGATAGGAAAGCTCTCAACATCATAGAAAATCAAAAGTTTTTTTAAAAAGATTAGTAGCATATATACTTCAAAGACCTGCTCCAACTTGCTAAAGGCCAGTAAAAAATAATTTAAGAAGGGATTATACCTTTTATTTTTTTTTCTGTGAACTTATGTGTAATCAATTTATTATTGTGGTATAATTGTCACTTGGATGGAAGAATCACATTCTGTGTTAAAAAAATGAAATATTTTATATTTTTGTGCTAATTTGTTGAAAAAGCAGTGACTGGCACTTGGCTGGTATTTGGCGAGTTGTGACAGTGATATACAAATGTGAGTGCATTTTACACTAGAGTTTGCCAAGTTCATCTACATTCTTATAAAATATTTTAAAATTAAGATCCAAAGTAAATGGCACAGATTTTAGGTACTAGTGAGCATAAATATCTTTAAGTAGACAGAATTCACTCATAAATTGCACAGACTAGTCAGTGCTGGTTTTGGTAGATTAAAAGTCAATACATCTTTTTGGTTCAGCAATCATCTTAGCTAACGTGATCCAAATACTCATGATGTCCCAAAAATATAGATACTCTGAGGGATCCTATAAATAAGTGTTCCCATGAGAAAGCTTGCACTGAAACTGATCTTGCATTTCAGTAAGGGAGCAGTTTAACACAATTCCTCTATCCCAGAGAGGACGGCTGTGAGCCGGGCTCACTGCTAAGCCCCAGTGTCATGGGGTGCTCTCCAGCGTGCCTGCCCGAAACACCACGGGCATAACTGACCGGCCCAGGAGGCTCCCTGCTCAGCCTGCTATCCTGAGCTAGAAACCTTGTGATGATTTTCTGAGGTAGGCAAGAAAAATGGCTGGCTAGCACAGGATTCTGTGTGTCCCTGTTGGGCCAGGTCCCCGAAGGACTGATATGGCAATGACTAATTTCCAGGCACCAATAATTATGCCTTGCATATGCATACCATGCTTGCTGGGAAGTAAACAAAGCAAAGCTGACGCAGCCCATCATCAGGCACGATAATAAGGCAAAACGCAAAGGGAAGAAAGGAGTGTTCTTCTGTACCCTTCACGATATTTCTTCCTATGTCTTCTAATAGCTTTTGATGTTTGGAGCTCCAAAGTACTGCTGAAACTAGAACAATTACATTCTATGAAGCTACTGCAGCTAGTTTCATTACTTCTGATTATCAAAAAGAACAACTTTAATCTTATAACATCTACTACATGTTGCAGAAAAAACTAGGGCACAGGAATATTCAGAATAAGTTTAAGCTATGAGGCAATGACAGTTTCTTCTTCATCTGTGAAAGAGGATTTCTTTTCATCTATCCAAGATGATACCCTACTGTTCAGCTTTAAAATTCAACAGCTTTTTCTTCTCAAAAAAGAATAAAACTCTCAAACCCTTCTCTTAAATATTAACCAGTAAGCAGACTGTTTTAAGGTTCTCTGTATCATCTCCTGGGAGATGCCATGTCTTCCTAAGCTACACTGTTTCCAAATATATTTGCCAAATGAACGGGGAACTGGCATCCACACACAGTAGTGGTATTTCCTCAAAATTAATCACAGCACTGGTATATGCTATCACTTTGCTCAAGTGTTGTAATTTAAACACTTCAAACTTTTAAAAAATTAGAACTAGTTAATTTTTGAAGATGCTGAATTTTTATATATTTCCTTAAACTAGTTAGAAATACATTCTATAAATCTCTTTTCTATATTCCTCATAGTCATGCCTCTTATATTAAAGCCATCACTATATCACCTCTATACTGAACAAAATTATCTGTCGTAGACCATATGAACAAGGACCCTAATTTTGCAGCACTTTGTATGAATGATCTTTCTTCCTCTTCCAGCCAATACCATCTTCTTTTCATGATTCTTGCCTGCTAGTGACACCAACATGGTGTGCAACACAGAGACAAATTGTCCTCAATTACTGCAATTACAGATTTTATAGTAATCAGAAGTCAAATCTAAGTGTTTCTTTTCAGTGTGAAAGAAATATGCTTAAGGAATGCTGATTACGAATATGTTACTGTTTTAAATTGGGCATGTGGAGAACTGCACCAATTGATTCTTCATCTCTCGTTATTCATGGAAATCACCATCAATTTTAAACATGAAACTATTGATACGGTTTGAGTTTAACTCTATACTGGAGCAAAAAGATGCTATTCAGTTTGCCAAAATTTATACTATTTTTATATTAAAGGATATGTTTTCTTTTTTTAAATTCAGTTTTTTGCTTTAATAGTGCTTAGACTTTGCCTTGCATGCACTATCAAATTCTTTAAAAGACAGAATTAGCACACTTCAAGGATTATGTTTGAATTTAAATATTTAGCACTTCTCATAAAAGTGACACACTTTCAGAAATACTATCAGTAAAATTCCACATATGGCCACAAAGCCAGCATCACTTTCTATGCATGATTACTTACTTCGTGAGAATTTTCAGACCTAATTTGAAAGAATCCATGAGAAAATCTAGAAAAATGTTTCTCCATGTACAGCTTTTAGGAACCAATTTAGGGAACTTCAGAAATGTATAATCATACAGGAAACATGTCTTTAAAAAAGTTAGGAAATCTGATTGACCCTGGGAACTACATATCTCTATCTGACTCTAAACTCCATTTTGAATGTGGCTTGTGATCCTTCCAAGGACTTAAATTTCAGAGGATAGTGTTATGTGACTAATGGATCACTGTTTTTACCATGTATCGCTAACCTGGTTAGTGGTTAACCAAGACAACTCCCATTCCAAAAAAGCATATTTTATGGTGGCCTGGCTCAAGGTAATAAAACCAATTTTCACTTTGAGTAGCTAGATTTGAGACTGAAAAATTCTCAAATGACAGGAAACAGGAATCATTGCTCTAGTCTTTAAAAATGAAGATACTGAAGAACATCACAAAACTGGACTTTTAGGAAAGTATGTATTACATTTACAATGGATTTTGACAACCACTACTGCCAGGGTCTTCAAAGGACCTTTTCTGGGCAATAGCTGGAACTGCATCACAGGGGACCCGACAGGATCCTGTCCAGAGCAACCTGGACAAGCTTCAGAAGTGAGCCCATGTGAAACTCATGAGGTTCAACAAGGCCATGAACAAGGCCCTGCACTTGGGTTGGGGCAATCCCTGGTAGTCTAGGGGATGAAGGGATTGAGAGCAGCCCTGTGAAGAAGGACTTGGGGGTACTGGGGGATGAAAAGCTGGATGTGAGCCAGCAATGTGCACTTGCAGCCCAGAAGGCCAGGAAGTGCATCAAGAGAAGCGTGGCCAGCAGGTCGTGGGAGGGGATTCTGCCCCTCTGCTCCATTCTTGTGAGACCCCACCTGCAGTACTGCATAAAGCTCTGGAGCCCTCAGCACAAGAAAGACATGGACCTGCTGAGTGAGTCCAGAGGAGGGCCATGAAAATTATCAGGGGGATGGAATATCTCTCCTGTGAGGACAGGCTGAGAGAATTGGGGTTATTCAGCCTGGAGAAGAGAAGGCTTCAGGGAGACCTTAGTGTGGCCTTTCAATCCCTAAAGAGAGCCCATGACAAAGATGGTGAAAGAATTTGTAGTAGGGTCTGTAGCAACAGGACAAGGGTAATGGTTTTAAACTAAAAGAGGATAGATTCAGACTATATATAAGGAAGAAATTATTTATAGTGAGGGTCTTTAGACATTGGCACATGTTGCCCAAAGAGATGGTAGAAGCCCCATCCCTGGAAACATTCAAAGTCAGGTTGGATGGGGCTCTGAGCAGCCTGATCTGTTGAAGATGTCCCTGTTCAGTGCAGGAGGGTTGGACTAGGTGACCTTGAGAGGTGCCTTCCAACACAAGCTATTCTATGATTCTGTGAAACCAGGAACATACAGTGCTACAGCTCCCCAACAGCAAGCTCCATTGTGCATTTGTCCAGCAAACAGAGACCCAAAGCCATCAGCCCAGTAAGTGCTGGAAAGGGAAGCTCAGCTGGTCTGTGGGAAAACTTTGAGGTGTCCTATAATCATCTTGCACAGTATGCACACTAGCCACCCCAGCAGGTCTCATGGAAAAAGCATTTCTGAGGATTTGGCAAATCACTGTGTTTCCTTAATTAATGTAAAATTGTCTAGAGAGGTAAATAATAATGTGATGTGGTATACTATTGGAAGGAATGGTTACTAGATCTCAGTCACAGTTTTTCAGGGAGGGAGAGGATCTAAATTCACGGGAAATAGTGACAGACCATAAGGAGGGCAAATGACAGAGTTGCTCCTGGGCATCACAGAAAAGGACTGGGTGACTTCTTGACAGGACACTTCAGGACACTTCAAGGCAAGGGTGAGTCTGCCACACTTCACACTGCAGAAGGGCTTGCAAGCTGAAAGAAGTGGAGGTAAGAGCTAAGAATTCATATGTACTGAATCTGTTGTCATTTACTATCATCTGTTAGGAACATATCATTAATGACAATATTTTCCAGTGTTATTACCGGTATTCCATAGATTATATGTTCTCCTAGCTAATATCAGTGGTTTTGTAAGGATTGATAAATGTCTGTACTGTACTTTGGACAGTTATGATACTATGAAAATACTAAGTACAAGTACAAACATAAAAGCAGGGGAGCATAGTATGTTATTTTACAATTATTTTTCCCTTAAATACCTAAGTCCAGGAAAAGAGTTTATAAGGACAATTCTATATGTGATAGCAGTCACAATAAAAGAAAATCAAAAAGTTGACAGCCCTGAAGTTAATAATTTACTTTTGAGATTGTTTCAACAGAAAACAAATAAAGATGTGAGAAGAAAGATAGAGTTCCTTTAAGACTTTTTTCAGAACATTTCCTAGAAAACTACACAGTCCATTTGAGGAGTAAACCAGGTGCATATAAAGATTGAGTAGTGGTAAAGATAATACCATTCTAATAAGTTCCTTCTTCTCCCTTGGGAAAAAAAAATCAAGCTGGTGATTCTTTATTCTTCGGATGACTATAGCTCCTTCTGTTACCTTCTCTGCAGTGCTCTTATGCACTCCTGTGCAACTTCCTCCGTGAATTTTACAAATCTGTTTCTGAGCCAGTTGTGCAGGTAACTTCCTGTCCTCTTCATGCCTCCTGTTATGTTAGTCACTGAGCTATGGGGTAAAGGAGGGGCTTGTAGAGCAAGATCAGAGAGCTTCTTTCAGTGGAGGAGTTACTTTTTTTTTTCCCTATCCAGTTGAAATCTGTATTTTCTACAGAAAAATGACATCATTTGGAAATACATTCCTGCTGATGTCAGCTAGTAGCAGTGACAGAAATGGAAGTCACAAAGAAAAAGTTCAAATGAGAATCAAGCTGAAGGTTTATATCCACAGAGACTGAGAAAGAATGTCAGAAAATGTGATTTGTCTGCCAGAAATGTATTTTTCAGGGAAATCTTAGATCCCAGTTTGTGCTAGAATAGAGTTACTTTTATTCTTAGTAGTTAGAATAGCTGTGTTTTAGTTTTTGTCTAAGACTTGTTATAAGAAGAATGTTGATAAAAGTACTAATGTTGTTAGTTGCTGCTGGAGCTCAAGGCCACCGTGTTTGGCTGGTTCACAACTGCATTAGGACTGGGAGGGAGAACTGCAGTAAACAGCAAAACCCCAAACTGGCATTTGGATGTGCCAATGAAATATTTCAGATCATATCACGTCATGTCAGTACATTATCCGGGGCTGACTGGCAGACGGGGGTTTTTCTCTCGGGGATCTCTCACGCTCGCTCTTCCGGGGTTTGGGTTTTGGTGCTGTCTGGGCCCTGGGATCACTGCCTGGCACAGGCTGGGCATTAGTTGGCGGATGGTGAGCAATTGCACTGTGTGTCACTCATTTGTATATTGTTATCACTGTTGTCATCATTATAATTTTATTTTAAAGAGTAAATAGTTTTTATTTCAACACATGAGTTTCCTTGTCCTTTTCCTTCCAATTCTCTCTCCTATTCCCTGGGTATAGGAGGGGGAAGGTGAGAGAGCAGGCTGTGTTTGGCTTCAAGGTGCCAGCCAAAAGGGTGAATCCACCCAAACCTCCACAGTCCTTTTTGGAGCCCAACGTGGGGCTCAAAGGGTTGAGATGAAGATAGATTTGACCCAACTATGTTAAAACAAAACTGTTTTAACTGTTTAACTGATAAGCATTAATTGTGTGGCCTCTGACTTGGTTGACACTGATGGGAACGCTGTTTTCTGTGGTCTCAAGGGTGTTTTTAGAGCTGTGGTCTGTATCACCTCACTTGCCATATATGCTGTGTGCCACTAGTTACACGTGGTTCACCACCTCTAGGCGCTGGATTGGAATGAGGGATACTGTTTTGTTGACTAAGGTTTTTGTTGTGCTGTGCTATGGGGTGCACAAAATACAGACCTACTATTGCACAATCAGTAATAGACATTTATATTTTGACCCTGGCAGCTGCCTGTGCCACAGAATCCATTTCAATGCAGCTTATTCCTTAGGAATAGGTAGGATTTCAGTATTTATCTGTGTCATCTGCCATAAAGAGCCCTGTCTCTTCCAGGGAGTTGCCCTCCTACTCATCAAATGTAAAGGAATCCATGATTTCAAACAATCTTAAAGCAGCAGTTCAGCTGAAACTGTACTGAGGTTAACATCTGCTTTGACAGGGAAGTTACCGCAGTAATTTCTTCCAATCACAAAATTTGTTTCTCATTCCTGTGTCAAAGTAAGAAGTGGTAAGACATTTGCATAGTGACTGGAAGACAGTAGGGTTATTCAGTTTTATAATTTTCACAATTTCTAAAACCTAAGAAAAGTGAACACAGTTTGACTATACCCCCTTATTTATTATATAGAAGAATAACTTACGGGCTGGCTTACACTAGAAGACAGAGCATTAATAACTTTTAGATTTTCTGGTTATTACAATAAGTTATTACAATGTCTGGGATTTCTTTTTTTTTTTTTTTTTTAGTTTAATGACAAAGCATTAGGTTTGCTGTGCTCGTAACTCGTAAGAGCTCCCTAAACATATAGCCTTTGTTATGACACTTTTAAAAATCTTTATTATGATCAATGCAAGCAACTTAATATGTCAAATGCATAGCTGATCAGAATAGTCTGAATATATCTACTGTCTTGGGTTTTGCTAGTATAGAGTTAATTTTCTACTTAGTAGTTAGAATAGCTGGGGTTTAGTTTCAATGTAAGATCTGTTATGAGAGGAATTTTGACAAAACATTCCAACAGACATCTCTGTTTAGTTTCCAAGGTGAATGGATAGGAAATGTAGTGAGATTTGCAAGGGTATAAAAGCTGATTAGTATTTTCATTTCTTTTTTCTCTGACACTAATGAATATAAAAAACATTCATGAATCCATTTGCAAGTAAATGTCTTAATTTTTCCAAGGAATCTGTCAATAAAGAGTAAACATCTATTTTAACCAAATTACTGGACAACAATTTCATTTTAATAAAATAATTTTATTTAGTAGTGATTTTTTTCTTATAAAGCAACTTTTACTATTTTTTTTTGTTTAGAAGATTCAATACAGCTGAATCAAAAGGTTGTTATATGAAAAAAGGGAACAAAAATGCAGGTGACTGCACCAAATTCTCTCTTTTAGGAGGGTAGGGTACAGTTTTAATGACCTGGACTAAAAAAATAGACTACCTCACTATTTTTACTTCATAAAAGTGTGCACCATTATACATAGGAAAGTGCTCCAGTTGCACAGTCAGGGTACTAGCAGAAGGATATCCTGTCAGAGGTCTGTGCTAGTGCTTAGAAGGAAGCTTGGGATTGCTGTATCATCACACTCGATTCAGTGCCTTCTGTCTTCCAGGATGCAGAATAAAATCCAGAGACTGTCTTCCTTTAGAATATCCTTTTAGTTTGAATTTAGGTCCTGAGCCCCTCATGATTGAGAAACTGCAAGTAGCTCTTTTTGTCTTTTTTTCACCTCTGTGTTGTATATTGAGGAATGGCATATCCAGGACTGAGTTCTATGTCCTCTGTGTGCATTACCAAGCCCAGTGCCTGCTTGGGTGTTGCCATAGCATTATGCAATGTAGTTCTAGCTAATTACAGGAGCATTACATCGGATTTGTGAAAGGACATTAAAAAGGGGTAAAATCATAAACAAGCATGTTGACAATCTACATTAATTCACATTTCAACATAAAAAAGTGCTAAACCACTGTGTGTTAAGATAAAAATACCTCAGATATGCATACCTGATTTTGTTAATACTGCATGTTAATGATGCAGAAATACATAGACAGCCATAGCGTAACTTCTAAGAACAAGTAAAGGAACTCTTCACAAGGCAGAATAGGTCTACATGACTTGCTGCGGAACGTGGTGCGAAGATGAAATGTAATTATTAGATTAAGCTACAAGGTTCAATGCATTGATACTAAAAATATTTTCATGGATAGTATGACACAGGATATTTCCTTCTGACAGAAAAGTTACATTGGATAGCAGAAGGATGTATGAAATGTGTATTTATCTCTCAACTGAATAGCCTGACTGGAATACTCTTTTACCACAAACCTTCAAGGTTTGGAGATGAGAGAGAACGGAGAAAAGAAAAAAGGAGGATGAAGACTAAACATAAACCTCCTCACTAGAGTTGTTCTGGTCTTACCTGTAGGCAATAAGAAGCTTGGACAGGTTCATCTGCTTTTGCTCATGTGTTTTCTGAAAGCAGTTTGCTATCTAGCAGGAATTCTGCTCGTGTTTCATACAACCAATAGGGAAGTATAATGAAATATGACCCCAGACAGACAGCTGTCTTGGGCCAGACACTCAGCAGCAGCAGCAGCATATGGAATGAGTAAGAGAATACACAACATGTATGTCACAGCCATCATGATCCCCCCACTGTCTACTGCAGTAAGCCCATCCAGCTTTTTTATTCTTCAGCATTTGTATTATTTTGTGACTTTTGAACTAGCGCAGGTTTTCTGGACTGCCATCTTAACCTTAGCTACATGTTATGACTGAAGCAGCCAACGTGCACAAGTACCTATGAACACAGGGAAGAGCAAAAGATACTGTCGCCGTGGCTACAAATGTACAGCTGGAGTGAAGGGCACGGTAAGTGCGGTGTGCTTTTGCCAAACATACTCTGTTTCTCTCATGTCTTCTGCTTTGAAGAGACTGGGACATATTCACAGTCTTCTCCACTTTTCGATTCTTTATCTAGAATAAAATAAATTTATTATAGTATCTAGAAATACTTCACTTTTCTGCATGCAAAAGTTCTTTTGGAGTGCAGCTCATTCTGGAATAATAAAACAATAAGTGAAATAATTTTATTTGTGTGCTTTCATTTTCTTTAGGGGTAAATTTGCTCAGTAATTAATTTTCTCCATATTTTGGTCTGACCATCCAAACCAGTACAATTGTACCAAAACTGCTCTATGTGGAGTGATGTTCTTCACAACAGCAGAGATCAGTGAGCCTCACATTTTCTTACCATCTTTGGCCTGATCATGCACCCTTATGCCAGCCCTAGGCATCCTGCTGGAAGGATTCTTCTAAGACAAGATCTAGAATTACGCTGAGAAGCCACATGGAAATAAAGTAATAAAAGTAGTTAGAATTGCAAAAACATGCAAACAGATCTCTTTAGTCCTGTTCATGCAGATGAGAGGCTTTTAGAAAACCTGACCTTCTTAGGGAGCATAGAGACAAGTGACCAGAAAAGCCATGTTATCAGAGTGCTGTGGGATGACATTGGTGACCAACAGGGTAATTATAAACTTTTCCTTAAATGCGTTCACAGAATCACAAAATAATAGTTCCACAGATTACATCTGCCATGAAGGCTGATGCCAGTAGGAAACCTGACTTTAGTAAATAGCAAAACACTATTCTGATAGCAAACACTGTTTGCACTGTTCTGATAGCAAAACACTGCTGAAGAGCAACTTAACATTTCCAGTTCTCATGATGGCATGAATATTGGTGGCTCACTAACAGCTCTATTGAGGCGGACATATGACAAGCGTGTCTGAGTTTTACAGCAACAGTTTCAGCATCTGTATTCTCTAATACAGAGATGGTTATTATACTTAGACATGTTTGTTTAAATAAGAAAACCTAAGCTTCTATGTTGTTTCTAATAAATAATTAGTTAATTATAATTCCTAAAGCTTTGTTACTCAAATGGGTCATCAGTTCGCCTGTTGAAGATAACCAGCAGGATTTGTAGACACTTAATGCAATGGAAGCTAGAATGCATTTGTGGAAGACAAAACATTAGTTATGAAGCTTTGAGTGCCAGGTTTAAAACATTTTGACTCTCAGACCAGGCAGCTACGCAAAGTTATGAATAACACAGTAATTTATTATTCAGAGGTAGTTATATGAAAATCAATTTTTATATCTAATAAAGCAGTGGGAAAGACATTAAAATATTTTATCTCTGTAACTAAGGCAGTTCTCCTCTTTTTGTAATTTTCTGATAGTACTGTACAGTGCCATTACTCTGGAAGTGCTGTGTCCAGCAGCAGGGGGTAGTTTTAGATGGTGATACAATACAAATCAAGAGATGCTTAAAAGGCAAAAGGAGCAGGAAGGGATCTGTGGGGCAGCTCAGCTGTTAATGCTTTCACAAAGATACTCAACTGGAAAGGAGAGTCTATCAGTCTAGGTGGGCAAATGGGATCTCAAACTACTGCAGATGCTTCTTGTATATTTACTGATTCTTAAGTGGCAGAAATAATCTATTATCCATTTTGAATTTTTTTTGTATACTACAACAGGTTCTGATGATGACCTGAGAAGCTACAGTATTATGGTGGCTCTGTTCTAAATTTTTTTCTATGTAATAAACATGTTGACAATTTTTTTTTAAATCCTACAAGCAACCATGTGTTGCTTTAAGCTGACTGTCGACTGCCCTGCATACACATTTAATACCAGTTGCATTCACACAACTAGAAAAATATTTCCTAAGTTGACCTTTAAAAGACACCGTTTTATATCAGTACTACAAATGTGTACTATGATTAATCATATTTGGTCACTAGTGCTGTGAAATAGTTAAAATATTTAATAATTGATGACTTTTAAGTTATCAACGAAGTAGACTGATATATCTTGTTTTTGACATCAAAATACAGTGTATTAATAATATTAATTAATATGATTATGCCTGTGTGAAACGTAAGCAGATGTTAGGGTTTGTTGAAAACTGAGTAATTCCTGCTAATATTTGAAACATAACTGATGCATGATCATTTTCCACTATTTTTGATATCTTACTAATCCAAAAGCAGCCAAGGTTTTGAACTGAATGCCAAAGTTTCAGTAATTGTATTATTTTTCTGTATTATCAAGAGCACCATGTACTCACACACTGAAAGCAGACATGCACTGCTCTGGGAATTTTGCAAACAGTATTTTAAAAATCATGAATATACTTTCTAAAAAATGGTCAGAGAAACTCTATGTTAGTGGGCCAATAAAATGGAATACATTTTTCCTGTACCTCAATTAAAAATGTGTAACTACATCTTGGACCTCAAAGCTTTTGTTCTTCTATTTAATGCTGTCTTGAATATGTACTCTCAACTGAAACTGTGGAAAGAGACATATCTTTAGAATATTAGGTAAGAAAGTCTTGGTACTCAGGAGCAAAATTTTAGATGCTTTTTCTTCAAAAAAAGCAACACGTGGTTAAAAAACCCCAACTGTTGGAGAACTTTATGTGCGTAAGAAAACTTTCTATAATGCTTTGCCATATTAAACAAATATTTGTATTTATTTACTACTACTGCGGTTCATTTTCTAGGCAGACACAAGGGATTTTCTGTCCATTGCTGACTTGCGCTATGAAAGCCTCCATGTGCATTTTATGACAATAACAAAAATCTCAGATAGCATACAACAAAATAACAATTTGGGGTCTTATTTTTATGAGTCAACTTCAAATTTGTATTTAAAGTTCAGAATATTCTTAAATTATTTGCTAGACTAAGGCCAAGGTATTTCAAAGATTTCAGGATTAACTCCAGATTGATAAATTCTGTTTTACTTTAGGGTAGCGCCTGATTTTGTAAGCACAATTTACAGTTGTGTTTATGTTTCTAAGATACACCTTCTTTACCTCAGTGGGATGATTTGTGTGTGAAGTCAATAAGCTATTTCTGCAGTGACAGGACTGAAATAATTTTCCAGAAAATTATATATAATTTACCTCTCCAATTTTTCAGTTTAACCTTTATGGAATAGACAGAGCAAATAGTATGAATAAACAAGTTATCATTTCTTACTTAACTATTTCAGAGGAGATGCTTTTCAACTACTCTGCACCTAATATTAGAATCTGAAAGTTTTTATTTTCGCATTACACAAAAACATCAGAAAAGGTTTAATCAAATTGATCACAAATATAACAGTTAAAGAGAACAAGCAATGGCTATCCTAGTCTGCCATAGGTACTTCTCCAAAACAGAGCTGAACTATAAATGGTATATCTATGCAGTAGAATTTTTGTAGTGTCATGGAATTATAGTGGGTAGAGGAAGCTTTTTTTAAAACTCAAAGTTACTTCCTGCCTAATTCTTATGTGTATCACTCATTTACATATTGTTGTTGTTGTTGTTGTTGTTGTTGTTGTTGTTGTTGTTATTATTATTATTATTATTATTATTATTATTATTATCAGCATTATTTTAAGTTTTATTTTATTTCAATTATTCAGTTCTTCTTATATCAACCTACAAGTTTCCCTACCCCCGCCCCTAATTCTCTCCCCTACCCGCTGTTGGGGGTGAGGGGGGGGTGTGTGAGTGAAGTGAGCGAACGGCTGTGTTTGGCTGCAAGCCAAGTGCTAGCCAAGTGAAACCACCACAAGGTCTAAAACATTTGTTGCATTTTGGTTTTATTTCAAAAACATCTACAGGTTAAAAAGATCATATCTGTAATTCTGTTATAATTAGAAGAGGCTTTCTTAAAGAGAATAAATAAATACCTTTCTTAAATATCTTTCAAAGATATATTTCTTCCCAGTGTCTGTCAGATATCTAAATTAAATGGACAGTGACTAAACTAAAATGCCAAAGTAGTTTTGCTGTACATATCTCGATACCCTTAATATTATAATTCCATCATAGCCATAGTAAGCAATGCCTTCAATGAATAATGCAATTCAGACCAAAGTTTCTCTGGTATAAACCAAAGGTGGGCGAGGATAAGAGAGCAAGACCCAGATCTGAAGAGTGTTAAACTTTCATTCTTTTAATTTTTCCTTAACACTTAATCAAAAGGGTGATTTAGACCAGTTAGAACCAATACAAGTAGCAACCAAGTTGTGCAAGATGGTTGTTGCTGTTTGTTTTAACTTTCTGTCAGTTACTATTGTGGCTCTTTTGTGTGAGTGTATAGAACCACAGAATGGTTTGGGTTGGAAGGGACCTTCAAAGATCATCTAGTTCCAATCCCATTGCCATGGGCAAGGACACCTTTCACTACATCAAGTTGCTCAAAGTGCCATCCAACCTGGCCTTGAGCACTCTCATGGAGTGAGCATCCACAACTTTGGGCAGCCTGTTCCAGTGTCTCACCACTCTCACTGCCAAACATTTATTCCTTATATCTAATGTAAACCAACCCACTTCAGCTTAAAAGCATTGTTCTTTGTCCTATCACAAAAGGCTCTCGTAAAGTCTCTCTCCATCTTTCCTATAAACTCACTTTGTATAGTGAAAGGCCACAATGAGCCTTCTCTTCCCCAGGCTGAACAACCCCAACTCTCTCAGCTTTTCCTCACAGGAGAGATGTTCCATCCCCCTGATCATTCTTGTGGCCCCCCCTCTGGACCTGCTCCAACAGGTCCATGTCTTTCTTGTGCTGAGGACTCCAGAGCTGGATGCAGTACTGCAGGTGAGGTCTCACCAGAGCGGAATGGAGGGGGAGAATCACATCCCTCGACCTGCTGGCCACGCTTCTTTTGATGCACACCCAGATACAATTGGCCTTCTGGGCTGCAAGTGCACATTGCCGTTTCACATCCAGCTTTTCATCCATCAGTATCCTCAAGCACTTCTCCACAGGGCTCCTCTCTTTACATGCACACAGAATCATAGAATTGTTTTGGCTGGAAAAGACTTTTAAGATCATCAAGTCCAACTGTAAAGCTAACACTGCAAGTCCACCTCTAAACTATGTCCCTAAGCACCACATCTACATGTCTTTTAAATACCTTCAGGGATGGTGACTCCACCATTTCCCTGGTCAGTCTGTTCTAATTCTTGACAAGCCATTTGGTGAAGAAGTTTTTCCTAATATCCAACCTATACCTGCCCTAGTGCTACTGGAGGCCATTCACTCTTGTCCTATCACTTGTTACTTGGGAGAAGAGACCAACACCCACCTTGCTACAGCCTCTTTTCAGATAGTTGTAAAGAGCAATTAGGTCTCCCCTCAGCCTCTTTTTCTCCAGCCTAAACAACCCCAGTTCCCTCCGCTGCCCCTCATGAAACTTACGTATGTATAGAAAGCCTATGGGAATTGGGAGTCATAATTTCTTGGCTCTGACTTGTCAGGTATCATACTATTTTCAGTATGCAACCAGCAGTGGAGGCAGGGAGAAGACGAAGTGAGGCGAAGAGGGTGGTGACAGGCTTGGTGGAGAGCACAGCTCTCAGGAGTGGTGTGGTGTCAGCTGTCATTACACATTACCCATTGGTGCATGGATTGGGGGATTATTTTTAATAGATTAGCTTTGTTGGGCAAGAAGGGGCTGAGTGTTTAGGGATATTTGTTGTGATGTCACTCAGGGTGACCTGGAAACCGTGCAGGAAGGGCAATTTTAAACTGCTAGTGGCTTCATCATGTCAGGAACTGCACTCAGAGGAGAAACCCAAGGAACAAGGGGCTTGCCTGAGGTACAGGAATCATTACAGGGAAATGGGGAACATGAAGCTTGTTTTTTTATTTAAGATGTAGAAAGGCGTTGGGCAGACATGAAGCAAGGATGGATGGATGCTGTTGACAGTGTGGCCTTCCTCGGACCTAAGAGCTGCTAAAAGGTTGGGGAGCACAAAGAATGCTTCTAAGCTGCTCGAATTGGCACACAGGAGCCGCATGAGCAGATAACAGGCAGATAAAGCTAATACATTAAAGCTTCAGAGCAGCTCAGTCACCATCTGGTGCCAAACCGGCGTGTGTGTGTGTGTGTTCCTAAATCGAGGACACGTCCAAGGGGGAGAGGCTCCCGCACGCAGCCTGCGGCTGGGACGAGACTCTTCCGGCCCGGGCTCTGGCCCGGGCCCCGGCGAGTGGGAAGGCGGCAGGGCGGCCAGAAGCAGGGCTTTCACGCCGGGCGCCGGCCTGAGGGCAGCAGGGGCGCCCATCCTTCGCCAGCCCGGCCGAGGAGCCGCGAAGGACGGCCGTGACGGAACAGCTGGGGCGCGACAGGGCTGCCAAAGGCCGCGGGGTGTAACACCGGGCGCGCCCTGACGACCAACCCAGCTGTGGACGCGCCCGAGCCGCGCGCCCCCTTCCGCCAAGGCAGGAGGAAGAGGCGGGGGGAGGCGGGGACAGCGGGAGGCTGACGACCGCTTCTGCCCCCGCCTCCCCGTGAGCCAGGCCTGCCGTGACGCCGCGGCGGGGCGCGCAGGCGCGGCAGCTCCCAGCGTCTGCTGTATCCGGCCGGCGCCTTTTCTCTCTTCCCCCTCCTCCCTCTCCTCGTCCCTCCCTCCCTCCTTCCTCCCTCCCTCCCTCCCCATCCATCCCTCCCGCTTTCCCAGAGCCGCCGCGGTCGGTGCCGCCGCCGCTGTGCGCGCCCTCCCCACCCCCTGTGCACCCGGCCAGCAGCGCCCCCGATCTCCCCGGCTGCCCCATGAAGCGATGGCGACGGCCAACTTCGGCAAGATCCAGATAGGGATCTACGTGGAGATCAAGAGGAGCGATGGTCAGTGGGGCAGGGGCGGTGGGAGGGGCGGGCCCGGCGGAGCGGCCGCAGACCCCCGGCCCGGCGCCTCCACCGCCACCCCGGTGCGCGGCGCGGCGGGGGGAGGAAGGGGGCTGCGCGCGGGGCCCATTGTGTGCGCGGGGCCGGGGAGTGGCCGGGCCTGGCGCGCGCTGCGGTTGTCAGGGGAGCGCTGGCGCTTGGCGGCGCAGGGCGGTTGCGCGGGGCGCGAGCGGCGGTGGCGGCCGCTGCTGGGGACGGGGAGGCTGCGGCGGGGGGGGCTGAGGCGGCGGGAGGAGGGCGAGGGGGGTGAAGGGGCGTTATGGTGGGCTCTTAGTGGGGGGTGTGGAGTGGCTGTGGGCGGGGGCGATGAGGGCATCTGTGGGGAGAAGATCCCGGGGGGTTTTGGCAGGGAGGTGGGAGGGCCGTGAGGGAGCGGATGAAGTGGTGGGGGGAGGAAAGGCCTTTCATGTAAAGAAGCACGAGCCGTGCTTTGAAAAAAGGGCACAACAGTGTGCCCTGACAGAGTTGTCTTTGGACACTTCCATCACTTGACAGAAAGCTTGATGTTATTATTTCAGATCTTCTTTATGATTAAAATGTAAGAAGAGTTCTTGCAATTTATGGCCATGGGTTCTTATTTCTGTGTGGGGAAGCCAGTGTTTCTGATCTTGCCCAGCATCTCCTGTCAGGAGGATGTATGGTGCTGTCTAGAAATGCACATGAATAAAGGAGGCATGTGTGACAGGTTCTGGGTGCTAACTCTTCACAGTTGTCTGGCAGGAGAAAACTGAAATGGGAAGTTCACTGGCTGAATCAATGGCAGGTCACTCATGACTTCTCTTTAATTTGAGTGGGAGTATGTCATCTGCTCTCGGCCTCTGTGAGGTCTGTGAAGCCTACTAAACTGGGGTGGGGTTCTGCTGGGATTTTCTGGAAAGTTGTTTTTTTTTTTTTCCTTCAGGGTTTGGGAGCTTACTAAAGAATAAATAGATATTTCTAAGGGAAGAAAGAACTGGAGGTCACAGGCACTGAAATTAGCCTGGTTTTGTCATGAGGCAGGAAACAAACAGCCGACAAGCTTTATGCAGCTTGTCTTTCTTGTGTTCCATCCTGTAGTTCAACCCTACAATAAAGTAATCGTTGGTGTTGACTGGACACTACACTAAACCTAACCCCTCAATTTGTGCTTAATTGCTTGTGTGTCACTTGGAGAATCTGATAGGTCTGGCAGTTATTTGCATAACTGCTGCAGATTTCTGTCTGAGGTTTCATAAAGCCTCATGGTAAACTTGTAAAACTGTTTTTCTGAGGTCTGTGTGTTCTTCTAATAAATGTTACTGTTTGGGTTGTATGCCTTCAGAAAATAAGGCATGAAAATGCTTTGCTGCTTTTTTTCTCACCTCCCCCACCCCTGTCTCTGCAGGGTTCTGCTCACTTCTAGTGTCAGAAGTGAGGACAGTAACTCTTAAGCATAACAATACTTATTTTCATTGCTGTTAATGTTTTACATATTTTGCTGTATCACTTACACATGTGATGCAGCACATTAAATATATTACACATCAGTAATATACTAAGGGAATGTTTTCACAGCAGTTGCTAATGCTGTAGGGTTTGTGTTAATTTGACCCTTGTGTGAGCAACCAGACTGCAGTGTCATGCCAGGTAGTGGGTCCTGGTTATTGTGAGGTTTGCTTGGTTTTTTGGGGGGCTGGAGAAGGAGATGTTCCAGTCTGTGTCAGACTACTGGAGCATTGTGTCATTTTCTTCCCATTGAACTGCAGAAGAAACTGGATGGAAGGGAGCGTTTTGAGAAAGGTATCGAAGGCTGTCGGCACTAGGTTGCACTGCCTCTCAGAAGGTAGGTTTCCAACCTGAGCTGTGGTTGCACAGGCAATCAGAATTGATCTAGCTGCTTCTAACAAGAGGAAGGTCTTGCTGCCTGTGCCGCTTGTCAGCTATGTTGCTCCTGCAGACTCTCCCATCCAGTGTGGCCAATGATTTTTTTCTTCTGGTGATTTAATACATTAATTGATGGTTTGATTCACTAAACACAGTAGAAAATTTTCCAATATGCTGGTTTTCTACATGATCAGTGGGTTCCAATGTCTCACAGCGGGATCTGTGTCCCCAGTGGTATGGATGTGTAGGAAATGCATGGCCAGGGTGAAATGGAGGTCTTCATGTATGATCTTCTGGTTCAGTAACGGGGAACTACCTGGATCTGCTCTACCCAGAACTGTATCCTGGGTAAAATCAGGGCTGTGTATCACACCAGCTACCCTTGGCTGAAAGCACTGTTAAAGCTGTTTGAGAAATGTTTAGAGAAAGCCGTGTGTGTGGTCTGGGCTTTTTTGCATGTTGTCTGTTGAGAGTCTTTTTTTAGAACTAAATACTGTTTTGAGAGGTATATATAGCAATTTTTAAAAATTTCCTTATTTACCTGTTCATTTGCTGAATCCAGAGAATAATAAAGTTTTATTTTGTTAATGGGATCGTTTGAAAAAAGTATGTGTTTTTTCCCATCTGTCCACCAGTTATGTTAAAGACTTTCCTGAATACAGAGTTTTATTAATTCCAAATGACTCTATTTTTCTTTGAATAAAAAGAAAGCCTCACAAAAACGCATTTTTTTGGTGAAACATGACATAGTTATACTTGTTCACTAAAACAAAATTACAAAGACATGCAAAACACAATAAATGTGAGAGGGAGACCAGAATATTCTGGAAAGAAAAGTTACATGCTCAATAATTTTGACATGTTGTAGTTAGGTTTAAGTGTTTCCTGGGAGATTTCTTATAGGACTGAATAGAAAGCAGGAGTTGTACAAATGAAAGGCATTGTTAGAAATCATGGCCAAAAACACATGAAGATCAGTGTTTGGATAAAACCCAACATTTTAGAGGACTGACGCTGCAGAGCTGCTTGCTGTGTATCTGTTTTTTCTCAGTGGGTAAACATTGGTATAAGTACTGTGTAGAGTTGCAGATGATATTTTCAGTCATAATTGGAATAACTAGTTATGTTCATGTAACGTAAGAGCGTACTAAGTGGTCAGCTGGTTTTTCTTTTTATAATAATTTCTGATACTGACATTTACTGGTTATTTCGGAATAATTTATGTATGTTGCTTGAAATATGCCTTGGTAATCTGTCTTGGGAAAAGGAAAGAACTCTTTTGTTTTAGGCTGTGAATTGCTAAGAATGGGCTGCATTTCCAGTCTTGAAAAACGTGCCTTATTACATGGAACCTTAGGGAAGTAGAGAGGGGGCCAGAAGGTACCTGTAAGACTGGCTGTCATGCTCCTGTCCAGAAGATGCTCCTTGTTGAGGTCTAAATATGGGCATTTGTCTGTTGACAAATTCCCTTTACTCAAGTAATAATAGCCCACTGGTCTATGTGTGAATGTACCCCTGTTTCTGCACTTCTTGTGCATTATCCCATTAATGATGACAAAGACCTATATAACTACTTGGAGAAAGAATATTTCACAATTTTTTCCTCATAAATTCAGTCTTTTGCTGAAATAGGATAAATCTCTTATGTTCTGCAGCTCTTTAGAAGGCCGATTGGTGTTTTTCCTTTAATTTTTAGTCCAGTTGTGTCCTGTCTATTTCATCCTCAGGCTATTCCTATTCTATTGGTCTTTGCAGATCTGAAATAGTACCTAGAAAGACAGAGAAATTAATTATATATTTGCTCATTTTGAAAGCGGGGAGGGGAGTATAATTCTGATCTCACTGTGTCAGAAATAACGTAATAGGCATGAGGAGAAGGGACATTCTTGTAACTAGAAGAGTGACTGAGAGTTGACTGAACTTCCAGGAGAGGAAAAATGCTGAATTTTTAGAGATTAATCATCAAATGGTGTCAAAAAGAAAGATAATGAGTTTGTGCCCATATATGAAAACAGGAAAGCTGTTTGAGAGAGAAAACTTAAAACTGATAAAGGAGTATAGGCTAGGTACAGTTACCACATGGAGCTTATTGCCAGAGGAGATGGAGGCTGGAAGCATAGCAGAATTTTAAGATGGATGGTAAGAATATCCACTTTTACACTTGAAATTAAAAAATACACCAGCAACTGTAAAATGTAGTTTCTGTTCTTCCTCAGTCTGTAGTTTAAATAATGTCTAGCTGACAGGAGGTAGGAAGAAATCTTGCCTGTGGCTATATCATTTTGTAATTGTCTACTTAGGAATTTTCTTCACTTGTCTCTGAAGCAGCTGGAACTGGTCATGGTCAGACATAACCCATCTAGTCCAGAAACCTACTGGCAGCTTCTCTAACCTTAGGCTTGCCAAAACATCATAGTAACTGTGTCGCCTTCAAACACAAACGAGATTCACTTTTTGTAACGGTCAGGGCTGTAGTTTTTCTCTTTAAAACCCAAGTTCTGTGAAATTGATATTTCTCAGAGTTAAGAGGTCTGTAGCACCCTCTGTTTTCTGGGTAACCCTGTATGACTATTTGATCTTTACGTGCAACTCTCAATAGCAACAAAAAATTTATAGCAGGATAGAAGGTATAACAACACTATAAAAATTCTGTTCAGGTTAGGGTACTCACCCTGTTTTACAAGCTCTTGAGAACAGATTTAAATGGTGCCGTGCTATTACCCTTTCCTTTGGTGACACACATCTATTTGTTCCCTGTGATTAAGACTTTTTTGTACCACGTTTAAATCATTTGACTCAATTACCTAATCCCTGTGTAAGCCATACGGACACAATGTGTCTTTCTCCTTCTGTAGTGGTCAGATCACACAGGATTTCGAGTCTGCTGTTGCTGGTGGAGCTAATGACTCCAACATTTATGCTTATCTGGTGTGGGTTCTCATATGGTTACATCCAGAGTTTATGGGGATTGTTCCCCATAAACGCTTCAACAGAAGTGTTGACCAGGAGGATGTGTTAAATTTTCTGTGTCCTTTTGAAATCAGTTTTTAAGCTTTTATTATCAGCTTTTATTATGCAGTAAATAGATTTTCACTGTAACTTGCAGATTCTCAGATATTTATGTAGACCTTCTGTATTTTGTATAAATAGCTTTTGAATGACAAGAGTTGAGTCCTAATCTCCAGAGAATCTTCTTATCTTTGTTCCTTAAGTGTATTTGATACAGCCTTGCATACTAGCAGTAATTTCTTTAGGCCTGTATGTAGCTACTAGAATGCCCTGGTTTTACTAGGATGGAGTTAATTTTCTTCTTGGTAGTTAGAAGAGCTGTGTTTTAGTTTCAGTGTAAGACTCGTTATGAGAAGAATGTTGATAAAAGTACTAATGTTGTTAGTTGCTGCTGGAGCTCAAGGCCACCGTGTTTGGCTGGTTCACAGCTGCATTAGGACTGGGAAGGAGAAGTGCAGTGAATAGCAAAACCCAAACTGGCATTTGGATGTGCCAATGAAATATTCCTGATCATATCATGGCATGTCAGTACATTATGTCTTGGAGATCTCTCGGGCTCGCTCTTCTGAGGTTTGGGTTTCGGGACTGTCTCTGCTCCGGGATCGCTGCCTGGCACAGGCTGGGCATCGGTCAGTGGGTGGTGAGCAATTGCACTGTGTATCACTCAATTGTATATTCTGTATTTACTGTTGTTATCATTATCATTTTATTTTAATGAGTAAATAGTTTTAATTTCAACCCATGAGTCTCCTTGCCCTTTTCCTTCCAATTCTCTCACCCAACTACCTTTGCAAGGGGCGGGGGGGGGAGGGTGAGAGAGCAGGCTGTGTTTGGCTGCAAGCTGCCAGCCAAAAGGGTGAATCCAACGTGGGGCTCGAAGGGTTGAGATAAAGACGGATTTGACGAGACTGTGTTAAAACAAAACTCTGATAAGCATTAGTTGTTTGGCCTCTGACTTGGTTGACACTGATGGGAACGCTGTTTTCTGTGGTCTCAAAGGTGGTTTTAGAGCTGTGGTCTCTATCACCTCACTTACTGTATATGCTGTGTGCCACTAGTTATACGTGGTTCACCACCTCTAGGCGCTGGATTGGAATGCGGGATGCTGTTTTGTTGACTAAGGTTTTTGTTGTGCTGTGCTGTGGGGTGCTGGTTGTTGGTATGATAAAATCATGGGTAGTGGGACCAATTTTGTATCTGTATGCAGTGGTGGCAGGTGGCACAGTGAAGCCAGCTCCATCCCCACATTTTGGGAACCCTATGATGGGCGTGGTCACCAATTATCCCTTTTCCTGGGACAGCCAATACAAAGAGGGGAATCTGCCTTTGTTTTCCCCTTCTCCTCTGAATCATTTATAAAAGCTCTTGAGAATTTAGAATACCTTTGGGATGCTCAATCGACCATCACCCTGTTGCTGAATGTGTGTCAGGTTGTGATGTTGTTTAGATCTGCTATGGGTGTTCGGTGCAGATGTCAGTGTTGTGCTGCCGCTCCAGCTCCTCTAACAGACACTGTGGCTACTTCAACACCTGCGACCAACACTGCGGCCACTTCAACCCTTGCAACAGCCACCAACTGTTCCAACCTCAGCACCTGCTAAGGTTGCTCAAACCTCGCTGAAAGGCAGCACAGATAAACCAGACAACAAACCTGTGCCAGTATCAGTTGCCCCTGTACAAAAGAGGAAATACACAAAGAAATCTGTTTGCATAACAAAGGATGAGGAGGAAGCAGGGCCATCATGAGAACCTGAGGAAGAGCCAGAACCAGAGGTAGTCACCCGATCCCTATCGCTCAGTGAGCTGTGAGACATCTGAAAAGATCTCAGCCATCATCCAGGCGAACACATTGCCACCTGGATGCTCCGATGCTCTGACAGTGGGGCCAGCAGCAAGGAAAGAGATGGCAGGGAAGCCAAGCAATTGGGTTCCATTGCCAGAGAAAGTGGCATTGACAAAGCAGTTGGGAGAGAGCTAATCTCGGCTGTGGAGAAACTGATCCAAGAGTTTCGGGAGTATGTGTTCGACTCCTCTGCACGTAACAAGGACTCAGCTGATAAGAACAAGCGTTCATCTGCCCAAGAGAAAGGGCACACACCACGAGGCACACTGTGGTTTGAGTTGTGTGACCATGGAGAGGACATGAGAAAGTGGTATGGCAAACCTACCTCAGCCCTAGAGGCACATGTCCATGAGCTGCGAAGGAAAACAAACACAAAAGGGAGTTCTTCCAAAAAAGTTGCTCCAGTTTCCAGTGGTTGGCTCCCCAAACAATGCAGATGGGCTTCAGATCCCTGTCTACAAGATATGAATGAAGACAAGAGGGGTCCACCCCACATAAGCTGCTCAAACTCATATGATGATGATGGGCAGTCTGATCAAGATTAGAGGGGCCCTGCCTCCAGCCAGGTGGAGGAGAGGGACAAGCGAGTTTATTGGACTGTGTGGATTCGTTGGCCTGGCACATCTGACCCACAAGAGTATAAGGCTCTAGTGGACACTGGTGCTCAGTGCACCCTGACACCATCGAACTTTAAAGGGACAGAATCCATTTGTATTTCTGGAGTCACAGGGGGTTCCCAACAGCTGACTGTGTTGGAGGCTGAAATGAGTCTGACTGGGAATGTCTGGCAAAAGCACCCCATTGTGACTGGCCCGGGTGCTCCGTGCATCCTTGGCATAGATTACCTCAGGAGAGGGTACTTCAGGGACCCAAAAGGGTACTGGTGGGCTTTTGGCATAGCTGCTTTGGAGACAGAGGAAATCAAACAGCTGTCTGCTCTGCCCAGTCTCTCAGAGGACCCTTTTGTGGTGGGACTGCTAATGGCTGAAGAACATCAGGTTCCCATTGCTACCACAGCAGCGCACCGGCGGCAATATCGCACCAACCGAGACTCCGTAATTCCCATCCACGAACTGATTCGTCAGCTGGAGAGCCCAGGAGTGATCAGCAGGACTCGCTCTCCCTTTAACAGCCCCATATGGCCAGTGTGGAAGTCTAATGGGGAGTGGAGACTGACAGTGGACTATTGTGGCTTGAATGAAGTCACACCACCACTGAGCGCTGCCGTGCCGGATATGTTAGAGCTCCAGTATGGACTGGAGTCCAAGGCAGCCCAGTGGTACGCCACCACAGACATTGCCAAGGCGTTCTTCTCCATTCCTTTGGCAGCAGAGTGCAGGCTAGAGTTTGCTTTCACCTGGAGGGGTGTTCAGTACACCTGGAATCGACTGCCGCAGAGGTGGAAACACAGCCCTCCGTTTGCCATGGATTGATCCAAACCACCCTGGAACAGGTGGAGCTCCAGAACACCTGCAATACATTGATGACATCATCGTGTGGGGCAACACAGCAGAAGAAGTTTTTGAGAAAGGGAAGGAGATAATCCAAATCCTTCTGAGCACAAATTTTACCAGAAAACGAAGCAAGGTCAAAGGACCTTCACCAGAGATCCAGTTTTTAGGAATAAAGTGGTAAGATGGATGTTGTCAGATCCCAATGGATGTGATCAATAAAATAACAGCTATGTCTCCACCAACTAACAAAAAGGAAGCACAAACCTTCTTAGGCGTTGTGGGTTTCTGGAGAATGCACATTTGAAATTACAGTGAGATCGTGAGCCCTCTCTACCAGGTGACCAGAGAGAAGAATGATTTCACATGGGGTGCTGAGCAACGATGAGCCTTTGAACTAATCAAACAAGGGATAGTCCATGCAGTAGCCCTTGGGCCAGTCCAGACAGGACAAGGTGTTAAAAACGTGCTCTACACTGCAGCTGGACAATGGACCAACCTGGAGCCTCTGGCAGAAAGCACCAGGGGAGACTCGAGGTCGACCCCTTGGGTTTTGGAGTTGTGGATACAGAGGATCCAGAGACCTGATACACTCCAACTGAAAAAGAGATATTGGCAGCGTATGAGGGAGTTCGAGCTGCTTCAGAAGTGATTGGTACTGAGGCACAGCTCCTCCTGGCACCCCGATTGCCTGTGCTGGGCTGGATGTTCAAAGGGAGCGTTCCCTCTACACCACGCAGCTGATGCCACATGGAGTAAGTGGGTCGTGCTGATCACACACCGAGCTCGAATAGGAAGCCCCAGTTGCCCAGGAATTTTGGAAGTGATCGTGAACGGGCCAGAACGCAAGAATTTTGGAATGTCACCTGAGGAGGAGGTGACACGAGCTGATGAGGCTCCACCCTACAGTGAACTGCCAGATAATGAAAAACAATCTGCCCTGTTCACTGATGGGTCCTGTCGTATTGTAGGAAAACATCGGAAGTGGAAAGCTGCTGAGTGGAGTCCCACCCAACGAGTCGCAGAGGCTGCTGAAGGAAAAGGTGAATTGAGCCAGTTTGCAGAGGTGAAAGCCATCCAGCTGGCCTTGGACGTGGCCAGTGTTCTACCTCTATAGGGCCTTATGGACGGTGGCAGATGCCTTATGGGGTTGGTTACAACAATGGAAACAGAGCAACTGGCAGCACAGAGGCAAACCCATCTGGGCTGCTGAAATATGGCAAGACATTGCTGCCTGGCTAGAGAGACTGGTTGTCATGTAGATGCTCATGTGCCCAAAAGTCGAGCCACTGAAGGACATCAAAACAACCAACAGGTGGATGAGACTGCTAAGATCAAAGTGTCTCAAGTAGACCTGGACTGGCAACATAAGGGTGAAAAATTTTTAGCGCACTGGGCCCATGATGCCTCAGGGCACCAAGGAAGAGATGCAGCATATAGATGGGCTCGTGATCGAGGGGTGGACTTAGCCATGGACACTATTGCACAGGTTATTCATGAATATGAAGCTTGTGCTGCGATCAAGCAAGCCAAGAGGTTAAAACCTATTTGGTATGGAGGGCGATGGTTAAAATATGAATATGGAGAGGCCTGGCAGATTGACTCTATTGTGCTCCCACAAACCCGCAGTGGTAAATGTTACATCCTCACCATGGTGGAAGCAACCACTGGGTGGTTGGACACCTATGCTGTGCCCCATGCCACTACCCGAAACACTATTCTAGGCCTTGAAAAGCAGGTCTTGTGGCAACATAGCACCCCAGACAGAACTGAGTCGGACAATGGGGCCCATTTCCGAAACAGTCTCATAGACACTTGGGCCAAAGAACATGGCATTGAGTGGGTGTGCCACATCCCCTGTCATGCACCAGCCTCTGGGAAAGTCAAACGGTGCAATGGGCTGCTGAAAACCACACTCAAAGCAATGGGTGGTGGAACTTTTAAACACTGGGACACAAATTTAGCAAAAGATACCTGGTTAATCAACACCAGGCCAATTGAGCTGGCCCTGCCCAATCAAGGCTTTTACGTACTGAAGAAGGGGATAAAGTCCCTGTGGTTTGTGTTAAAAATTTGCTCAGGAAAACAGTCTGGGTTATTCATGCCTTGGGTAAAGGCAAACCCATTCGTGGGATTGCTTTTGCTCAGGGACCTGGGTGTACTTGGTGGGTGATGCAGAAAGATGGGGAAGTCCGATGTGTACCTCAAGGAGATTTGATTTTGGGAGAAAATAGCCAATTAATTGCTATATCATCATTACTATGGTTGTTGTGTATTATACTAACATCTTTGTATTGAGAATCTCCCCAGTTTAATGCAGACTGAACTCTGATGGAACCAGAGCTGGTGCCCCACAACGTCTTCGCGATCAACATCTTCAACCTGCAGACCCCGAGCACAGACCACACCAGATACACCAACTACAAGCTCCAGATGCAGTATGCAACGGAGACTACACACCATCCTCCTTCTGTACCCCACATCACCTGCTTCAGTGACTGTGCAAATTCTGCATCATCTCTCTTGCCTTGAAAGACTGTCACGACAGACAGAACCCAAGGTTATGGACTAAATGAACTAAATGACATTTTGAGGAAAAATGGTCCATAAACTAGGGGAATGATATTTGTGTGTATATGTGTATATAGATAGAAACTGAGCATGACGTAAATGGTATGGAATAAGGGGTGGATACTTGTCCTGGTTTTGCTAGGATAGAGTTAATTTTCTTCTTAGTAGTTAGAATAGCTGTATTTTGGTTTCAGTGTAAGACTCGTTATGAGAAGAACGTTGATAAAAGTACTAATGTTGTTAGTTGCTGCTGGAGCTCAAGGCCACCGTGTTTGGCTGGTTCACAGCTGCATTAGGACTGGTAGGGAGAAGTGCAGTGAATAGCAAAGCCCAGAACTGGCATTTGGATGTGCCAGTGAAATATTCCAGACCATATCCCATCATGTCAGTACATTATCCCCGGCTGACCGGCAGACGGGGGTATTTTCTCAGGGATCACTTGGGCTCTCGCTCTTCCGGGGTTTGGTTTTTCGGGACTGTCTGGGCCCCGGGATCGCTGCCTGGCACAGGCTGGGCATCGGTCAGTGGGTGGTGAGCAATTGCACTGTGTATCACTCATTTGTATATTCTGTTATCACTATTGTTTTATCATTTTATTTTAATGAATAAATAGTTTTTATTTCAACCCATGAGTTTCCTTGCCCTTTTCTTTCCAATTCTCTCACCCAACTCCCTTTGCAAGGCCGGGGGGGAGGGTGAGAGAGCAGTCTGTGTTTGGCTGCAAGGTGCCAGCCAAAAGGGTCAATCCACCCAAACCTCCACATAGGGTTACACTGCTTGTATTGCATGTTTTTGCATCCCCCTCTAATCATATTGTGGAGGAATCTGTTCTTTTTCTGTTACTGCTCTTTCCACCTGATGCCTAGGTTGGCCTGTTGCCTCGGTGCAGTTCTGCTTGTCTTTTCTTCTTATGGCTTTATGAATGGAAGACTTTGCCATGCTGCAAAGTCTTCCGGCACCAAGCATGACTTCCCACCTTGTTGAGGAGCGAAGAGACGATAAATAGGTGGGAAGTGGTCATGCCTGACTGAAGAGTAATGTCATTGCAAAAGTATCTCTTTGTATTTGCTCTAGAAGATAAATTAGCCTTTTAAGTTATTTTAATACATATTACTACTTACAGTGTGAGCTCCTTTCCTGGGGCACAAAGTCTGTAGCATATTTGTTGACTTCACCTGTGAAATGTGCCACTGTAGTTTTTTTGTGCTTGAGGAATAAGTAACAAAATGGAGTAAATTAGCTTGTTTTTAAGTTCTTCCTTTGTAAATGTTTACTGCTTATGTCATGAAGTGTGATTTATTTTTTAAAAAACTTTCTTTCCCATTTTATTGTTTGTTGGATTATCTTCCTCACCATACTGTATGACTGGATTTGGGATCAGGATGAGAATGCTGTGGTCAGTGCATGGTGAACACTAAAATGTGGTGTTCACTGTAAATGTTCACTGTATGTTTAGTCTGTTCTGGAAGATAATTCAATGACTTTTGATACATTAAAAGTTTAAGTTAATTTTTCAGAGTTAAGTTAAATTTCTGAGGTAATGCAAAAAGTAAGATACAGAAGTACACAGTAAGGACTACCAAGCAAAAATGTATTACAGCTCCATAAAAACATTCTACCCTATATCTGGAAATACACACATTTTTTTTTGTTATATCTATTCATAAAACACTAACAAGCTTTCGGGTTTATGAACAATTCTTTTTGCTTTCTTGAAAGCTTATGTATGTTTTCCAATTTTACCACTTGTGTCTTTTCAGAAGTCTTTATGTTTTTGGAGGGAATAGTTACAGTTCCTTCTGATGTAATTTTAAAAATTTGTTTGCAGTTGTGTATTCCAAACCTCTGGGTTTTACTATGACTTGGTATTTGTGGTTTTATTTAAATTGTTCTCAATACTGAACTGAGCATGGACACTTAAACAACTGTTCTTAGCTATATTGTCTGGATCAATTTTTCCTGGGTTTTGTTAGGGATTTTGATACTTGCATAAAACTGTTAGACACTCATCATAATTAAGTTAGCCACAGTTAATTTGGGTATTGGTGTGATTCCACAGCTGTTTGAGATGTTTAACTCTGGGCTGCTTTTGTCTGTCCACTGCATTGGTGTTAGTTTTTAGTTAGATGTGTTGTAGGGAAGTGAGGGAAGGAGGGCAGGGAACTAAAACTGTGGTAATCCAGGTGTAGGTTGTCTTAAACTGCTGATAGCTATATCCTCAAACCTGTTCCTGTTGTGTATGTACAGGCACATGTGCTGCTGTTTCTTTTTCTGTCCTCATTCCATTCCTTAAAATATTCACAGTATTATGTGCTGTTTGAATACTATTTTTTAATTTTCACTCAAATGATTAAAAAGCTTATAGTTTCCTGTAGTGTTCCCAATATAGAAGTAGAGAGGTGATTGATGTGATTTTCCTATACCTTTGACCTCTGTAAAGGGACACTTTGAATTCTGTAGTAAGTGTTCAGCTATGAGACAGTACTGACAGCGTCTGATACCTTGGAAATGCATTTTGTTCATGCTTCCGGAAGCGATCATGATAAACAGGTCAGTTGTGGCTTACAGCATCCATTACCCATTGATTTACTAGAAGTCAGTGAAGTACACCTCCCATGTTAAATGCTTTTCTCTGGTGGAGCCACCACTGGAGGTGGAACAGGGGGCTAGATATTCTTCTCTTGTGCTGCTGTCTTCCAAGTCTGGTAATCATTCCTGGGAAAGAGAGCAGCCACAGGTAGCAGTTCTCTGGGAGGTTGTTACACAGATGGCATTGCCATTTCCCTCTTAAAAAGTGCTCTCTGGAGTTAATTTTGCTGTCTTTGAATTTGGTAATTGCTAAATATGTAAAACTAGATTTTTACATCTGTTAGACAAAAGGTGATAAAGCTGTGTGGAAAAAATTGCATTAGAATTACCTTTCTGGAAAAGAGAATGAATTTATCAGGCTTATGCTTATTAGTCTGTGCAGTGCACTGAATCATTTACCTGAGCAGAACATGCCTGGAAGACTTTTGATAACTCTACTATTACAGTCTAAATTAACTTGTTTCATGTTGCTAGGAACCCAAGTTAATTTTAGAATTGCTAAGTTAAAAGGAGCAGGTAGAGGTTCTTGACAGTGGCTGTACAACTGTGTGTCTAATCAAAACTTTAAGTGACATTTTTAAAAAAGTGAATTATCAGTTAGATTTAGTAATTTAGCCACTTGATGAATTTTGTCTTTTTTTTTTTTTTGAATGGGGTATTGTTTATCAACACTGATTTTGATCTTACATTTGACTCTTGAGAAAGATGAAAGGAGATTTTGCGGCTTAAAGCTTGGTTTTTTTATTTTGCTATATCTGTCATATGCTTTCAGTACAGCTTACTGTTTTTACCTAGCACCAGTTCTGGTTGCATCAGGCATAAGCAGCTTTGAAATTTCCCAAACTTGTAAAAGGGAACAGTCTGCTGCATTCTTTGCCACTTCTGCTACTGACCGCAGAACTAACTGTCCAACCCCAAGCAGTAAAAAGTGACTTCAGGTAATTGCAGATAACAAAAAAGCTTTTACTTTGGTTTCATTTTTATGACTGGGTGGCCATGCTTTTCACATGGGGGAATGTTACTTGCTTTCAAGTTATCAGTAATCCCATTGAAGCTTTGTCAAGTGCAAGTTTGAGTTTCTCCTGTCTCCCATCAGGCACTGACAGCTCTGTGTAATCTCAGTTATCAGAAGTGTGAATATCTTCAGTCTCTTCTGTTACTTACAGGACAGTATGTTAAGAGTTGGCTTCAATGGATGAACACAGTGAATGTGTGAGTGGAGGGAGGTGGAGCGTGAGTTTTATTTAAAACTTTCTCTTTACAAGTAAGGTGCGTAGCATACCTGTGCCCTTGCAGGGTTTGGCTCTAGAATTTTTGTTGCAAGGTGCTGCACATTTTGTAATCACTAAAATGTGTTGCTGTCCCCTTGTCACTGAACTACATATTCAGTTTGAGGTGCATTTCTGACCGATCTGTAAAAGCGTTTGCTAGAGATGCAGGCATGCATAATGCTACGGTGATGAGGATCTCTGGCTCTAGAAAGAGGGCAGTGGAAATGAATTCAGTTTGAAAAGCACGTGCACATTTAGATTTCGGAATACTCCCAAGTTTGCGGTTCAGTTTTGGGTTATGTTTGCATATTCTTCTGCACTTTCATGAACTGAGCTTCCCAGTTTATTTTGACATTTTAATAGGATAGTAATTCAGGTGGTGATGAATGAGGTGAATATAAATCACAGCCTGATGTCTTTTTTAAGTTACAATAAGCTTTCATCAAATACAGAGAATTGAAATATTACTTAAAGTTTTCTTGATGGTTTGAGCTTTTGGAATCTTATTAAGACAAAGGAAAAATGCAGGCTTTAAACACGTCTGAGAGTAAAAGCCTCTGTTTTTTAACCAGGAATAACAGTTGGCAGCTCTGTGATAAATTTAAGTACTAAATGTAATATTGTAAAGTAAGGGAAATGGGGGGGGGAAAAAAAAGGCAACCAAAAACCAAACCCAAACAACAAAACCTTATTTGACAGGGGTGGGTCATAACGGCAAATGGTACCTTTTGAAAGCATCTATAGAAGGTGCTGGTAGAAATTTTCTGTGTGATACAAGAAGCTATTGTTTCTAGGCAGCTACTGTCATCTTCAGAGAAAGGAGAGAAAATCATGGAAAGGAGGTCTCTGCCATTTATTCAAGCAACAAAATGAGAAAGGGAGAAGGGAGAGAGAAGACTGTCCAAGTAATATCAATCTTCTGACAGGGCATATTCACCACAGTATTTGAACCCACTACAGTCTTAAATCCTATTGCTAAAAAAATTTCAACAACCATTAAAACCCAGTGCTGCTTGAAAGAGATCCTTTACTGAATCTATTTTTGCTCTTATGTACCATAGCTGCATTGAATTTATACTGAACACAGAGGACTTTGATCTATAAAAGTATATAGCAAAGTATTCTGGAGAGGAACTTTCAGAAGCAGTTTTAAAAGATTTTAAAGAAGCTGCCTGGAAAATTGTTCTAAAAGACTCAAAGGAACTGCTGACTAAATGTGCAAAAAGATGTCAAATTATGTTGGTTTACAAAACTAAAAAAGTATATATAAGGCATTGAACTATTCCTGCTACTTATTCACAGGTTATCAACTCATAGGAAAGATGTGAATGTCATTACCAGGAATTGAATGAAAACCTTCACTTACACAGCGGCAGTAAAAGAAAAGTGTGACAGAGGAGAGAAAATACTATCATGGCATACATTAGCATCTTGGTCTCATTTGAATAAATTTTTCAGCTCCGATTGCTTAATCTTCCTTAAATCTGAGAACTGGAGGGGCTTCATCTGGGCCGTGAACACAACCACTAGGTGTTGGAAACCCTCTCAGAAATGTTGAAAACAGGTGGATTATTTTGGTTTGATCTTTTTTTTGCAGTTTGGAAGAGAGGTTGCTATGTGAATATATGACAAAATGAAGATTAATTTTATGAAAAGCGAATGAAAACATCTTTTCCCCCCTCTTGATTTATAAGGCTTTTGCTGGAATTGGAGAACATTATTCTTTTTTTAAAGCTTGCTAAGTGTTTCTGCCTTTTTGGAGATTCCTCTGTCTCCTTAAAGTATGGTCACCACTACCATAAGAAGTACCCCAATGGATCAGATCAACGGTTCATTGTCCTGGTTTTGTCCCAAAAGCTGTAGGAGAGGCTATTTAGGGAAAGCAGGTCAGCCTTACAACTTGCAGTCTTTGTCTTCCCCCAGTATTCAGAATTATATCTGGGGTATTAGAAGTATAACTCTGCCTACTTCTATTAAATATCAATATATAGACCTATTATCTGTGAATTTATTGAATACCTTTCTGACCCAGCTTACACTGTCTGCCTTCACAACCTCTTGTGGAAGCAAGATCAGGA
This sequence comes from Caprimulgus europaeus, assembly GCA_907165065.1. The sequence continues at coordinate 60,195,797 of OU015527.1, read as the reverse complement.
AGTTCCCTGTTTGCTGCATAAAAAGTATGTTACTACCTTTATGTGCCTGAAACCAGTGTGCCTTCAGAAACTGCTCCCAGCTTTAGCATTGCAGGATTTGGTGAATCACAGTTTCCACTCATTTTGTCCTTTATGTTTGTAAAGTGCAATCAAATCCACCTGCACTGTTTTCCTCAAAAATGAGCAATCTCATCTACCTTAAAGTCTTCATTCTCTTTGTCTTCTTAGTTGTCCTTCTCTTTACCTCCTCTAATTCAGCAACATCTTTTTTAAAGTGTGAAGACTAGTGCCACAGTACTTGAGATGTGGATGTACCAAAGTTTTATTTATAGTTTGACAATTACACTTCCATTCTCTAGTTTCCTGAGATGACCAATGTTTTACTGACCTTTTTTTTTTTTTGGTTTGTTGCAGCTGCATGTTAAGTCAATCTTTTTAGAGAACTGTGTTAATTTAAGAGTCTCTTACTTGAGTTGTAACTTTGGTTCTTTCTCTACTGCATTACTTTTCTTTTGTCTATGTTGGAGCTCATCTGCCACCTTCTTTGGTACTCCCTTATTTTTGTGAGGCCCTTTTGAAGTCATGGCATCTGACTACCCAAAAAGCTGCCTTGCCAAAGTATCAGACCCCAGATTTAGTGTAATTCAGAATGAACACCAGGTTGGAAGATAATGTGTAAGTTTCTAGCTAATGTTCATTAAAGAAAACAGTGCTTCACTTTCCCAGTCTCCTCCTTCATTAGCACTTGTTTGCATGTAATCTTGTATGCAAGATTAAAGTATTTCACAGTTTGGACTGTCCTGATTGTTAATTTTTCTTGCACCTCATTTTAATCTAGCATCCTGGTACCATGATGATTCTTATTGCATGTGTGCTAGTTCACTTGCAGGCTCCCATCTGGAGTGAACCAGATGACCTGCCTCCTACAGGAAACCTAAACTTCTTTGACTGGTTCTTGAGGAGAGACTTGAACTGTGTCATTTTGACTATCACTGCTTGGACAGTCCTTCTGCATTTTAGTAAGCTCCACACTTTTATATTCTTGTCTACATCCCTGGGCATATTTACAACAGCCTGCTCCTGTTCATGCCCTAAAAGCATCATAGTGGGAGGCTGCAATGCAGTTTTCTTGCTTTTGTGTGGGTCAAAGTGAATTACCATAAAAAAAAAAAATTAAGAGGTCCTAGGGATCTAGGCCTGCCCTGTGGGACCACAGGATACACCTTTACAGGCATTTCAGTTCAGATCAAGAATGGACTTTGGACATGTGTCTTCTGATCATCCCTTATGTCCTCATGCTATGCTTTAGTTTGCTTTGAAAGTGGCCTTGGAGCAGATTAAATTCCATTTGAGTGAAATTTAGCTGGAGAGTCTACTCCAGATATGTACATGGTGCATTCCAACAAAGGGTGTTCAGTCTGTGGCACTAGACCCCCCAGTCTCCTCCAAAACACATGATATGAATGTCTGATCCCCAGCATCACCTGCTTCACTCTGCAGGTCTGCTCCTGTTGCAGTGCGCTACTCGTTACTATAGGAGGCACAGCTGAGAGACCTGGATTGAGCACTGAGTGCTGTTGTTGTGAGTGATGTGCTATGAAAGGTGCTGTCCCAGGGGTGCTGTAGACATAAACCTACCTGTACTAGTTGTCTTGGGGTTTCTGTCCATGGTGTGGTCTGGAAAAAAGACATGGAGGTGATCTCCAGGACTTGAGGTTTTCCTGTTACAACCTAGTACTGCCTGCTGCTGGAGAATGAGAAGATTGGTCATGGGTTATGCCATGTTTTGGTAAGAGCATGACACAGTCTAATTTGACAGCAAGTGATAGATCCTCATAGGAGTTCATAGAATCATTAAGGTTGGAAAAGACCTCTAAGATCATCAAGTCCAACTGTCCTCCCCTGCCCATCAGAATAAAGAGAGAGCACTGTGGTACTCTGACAACAAAACCACCATAATTGAATAAAAGTATTTTAGGTCATGGAACAGTCGTCCATCACATCAGCATCAATTTTGGGAGAGATTACAGCTCATCCTGCTTGATTTAGCACTAAAATTAGGGGAGAAATTGCAAATCTATATTCCTGCAAGTATTCCAGGAGTGTACAGTGCTTTAACTAAAAGTAGTAGCAAAAAGTGGAGGACAGATGCTGAAGTGCTTCTAGTCTCTTGTGTCCCAAACTAGTGTCCTAGAGGTGGTGCAGGCAAATGCAGCACTGAATCTTGGAGCTGAGAACAGGGTGATCTGACCTGAGCTTGGCCCTGCTGGGGTGTTAGTGTGGGGGAGGCTTTGTGCAGCATTACTGGTATCAACCTGTTATGAAGGTCAGCCGTAAGTTTCTTGGAATTTCAGTAAAATGTTTCATAGAGTATGAAAAAGGATTCAGGTGAAGTTTAATACAAGAACAGTAATGTATTTTAAGACAGGTGATGATAGTGTTGCCTAATAATTTCTACTTAATAGTGTCCTTCTGGGATCAGTTTTGTGACTGGCTGGCTGTTTTTCCCATCCATTACAGTTATTAATTTCTGGTCATAACACAGAAAGGAACATTGTTCTTGGGAGACTTCATTACTATGCTGGAGTGGGAGTATCATCTCTGTGGAGATGTGTATCTTGCAGGAAGATTTGGAAGTATGGAATGAAACAACTGGGGTAAAACCTGGCACAAAGTAATGTGCTTTTGCTGTAAGTTGGGAGATTAAATAAACTGTAAATGACAGGAGAAAAACTGTGATATTCTAGTTAATAATAAAATAAGCGTGGACTACCAGGATGAAGTGACAAGGGGAAAAGTGAGTGCATTTTCAGAATTACTGTTATTTGGCAGTGAGTGCTTCGGTGGAAAGCAGTCTGGACCTCCCGCAGGATATTGCACCTCATCCTGGTTGACAGTGTTAAAAAAGAAGATCCTCCTGAAAGACTAAAACAGGCAGAGATAGGCTCACTGTTCTTGTTCAAGTGTGTTTGTGTAAGCTATGAAAGAGAGCACAGAGTACTAAAAAACTGTGAACACATCTAATCTGTAAAAAAGTTTGTAATATGTTGACAGCAAGGTACTAGTGCAGCTTTCTGGGTGAATAGCAAAGGCAGGCCACTTAATAACATGAAGGTGAAATATGTTCAGTTTATTGAAGAGTTTCTAGGGGACTTAGATTAGTATGTAGCAGATATGATTGGACAGGTGCTTCCTTCCAAATATCTTTTTCAGTGGCTAAAATCTATGTGGAGAACTCATGCTCTCTTAAAACTTATACGATGACTGGCACAGTACGGCTGAGATAACTTGCTGATAAATACCTAAATATCAGTACATCTGTTAGACATTGTGATATGGTGCCTCTTTGTGAGCTGAGCTGCTTTAGAAACAAGTCTCTCTTGCTCTGACACTGACACTTACAAAGGCAATATGTAGCTGTAGCTTCTGAATGCTGTGGTTGTGAGATACTCTTGATAACCTTTTGTGAAACCAGTGGGGTCACTGCCTTTGATTTCACTGGCAATTGAGGCTTCTGAAAGCAAATAAAGAGAAGATATTTTAGGAGGAGCTCACTAATGTGAAATAATGCCCTTTCAATGTGCTTAAAAGAGTATTAGCTCTCCACCCCCAGAAAAAACTGAACCTACCTTGAAGGGAAGTAAAAAAATAAAGTGTTCCTCTAACTTGGGAAACCACAGGAAACTTGTTTTGAGTGTAAAGAGATCAGCTTGCAAAATGAAAAATCAGCAGAAAAGCCCAGTGAGTCACAATGCAAAAAGACTGAAGATTTGACAATTGTTACAGAAGCAGAAACCATGACAGTAGCGCTGGCTGCAGCTCTAGGTAACTGCTTTAGAGAAGGTGCATCGGTATGGACAGCTACCAAGTTCAGCTTGACAGAGCACGGCAAATTGTAATCAAGTGGTTCAGGGTGGAGGGGCTTGTCGATGTTGAATGCAAGGGTCAAAAAGAGTCACTTGTGTCCTGTCTGCTGTATGAGGGGCATTAAATGTGCTGTTGGTATTTCAAAGCTAAGTGTTACACACAGTTCAGTGGTACGTCTATGTGTTGGTTTTTTTTCTCCCTCATTTATTAGTGGACTTGTCAGTAAGATCTGTGAATTTCATTTTTTTGTAATATGTGGCTTGGGATTTATATTATTTTTGAAAGAGAGTGAAGAAAATCCTAGTTTTCTCAATTTTAATTTTTGAATATGAAGTGGCAGAGAGTGAAGGTCAATCATGTCTAGGTGTCTCTAGATGAGCTAGCATTCACATTAGTCCCTTATGAGTGGGAAAATCACGGTTATTTCACAAATCCCTATTTTAATCCTTTAAGGGGTGGGTAACTTCAGTTGCTGTGGGCACCTTCAGAAAGGTTCTGTAGCAGATGTTAAGTTGTAGTATATTTTACCATTCATCTATGAAACTTTTACTGTTCCTGCTAACAATAATTGCCTGGGTTTGAGCTAACAAGGCTTAAACAACTGTATAATGGCCAGCAGGTGTAGGGAAGTGATTGTGCCCCTGTACTCGGCACTGGTGAGGCCACACTTTGAGTGCTGTGTTCAGTTTTGGGCCCCTCACTATGAGAAGGACACTGAGGTGCTGGAGCATGTCCAGAGAAGGGCAACAGAACCGGTGAAGGGGCTGGAGAACAAGTCTTATGAGGAGCAGCTGAGGGAACTGGGATTGTTTAGTCTGGAGAAGAGGAGGCTGAGGGGAGACCTTATCACTGTCTACAACTACCTGAAAGGAGGTTGTAGTGAGGTGGGTGTTGGTCTCTTCTCCCAAATAGCAAGTGATAGGGCAAGAGGGAACGGCCTTAAGTTGCACCAGGGGAGGTTTAGGTTGGATATTAGGAACAAATTCTTCACTGAAAGGGTTGTCAAGCACTGGAACAGACTGCCCAGGGAAGTGGTGGAGTCGCCATCCCTGGAGGTATTTAAAGGACATGTAGATGTGGTACTTGGGGACGTGCTGTAGTGGTGAACTTGGCAATGCTAGGTTTACAGTTGGACTAGCTGATCATAGTGGTCTTTTCCAACCAAACTGTTCTATGATTCTGTGATGGTCGTAGCATAATGCTGCTGAACAGGAGGAATGAGAGAGTCATAATGGAAATTATGGACCTTTCTTCTCCATAGCCTGATACAGAGCCTGTGTCTTTAATTATTGCGGCTCAAAGATATTTCTAAGACTTCATAAAACTTGCACAAGAAATGCAAGTACAGTGTCTTTCGGGGTGGGTGCGCTACGTGGAAGGGTGGTGGAGGCAGTGTTCTTTTTCCAGCCTTATGTCTTGAGTCACTTGTCAGAGCACAAGTCCATTTGAGTGCCATGTCAGCCAATGCTTTAGTCCAGACTGTAATTTAGGATACACCAACCCGTATTTAACACTGGTAACTTACATTTCTGAAGAATATTAGGAAGATGAAAAGACTATGGTTTTACTACTGTCATTGGTCACTGCTTCAAAATTGTGGTGGTTTGGAGGAGTTTGTAGGTAGAAAATGTTCAGTTTGCTTAGTGGTAAGGATCTAAGTACATCTTGGTATTCGTGATCAGTTGCCACTGCTACCTAGGTTGAGGGTTAGTTAAAATGTTTGATTTAGCCCTGGTTATTTGCTTTTGCTGCTGCTTTCTAAACTTTTTTCTGCACCAATAGTTACCCTAAGAGCTCTTACAGTAGAGTGTATTTATCTGATGATTCTACAGATGTTTGTGCTTGCTTGCTTCTGTTTGTCAGATGTTCATCAGATGACTAGGAAGAGAGGTAGTGGAGAGCTGATGTTCTTAACTTCATTAGGATGAGAATATTGTAGCGTATGTGTATTTAAGGTAGTTGTTAAGTGTTGGCTTCACATACATTCATGTTGTCTTACTGCTGTATTTGCAGCAAAATTTTCTGCATGCTCTAGTTGGTAGGAGATAAGCCAGATGCCACACACTGTGTGATGTAACAGATTTACACAAATAATAGCCTTTTCAAATAACTTCTTCATTAGTTTTGGTCCCTATAATACTGTAATGACTTTCCAGCAAAAGTTTTGTCTGTGATGTGAATTCTAACCATGTGAACTTAAAGAAGTGCCGAGTGAAAAGTCAGTGTATTAGTGCTCTGGCTTTATTTTCCTCTTTTGTTTGAGATGTGTGTGAAGATAATCTTTCTCAAATCACTTGTTCTTTTTTAGGTTTGTCATAATGCACTTTAGTGTTTACATACATGTTTACATTTCAGATTTTGATAAGTTTAGAAAATGCAACATAAATCAGGGATGTTGCCTTCAACCAGTGCAGACTGATTTGGCTCTTATGCTTTAGCATGTGCAGCTTGGTCTTGCTTTGTATGCTAGACGAGGTTTATGCCAGCCTAATTGGTTGCTGGCATTCCTGGATTTCACAGCTGCTGTATTCAGCTGTGTACTAGAAAAATATAATGGAATATTGTTTGTGGAGAGCAAGAGGCAATTGTATAGATGTAAATGTGCTTTCTGGCACTTCAATAACATGTAAACTTTTAGTAACACAAATAATTTTTTGGAACAAATTGTTTGGGTACATTCCCAGTTTAAACATCATAGTATGCATTTTCTATTTAAGCTGAGAATACTTGGAAGATGGACATAATTTACCTTTGTTAGTGGCTTTTTAAAAAAAATTCAGTCCTGACTTTCTTGGCTAGGGAGTGGATTAAGTCTGGCACAGAGATGGAAGATTTATTGTGATTCTTTTGTTACAGCATGCTGGCTTACTGTGTTTGTGAGAGTGTTCAGTATTTTCTATTCATCAGCCCGCTTTGATCTCCTTTCAGTTGTTATGGCAAAGGTTAAACCTGTTTTTCTTATTATTTGTTCTCTGTTCAAGTAATAGAGCACAGGAGCAAGTAATAGGACTTATATGATGGCTCTGTGACTAGTACAGTGTCACAGGTTTCAGCTGTTGATAGTACTTTTCCTCAAAATTTATAAAATTTGGTAACATAATAAAGGTTATTATGATAAGGTATAGAATATGTTTTGCCAAACTTACATTTTTCGTATATCGTTTTTCTCTTCATTCTGGATTGACAGCTGGGCCAAGCCTTAAAAAACAGCAGAAAGTTGTACCAGTGTAAGCTTGAGGATTCTTCCAGTTCCCATAGTTTTTGTGTCCTTGCATCCCAGCATGCTCTTTGTAGAAGTGACCAGAGTGACACTGCTATAGGCAGACAGCAGCTTCTGCTGATGCTTTGCTGATAGACAGACCAGATAGCTAATTGAAACAGTCCTACAACAGGGTGTTCTTGCACAAAATCAAGTTCCTAGAGGTTCTTAAATGCATAAAAAATAATGGAGAGGGGTATCGAGAACCTTGCACAAAGAAAACACACACAAAAATACTTGTCCAAGGAAATAAGGTGCGAGTGTGTCTCACTCGATGCGTGCTTCAGCCCAGCCATCAGCAGAATTTGGGCAGGTCCCAAGGGCAAGATGTGTGCCTGCATAATGCCCTTTGGGTTAGGGGGAGTGGAGGAACGCCTGTGCGCGGAAGGGAGGGCATGGCAGTGGTCCCTGCCCACACATCTCCTGGCAGCATCTTGGTGGGGAATCCAGACCAAACCATCCCGGCAGAGCACACAGCTGGGATGCCCGGGAGAATGTGCTCAGGAAGCACACATGGAAAGGTTTATTCAGACAAAACATGGGTCAGAGAAATAAAAGCTAGTGAATGCTAGAGGAAAGGAACCAAGTGAAGCCAAAGGGAAGGCTTTTTATTTCCCCTAAGTAAAAAAACTACTTAACCTTCTTTAGTAGTGGGATGAATCTTATGCTTTAGGCAAGGACAAGCACGGAGATTGTAAATATGTAGGTAATGTATGTTGCTGGTGAGGTGAGGACCGCTGATGTGGAAGCAGTGCTGCCCAGGGGTGCCAGCTGCTCTGCAAGTCCCCCGAGTGCTATGCTTTGCCTGACTTCCAGTTAGTCCCTTCCTCTGCACATTGTATTAGAGTACACAGATTTGCTGTTGCCTTCTGTGACGCTTTCTCTTAGTCTCTCTTCTTGCTTAATTTTTACGAAGTGTGAATGTTTAGGCAGCCTTTGCAATAAAAGAAATATTAAAAGCATACATTTGTTACTTGTCCTGTTAGGTGAGATAATTTGCAATATTGGTCAAGGTTTTTCTTCCTTTCTTTCACTCAGCAGGCCCTAAGATGCTTAGACTGTGTAAAATCATTAACTTTGGAAAACTGTCAAATTGTGACTGAAAAGGCAATCAGGAGGGGAGGAGAAAACTGGAGTGGATTTGGGGGTTGGAAGCTTTAGTAGGGGAGAAGGGAAGGTGCAAGGTGGAGGAGACACGGACCAGAGCAGATACGTAAGGACCGTGCTGTGTTTCGCCCTGGAGTGGGTGCCTGGCAGCAGCAGCAACGTATGCCCAGGCTGTTGCAGGATGGTTGCTCATGCTCTGGGAGCTGCACGTGGCCCTTGGGCGCCTGTTGGGTGAGGAGCTGCTTGTTTGTGCTATGGCTTATCAAAAGAGAGTGTTGGAGGAGCAGTCACATTGGACTTGTGTAAGAACACAAGTTAGAGACCCTGATTCTTGGTACTCTTAATGCAAAACACAGATGTGACACCTGGGTCTTTCCTTTTTTGTCAGTGCATGGATGCTCTGTTCTTCCAATTGCTCCTCACTAATGTGTAGGAAATAGGACATTAAAAAAATTGTGGTACACTGCATATTTAAGAAGAAATGGCCATATTCCTACTGAAAGTTTACTGGTTTTATTATACTTTATAGGGGCCTGCTGGCTTTGGGTCTTTAGCTGGAGAAGTCAAAGCAATGGCACCTTAACTCCAGCTCAGCAGCCTGTGTTAGCAGTTGTTTTTAAAATGATCATTTGTATTACTGTTGCAGGCAATTTAATTTTAGTAGAGCTATGAATTGATTGGATGCCCATAAGAAATGGATATCAGAATACAATTTCAGGGGCATTACTCCTGTGTTGGGACATGTAATGTTGTGTCAGCCTAGAAGGGGGACGAATGAGCCTTTGTGGAGCACACCTTGGGAGACTTGGGAGCTGCCCGTGGGAGACTCGTAGTATTGGAGTTTTCGTCGCTCAAAAAAGAGAACTAAGGGGTGTGGCTTTCATGTGATGTTTTGTTTACTTACCACTCAGTTTTTTGTTCATTGGGTTTTTCACTTCTACGCTGACTGTCTCGTTAGAGCATCTGTTGGTGGATCAGGTCTGAGCCACTTCACAGTGTGTGGCCAGGAATCATCTGTTTATCAACTTATTTTTTTTTAACTCTCTTCTTCCTGCCTCTCAGTGTAGGGATGAAAATAACTTCTGGGAAATTTTTCCTCCCATTAATAAATGATCATTTGTGTTTGCTTTCTAGGCCGAATTCATCAAGCTATGGTAACTTCCCTAAATGAAGATAATGAAAGTGTAACTGTTGAATGGATTGAAAATGGGGATACTAAAGGCAAAGAGGTAAACTCAGTTATTTTAGAACTTTTTTAAAAAATATGTTACCTACATGGATATTAATTTGGAATTTGTACTGGAAACAAAGAGAAAATATAAATCTTAATTTATTTGATGATTCTTTTATTATAGGCTGTTTTGCATGAGAGCTATTGGGCAAATGCTGTTTTCTATTGTATTAAATTTGACTTCCTGAGCTCTTTGTCATAGCTTTTAAACACTTCTTTTCATCTATTGATTTTGAAACAGATTACAAAGGCTGACCTTGTTATCTTCTTTTTACAAGTAGAAAAATCAAATTTTTGAGAGGCTGAATGGCTTGCAGTTCAGACAGGAAACTAGTGGGAGAGCTAGATTAGAGATCTTTTTGTGTTCATATTATTGAGGAATTGAACTGCCTGTTTGTTTGCTTATTTATTTATTTTTGGCAATAATTTTCCAGCCTTGCTTTCCTTGAGAAACTGTGTCTTTGTGTGTGACACTTTGCTATCCCTTCTTGCTTTAAATTTTGAATCATGTTAGCAAGTTTCAGTTGAGATTTGGAGAGGCATCTCAGAAATAATTACACTTCACCAGTTTTGTGAAAACACAGTAAAAACTGAAAAAAAATGAGTGAATGTCCTGGTGATCTCATCAGTTGAGCTCATCCCTCTGAACACACAGAATCCATACACTAGTGAGATCTTTTAAAGGTCCAGCCAGGGAAAATTGCAGTCTATAGAGGCCAAAGCTATTTAAGATTTTCAGGAAACGAAGTTTCAGTAGATCTGAAATCAACTATTTTTAGGCTCCTTCTGCACCCCCACCTTACATTTTATGGCATTTTGGATGAGGAACACTTAGAAGAAAAAATAGCATTATAAATTTCACATGGTTTCAACTGCACTTTTATTTTTTGGTTGGTTGTAACTCACCCGTTTCTTTTGCGCTGTCTGGGAAATTTCAAGTAACTGATATCTCTTTTTACATTACAGAATGTCTTTTGTATTCTGCAGTAATTGTCAAATTACTGGCAGTAGTACTGGGTACTTGTGTTTTAATTTAATCACTTTACAAAATTATGAATATCTGTTAGTCATTTTAGGTCATCTCTTTTCTGAAGGGGGTGTTTTCAACTAATACGAAGACCAAGGCTTTTGCTTCTTTTTAGTGAAAATAAGATAAATCAGGTTGTAGAATTAACAAATTGTGGGGTAAAAACACTATTTATTGTTTATTGTCAAACATAACAAGATAAATTGAGAGCATGAATGTTTGTTCTCAGACTCATAAATGCTCTTTATATTATTTTACACAGATTGACTTGGAGAGCATATTTTCACTTAATCCAGATCTTGCTCCTGATGAAGATATTGATCCAGGGGGACCACCACCATCTGTTTCATCAGCCAAAGCAAACAAAATTGTGAAGGTTAGTAATACCTATGCAATGTGTTCATGTTAAAATTACAATGCTCCTATACATGTTGTTATGCTTGGGTTTTTAACTGTAAGTTTTGTGTCTGTGGAGCTACTTGATAACTGTGTTCCTCCAGTTGGACTCAATGATCTCAAAGGTCTTTTCCAACCAAATGATTCTATGATTCCTTTCTTTTTCCTGTGCTGAACAAAAGTTTCTAAAGATTTTCTAAGAATAGGTTTGTCAGAGTGGGAGTTGGGGACTAATATTTATGTAACTCAATATATCTCAATGAAAAATACAGAAAAGGTTTTGGAAGTTGTTTTGAAACAGTATGTATAGTTCAAGCAGTCTTCACCCTAGGCTCTTCAGGGAGGAATTTATCAGCAATCACCTCTCTTTGTTGCTGATGTCGTGTTACTTTCATTCACTGGAAAGCAGAAGTGGGGCTGCAGTTCACGTTTTCAGGTGGTCAAACAACAGAGATTTCTTCTTTTATAGAGTCGACGAACTGTGGCATCTGTTAAGAATGACATCCCTACCAGAGATAACAGAGGTAAATTTTATCTCTTTGTGTTTTAAGCAACTAAAAAATATGAGAACATTTTAACCTCCTGCTCATCTAACATTCCTTAATAGTTCTGCTTTTCTAATTTGGGACGTATGTATGTGACATGTAAAAGACATCATACATAATTCCTAGAATTATTCCTGTGTATTTTTAGGAATTCATCCTGTAAATATAATATTTACATGCAAGCTTAAGCAGTATAGCATTAAGAAAGTTAAGCTGACCTAACTGAAGGTGAAAAAATTTGAAGTTAATTTATTATACTACATTAAATCATGTGTGGACTTTTCCAAGCTAAAGCATCCTCAGTTTGCTTCAGCTTAATTGAGTATTTCAATCTGCAGTAAGTCGTGCACTTAAAATTCTTACGCTTTCAATTTTTTAGCTCAGTTTTGTAACAATCTGTGTGCAAACATTCGTTTAAAGAGTACTTAAGCCATGTGAGCTATTTCTCACTCTGCAGTTAATAGCAAAAATTCTACAAAAAATGCTGTAATGCTACAGGAGGATAGGTGAAAAATATATATTGAATGAATGTAGATGAAATGCATCTATAACATGAGGAAGAATTGTTATTGCTTATTGTTTTAATTTTCTTTCCTGCATTAAACTTAACTAACTTGTACTGATACTGGTGATGATTCTTCTTCCAAACATTAATCTACTGTCAATAACTCAGACTAGATTCCAGTCTATCTGTTTTAACTTGAAAAACAAGTGGGCTTCCATATCTTTGCAAGGGTTAGGTTCTTCTAGTGGATGATGGGGACCACTTTCTCCCTTCTATGATTTACCTCCGGGGGTGTTAAACAGATTGGAGATCTAATGAGGAGAGGATAAGTTTTTTCAAACTTATGGCATGGTTTAAATTTGAGACATCTTACTGATGGGCTCTCCTCACATCCATGCATATTGTTGTTTGTAGTAAATAGTCTGTTTGGTATGGAATAACCTTGTAACTTGTATTTTAATAGGTCCTATGCATATTACTATTCATAGCTGGCCTAAGTATTTGTTCTTTGTTGGCCTTGTAACTGAGCTTTTCTCAGAACGCTGTCTTATTTAGTGTAGTCAATTTGTGCTATAAACTAGGTCTCCTATTATACTTGGAATTACCTGGGCATTTGTTTTGTCTGTCCTGTTCGATACCTGTTTCCATAGTTGTGTCCATGTTGCTCAGTGAGCTGGCCTTCATTTGGAATGTCATCTCTAATCAAAGCTGATGCCTTCACTTTCATACTGTTCTGGCAGACTCCATTAGGAACATGTGCAGGAAATAAGCCAGCTGAAGCAAAGCTGCTTGAAGAAACTTTTTGAAAAAGTTTAAAACATTCAGCTCTTCCGAAGTGGCTTGCATGCTCACCACTCCCACTGCATTCACTGGAAACAGACATGACTGCAGCTTCAGAAATTGGCATCCTTAGGACATACAGAATCACTGCATAACTTCAGACATACTGATTGTATCTGTATCACTTTCAGTATAGTGTCAAAAAGGTTTGCTTCTTCCACTCACAGATTGAGCTGCACTTCACTGCTTTTCATTTGTATCCCTCCACTTCTCCAGAGATCATAGGCTCTAGGTGGGACCATTTTGTAACATCTAGAGAATATGAAACATCAGGGATTCTTTTCTTTTACAATATAAATAAAATTTCAGCACTCTAAGCTTCAGGACTGCATATCTACCAGTACTTGCCTCATACTATGCACACAGTAAGTTGTACTGATTCTGCAGTAGAGTATTTGAAAATATGCACGTGCAGCACTGGTACTTAAAAACTATGTTGTGTTGGTGTATAACACTAGGGAAAAAAAGGCTGCATAGCAAATGTCTATTAGTAGACTTTCTATATGTATGGCTCCCCCTCACTCCCAATACATTGTTGTGTCGGGAAAGGGGCCTTGTTTTATCTCATCATAACAAAGCATTTCAGAAATGGGTAGAAATGTTACTCTTCTGTGTCCAGATGAGCTTTTTGCTTTTCCTTTGCAGTGGTTGGTTCTGCACGTGCGCGACCTACTCAGCTTCCCGAGCAGTCTTCCTCCTCTCAACAGAATGGTAGTGTTTCAGATATATCTCCAGTTCAAGCTGCAAAAAAGGAATTTGGACCCCCTTGTATGTAAACCATGTATCAAGGATTCACTCGTTCTGGGCGTTACATGTGCATTCTCTTGGATTATGTGGTCGATAAATGATGAATGGTCTACATGCGCAGTTGTCCATAGGCTTCCTTGTGAAGCTTTTTCAGAGAGCTATGGCTAAACAAATGTTCACTTCTGTCATAGTTGTGCTAGTATTTGCAATTTGGTTTTCCTTTATATTTTTTTAACCATGGCAGGTTGTTGTTTGTGTTTTGTTTTGTGTTTTGGTTTTTGTTTTTTTTTAATTTACCTGGGCTTTCTTTTAATTCAAACCAAGAGATCACATGTATCTGTCCAACTATTTTTTGAGGGTCACTGTCCTTGTATTTTTGGTCATGTAATTATTATCCCATTCCCATATTTTTTTTCTGATTCATTTATTTTATGAATTTTATAAATTAAATTGCTGTAATTATTCTGTAGTAATACTGATTTGCTTGAAAAGATAATTGATATAAATAAATGCATTCTGTTTATTAATAAATTAATATAATTTAAATGTTACAATGTAAATACTAAATTCATGCAACTGACTATTTTAAAATTGTATCATTTTCTTTAAGCACGTAGAAAATCTAATTGTGTAAAAGAGGTTGAAAAATTGCAAGAGAAACGTGAAAAAAGAAGATTACAGCAGCAGGAACTTAGAGAAAAAAGAGCTCAGGTTAGTATTTTTAGCTTGAATGGAAATCACGTCAGCAAGAAAAGAAGTTTGCAAAATCATTGTGCTTTTTTCAGTCTTTAATAGTTTGTGTGAACTATAGTAATCTTGAAATTAAATGTTTTCATCCTGTATACAAGTTTGATAAATATTTTGATGCTTGGTTGCATTGCTCTCGTAACTATTGCTTTAGACAATTTTCCCTCTCTTTTTCTTCCTACAGAAATAACTGTTTACAATTGCTTATCTTGCCATGTGTTCTTCAAAGGTCAAGTACTGCTATTGCTATGATACAATATAATGTTGAAAATCATTAAAAATTTGGCTTTTAGATAAGGCTGTTATTCTATGGGAGGTATTACAGCATTGTGATAAATGGTTCTTTATGATCTTTGATACTTTGTAGGAGGTGTGTCTGAGGCTCAAGTTTGCACAGTGACTTTTTTTTTTTCCCCTGTAAATCTGTCTATGCATTTATAATTTAGCTTTGCATCATGCAGGCTATTTGGCAGCAAACTGTTAGAAACCTGTGTGAAAGAAATAAATTTGCTAATCCTATGAGAAAAATCTCTTAATAATAAATGACTTCCTGTCACAGTGGCGTAGAAGCTTTTGCAAAATTAGTATTGTAATCTTGTTGTCAGCCCTGTGTCTATGTGTTAGTCTTCCTAAAGAGATACTACCCATCCACTACATGAGAACTTACCACCATCAAGTAAATAATTCGGGCAATGAATTTACTTCATGGTTTAATCACATTCCTAAGCTGACCTAAAATCACCTACGTTGAAGTTGTGTTCTCTAATTTCCATCTTTTTGCACAAATGCAAAACATAAATATACCTTTATGTGTAAGGAACAAACAGTTTTTTGCTTTATATAGTAAAAGTGTTTTACATGGTACTATGCCTAAAATTTTCTTTTTATTGCTTTTGTGAAGACTCCCTTTGCATCTGAGTCTTAAACTTCCGTATCATAGAATGGTTTGGGCTGGAAGGGGCCTTTTAAAGGTCATCTAGTCCAAACCCTCTGCCATGAGCAGGGACATCTTCAACTAGATCAGGCTGCTCAGAGCCCCTCTAACCTGACCTTGAATGTTTCCAGGGATGGGGCTTCTACCATCTCTCTGGGCCACCTCTGCCAGTGTCTCAGCAACCTCGTAGTAAAAAATTTCTTCATTCTTTCTTTTGTATGAGGAAACTCTATTTGCTTTGGTGACATGTGTGTATCTGTGCTCTGTGTTGCTTTTGTATTCTGTTGTGAAATGCAGCAATGATTAGCTAAGCACTGTCTTCTACTGGGCAAGACCTTTAAACAGGGTTTGAAGAATATTAGGTGAACACTTTTTCCATCATGAGCAATACCTGTTTCTGAATGTTAGAAGGAAATATTTCAGCAAGAATACATTTTGTGTGGACTTACTGTCAGCAGTTTTTAGTTTACTATAGTCAGGGTGAACAGTGTCAAGGTATAGTTAATTTCTGATTACCAGGGTGCAGTTTTATCTGAGGTGGGGATCGGCTGGGTCACAGATGCAGACACATGAGCTGGCTCCATTTCAGCTTGTTAACCCCAATGCAGTGCTTTCTTAGAGTGCCTACATGGTTTTCAGAGCCAGCTGTGATCCAGAAGGAGTTTTATGTTATATGTAGGGGGCCATGCAAAGCTTTCTAAGGTCTGAGCACCAGAGGTGTCTATGCATGATATCAGCAGCATATCCTGAAATGGTGTAAAAACTGACAGTCATGGAGAGAAGTGAGGGGAAGGACATTTGAGTGATTTAGCAGATAACCAGCTCAGCTCACAGTAGGCTCAGACTTAGCAAGGCTTGGATGGGCTCCATACATAGTCTCTTACAAGTCCATTTGCTCTGGTACTGATGGCTCCAGGTTTAGGGATGGGAAGGCTTCTGAGCCTGTATTTAGCCTACTGTATATACTTGGTATTGCTTCTGCTTTTTAGGGGGAGTTAGGAATGTTAGAAGAGTTTCCGGTGCTTCCAAGTTACAGAGTTAACCCAGGACCAGTGGTAGGACCAACCTCCTTTAACCAAGTTGGATCCAACAGGGTTGTGTTTAGAGCTGCTGGGGTGCCTGCACTGTCCTCTGTGGGGTGTTTTGTGTCTGTGTAATGGAGTGTCCAGTCCACCCACTGGACTGCCTTATTGCAGATTAAGAAGTGTTGACTGTATGTGCTGTCCAGTGTTACGCGGTTGTTTGGAGGTGTTTCTTAGTGTGAACATTCTGGCAAAGGTGGGATCAATTTCTCTTTCTCAAGTAGACTGTTAATGAGTCCTCAATTAAAAAGTATTTTCTATTACAAGCTGACCAAAAACATGAAATAGAAGGCATACAATTGCTTGCTTTATGATCAGTAAATTAGCTACATCAGAATGGAAAAATGCATTAAACTTGCATTTGAGACATTTCTAGCATTTTGGAGAAAAAATAAGATTTCTGTTAATGCATATTTTTCTTATAAATAAATAAATATAGAAGATACTGCAATTAGTCCATTTCAGGAAAAAAAGTATATTAGAAATTCTGTTGTTTACTTCCCTAGGATGTTGATGCTACAAACCCAAATTATGAAATTATGTGTATGATAAGAGATTTCAGAGGAAGTTTGGATTATAGACCACTGACAACTGCAGATCCTGTAAGTACCCCAGCAACAAGGAAATTTTTTATCCTTCTGTACTTTTGCTATATGCTTTCAATTTTTTCAATGTATGCTTCTGTCTGTAAACATGAAAAATAGTTTAGTTTATATTAGTATCCTTTATAGCATGGATTTATTTTTTCAGTAGTTTGATGATACTGAAATTAGTAATTGCTGAAAGTCCTTGATTACTAAATTATTGTTAATGATATTATCTCATTTAAATATCTTTTGATTATAAAATAATACCAATATGTACTAAGTAATCAGCCTCTGTATTGTAAATTTTTGTGGGATGCTAGAGGATGTGCACACAAAACCATTAAGCTTCTCTGGAAAATGCTATTGAGTATAAAGATTAATATTTGATCTTTAAACATAATGAAAGCCTTTGATTTGGAGAGAAGTCAGAAGAGCAGAATCCTTAAATGATGGAGATTACCAGATCTATGTGGAAATTGGAGATTGTGATGATTTCTGTCAATACCGTATCTACCCTGTTAGGGCTGGATTTGCTTGCTGTGTTCCAAGATGTACCTGGTACTCTCCACGATTAGATCACTGTCTGCGTGGAGTTTTGTTAATGTCTGGTTCTTACTTTTGGGTTCTTGACTATTGTGCAGGCACAAGGGGCTTCTACGTGTTCAGATGACTCGCTGTCTTGGAAATTTTCCTTAGCTTAAATGATTGGTTAATTAATTAAAGAATAGAAGTAAAATAACATAAAATACTGTATAACTGGAATAGGGGTATAGTTTACAGAAAGATTGTTTCCTTTGCAGATTGATGAGCACAGGATATGTGTTTGTGTACGAAAACGTCCACTCAATAAAAAAGGTATGACCACTTAAAATTTTGCTGATTTTTTTTCTCTGAAAAGCTGCTTCTCAGAGTAACATTTTTTATATTAAAGAGATCTAGAAATACTGATCAAAAGTGAAACTCTGTTGCAACATGTGGAACAGACCCAGAAGATTCATAGACTTATCAAAACCTGGATAAAAATGGGGGGGAAAGTAGTTTCACTTTCACCATTTCATGGATTAGGAGCTGAGGCACAGAGAAACTGCAGGGTTTTTTTCCAGTATCATCTAGGATGTATTTAGTTGAGCTGGGAATTAATTCTACTGTAATTTCTTCAGTATTCTTTGTTTTCTTAGGATCACCATTCTTTTAAACGATCCTTGAAGTGATCTCCTGAGCAGAGAGCTACCCAATGAAAACTTTCCTGTGCATTTTTTGTCCATTTATTTTTATACATTCAAGTGGCCTTGAATCAGACATCGAGGGAGCAAGTCAGGTGTTTAAATGCTGGT
This sequence comes from Caprimulgus europaeus, assembly GCA_907165065.1. Next base: position 60,177,589 of record OU015527.1, on the reverse strand, counting down.
ATCTTACGATCTCTTAGGTGACCAAGTGTGTCAGAGACATCTTCACAGGGTTAGTGGATTACAGAGAAACTGAAGACTTGTATGCCCTGGAGCTGCTGCTCAGGACTGGGCAAAATACCCTAGGGCATATGAAATGCCACTAAAAATCTTTTAGGTACTGGAATGACTCCCTAGTGACTTTTTTTTAGGTATGATTAGTATTACAACTTTTTTTCTTAACTGTGTGCTCATCAGACTTGAGACTATTAAAAAAAAAAAAGTTGAGAGTTTCAGCTCCAGTTAGATCCCAGTCTTTCCTGAAGCTCTTTGCTTTCAGTGGGAAGAATGCAAATGCTTCTGGATTACAGCCTGTCTGGATCCAGCACTTAAGTAAGCTGACTTCCATTTTGAAAGATGTTTCTTTCCCTCTCTTTCTATTATATTTTGTTTATCTAAAAGTCTCAGAGAGCATTGCTCTGACTCTGAAACACAATGGGATGCATTTATTATTTTTGTACTGTCAGAACTACATGTTGAGGATTATCTGGAGCACAGAGGAAAATGGGAGAATGGTGTAGGAAAGGGAAAACATGTGTTGATACCAGATAATTAATTTTTTTCTTATTTTTTTCCCTCCACATTGCTGCTTTCCCTACTTATTTTTTTCTTCATTTTTACTCTTTAATTTATTCCCTTTGTTTTTTTCTTTTATTGATCTGAAAGGAATGCATAATCTCAAAAATTGGTTAATTGAAAATATTTTGTATAACCTAATCAATAAGGGCATTCAACACACAAGTCTGGTAGCAGTTGGATTTCTGTTTCAGCATTATAAATTATTTTTTAAAAAATATAACTTAGAAATCTGATACATTTGGAGGAAACGTCACCTTCTACCTGCAGTGAAGGTGGACAAAGTGAAATTACAGTAAATAAGAATAAGTTGTCATGGGCATGAGTTGGGATTCAGAGGTAGGTTTTGATTTTGTGGAAGTTAGATATCTTAGGTATTAGTGATTTGGACCTATTGAAAAATAGGGTAGAGGTGTTTGGAGGAACAGTGTCTAAGTAAAAATGAGGTTGACGCTAAAGTTGGTTTGCAATTTTAAGAATAAGCTATAGCAAAAAGGTACTTTTGAAGTAATCTGCGCCGGAAATGAACCATAAGAGATAATCTAGTACCCGCATGATACAATCTTCTGAAAACACACATTTAATAAGAAACAGTATTTCTTGTGCCACATTTTAAAATTGAAGAATATAAAAAATGAAAGATACTAGTGTGTAACCACCAAAAACTTTAAGTGTTGTCAGCACAAATCATTCTGTGGATTGACTTTGCAGGAAGTAGGTGTTCAGATTGACATTTTAAAGATTTTACTTGAGTCACATGTATTTATAATTGAGAAACACATGATGGGCTTTAGAGATGCTATTCCAAATTTTCATCACCAAGGAATACAGGGCGTCATAAAAAATTGCTGGGAGCGGGTAAATGCCTTAGTCCAAACAACCATTTAAGAAAGATCAGCTTTTGACTGCTTAAACTAAAAAGCTTTTACTGCAAAAAAATTACCTTCATATATCTCTTCACTGCTGTTCCTTATTTTTTCTCTGTGATTACTGCAGAATAATTGCTTTCTATTTTATTGCAATGCAGTTGAAAATTGATTATTTAGTGACTTGAATGCGTATTTCTGTTGGAGTGTAATGTCATGCAATGGTAACCATTGTACAGTTTGCTCTGTATGTTATCTGATAAAAAAAATTCTATCTGATTGTATAAAGCCACATTAAATCCTTGAACTGCATGCCTTAAGAAGTTTTACACAGAAATGCAAGTAGGACACATTAGGATCCTGACTGTATACACAAAGGATCTTTATTTCTGTGCATATCATGAATCACTGGGTTCTCTGTTTTGCTGACTCATATCTCAGACAACAATTAGCAATAAACTGTAGTGCTGTGTAGTAATTGCAACCTGGGAACTCATTATTGAATTCACATCTAGATGGCTTTTGTTCATTCCCAATGATAGGAAGGTTCATTAGCATTTTCAGCTTTTTCTGCTTATAAGATAATTTTTAGAAAGGATTTTACTTTGAGAAATTCTGTATTAAAGATGTATACTTTAGGTTCCAGGAGAGATACACAAATGAAAATGTCAGTGTATAATGAAAGCAGATTTTTTTATTTTTGAAAGCTGTGAACATATGACTATAACGTTAAAGATATAGGGACAATAAAAATAAAATTAAAAAAAAAAAAGCAGATTATCATAAGGATATTAATTCCTTTGTGTTTTGAAGTTTGACAGTCCAAGCAGTATAGGAATTCAGTGTCCATTTTCTCCAGTTGAGAAGTTACTTATAAAATCTAAAAGGGTATGGCAGTAAGCTGTAAAACAGTATAGAAGCCCTCAGGAAAAAGAACTCAAATCCATGTAAAGTGTTCTTATAGAATGCATAATAAGCTATGACGATAGTGTTATAATTAATTATTTTATTTTTTCTAATCAACTTTGCATAGCCTCTCTTTAATTTCTAGGTATTGATAGGATAGGATGACTAGACTTCCAAAATGAAATCTTTCACTTAGCAGATTACTATCTAGGTAACAGGAGCCCAGATCCATTGCAGTGTTTTCACTTGGAGGAGCTGTGTTATCTGAGATGTTGAAAGAGTGTAAACAATGAAAAAATGTGAAAAAATAATTATATGTTGCTAGTTAAATATATGTATTTCACTTATTTTTATAGAAACTTTAATGAAAGACCTTGATGTAATAACAATTCCTAGTAAAGATGTTGTGATGGTACATGAGCCAAAACAAAAGGTGGATTTAACAAGGTACCTAGAAAACCAAACTTTTCGTTTTGATTATGCCTTTGATGACACGGCTCCTAATGAAATGGTTTACAGGTATGTGTATATGCTTTTTTGTGTGAATCTTTTTTCTCATGTATCTCCTATCTCAATAATTGTGGGCTTACCTTGGTCATGGACTTTACTCCTATTCTCTGTGTTACTAGATATGTATATTGCTGCCTCCATTCTTTGCCTGTTTACTTTTGTTTTAACTCTTTATCCTCAATCCTTCACCTGCAATATCATCTTTGCCTCTGTTGACATCAGTCCTGCTATCAGCCCTCCTCCAAATCCTGCTGGTTTCCAGGCACTGACTTGTATTGCCTCTGCACACTCAACTACTGAATATTTGAACAACTTCATGAGCTCTCCATTTGACTCTGGGTTATTGTCTTATTAATTAATGTGTGTGCAGCACCTGAGAAACATGAGTTTTGATCTTCAGGAAACTTGGAAGTAAAGAGCAGCCCCAGCCCCACAGAACTTGCAGTTTGAATAGAAGTTATTTAACAGATGAAAACAAATGAGGAGAGAGTGAGGAAGGAGTACAGAGAAAGTGAAAGAGATTATGTTGCTGTATTACACACCTAAGCTAGTTTGGCTGCTGGAAGCCATCTGGTTGGTGTAGCACGGAGGTGTGTGGAGCTAAGTTATCTTGCCCAAAATGCTGAATCTTTCTGATTTAAAAAAACAACAGCAACAAAGACACACGTCCACGTTCAGCTCCAAGGTATTTGGATCTCCATTTTCTCCTTTATTCTTTTGTTTCACTTCCATAGCTGGCACAGAATAATGCACACAGCGCTTTTAAGAACATGTTCAGAAGTGGCTATTCACCTTGTACAAGTCACTAAATGGAGTAGGTAAAGTAGCAGGCAAGGTTAGACACTACAAGTCACAGTCTTGGTATGCTCTGTGAAGCTTTTTGCAAGGAATTTTGATATTAGAGAGGAATTTTATTAAGATGATTTTCCAGTTTTCCAATAATTTTTATGCTTGGGAAGTGCTTCCCGTAGCCTTAAGGAGAAGTTACAGAGAAATATCTCAATTCTTGTTTTTGAAGTGGCATCATATCCTGATTGATACTGGATGCTAACATCCTGTCAGTGGATAACAGGAAATTCATAGTAAAAGAATTATTACAAGGCCTTGGAAATGCTTGATATACTTAGGAGGAGAAGGATGGCAAAAGGATAATCTGTATAGTCTGTTAGTTTACACTAACAAAAGACTTCTAAAGGGGAAAGCTGTGCCCTTGGAGATTTCTGTTTCTAATGATGGTCTACTGGTAGCATTTTCCCTTTCTCAGTACGGAAGAGTTACAGGAGAGCGATCTAGCCAGTGATGCATGCCCCTTGCAATAGCTCTCCTGCTTAACAATCAGTTCTTTTAATTTCCCTCCTTCCTGTTAATTAATCTTTGTGAGCACAGCGTTTAAATGTGAGGGGTTTTTGGCATACAGAGTTGTTATATTTTTGTATTTGGTTTGCCTCTGGGCAAACTCCTTTTGTTAGTTATGTAATACATTAATGGTAGTATGGGAAAATACTGAAAAGTTTATTGTATTCATACTGAAACAGTAAATCTTTAGTCCCTGTTGCAATACAAGCTTTTTCCTTCTCCCTCGTATCACACAATAATGTTTAATCCTTGAAGGGCAAACTTCAAGGCCTTCTGTAATAGCATAAATAAGAGCAAGATAGGTATTGTTATCTGCTGTCACCAGAACTTCAGGGTCTTGGTGGTGAAAAAAATAGTGTGACAAGTTATTCCAGTTTTCTCCAGTATGCTACAATTACTCACCATGTTTCTATACTGAAAAACATTCTTCACTTTGAAGGAAAAAATTACTACTCTATGATGATATTATTATTATTATTATTATTATTATTATTATTATTATTATTATTATTATTATTATTATTATTATTATTATTATTATTATTATTATTATTATTATTATTATTATTATTATTATTATCCTCATTAATGTTTATAAATATGTAAGGGGCAAATGTCAGGAGGATGGAGCCAGGCTCTTCTCAGTGATGTCCAATGGTAGGACAAAGGGCAATGGGTGCAAGCTGGAGCACAGGAGGTTCCATGTAAACATAAGGAAAAAGTTTTTCCCTGTGTGAGTGACAGGCCACTGGAACAGGCTGCCCAGAGAGGTTGTGGAGGCTCCTCTGGAGATGTTCAAAACCTGCCTGGATGCTTTCCTGTGTGACCTCGTGTAGGTGAACCTGCTCTGGCAGGGGGGTTGTACTTTGTGTATGAACACCTGGAAAAAGTTTAGGAAGTTTGCAGAGAGACTCTTACTTCCATTGGTAACCCTTCATTAGGTTACCCTTTACTTTTGTAGTTTTTAATAGAATAATGGTGATAAGCAGCTGAAGTAGGAGCAAAAGCTATTTTTAAAAGAAAAAAATAATTCTCCAAAATAGGAAAATTATAATTTGGATAATAATTTTTGACACATCAAATATTACTTGAGGGATAACTAGATTTTTACATTCTGAAGAGCTTGGGTATACTTTCTCTTGAGCCTTTTCTCAGTGTTTATTTGTTCTCAAAATGTTAAAATGTGCATCTGTCTTTAAATTTAATCTTGGAAGCTGATTTGGAGAGAAAAAAAACAACCAAACAAACCAAAACTATAGCAGAATTTTAGCACTGGGAAAACCCAAGTATTTATCTGCTCCACTGTCCTACTTCCATGTCTTCTAACGCTGTCTTCTTTAGGGAGCTCCAGACTCCATGTAATAAGCTCTGCTGTGTTGCATCATTAAAGCAAGAGGTGGTTTTTTTTTTATGGTTTAAAGAAGGATAATAAATTGTAAAATAAATGGGAGAGACCTTGTAGCTTTTATTTGATTGTCTGGGATATATTAATACCTTAGAGCTGATAGGCTCTTTAGTTTAAGACTTAATTTGAAGATGTCCTTTGTGGCCTCTCAAAGTACAGGACCAGCTTTGTCACTTCTGACCTTAAAGTTATTAGCATCCTTGCATCTTAAAGTAATTAAGTTTCTTAAGTACTGTTGGTTTTTGCATTTAAGGTTTACAGCTCGACCATTAGTGGAGACCATCTTTGAAAGGGGAATGGCTACTTGTTTTGCATATGGGCAAACAGGCAGTGGAAAAACTCATGTAAGTATTTTTTCTACATGTCAGCAATACACTTCTTATGTACAATACACTTATATAAATTCTAATAAGTAACAAATTTGTAAGTAACAGTTCTGTCATCTTTATAGTGTATTTTTGTCTTATTTTAATTTAGACTATGGGTGGTGACTTTTCAGGAAAGAACCAAGATTGTTCTAAAGGAATATATGCCCTTGCAGGTGAGACTTCATTCATCTGTTGGCTCTTTGCAAATTAGTTGAGATAAATACATTTTCTACTCCCTGTTGCACAAACATGAGGCTCTACATATTTTGCATTACAGTGAAGCTTTGATAACATTGAAAGGAGTTCCTAGATGTATAGTCTTTACAGAGTAAAGTAACTGTATATAAAGGTTACTTTAAAAATGTAATAAATATAATGGATGATGAATTACGTTTATAATTTTGGGGTCTTCTGCATCTTCTGATGTGATGTGGCAGTTTAAACTACAGTGTTTTAGACTTGATTGACTGACCCAGTCTGTTACATTTGCAAAATATGAGAGATGCTGTAAAATAAACAGTTATGCATTAATGAATCTTCACTAAATGAAAATAGATAATGAGATTCCTTTTTATTCTGGAAATGTATTCACAGCTCGAGATGTCTTTTTAATGCTGAAGAAGCCAAACTATAAGAAGTTAGAACTTCAAGTATATGCAACATTTTTTGAGATCTACAGCGGCAAGGTAAGTACCTGGTCCTTCTCTGGGGAAGGGAAATTTCTCTTTCACAAACAAGGTTTTGAGATTCTCACATAGAAGATGTTTTCCTTTTTGTACTGCAGGCTTTCTTTCAAATAATTCCTTACACTTCCCTTCCAATTATGTTTTTCCATTGAATGCTCTGCATATTTTGATATGGGATTTGAAACAAAAGTGTCTTTTAAAGCTCCTCTTTAACTGTTCTGTTTTCCCTGCCTTCCCTAAGGTTTTTGACTTGTTGAACAGGAAGACAAAATTAAGAGTGTTAGAAGATGGTAAACAGCAAGTCCAGGTGGTGGGATTACAGGAACGGGAAGTCAAATGTGTTGAAGATGTTCTTAAGCTTATTGAAATGGGCAACAGCTGCAGGTATCTTCCATAGCTTCCACCAGTTTTTCATTGTACATTAAAGAATCAGAACAAGATTTTGTTTTTTGGTTTCTTCATAGTGATGGCTTTTTAATATGCAGTAAGTTTTTATATGATGTTATTGGCTGCAAGTAAGGAATCTGCCTACCTTTTGAATAAAGATATTTAGAGTTTCTCTGTCTCATGGAGAGAAGTAAGAAGTGATTTTTCTACAGGATGTGAACTGCATGCATTATGTAACCAGTTTACCGACTTAAATTCACATAATAATCTGGAATACCGCCAGATTCTTCAGCTCTAAAAGGCCTTGATATGTAGTGACAGAGGTTAAGCGTAATTTTTTTTTTTCTTCAAGATTCCAGCTTCATTGTTTTTTAAATTAGCCTTGTGGATAGACTGCTGCCTGATCAGATAAAAATGCCATCAGCATTTTACATGTAATCTCTTTGATAATCTGAAGTCTTTGAAGATCTTATTATTCTTGCTTTTAAAAGGGAGGTAAAATGTTTCTAATCTTCCATCTCTTTTTGAAGAGATGGAAAAGAGGTATAACTGTGCTATGTTCATCCAGTTATTAGGGTTGTATTGCTAGTATCCACAAGAACTTTAGACATGCTGTCAACACATGTAAGAAAATACAGAGCTCTGCCCAGAAAAAAACTAATGTTCTGTGTTTAACTTATATGGTCCTTCACCTGTTCATATGTCCTTCCCTTCTTTCCTTTTGCTTAAAGGACATCTGGCCAGACATCTGCAAATGCACACTCATCTCGAAGCCATGCAGTGTTTCAGATTATTCTCAGAAGGAAAGGGAAATTGCATGGTAAATTTTCTCTGATTGATTTGGCTGGCAATGAAAGAGGAGCAGATACTTCCAGTGCAGATAGGCAGACACGACTGGAAGGTGCGGAAATTAACAAGAGCCTTTTAGCACTCAAGGTAACTGAAATGTTTCCATTGCCTTTGAGTAGATGGAAGCCTTCTACATATAATAGCAATGACTATTAAAACGAGTGTTTTTGCAGGCTTTGCTTGTCTACATTGTCTACTGATGTGACAGGTAAAATAATGTACTGATTTTTCCTCTAAATGCCTGAAGGAACACTTGGTAATTACCAGTAGAAACATTGTGCTATCAACTGTGTGTAGTTGAAAAAAAGAAAACCACTCAACAAAAAATTCCCGGTGCATTTGTTGAATCTGAAGACTTTTCTTGTATATAGCTAAAATGGGAGGACAGATGACTTACTTTAGTACTCAAGGTCTGAAATACTAACTGGAAATACTCTTATTGATCCCAGGATTTATTTCTTTTTTAAAATGAAAAATAAAATTACCTTTAGAACATATTTATTTGCTGCTGCAAGTTAATTCACTAAAATAACAACAACATATCCAGGGAGAACTAACAAATAGACTAAAATAACCCTTGAAAGTTGGAATCCATTTTTGACTGCTGTTCTTTATAGCAAATTGTCTGATACAGTTATTTTACAGATTTTCATGCATTAATCCAGGACACATCAAGAGAAGAACTAAGAAATATTATTCAAATATTTATGTGCCTTTTTGTTTATTTGTTTTATAGTGCTCCAAAGAGGTTCAATCTAAAGAGGGAAAGTAATTTTTTGGTCTCAACTGGGGAAACAGTAGTTTTGAATGTCTCAGAACTTACGTCTTTTGTTGCTAGTTTTGCTTAGGTTTACTACTCTCAGAACCAGCACTGTGTTTCTACATAAAGAATCTGAACCTGTCCTTGTTTTTTCTGGGGTAGAGATAATTTTCTTCTTAGTAGCTAGAGTAGCTCTGTGTTTTGGTTTAAGCATGGAATTTGGTATGAGAAGAGTATTGATAATATACTAATATCTGTGGTTGTTGCAAGGAGAAAGAAAACTAAGGACTTCCCAACTCCCCATGTTTTGCTAAGCAGGCACAGAATACTGGAACGGGTGGTATGGTCACCCCTAAGCCTTCCTTCCTCAAAGCAGAGCAAACCCAGTTCTCTCAGCCAGTTCTACTCAGTGCTGAGTAGAGTGGGATAATGACTTCTGTATCTCTGCTGATGCTCTGGTTGATGCAACCCAGCATCCTGTTGCCTTTCTTACTTGTTGATTTTGTACTGGCTAGTGCCTTCAGTGCAATAATTGTACAAGATACTTAGTTCATTTTCATACAACTTGATTTTAGTTATAGTGAAAGGTTCTGCTGCTGCCATATTAGTGGTTGTGATCTAAATGGGGAAGGGGAAGTAAAAATAAGTGGAGGTCTTGCAGAGGCCTAAACAGTGGTGCAAGAAGATACAAGTTTCTCAGTGATGTTAGTTTTCCATTTTTCATCTTTCCCCAAAAACATTATAAAACTTTTTCCATTTGTATTCAAGACCCTTGAAGTTATTGTGAAGTTTGAATAAAACTAGTTTGTTCTGAGGAGTGGTCTTTGGTGCTAATCCAAGATTTGCTATTTGCATCTGCATATTAGTTCTGTCTTAACCTATTCAGATTTTTGATACAGGAGTTATTTCTGTAATGTCTCTACATGGAATTAGTGTTGTCATTTTGCTACTTGTTTTTCTGAGCTGTGATGAAAAGCAAATGTAGTTAAAAACTCCATTACTTTAGAAGCTGTCAGTGTCCTCCTATAATCCTTTTACTAATAAGGAGATAATCCAATTCTAATTTTTGAGGAGTAAGCAAACTAAAAATCATTGTAGTAAATTAAAGTATCTTAATTAAACCTTTTGGTTGCCATATCAGTAATTCAACATACACATTTTTTACTGTTTTTAGTTAGTAAAGTCACTTTACTGAAAATCTGTTCCCCCTTTTCCTGCCTAATCTGATTTTCTTCTTATATAAGTATAGTATTAATGTACAAAATAAAAAATTTCAAGGAATGCACTGCCTTGCTCACCTGTAAGTATTGAGTCCTTTTTAGCATTTGCATGTGAAATTCACTATCAGCAAGCTTCAGTCTTTCTGTTTATCTGAGCTGTGTCCATTCTATAAAATTCAGCTGGTGAGTTTTTTAAATAATCACTTTAGTTGAAGACAACTTACCCTTGTGTTTGTTCTGTTCTGTGTCATGGCAGTTTTATTCTGAGACTGTTTTTAGTTCCGTTGTATGCTGTTTCACAGTTGCAATGCTTTCTTGGATTATCATCCCACAGTTCTAGCCTGGCTTCTGCGAGATGCTATTTCTTGGTAATTTCAAAATGCCACAGGGATATGGCTGCAGCTGGAGAATTCGCTAAACTACTGTAGAACTATTAATGTAACACAAAAGCCATTCCATCTGTTAATGCTGCTAAAAGCAAAGCTCTGATTTGAAAAGCTTTTGAAATGTGATTGTTTGAAGAAATTCTATGTGTAGTTGTGTTAGAATTGTACCAAGAAAGCCATGTGTCTGAAGAGATGCCTGTACACAAAGTATTAAGGCAAAAACAGAAACTGGTGTTAATGATCAAAATATGTCAATGACAACAACAACACAGAAATTTAAATTTAAACTTTCTTTGTGTAAAATGCAATTTATTAGCCGATGTTAGAGCTCTGAGTGGGCAGAAGTGATGCTTAGATTAGTGCCATCTTGGTTTGCTCTTTTGCACTTAGTTGCTGCTGTAACTTCTATAATATTTACATCTGTACAGTATTTCTCACTGGAACTCTCCAACCAATTACAAATATTTAGTCCCATACCTTTGTGAATGAAAGAGGAGTTCTTATCCCTGTTTTTTCACATGAAGAATATTTTAAAACGGGGAATGACTTACATTTTCAACTGTCTTCCAAACTGAGTACATCAATAGAGAACTGCGCTTACTAGGTTTGTGATCTGTGGAAGCTTTCAGAAAGTTTGTTTTCTTCCTAGCTGTGAAGAAAGACAGTGGTAAAGTCAGAATCAAAGCTACTGCGTTTAATTGATAGAGTTAACACTTGTCCCTGTCCATGCTGTTACTGTTGGCACAGGTTGTAGGTCATTCAGGCTTTTGTAGCTGATAATCAGAAATAACTTAGTCTGGACACTTAATATCAACACTGATTTTTTGTTTTATTTTGTTGTTGTTGCTGTTGGATACAGTAGATGCAAACATTTTGGATGAGATTCGGAAGATTTTCAGGTTTCTAAGTCCTTTTTAAGTTCCTACCTCTTTACTGACATTAGTGAGAGGTAAAAGCCTGACACTTCTTGAATCCACGTTTAATGGTAAATTTTAATGAAATTTTAGGGGACAGCAATATAACTAAGGCATGTATTTTCTGATTTTTGAATTGTGTTTGTATCCTATTTATTCAACCCACTTTAAAGAAAAATGCAAAAACCTGTTTGTTCTTTCAGGAGTGCATTAGAGCCTTAGGCCGAAATAAACCTCATACACCCTTCAGAGCAAGTAAACTTACTCAGGTGCTAAGAGATTCATTCATAGGAGAAAACTCCCGTACCTGTATGGTAAGTTGGTTTGCTTAACTGTTGTAACAATTGCAAAGAGAAAAGACACTGGGAATTTAAGGTTTTATGTTTAAAATTGCTTACTTGCTACTGGCAATGTGCTAGACTTAAGTTTATTCACTAACTGACATTAAATGTGGAGTGAGACTTTCAGCAGAGAAATTTCAGATAACTTGCTCCCTTCTTACTTTTTATTGGTCTTTCTTATTGCTTGTTCTAGTTTTCTAGCTAGGCACCTAACAAGAAACTCTCATAACTTGAGAAGTTTGTTTGTTTGTTTTTAATAATGTCTTAATTGCATGTATTGTAGTTATTGTTTGTATTGTTTTGTTTGTTTGTTGACTCATAATTTTGGAAAAGGTGGTATAGACTGGAAGTACAGTGGTGAGTTATGGTCTTTTAATGACAAAGACAAACTTAAAGTTGGTATCAAAAGCATCAGAATATGCTCTAGGCTGTTGATAGGGGAAGGAGTTGGGATAGATGGGATGAATAGTTGCATATTGTATAAGTATGCATTTGCATCGGCCTGAGAAACAGAATTCTTCTGTTGGATGGTGGAAAGGACAGATAAAAGCACTGACATCCAGTTGTTTAATTTGTGCATCTGTAACATTTCTACTTAAGGAAATTCAAACTCTACAATGCATGATTGCTGGGGTTGTTTGTGTTATTTACTTTTGACAGACTCCTTGGAATTAATTAGTCTAGAAGCCAGAGAAGTTTACAGACCACAGTATGAAAACCATGGTGTTAGTGCAGCCTAGTCTTCCCTTTAGCTGTTAGGGACTGTTAGGTATGGTTTTAATTTGAAAATAGGGGTAAAATAGTATTTTTTATTAATCATTTTTTTCTCTTTCAGTTTTCTCATAAAAAGACAGGATTGCTTTCTTTCCACTGAGACATAACTTCATAAATCTTACGCAGGATCAGAAAGTTAAATTGTGCTTCTCTAGCTAGTGTATCCACACTGCTGAAGAAGGTTTGGAAAGTTAGCCTGTTGGAAATTACACTCTGTACATATGAAGATCTCGCTGTCACCCTTACCTCCTTAAAGTCCTAACAAGCTGTCTTTGTTCTGGTGGAGCTTTTTTATGTTATTATTACTCTTCTCATAGAGTTTTCATCACTTTTTTTACCGTGTATGACAGAATGCCATTGGGAATAATCCATGATCTATGGATGTTCAATTTCTGATAAAGGTTGCATTCCTTCATTTTATGTTCGATATAGTTCTAAATTAAGGGGAAAAAATCTCCTCTGAAACTGATTGGAAATATGCTTGGATTATTTTTCTTGTTTTTACATTCGCATAACTACAGTCACTTTACAATTAAGAATAAGAAAACCCTTTAATGATGAGATACTGCTTTCAAACTCATTCTTCTGTTACTTTTTAATGTAATTTTTCAATGCTAGGACTACTTATGACATTCTGGTTTTAGTGTTTGATTAGGTGTAATTGTTACCAAGAATTTTGTCAGCCAAGTTTTTTCTTAAGATACTGATGTGGGAAGAAGAACACTTGTGTGGTTGTGGCTTACTCTGAGTTATAGTTGAAAACAAGTAGAGAAAGAAAAGAAACCTACAGTGCATCTTTACATTTGTTTGAACTGAGCTCTTGCATTTGCAGCACTTGTTCCTGCAATAATTAGATGGATGCAGAATAAAGCTGCCTGTGTACAGATCTGACAAGTTTCTGGACAGCATATATTGAATTGAGGAAGGTGTAGGAGATACCTTAGCCTGGAATTACTTCCAGTCCTCTCCAGTTATCTGGAAAGAGGAGTAGAGACTTGGCCACTCTAGTGGCCAAATGGTGGGAGTAATGGATAATGATCAGCAGCTTCACCCTTCTTCTGGGTCTTTTTGTTTTGACTCTTTTACCAAGACAGTCTATTCAGCCTTCAGCTGTGTGGGTATAAAATACCTTCTGGGCCTTCTCCAGTTGCTTTCTGACATACTAATCTGTAAGTGAGATATTTGAGTCAAATTTATTTGGTAATTTCTACACTTAATTTTTATTTTACTTTTTCCTTTTATCGTTTATGTACCTCCTGTTGCAATTTTAAAAGTTACATTTTAGAGATGGAGCATTCTCTTCTGTATATAAGGTTAAACTAAACTATGATTGGGAAAGTTGGGGGGTTTTTTTAAATTAAAAAAACCCCTTCATAACGTGGACAGCTATGACTACAATCTGCTTCATTCTAAGAAATCAGAAACATACAGTCAACATAAAGGTTGTTTTGTGCTTATTAGTCATTGCAGTTTTACTGAAGTTCTTGTCCTTAAATAGTCTCAAAAAACATTTAAAGTTGTTTTTTTAGGGTTACATAGTAGGATAATGTATCATTATTTGAAATTCACCAGGCAGCTACATAGAATAGTCTCACTTTTTAACCAGTGGTGCATCCTTGATGTCCTGCATCCCTGATGTGCTGCTGTCATAGCTGAAGTGCCAGACCCTTCAGCCCTCCGGGGTGAAAGTAGGAATGTGCAGACTTCAGTGTCTCAAAAGGGCCATTGATCTCACTGTGATGACTTAGAAGCAATGTAGACACGTTTGAAATCAGAAGAATGGTAATTAGGGTCTTAAAGATATTCCTGTCAATAAGTAGTGCAGCTTTTTCCATCCTCATTTAGAATTGCAAACAAGGAAGTGAGCAGCAGAGGTCAGAGTCCTGCCTGAGCTGGGCTTGTTGGGCATGAGGGCAAGTGTTCAGTGAATGCTTGTATTCAGCAGAGTGAGTCTTCTACCTGAACAAGGTATCCGCAGGGCTGATGGCACCTATGGTGCCATACTTCAAAACATTGGAACAGTCCCCTGGTGTTGCAGTGGTTGGCGTGTGTGGTGTACTCTGAACATTGGACTGGTGGAAGAGGTGCACGCACCTTTCATGTTAAATGAGTTTGGAAGGATCTTAGGATCTTAGGATCTTAGGGACTTACTTCCTTGTCAGTTTTTGTTAATTAGCAACCAGAACACTTCATAAAGAGACACACAATCGTATGATCTTTTAAAATCTACACTTGTTTTCATTAGTGACAGATGTGTACCAGTATCAGGGGTTTAAACTTAAATCTGTATGGTAGCAAGCTCTTTAGACTTTCTAATCCCCTCCCACCATATATTTTTCCTTTCTCCCTAGTAGGAGAAATTCTTCTCAGGATGACTGCTTGTGCTTTTGTACAGTAATGTCAGCAGCAGAATGAAAGAGAAGACCAGGATTATCTAATCTTAATCAGTTTCAGTCTCCTGATGCTGTGCTACCACAAAAAACGTTAGTGTGTAGGATCATAGAGCTGTTTGTCCTGAGTAATGCCTTTGTGGCTTTTCTGAAACGAGCACAGATGAAAAAATTGCATTACCAAAAGAAGCTGACAAATAATGGTGCCACTGTTGCGTGATCACATTTATTGTTTTTACTGAGTGCTGAACAGAAGGTGAAATCTTCAGGGTATTTTGTTTAACTGGAAAGGGAAAGACTTATCCAGATATGTTTTATAGTAAGTTACCTATCAAGTATTATTTACAGATATCTTCTAATTGAGAAAAAAAAAAAACAAAACAAACTTACAAAATAGTTAATCACATACTTATCTTCAATATCATTAAGTATGGTTTTGGACTGTGGCCAAAATAGATCTCTCAAATCAGTTTACAGTCTACTTGAATGGAGAACAGCCTACAAAGAAATATTAAAAAAATATAAAAATCTGGTAATTGTTTGCAGGATATATTAGGCTTACTTTCTACTGAGGTGCATATTTCCCTTTTTGAGAAGTCTTTATTTTTTCAGTTAGAGTTTTTCATTTACATATTATGTTACCAAGACAATGAGATGTGGGAAATTGACTGAAATTTGAAGAATTCTTAATATTCCAGGTATGGTTAAAAAAATAAATTGAAGCTTTGACATGACATCTCTCTCCTTGAGATGTCATTGTAGAAGGACAGCTGCACATAGTTGTCCTGGTTTTCAGCTGGGACAGAGCTAGACTTCTTTTTAGTGGCTAGAATAGCGCTGTGTTTTGGTTTCGGTTTGGGATTTGTTATGAGAAGAATGTTAATAACATACCAACATTTTCAGTTGCTGCTCGAAATCAAAGGACTTCACATTTTGCTAGTCTACAGATGCAAGGTCTAGGGGGGATGAGAAATATTAAAATTAGTGAATTAGATTGACATTTGGATAGCCTAATGTGATATTCCATATCATATAATATCATGTTCAGTATATTAATGAATCTCTCTTGTGGGAGGTTCTTGCTTTCACTGGCACTCTTGTTCTTCTGGGATTGCTGTTTGGGTTTCGGGGTTGTCTGTCCTCTAGGAGTGTTCTGCCAGGTTTGGTCAGTGGGTGGTAAGCAATTGCACTGTGTATCACTCATTTGCATGTATGATTATTATTATCATTATTATTTTAATATAATTATTATTTAATTTATATTTTAATTATATTTTATTTCAATTATTAAATTGTTCTTATCTCAACCTATGAGTTTCCTTAGCCCTCTAATTCTGTCCCCTGTTCCCTAGGGGAAGTGGGGAGAGAGAGAGTGAGCGGCTGTGTTTGGCTGCCAGACAAGTGAAACCAGCACAACAGTAGACAGTTTTTCTAGAAATTCTCAAATGAAACTAGAGATTTAAAAAAAAATAAAGCTAATTTGAATCCATCTACCCTTTCACCTTACAAAGCAATTTATTAACATGTGGCTTGTTTCCTCTAGATTGCTACAATTTCTCCAGGGATGGCATCATGTGAAAACACCCTAAATACGCTGAGATACGCAAATAGGTATGGAAAATGTTATTGCTTATAGCTATACTGGCTGTTGACCACTGACATTTGGAATACTGATGTTCCATGATGTATAATTGTTTTAGCTACTCAAGTAATTTTATCATACTTGCTTTTTTTAATAAGATTAAAACCTAGTTATTGATCCAGGCTCACATGTAATTGAATTTGTCCATTTTTACAACGATTACAAAAGAATCGATAGAACTATATTTAAGCCATTATCCAGAGGTAGATAATGAGGATTGCAAGGAATGTGGGAGATGCCTCTGCTAGTTTTGCCCCTGCTCTGGAGTCACCATCTCGTGAATTAGGGGTAGGCAGCTATTCATAATGATTCCCTGAGGTGTTAGCTGAAATACCTTCCTGCATCGTGGTCTTTTTTTCATCCCCTTGGTGGAATTGCATGCAGTTGCCAGTCTGTATCATACATATATATGAAATTTCATACTTCCCAACTCCAGGCAAATATCTGAGAACCCTGAATCAGTTAATCTGACAGTGATTTCATAATCTGCATAGAGAAATTAGCATCTCCAGAGGCTTTTAAAAGAAGCCATTTAGTGGAATACTGAATGTGGAGCGAATTTTATTGACTGCACAAACTGAAATCTGGAATTACTCTTCAGAAAACACTGTTGTCATAGTCCCCTGCAAATTAGCAGCAGTGGTTTTATTCAAGCTTGTTAGTGATCTGTAACTCTTTGCAGAAGGTTTAAATATGTTGGCGCCCTTGTGTTTTAATATAAAAATAATTTTATAGTTAAACTATTAAAGAAATATGCTAAACAAAGTGTTGTCATTTTAACTGTGTTTATGAGAACATTTTATTTTAATTTGCTGCTGTATTTTGCTGCTGCAGAGTAAAGGAATTTGGAATTAGTCCTTCGGACATTCCCTTCTCACAGGGTAGTGGCAGTCGCTCTGATCTCTCTCCTTCCTATGAGTATGACGACTTTTCTCCTTCAATCACCAGGTCTACTTCATTCTATACATGGAATCTTTATTTTTAAATTTTATTTTTGGCTATGTAATTTTACAGACCAACCTTTCATTAGTCCCCTTGCCTTGAGTCACACATACTTTGTTTTTATTTTGTTTGGCAGGTGATGGTTCTGCATGATCTGCAATCATCTTCCCAGTATTTTGTTCACCCTCCTTAAACATCTATACTCTGTATCCAGGCTTGCTAGTTTCCTTCATACATTTTTTTTTAAAATGGTGATGTCACCTTTGTACATTTGATGGACCAAATCTGATAAGACTAAGTTTAGGGTAATTTGGCTATTTCTAATTAAAAAAGAAAACAATTTTCATACCTATATATTTTAAAACATTAATCACTCTGACCATAAATGGAAAACAGTTCCCATTGTAGTAAGTGCTACTTGAAAAAATGTTTTTCCCTTTAAAAAATGAAGAATATATTCTAAAACTTGCTCTAAACTTGCTTTTTAATAGGCTTTGTTTTGATAGTCATTATCAGTCTTTTGAACTATTTTCATGCTGCAGAGCCTAATGATAATTTCACCTTTGAAATTATCTTAAAAGGATATATTCATTCTCTGAGATACTTGGTTGCAAATTACTATTTCCTTCAGAATTCTTCGTGGATTTGCTTCTAACAGCTAGTTGGGTACTGATTGACAACTTTTAAGGCAAAATGGCACAGAGAAAGAAAGATGGTCAGCTTTAGGGTGCTGAATTAACTTTTCTTTCAAATAGCACTCATTGTTAAGGAGTTAATACTGAGGTTTTGGAGATTTTTGCCCTTTTAATGAATAGTAACATTTCAATCAGAAAATGCCTTTTGCTAGAAGATGGACTGTAATCCACATGCAAGTAGTTGAAATTCAATGGTCCATGCTTTTTAGGAGTTGGGCTAACATCCTTTTGTCACTGAAAGTACATTAAATCTGTGAAGTTGACATCATCATCCCTATTAAATGAATTAATTATGCATAAACCCATAGAGCTTTATTTTTGGCTGTGACTGTTTTGCACAGGAAGTTACTAATTTACAAATGAAACATTTTCTGCTCGTAGGGTGAAGGAGCTGACAGTTGATTCTAGTGCTGCCGGAGATATCCGTCCCATTATGCACCATGCTCCCAATCAGATCGACGACTTGGAGACACAGTGGGGTGTGGGGAGCTCTCCTCAGAGAGATGATCTCAAACTGCTTTGTGAACAAAACGTGAGTGGTTTACAGCATGACATGGAAAGAGATAATGATAAATACAGTGACAGAACAAATCCAGAGCACTGTGTATTTATAGCCTGTTAGCAAGATCATTAAGTAAATGCAGCATGCCTCTTCACTTTTTCACTTTACGGTATTATGTTCATTCCCATACAAAAAACAAAAGAAAACAAAACAAACCTTTCTTGAAGGGTAAGAGGGGAATACTTTATTTTCCTTTAATTTCCTTGCTGATTAGGGCTTTTAATGTCTAGGCAGGGTCCACTGTAGGCTCTGGTGTTCTTTAGTGTGCATTTTTTCCAGTATGCCTTCTTCTTTTTTTTTTTTTTTTTTGTAGTTAGAAGTATTCTGGGACACTTACCTGTTTTATTTAACACTCTTGAGGTTTTGAGCATTATTTTCCCTGCATGCAACACTCATTTCAAGTGAGTTGGGCTTTTTCTGCATTTAAAAATCTGGATACCCCTCATTCCTCTTCCCAACATCCTGATTTTCATGGGGTGAAAGCCCAGTGCACCGTTAGTGAGAGAGCCACATCGTGTTCCCAGCATGTCTCCCTGGGCTGCAGGAGTGGGGAGCCGAGAGGCATGTCCTAAAGGGCATGTTTCTCTCATTTCTGATTATCAGCTCTTGTCTGGTTCCTTAAATGTTAAACAGGAATTAAAAATCAGTTTGTGAAAATGCTGATGAAAGATAAAAAAAGAAAAATCCTAGCTATCCTGCCTTATTTTTTGCAAAACTCTCTGCCTTCTCTGACACCTCTTCATGGTGTCTGCTGTACTTCTCATTTCAGTAACTGGCTTTTCTTTAGGAGTCTATTTTATAAAAACATGCTAGTGATTCCTAGAGCTTTTTTTGTTGTGCATATTGCAATAAACAATACAGTCCTAAGACATTAATTACCTCCTACCTAGTGTTTTCTCTTTTGATTGTTAACTATTCATTTCTAAAGATGCCCTGTTTGCCCCAGTTTGTAACTCCAAGTTGTGCATTCTTCTAATGTATTAATCACTATGTACATTTTAGATTCCTCACTTTAGATTTATTCCACCTTTTTTCCAAAGGATTACTTTAATTTTGATTTCCTGAATGTATTCAGTGTAATTGCTGTTTTGTTTTTTTTTAATTGTTGTATTGTCTATTGCAATACGCACAACAAGAAGTCCTACAAAAGGCATTAAAACCTACTAGAAGTTAGCATTTTTTTTGTGTGACTTCCTCTTCTCACTGTTTTAACTTGCTTTTCTAATGTGGAATATTCTGTTTTCCAGTATTCACTGGATTAGTGGCTGGAAATTTTTAATGAACATGAATTAAATTTAACTCTGTGAACATTTTGAGTTTACTGCCCTATTCACTCATTTCTGGAGATTTTCTTACTAAATTATTAAATTCTATTTTTGACATGTTCTGCCTTCTGCCTTTTGTGTTCTGTGATGAGATGGATCACATTCAGTGTATTTCCTGTAGCCACAGTTCTTTCCAGACTAACAAGCTTAACTTTTTTTTTAGGAAGAGGAAGTTTCTCCTCAGTTGTTTACTTTCCATGAAGCTGTGTCACAAATGGTAGAAATGGAAGAGCAAGTAGTAGAAGACCACAGGGCTGTCTTCCAGGTACAAGATGGTGCTCTGCTTTGTTTCATCCTATTTCAGGAATTCAGGTTTTCCCAATGAAAGTGCATACTGTTGAAGATGTAGGATATTGTCTGGTCATTCTGCTGCTGTCAGAGATTCCTGAATTGTTTTCTAATGCTAAGCCCATTGTAACAAACAAACAGGGACAGATCCCGTAAGCATTAATCAATCTTTGTCCCCATGATGAAAGAGAAGCATATTTCTATATAATTCCAGAAATTTAGTAAAATTTTCCCTTTCTTATCCACAAACATTCCTAAATAGACTGTGTTCTTTGTATGAAAAGTTGCTGTTTACTTTTTACTCTTTTTGTTATTCACTATATTTTCTTTTGTAGTCCTTTTCGAACAGTAGCGACCGTTTTTTCTTTTCTAGTTGCAGGAAGTTTATTCAGATTGGTCTTGAAATTTTCAATTCCACTGTCTAATCTGTGTCAATATTCCTATACCAGAGCTCACAGTTAATGGTAATGTCTCTATCAGCACGATTTCTGGTTGGCCATCTCCCTCTATGATACTGCAGTACTCCCTCCAAGTATCTCATCTGAGTAGCCTTCCTGACATCTCCCTCTGAGATTCTGAGGTCCAGAAGAGACACATATATTTTTAACTGCCTGTTTGCTTTCTTTTTTCAGATACTTAAAGGTTTTCACTTGCTATTAGTCAGGGTCTTTGGGAGTAATACTGCCCACGCAGTGTAATGCTGGTCAGCGCCACAGAGCCTTTTACATTCACAAAATAAATTTTAGTAACAAATTACTAGTTGTTACTAGTTTTCAGAAGGAAATGTTAGTTGCTTCTGTTTGTAACTTTACAGTCTTTAGGCAGGCTGTCCGTTTGGCATGTCTGCTGCAAGAGAACAGCAATGCATTAAACCTGTAGGGGAATATACACATCTCCTCAATTTAACTGTCTAATGTAGTGGAACATTGCTGTGTGTTCGTAATGCCGTAGGATGCTAAATAACACATTTTACAACAGATGCAGAGTTTTAGTTATCAGGAAACATTAGTCCTGAAGAAAACATGCAGAAGTTTGCAAGTCATATGCCATAGCTGTGTCCTAATGCTTGCAACTTCTAGAGAGACAAGCTGTATTAGTTTAAGATGTTACTGCCTCTGTGTGTCCATCTGGCTTTCTGCTGGAGATTACTGCTCCTCCCAGCAGTCACTGGAAGGAAGTGTGTCCGAGCCTCAGCTCCCTTCGTTCACAGCATGGCTTGTTAGTTTATGCTGTGGGTGGAGGTGGGCTGCACCAATACAAAATCTACCAGCTGTACCAGGCAGAATTTATCTTCTGTCAGCTTCCTCCTGGAAGCTGCTGATGCAAAACATAATTTCCAAACAAAACCGTCTGAAATAGATGGACGGAATGAATCAAGCCTCATAGGTGTTGGTGTTCCTTTGTGTCTTGGATGTACGAATTTGCAGTAGTCGAGATGAATCATAGCCCAATGTGAGGTCCATCTGTCCTGAAAGCCAAAAAACATACATGGGGTTTGGACTGTGCTTTCAATATTACTTGGGCTACTGAGCACAGAGGGAAGGACTTAATTTTAGTATTTCAGGCCTTGCATGCCTAGAACTGTTCATCTGCTTTCTTTTTTAAATGAAAGCATTTCCAGTGGGATCAGTTCTCCGGATCACTGCTTTGCATGGTTCTGTAAGCTTTAAGCTCCTGATTGCATTCTTTGCTGCGTCTTCTTTTGTAATATTGAGAGTGCAAACATGCCTAAGAGCTACTTTAACCAACGTTTACAGTACTGTTACCTGCCTGGGGAGTTAGCTCATGCAATAGTGAACTTAAAATAGCTCTTATTTCATACAGCTTCTCTCAAAACTGGTTTTCATTACAGAAAGAATTATCTTGGCTCCTTGACTGTAGTACTTACACTACGATTATGGTCAGTGGCAACCAGCCTATACTTAAAATTGAAGCCTGACTTTGAAGTTTGATACTTGCCTGAGGGGACATAACTGTGACATAAAGTTCTGTTCTCGTAGTTTCTTAGCTTTATAACCACCTAATGTTCTGGATTTGAAGGAACTGGGGCTTACCTGTTGCTGGTATGACCACTGGAATTAAGAAACAATGTAGAAAATGTACAATTTATTTTTTTTTTTAGGAGTAAAGTTTCATCGTAGGATTAAAATTGGTTATATGGAGGTGACTAGATAGTAAAAGTGGTCATCTTAAGAAAATTTCTAATTCAGCTCTTTGTATTGAAACTTGTCTTGAAACTTTGCTAATGTATTTCTTTGGGTTTTTTTAAATTTTATCTAGGAATCTATTAGATGGCTGGAAGATGAAAAAGCTCTTCTTGAGATGACTGAAGAAGTAGACTATGATGTGGATTCTTATGCTACCCAGCTTGAAGCAATTCTAGAGCAAAAAATTGATATTCTGACCGAACTTCGAGGTAGCTTGCTTTTAATCACTTCTGTTTGCATTATTAGCAGTGTGTTTTCCTATGCCATGGAGACTTGCAATAATAATGAGGAAAAAAAAAAAGAATGTGATTATGTCTTAGGGTCTTCTTTCCCTTTATGGTGCCCTGCAATGTCTTGTGGAAAGAAGATTTATACTGCTGCCTAAGAACAAGTTCACATCTGTGCTCCTTCATCCTACTTTAAAGGAAAATCTCTGCTTTCCCTCCATGAAGTATAAACTCAATCCTGCAACTTTCTTTTTCTTTTCCTTTTTTCCAAAGCAATAAAAGAAAGAAGAAGAAAATCCAAACAAGCTGTATTAAAAAAGAAGTAATGCAATAAGGAAAAAGTAGTAGGAACTACAAAGTAGTTCCTGCTCTGTAGCATTCTGTAGTTTAGCAGGGAGCCTGCTGTCATTTTTGACTGTGCTGAAAAGGGACATCTGAATAGCTTGGTTGTTAGCTTACTTTTTTCTTCAGCAGCCTTTCTTTCTGAATTTTGTCAGCCTCTCTTTATTGAAAAACAAGCAGCAGATAATTCTTAGTGCCCAAAATTGATTTACTGTACTGCTTTTGAAACAAGGTACTGTAGGTAAAGGCTAGTTAAGAGATCCTTGCATCTTTACAGGCAGCATGATACACATACAGATTTGCAGGAGGGAAAAACTGTTAAGTCAAAAATTCTTTCTCCCAGTATCTTCTGTGTTCTGCTTATGGCATGTAATGGTCACTGAGTATTTCAGCGTCTATTCCTGTCACTCTGGGACTGGCATCTTTATGCTGTCATTTTGGTTTCCTTCTTCCCATTCTTGGGTATATTACTGGGAAATGGAGGGGGGCAGGAATAGAAATACAAAAGGATCTACACTTCTTTCTCAGGTTTCTTCCATTCTTGTTATAGTTATTATGGAGCAAATAAATGATGCATTTATCTATTTATGGTGAATAATTTCTGAAATTTAATTACAAATGCTTTTCACATTCATAGAAAACCAGGGGGGAGTAGAATTTGCTCTGCCATGTTTTAGAATGTATAGAAGTGACTGTACACTAAATACAATTTTGTATGCTTCTAAGAATGGTTTGGAAGCTGCTGAGAAGGAAAAGGACGTATGTGGTGTGTATCTCCCAATACCCTGTAATTTAGAAGCAGGATTTAAGTGTGAATAGGTTACATGCTGGGAATGCAATTGTGCAGTTTCCAAACCTATCCTGCCTAGAGACAGGGGGAGCATCTAAGAAGGGACTAAGTTGCTAAGCAACTTGTTTGTATGGCGAGTATTAAATTTAAGCTCATCTCAGCCCTCTTGTAGTTCGTCGTCTCAGCTATTTTTGTGGAGGAATGTTCTTTGCTGTGCATTAGGGTTGGGATGTGGAGCATCGGGGCTTAGTTTCAAGATCTGTGTTGAGAACAGACACATCAGCATTCATTCTCTCTTTTTCATTAAAGATAAAGTGAAATCGTTCCGGGCAGCTCTACAAGAGGAGGAACAGGCCAGTAAACAGATCAACCCAAAAAGACCACGTGCCCTTTGAAATGGGCCTTTGCTGCTAAAGGAATCCACGAACCCGTACTGCTGTAGCACACATTTGTTACAAAACCCAGTGGCCGTAAGAACTCAACTACTTGAAAGTATAAAAACATTAGAAATGTCTGTGGAAATGTCCTGTTTCTTATTCACCTGAATGACATTTTCAGTTTTGTGTGAAATGCTCCTATGATGTCTACAAAATGCTTCTAGACCAGACAGCACAACCATGCAGGGTTCAGATCTGTGAAGCACTTTGTTTAAAATATTTCATTTATTCAAATGGTGAATTTTATGTTTTGAAATATTTGCCATGTTTTCAATAATGAAGTAAAACTGTGGCTATTAAAAAGTCACAGCATTTCCTTTTGACTATGTTCAGTTTTGTTAGAGAGACCACCTGTGCAGTTTTAAATTGTGTTTGCGTGCATGCACACCTCACTAGTGGTTGTACATAACTTCTGCAGACAGCTGTGCTTACCTCTTCCCATTCTGTGCCTTGGTGAAGGCTACTTAACCCTAAACATCTTCTTTTTGAAGCACAGCCTTAAACAACATTCCTTATTTGTCAATATAAATTACTTTCAGTGTGTGTACATTTTTAATATGTTTAGAGACTTTTTTTTTTTGGTGGATAGTTTCATTTCACAGGATGTGCCATATCATTTGAACAGGAACTGCACGAGCTGTTAAGAGTGGACAAACAGCTGGACATTCCATCCTCCTTGTAAAAATCTGGAATCTAGATTTATCTGAATACCATAAAGGATGGTTATATAATTCTAACATTTTCTCTGTAATGAAAAAAAACAACCAACAACAAACCAACAACCACGACAAACAAAACAAAAAAGATAACTTAGTTGATGTATAATAAAGGGTAATGTTTAAGTACTGAGAAGAGTTGTATCTTAGGATATACAGTATGTGGTATGGTGTGATAATGCTGTCAGATTAAAGGTACGATCTGACCTCTGCGTATGGATAGAATAACTGTCAGAGTTCGAGGATCCAGCTAAATATATACATGTTGGCCTTTCACATACTGTTAAAATTTGGCTTTTGATGCATGACAAACTTACATGTACATTAACCGTAGTTTGCAGGTAGTTTGAGTAGTTCTGTTGCTTTGGAAAAATGTAGCTAATAACTATTTTTCCCTTTGTACAGTGCCAGCAGCTGAAAAGTGGGGCAAAATTGCATAATTGGGGATATTGCACAGTACCTCTACTTGGCGCCAACAGGAAACCCGCTTTTCATAAACGGCGCCTTGTGTATCAGCACTTTTTAGGTGGTGGCACTCGAGTTACTTATTTTTGCAAGTCTGTATCCAAAAAGATTGACCTTTTATGTAGAACTTCTTGTCAAATGAAGAATTGTAGACCTCTCTAGGAGTTCTCCCTGTTTCCACAATTTTGTATCAGCAGACTTTCCCTTGGAACTGTTTAAAAATACTTTTGGAATACAAGCCTGTTTGTTTGTGCCAGGCCGGGAGGGAAATAAAGGGAAGGCAATGAAAAGAGAGTAAAATGAGCCAGGAATTCTTGTAGTGTTTAATGTTTGTATCTCCCATGGGAAGGTAGGCTATGGGAAGCTCTTGTCACATCATGGTTTTAAAAAAAAAAACAACCCCCCTCCCCCAAACCTCCTGTGTGTAAACATGAAAACTGAAACAATGTAGATTTTACATAATGTGTTTAATAAATTAAGCTATTAAATGAATTACAGATGAGAATTTACTTCTGTGGAAGTTGTGCTTTGGGAAGGGTTTCACTTTTTAACTACATCAGAGTTACACCTTTGAAAAGGCCTGTGATTTCAGAGTGAATATTTACTTCTGGAGCTAACTCGTCTGTACAATTTGTCACATAGAACAAGTTCACCACAGAACTGTCCTGACTTCAGTTTTGCAGCAGGTCTTAAAGAAACATCACATACCTTTCTGAGCATTAATAGTACATGTTACCATACAATGCCACAGGGTTTCTTTGAAGCTGCTCTAGAGAAATGTTACTTTCTAAAAAGCCTCTGAAGATTGAAACATCCTCCATGAGAAACAGTGGCTCCCTACTACTCCTCCGTGGAAGCCTACAGCCACATCCAGGTACCAGAGGACAGGAAGGGCAGAGGCACCTGGATTTTAGCAGCTTTTCACTAAGCCTTGTAAACGACACCTGTCCTGCCAGGCATCAGATGCGAGCTCCAATTGTGTCTCCTGTGAGGGGGACTGTTAAGAGAGCCTGCTGTAAAGGTCAGATCAACACTGATACTGAAGCAGTGAGAATCAAGATAAACTGACATGGCTAGTTAGGGCACCTAAATTCCTGTAGCCCATTGCTGTGGTGGACTGGAATTACTTGAATAGGACTCAGATAAGCTTACCTAGATTCCACTTGTTCTTTCTGCATTAGTCTGAACATACTGCTTTGGCTACTTACCTCACTCAAAAATTGCTTCTATACGCAGTGAAGCAGCACTAGAATAATTACATTATAAAATAAATGGGCAATCAATGATTTAAAGAATTGACATTGGATGTGTATAAAATGAAGGTACATCTTAAAAGGGTTTTGCTAATTAGCCTCTTTTCCACTTGCTATGGCCTCATGGAAGAAGATACCCCTCCATGATGCTACACAGCATCTACTGTCTTCCTGAATCAGAAGACAGACCAAGTGGATTTTTCTTTTGACAGCTGCTATGCAGAGTTAATGCAAACTTCCTTGGGAAAACTCTGCCTTGTCCTAAATAAATATATATATATAATCCAAACTATAAAAAGACACTTCAGTAAGTTTTTCTGTCAGGACAGAGACATGCATTGCTCTAAGACTCACTGAAAGCTTTGATCTATGCTAAAACTCCTCCTTGCCCTGAAGGATGAAGTAAGTTTTCTTATAATAGATGCTTGAATTTACAGTTGACAAAAAAACCCTCTTCTGTCTATGCTTATGAGCACTTGGTAGTTTTTTGCTGGTTCCTACAATGCTTTGATGGCAATAAGGAGGGGGCAAAGGAGATGACACTGGTAGTTTCATGTACCTTGATAATGCTTTTGTAAATTATACCAAGCTCACAAAATAAATGCTCTTGTTTCTGAGAAACAGTTACTGGGATTTCTCCAAGAGAAGCAGATGACTAACAGACTTGGAATGCGGGTAGGTAGCAGAGGACAAATGGAAGAGACAGGCATTTCAAATCAAAAATGTTTAAATACACTTTAAAACAAACAAACAACTCCAAACAAATGGAATGACTACAATTCTTTTTTTGTTGCCCAGACCAGGCTGATGGGTTGTACTGTTGAGTATTGTGCAAGAATATACTGAGGTGAAGTCCATGATCAGAGGACACAGATTTCAATTATGGCAGTATCAATCCATGTTAACTGGGTTTATTTAAAAATCATAGATTAGTTTTGGCTGGAAAAGACCTTTAAGATCATGGAGTCCAAGTGTAAAAATATACAGTCATGTGGAAGTCCAGCACCTCACTTGAGTTGTAAAACGATTTATCGCTTTTAAAATACAGAGCAGCAGCTTCTTGCCTACTATCTGTGGTAAAATTTCAACTAAGGTTTCACTAAGAACCAGAGAGCACATGCTGTGTACTCTTCGTTGCTTTTGTGAGGAGAGCTTGTCTTATTGCAGTCACTCTGGCTTAGGTGAGACTTCAGTGACAAAATACAGAACATCTTTCATTTTTCTAGTAGAATCTATGAGAAGTGGATGCCTTCTGAATTGAAGCCATGCAACAGTCTGAAAGAGTAAAGTATTTGTGTTACAATTTCTACTCATTTACACTTCAGCTTAAAACTCTTCTAAGATGTGTTGGCTAGCAAAGACCATACAAAAATAGCATGAAAGCGGCTATCACTGTTCAACGGCCATGAAGAATTGTTACAAATCTTAAACTTTAAGTTACTAGCAAATTTGCCATTTTAGAGATCCAGGTAGATTTTCAGTGCAGTTTGTTATACTGCGTCCTACCAGGTTTACTATGTTTCTTTGAGGATCAGCAGCTGTATTAATTGTCACACTGAGAAACAGCTAGAAACTTGTATCTTAAGTTGGGAGAGGATTCATTTAACTGACTAGAAGTCAGAGCAGAAGATAGCAGTTAATTACTCAAATTTCCAAATTATGCTATAGACTAGAGCCTAATCCCTGACACAGAGAGAGGAGGGCTGTGAAAGACTCCGGGAAAATTGTAAAAACCAATCCCATTATTAAAACCATTTGAAGAGGAGACATAGACGGGTATAGTACACAAATATCAGAAACACAGATCTTTAGCTAGTTGCTTCTCAATACTGTAAGCAGCAGTTAAAATATATATATGTAGGGGTACTTTTTCACATTCAGGACTGGAAGCAAGGAATGTCTGGTACTGAGAGGAAATCAAGAGTTAGTACTATTCCTGTGTAACCCAACACTAATCTGTGCTACACAAGTACACATGCAGGTAGAATTTGAAGAAGCTTAAGAGGAAGGCATAAAGAAAAAAAGATACCTAATGAAATCATCTATATCCATTGAACGGGCTCGTTTTTCAGAGTAACCTGTATTTTTTAGGACTGTCTGTATTTTCTCTGCAATTTTGAAGTTCTCTGGTATTTCCTGTCAATGGAAAATGGGACACAAATTCATTTTATATTCATAGCATAGAAAAAGTTCATTTAAATCATCTATTCTCTTCATGCTTTTAGAACCCCAGTGGCAGAATAAGTTGGTTTTTTTCTTGTATAGATTACTGTATTCTTCGGTTCCTGTATCTGAATTTTTATACCTCAGCTCACTCACTACAAATTAATCACAACAGTGTTACTAAGCAGACACAGAAAGTTTTCTTACTAGATTCTTAATAGATTAGTAAAAGTCCTTGAGACATGCACAGCTGATGTATAAGTAACAGACTCAGCTTTCAGCTTTTTCACTGTAATTTAGTAAACCTTTTAGATTTTTCTATAAGAAAAGAGGTAAGTTCCTCCCTTAAACTCTCTCGGAAGAACTTTAACATGTTAAGCTTTTCAGTGTTAATTTTTTACTCTTACAAAAGTCAGTATGTAAGTCACAGTACACACAAATTTAGTATATGAAAAAGGAACTTACTGTATTATGTAAGGAACAATGAATTCGGTAATTATGATCCAGCAACTGCTCCATGGCACTTGACCTGAGAGAAATACAAGTTTAGACTGAAAATTGAGCTTTAACTAGTTTTTTTCACTTGACTGGTTGTTAATCTTTTAAAAAACTGTAACGATGACACAGAGCTATTACTTTTAAACAGCTGCCTAGTTTTCCTCTAAAATAAAAAGCTTGTGACCTCAGCATAAATCCTCCCATCGTGGTTTATCCCAGGCTGAGCTGGCATGCATGTAACACTGCTATGCATTTGCATGAAAGAAATGGTTAACTGGATCGGCTCTCAAACTTTGAAAAGATTTCCTTTCAGAGGAGTCTTACTTACTTAAATGCTGCGGAGAGTGTCTTGTTTTTCCTAACAAAGGCTATCCTTACCAGACCATCCCACTCCTGAAATTAAATTTCAGAATTTACAGAAAGGAAAATACAGCTACTACAAACAAGAACAGTCACTACTGACAATTTCACAACAACACTGAGCACTACAAAAAATCTTTAAGGAAAATATCTTTCTAAACAATACAAAACCAGTCCTGTCTTGGAAAAAGCAACACAAATGAAGAAAATACTTCACCCACAAAACCCTTTGAATTGTTCTTTTTTGTGCGAGGCTGAAATGCTCTTGAAGATCAGAGCATTTTAAAAATTAAGACTACTAACCTGTAACATCTGTCTTCTGAGATTATACCCACTCATCTGAAGATAAGACTTCTCAAAGATACTTATTTGATCATAACCAACAAAATCACCATACAGAAGAGTCTCTGGGAGACCCAAACCACGATGAAAGGGACTTTGTTCCCAGCACCTCTCCAACTGACATGGAGATGGTACCTCGGTCTTGTCAGAAAGACTGTAAACAAAGCTGCACCCAATTGATGGTGGCACATTCAAGTAACGTCCTAATGCAAGCCTGATCAACAGAGGAGTAAGTATTTTGGAATTAAGTAAATGCCAGTGAACAGCTGATACTTGGTAGAGAAAAACGGAACTGAGTAATAAGTGAAAAGAAAAATTAAATGAAGTATCACTAGTATGTTACATTGTAAGAGTATACCATGCTCACCTGGAAGTTGATAGGTGGTGGTGGATTCTTTGGCTCTATTCTGACAACACTGGATTCAACCTTGGGAGGAGGCCTGAAGTTGTTCTTTCCAACCTGTTAAGGAGAAGTCAGGCAGCTGTATGAGTAATCAGCAAATCCTCACATTCCTAAAAACATTCTTCTATCTTTGATAGCTCTCTTAGCCAACACAGAACAACATACCTTCATCAGATGGTCCACTCGAGCTAATAACTGAGTATTAATAGAGAGTCTGCAGTACAGTTTAGTTCCTGGTTTTGCAACCAAACGAAGTGCAAATTCCCTTTGAAACATAAGTATTGCACACCTGAGAATAACAGAAATGAGAAAACAAATTCTAAGTAATCAGGTTTTCCATCAAAAGCCAACTAACACACTTGGAAAACATGGGATCTGCACCTAGAAGCGATAAAAGTTTGTCATAAACAAACTCTGCCTCAATTATCTCAGAGTGTGTTTAAAAAAACCCCAAAACTACAAAACTTGGTGAAACCATTTAAAACTATTCAAAGCTGCAACAGGATTTGACTCTTTATACTGCTAAATGGATCAAGATCAAAGAGACAGAGGCTAGTCTCAGCGTTTTGTGCCTGACTGTACCAAATCATTTTGGATAAGTCTATCATGAGTCCCTCAAATCCAAACTCTCTAGCTTTAAAAACTGACCAGTAACATCACTAAGTGCTTCAGTGAGAGAAATCAAGAACTGCTGACACACTAAACAACACACAGAGAGGTACCTGGGCAGTAATATTTTTAGACCAGACAAGAGGAAGTTTCTTGGCTTCAATCCTGCCCTTTCCACTCTTCATTTCTCAGGTAGGAAGGCATCTGAAATGCTACGATGCCCTACTTATCCCTGGAATAACAAGTAGTTATAGTACTAAAGTCAAGAGGTGCAACTCCTCTTTTCGTCAGCTAGACACTCACTGATGCCAAGACTAAATTTTCTCCTCATGCTTCATTGACATAAACTAATTACCAGGCACTAGCAGGTTTTATATTACACAAAAATTTTGGTATGGCTCTGATCCATCAAACTGGTATTTTAAGAACTAAAACAATTTTATTTGGGAATATTTTTAAAGCTTTTTTTTTCCCCCCTATCAGGCAATACAGACCTCTTTCTTCCACATACCTGAAAAAAGGTCTGTGAAGCAACAACTTGAAAACAAAAGGTGAAGAAATCTGAGGAAAAGAGTAATAGCGTTAGTATAACTTCTAGGCAACTAACATTTAAAATGAAAAAGTTTTTCCATGTTGTTTAGGACACACCTGGTAAGGCAAGTTAGCCACACATGCATCAAAAAATGGTAAGTCTGTTTTCAAGATATCTCCAACCTTGATTTCAAGTTTGTTTGCCAGACACCTAGGAGAAAATACACACTGTGGTTATCCTCAGAGAAGCACGTTGCCAAAGTTTTTGCTGAAGTGGCTCCACTGCTTTAAGTGCTCGCTATTTCCACACTTAATACTTACGTTCCCTGGACCCTCTTCTGCAGTTCACCAACAAGTCTAGGGTCAATTTCACAAGCAATAACCTGAAAACAAAGTATATATTTGCAACTTTAGACAGCTCCGGCTATCTGAGATTAAAATATCAATTGCAAAAAAAACTTGTGTCTATTGCTACAGGTCCAAATAATTCTTAAAAATTCCTTATTAGGCTATGCACCTTCCTCCTTCCCCAAAAACACGTAAACCTTACCACATAAACAGGTAACAGCAACATAGTTTGATAAAACCATACAAGGTTTACATGAACAGCTAAAACCTCACTGGAAAGCAAATGTTAAGAAAAACATCCATAGAGTAATTCTACTTATTTGAATTAAGCAGATGAAGATTCTTCTGTTTGCCACAGTCTAAGCCACAATGTGGTTAGAGCTCAGGAAGGCAGGGCTGAAATTCATACTTACTTTTTTTACTTTCTCTAACAACTTTACAGTCAGGTTACCAGTTCCCGGGCCTACTTCCAGAACGACATCTGTGCGTCTTAGGGCAGCCTAAGAACATACAGCATTTCAGTTATTTTTCTCCAACCGATTTCAAATAACCATTTAATTTTAAAACAAAGGGTACGTACAGCTCAGTAAAAAGACAGAATCGGCTAGTGGAGGAGTGGGAACATCGTTTAGAAACGGATGAGAGGGAAACGGTGAGAACACGTATCCCTTAAAGGTAGTTTATGGACTTTGTTTTTGGACAAGTGCAAAAAAATAAGAAAGCAGCAACATAAAAAAAAAAAAAAAACCTCAAAAAAAACCCCAAACCTCCTCCCTCCTCCCACCCAGAAGCGGTATCACGGCAGTAACTGCGCGACAGAAGGAAGGTCCCTCCACAGCCGCGGAAAGCCCCGAGGAGGGCACAGGCCGTGCATCGGGATGCGCTGTCCCGGGCCGCTCCCGGACGGCTCTGCCCGCGCCAGCGCAGCCGCCGGCAGGGACACCGGCCCCAGCGCCCGGCTCACGGCCCCCGCTCCGCCGCCGCCTCCCGCGGCGCCGCCCCGCTCCCGCTTCGCGGGCACCTTCTCGATGATGCTGTTGACGACGAGCGGGTTCTTCAGGATGTGCTGCCCAGCGCCGGTGTTGAAGAGGATGCCTAGGGCAGAAAGCGGCGTCACGCCGGCCGCAGCGCTCGCAGCGTAGCGCACCGGCAACAGAAAAATTCCCGACACTTCTCCCAGCCCCCGCCGCGCTCCCCGCCGGGAGCGGAGCGGCCCTGCCCCGGGTCTCCCGGGGGGCCGCTCTCCGCACCCGAGGCGTCCCCCCGAACAGGGGCGAGCGCAGGCCCGGCCCTGGCCTCCGTTCCCGGGGCCGCCGCCGCTCAGCCCGGCCCGCACTCACCGCCGGCGCGGCTCTCCCGGCGCTCCTGCCGCGGCCGCTTCCCCGCCCGCAGCTTGGGCATGGCGGCAGCCACCCGGCACCGGCCCCGCGCACGTGCCGCGCGGGACTACAGCTCCCGGCCAGCGCCGCGGCCGGGCGGGGCGCTTACAGCGCCCCCCCGCGGACCGGCGGTGTGTCAGTGCCGCGCTCCCATGCAGCCGGGCTGGGCGGGCCGGTCCGGCAGCCCAACAGCGGGTTTTGGGAGCGGAGCGCGGCGTTCCCGAGGGAAGGTCGACCCCGCACCCTGCTCGGTTGGGCTGGCACGGCTGCAGGGCTGCGCGTACAGCGCGTGGCGCCAGACCTGCCTTCGGGGTCGCGCTGGGGAGAGCGGACCCCTCTGGGGGGGTCACGGGGCGCCGGAAGGTGGGAGTGTGCCCGGCCCCGGGGCACAGGGAACGGCGGCGTGCTGCCCGCGGTACCTGCGCCTTACCGAACGAGCCGAAAGCGGGGAGTCGGCCGCGCTGGCTGCGCCGGCCTGGCTGTACCGCTGCGATCCCGAGGGAGAGATGAATAACCGGGAGTGACGCCCGTTCCCGGGAGCGGCGGGAACGCACACGGCGGGAAAGGCTGGGGGAGGACAGATAGCAAGAGAAAAGAAACGTGGGTTTGGCTTTTTTTTGTTAATAGAGTCCTTTATCTGGGTCAGACTGTTCATCCTTGTGCAGTGGGGTGTAAGCAGCTGGAACTGTGCTCTCCCTCTTCTGTCGGGCCTGACGGATCCCCCGAGCTCCAGCACCTGCCATCGAATGCAAACCTTACATTTCAGCCTGGAAAAAAAACGATTTAAGAGGCGACTCTCGGGAACTGCTGCCCATGAGGCAGGAAGATGCTGTGACTCACTGCTCTGTGTGGCACAGACAGAGGTATGAACGGGCCATAGCCGGCAGCGGTGGTGACACGCGGCCATTCCCCCCCACCAGTTGGCAGCGCAGGTGGGCCGCGGCCGTGACCGAGCCGGCGTGCAGTGATGGGGAAACAGGCCTAGCGCTGGGGCCGTGCTCCCACACGCCAGCTCCTCCTACAGTTGCGCGCACGGGGACCCCAGGCTCCGGCCTGTGGTTTCCTTCAGGCACTTGGTCCGTGTTTGTTATTGCCCGAGGCAAACAAAACCGACGCTGCTTAAGCGTCGGACACCAGTGACACCCGAGCATCGGTCACGTGCGTGTCTGCCGCAGCCCCCCGACACGCTGCTCCCGCCGCCGCCGCCGTGCAGGACAGGCACAGCGCATCGGTGCGGCTCCGCCCAGTTTCAGTGGCTCGCCAGGCCAGGGCCGCTGCCTGCTCTGACGTGAGCAAGCGCCGGAAGCCGGGCGGGGCCGCCAGGGGAGCCCAGCACCCCGGCCGTGCCCAATCCGGCAGCGGCGGCCAGCTCAGGCCGTGAGCCGGCGACGCCTGCCGGCGGGCGTGAGGCGAACGGCCGCCGCACCCCACAGGCCGTCACTCGGCAGCCATTAGGCCCGACTCGGCCTGCCACGCCGCCGGCATCCGCTGTCCCGCCCACCCAGTCCGCTGACAGGAGGGGCGTCCCCGGCCCCTCCCGCCCGCCGAGGCCGCTGGCGCCACGCCCCGCCCACGCCGCTGCGTCTCCGCCCCCTGCGGAGGGGGATGCACGCGGCGCCCCTCCCTCTCCCGCCGTCCGACGGCGCGCCGCGCGGAGAGCAGGCTGCATGTCGCTGGGCATTGACGTCACGGCCTCGCGCCGGGGGAGGCGGGGTCTCGCGGCGCCAGCAGCTGGTCCGGGCTCGTGGCGCGAGCTTCGGAACAGGCGGGGGTCTCGCGCACCAGGCCCGCTCCGCCCCGCCCGGCGCGCGGCGCCGGCAGCGGTGAGACGTGCCCGGGGCCACCCGTCCCGGCTGCGGGCCGCCCGTCCCGGCGTGGCGGCGGCCTCCCGCCTCTCTCGGCGGGGCAGGCGGGCGGGTGCCGGTCAGTGTCAGGCCCGGGCGGGCTGGCGGGGCGGGCGCCGTGCCGTGCCGTGCCGGCAGGCGGGAGGGAGGGCAGGCCGGGGGAGGGAGCCCGGGGCGGCAGTGCAGCTTCGTCGGCCGCGTCGGCTGCGGCTCTGTCGCCCGCGTTGCCGATGCAGCAGCCCGGTGTGGTTCCATGCAGCTGCACCGGGGCCGTCACCTCGTGTCTCATCGGCTGTACAGGCTTCTGTAGTCTGCCGGCGGTAAGGCAGCTCAGCCGTAGGGTTTGTGCTGTTCGGCGATGGCAAAGGGCTTTCCCAGAGTCAGAAGGAAATACCTTTTGCCTCACTACAGGGAAATAATTCCCAGTTTCTCCTTGAAACACTTCTCAGTTCTCGGTAGCATCAACGGGAAGGCATCAGAAGAATTTGAGGCCTTAAGCTGCCTAGTTTGTTGACAAAACTTCCTTTTCATGGGAAAGGACAAGTGTTGGCCTCTATTAAACATAGTTATTTTCTCCCTACAGGCTGAAGATCATCAGTTTAAGTTTTCCTGCAAAGGAGATTCTTCACTAAACCAAAGGCAGGGTCAGTGCAGCAGGGGTGAGTTATTTCTCCAGTTTGTTACCTTAAAATCTAACAACACATGTAAAATGTAAGAACGAGGTCCTAAATGCAGTACTGATACTGCTTCCTGCTTCTGCTTCTATGTACCTTGCTTCCCATGCCTCACAGTTTAAGTGATGTCTGTCATGTGTTTACCGTGGTTTTCAAGTAAGCGTTCATCCTATGTGAGAACTACCCCACTCTTTTATAAAATGGTGTTCCCTCTGGGTTTTGGTTTCTCGAAACTTCATTTCAACACTAGGTTTTTTTTCATCACTCTCTGCTTTTCCTCTCTCGTTCTTTCATTATACCATTCTGCAGAAAGCATTTAGTATTGTATGTATAAATGATGTAATAAGGGGATTTTGTTACCCAGGCTTCACATACAAAATTTTAAAACTGCATCATCAGAAGCTGTTTTTAACTGTGGTTAAACTGAAATGGGTTAAAGCTGTTTCAGAGCACGAGAGCAGACTGAAACTTGCATTTCTGTTTCAGCTGTTGCACTTTAGTTTCTTACAAAGTTTTCTGTCATACCTTTTGAAAAATCTGTTAAAATTAGGTGAACTAGGAAGAAGTCATTTGGGGTTTTTTTTACTACCTGTTTTTTTCTGTTAGTTTTTGGTCAGCTTGGTGCTTTTCATTTAACCTGAAAAGCCATTCTTCTCAATGTTGTAAAAGTAATCTGACTTACTTCGCTTAGTATTATTAACAGCCTTGCTCACTGCTGTCCTTTGTTCCTATGTTCTTCCTTGAACTTCGTTCTTTTATTCCTTCTGTCTTCTGCCTGCTGATTTATTTCAGACCTAGGTTGTAGTTTGTGTCACATTTTTGTAAAAATAAATTTGTTGAAGTTCTATTACTCTCTTTCTGTCAGTAACAGTATGGGAAAAACACCCTGTAACTCTTTCCTACTTAGACACTTTTCATTTGTTTTCTTTACTGTGGCTTAGATTGGGCAAAGTATAGACAGCCTTGTTCATTTAATTAAAGAAAAATTAATCTATTCTTTTTCAAAAATCAACTATCAATGTTGATAGTTAGTGTTATCAATTACTAACATCAGTCATTGTAGTGATTGTGGTCATTAGTGTAGTTGTTAGTGGTTTTAAGTAGTACCTTATATAGCCAGGATACTGGTAGTTTTGGTTTTCCTGCTCAGTAGAAATAGTAGCATACAGCATGATTAATACAGGTACTATAAGGTTAGAAAAGAGACTCAGGGGGAAGTTTATAGAAGACTGGAGTAAGACTGGTATACCTAACTGTTCCTGAAATTGACAGTATCCTTAAAAGCATTGCTAATATGTTATATCAATTTCACAGTGAGTGCTACCATTTGTGTTACTCATTTCAGAAGGTGTCCCATAAGTGGTTCTTGCAGCTTCTAAGAATAGAAACTGTTTTTTGTGTTTTCCTTAAAACCAAGTATGCTGGAAAAGACAGTCTTGAGTTTCTGCTTGAACCTCCCAAGCAGCAGTTTGGAGCTGTATAATAATTTATTAGGTACATAGTCTGCTGATGAGAAGTGTTTGACTCCATCCTCTTGCAGGCACCCTGCAGGAAGTTAGTTGCAGGTGTCTATTACGCCTTTCCTTAGCTTCCACTTTACTAAACAAGTCCTCAACCTCTCTTCATAAGTGCTTTGCTTTAGACTCCAGACCATCTCAGTAGCTCTAGCCTCTCTCCAGTTTCTGCACTTCTTTCTTGAACTGGGGAAAGGGAAAACTGTGGTGACAAAACTGAAGACGGTATTAAGAAGCGGTCTCACATACTGCTGAGTAAAGAAGGATAAGATCCCTAGAACTGCTTGCCGTGTTCCTCTTAAAGTAGCCCAGCATGTATTTGCATTATCAGTGAAATCACACTGTATTTTGAGTGATATTTTTACCACCTTCTCTCCTTATAATTTCAGATAATTTTAATTGAATCCATTCTTGCAGTGGAAAAGAATTTATTGAATTTATTGAACAAAATATAACAAAGAATGTACAGCATTGCTTGGGTATGAGTGAGTTGTTATACTGCATTCTTTGAAGTCCAGGAAAAGTGAAGTATGGAGGTGTTTACTGATGAAATCCTTTGTTTTGTTCCCTTGCAGATGTAGCGCAGTCCTTTATTTGTTTTCATAACTCACATTCTAAAGTTCAGCTGTATTTCAGTGTTGTGGGAAAAGTACTTGGATACTGTTTTTGCTTCTTTCAAAAGGATTGACTACTTACTCAGGAAAAACATTAAACCAGTGTGGGAGAACACTTAAGAGACTCAGAATGTTCTCTGAAGTATACTGCGTATGCAGATACTTTATTGGAAAGGGAATTAAAGAATGAAGAGTAGAACAGAAATGAGACTTGAATTTTTGGAAGCTAAAGGAGATGAAGGAGTTTGAGTGGGAATGGAAGTGCAGAACGGATGGTAATGATGAGGAGCTGGTATTGGTACTTGTGGTTTCTGAAGACACCAAGTCATTGTGCTGAGAGGTGACATTTGTTGTGTTGTTTGGTTTTTTTTTTTGTCAGCTGACACTTGAGTATATGGTGTGGTCTCAGTTCTGTGCATATTCAGTGGGATCTTGGGGAGCAACTTTTCCTTGGTATGTGTGATTAGCCTCTTTTCCCTTATACAAGAAGAAATTCCTGCATGGCAATAGAGCCATGCTTGGATTTGCAGCTGACAGTTATGAGCATTTTCTAATTGAAGGGGTTTATTTTCCTTCCTCCTCCACCTGATGTGCGCTACTCAGTTATGGTAGCAATTGGTATGAACCACAGAAAAGCAGCAGAAAGCAAGCAACATTCCTGAAATTGCTCAGTGTTTATTGTGACGACACAGTCTGAGATAGGTCAGTAAAGATGGGAAACTCTTAGCCTTTCCCAATGGTCAGACTTGAAAATTCTGGCTGTTGTGACTTGGAAGTGCAGACCCTGCCTTCCTTCTAAGAAAGTGTTGCTTATAAGGTTGACAGACTCTACAAGCATTTCTATACACACCTCACAGCTGTGAAGGTACCCAAAAGATGGCAGCTATTTAGTACTCACCTCTGTTTCATCTCTAGGACAGTCTTGCAGAACTTGTTCAACAGTGACTTAAGCTGTAGAAGTACCCAGCAGCCCGTGGAGAAAATCCTTGTCCCTGTGATGTAACCCATCTATGATGTAACTCATGTCCCTCTGCCTTTGCTGTGCAACAGAAGAGCCTGATTTGCAAGAGGTGAAAATGGTCTCTCTCCCACAACATTAGACCAGATTTTCACGGGCCTTTGCTGTTCTGTGGTGTCTCACAGGATCTGTATGTCCTCTGTGTAAATTATGATCTGAAGAGGCCCTGACCCATCAGTTAAAAAAGAAAAAAGAAAAGAGAGAAGTATGGGGGGAGTCAAAGCAAATAAAGATTTTGAAGATCTAGCTTTAACCTCCTGAAGTACAGCTGTGTTCTGTCTGCAGGAATTGCTTTCATCAAGGCATCAGTACACAGCAGTAATTAAAACTGTGTTTTGGGAGGATCCCATTAACCCGAGGTGTGAACTGATGCCCTCATTGAGTCAATCATCTTTACAGAGTGCATGCAGAGGATAAGTTCACAATAGAAATCCTGTTGGTGAAACAGAACGTCAGGAGAGACTTTGTCAGAGTTGAAATTGCTTGTTACGACCTGAGTCAGTAATGGCTTGACAGTTGAAAGTCTCATATTCTTCCTTCCCCCCCCTAGCCACTTCTGGTGTCTGTGGAAAAGCATGCTTAGATGGCTTGACTTTTTGGCTTCATTTTTTGTTATTTGCCAACTCTTTTGGCCTTTTGGAGGCAATTGTTAAGTTGATTTTGTCATAATATGTGAGTTTGTTCAGAGTTCACATTTTCGTAAGACATTGATATACAGGATTAGATCTCAGGAACTTGTGGTTTTGCTTTTAGAAATTAGTTTTACTTGAGTGTTCTCTAGCTGACAGGAGTGCTGAAGCTGTCCTGAAGGTATGCTATTGTTTTGTTTATCTGAATCTGGTAATTGATTGCTTTTAATTTTTTAAAATTTAGGAAAAAACTGCTTTTTTTTCCCCCTCTAGTGTTAAGGTTGACTTTTGTGAGAAAAGGGGTTGCTAATATCGCAGTATTGCATTTTGTGGGGAAGGGAGACCCCTAAACATGGCTACTCACTGGCTGGGTACAGTAATGTTAAGCACCCTAATATACGGTCATGGATCTCCCAATAGTTGTCATATTTACCATTTTGATTACACACATGTGCTCTGACAGCTTTCTAACTTTCAGAAGTTCTCTCTTTTTGGCTTTCATCTGATAATCAAAATGATGTTCTACTATTTTTTTAGCTCAGTAGGCACTTCAGAATTGTTCTTTATCAGGTCTTGTTGGATAGTGCTAGATAAGACTGTATTTCCTTTGAAAATAAGTAATTTGCCTTTTGAATGAAAATAAATGCAGTCACTTCATAACTTGAAGTGTAGTTTTGACCTTGCAGGAACTGAATTGTGCTTTCCTCTGTAGCGCAAACTCCACACCTACTTCTGTTATGCTTTTTCTCATATCCTTCTTTTCCACTCTCCCTTTTCCTTCACTACTATTTTTAGGTGCTCTGAAATTGTTAGCTATACTAGGTACTTCAGTGCTACGGTGTTTATACCAGCAAAATCTGAATATATCTTTTATTGCTGCTTTGCTTGTGTGTGCTTATTTAACTGAAGTTCTTTGTGCTGTGAATACGGAGTTCCTGTTGTGATCCTTGCAAGTTAACCCAGTGTTTTCCAGTGTTGTCATTACATTGCTACTTCCTGGGCAATTTTAGCTGTACAGTGACGAAGGAAGTCAAAAGTACTCAAGACATCAAAAATATCTGCAAAAAAGAAAGATAAAGATGTTGCACCTAAATTTTCTGCCTGTCCTGTCAACATTATGTACAAATTCATTGTGCCATGATTATTTTTGATGGTGAAAGAAGCTAGCAGGACTTTTAGTTAAACATCAGTCTTGCCTTGACACTGATTCTTTGTGCTGTGCACTATTCCACATAGGGTAAACCAGTAATAATTGGATTTTATAGTCTAAATCAGGGTCTTGGTTCCCTGGAAACTAATGGTCTGCTAAGAAGTGAACTGAGAATTTCAATGTTATTATGCAAAGGTCTCATAATTGCAGGAAGATTTTAGAGAATCAGCAGATTGATAAATGTTGAAATGACTAGCACAAGTAGACATGAAGCAACAGAAGGTAGATTGGTTTTGCCAGTTGAGGTGGGTTAACCTTGGCTGGCCTCAGGGTGCCCATCAAGCTGCTCCATTGTTCCCAGCTTCTCTGGCTCCTCTGGAGCAGCACAGGGGATGGGGATTGGAGGTTGCTGTCAGTCTGTCATGTGTTTTCGCTGATGCTCTTTCCTTCTCATACGTTTGCCCTGCTTCTTGATGAGTCCAACCCACGGGAGACAGTCCTTCATGAACTTCTCCAGTGTGTCTCCTACCCATGAGCAAGAGTTCTTCATGAACTGCTCCAGTTTGGTCTCTTCAGTCCTTCAGGAAGGGACTCCTCCAGCACAGGTCCCCCACAGGTCCTGCCAGCAAACCTGCTCCATCCTGCGTGGGCTCCTCTCTCCACAGGGCCACAGGTCCTGACAGGAACCTGCTCCAGCGCGGGCTTCCCACAGGGTCACAGCCTCTTTTGGGACATCCGCCTGCTCCAGCGTGGGGCCCTCCCCAGGCCACAGGTGGTCATCTGCTCCACCATGGCCCTCCAGGGACTGCAGGGGGACAGCCTGCCTCACCATGGTCTTCACCACAGGCTGCAGGGGAATCTCTGCTCCGGTGCCTCGAGCACCTCCTCCCCCTCCTTCTTCACTGACCTTGGTGTCTGCAGAGTTGTTTCTCTCACATCTTCTCACTCCCCTCTCCCAGCTGCTGTTGGGCTGCAGTTTTTTTACATTCTTAAGTATGTTACCCCAGAGCCACAACCACCTTCACTGAGGGGCTCAGCCCTGGCCAGCAGTGGCTCCATCTTGGAGCTGATGGGAACTGGCTCTGTCAGATACAGGGGAAGGTTCTGGCAGCTTCTTACAGAAGCCACCCCTGTAACCCTTCTGCTGCTGAAGCCTTGCCACAGAAACCCCATGCACAGGGTGGTAGAAGCAGAGACAAAAAGGTGTATTGCATGTCAAGTATAAAGCAGAGGTTGAGTTACTTGTTCTGTTTAATTTTTGCTGTAAAGAGAGATCTGGTATTGTGAGTCATAGTTTTGGAAGTACACTTGCTTTAACCTTAGGACCTTAAATTTTTAGTCTGTTTTTGTTGAGGATGATGGGATACTTACAGATTGAAAGTTCTTAGAATTAAAAAGGAGTTCTACTCCTTTTTAATTGTGCAGGAGTATTGGTATAAAAGGTCTTTAATCCTGTTTCTGGTTTTATTAAGTGGTTATTTTTTTAAAAAAATGAAAATTTTAAACCTATGTCAGAATAAGATTAATTTCTCTACCTTTCTTATCATCATTGTAACAAATTTACACCTCAGTTTTTCTTTTTTCCTGAAGGTTGGAAAAATAAACTTTTTTTAAGTGTTAAGCAAGAGCGAATCCTCACACCTGTTTGTTGAAGAGAAACTGTGCTTGGTTGTTCATTTAGAAAACTTAAATAAATAAATATTTAACATGTATCTGTGTTATGAAAAGTTTACATAGGTTATAAACAGAAGCTTTTATAGACAGAAAACAGACTTTAATTGTCAGACTTCATAGTTTCTTTTGTATATATTTATCTTTAATTTGTTGCCATGCTGTTTCTGCGATAATTATATATGTAATCTGTTTGTGTCATCTGGAGAGCAATGTTTTGTGTTATCTTTATAGAGTACAAGAATGTATTTATATTGGAAGCTAGACAATTAGCGTTCTTAGTTCAGTAGATTAGCCTTTTGAATGCTAAATAGATAATGAAGGAATAATAATAAATAGATAATAAAAAATATATTGAGGAAAATCCAGTTTCACATGGGACTATAATTGTGAAACTATACTTCATCCTCTTTTAACCAATATAAAATGTCTAGATCAACTTGAATTGTAGGATTTAACTATCTGAAATGGCTCATTTTCTCTTTTGTGGAAAAATATTCAGAAAATACAAAAAAAGTTAATACTTTGCATCTTTGCCTCTTTCAGACAACTCCATGGTTTGCCCTGCCTACAGCTGAAGTCATCACTAGTTGCAGTTTTGCTCTTAGTTTGCTGTGCTATACAGGAGAGGTAACTGGTTTAAAATCAAGATATTTCCTGAAATCTAGTAAATGTGCTTGTAATGATAGACTTAACGCTTGCTTTTTCTGCTGAGAGATTTCTGAAAGCAAAGCAGTTTAATCACTGTACCTTGACACTGCATGTGACTGACTGTAATGCTATCTTACACAGTGTAGTCTAATTAACAATTAGCATGGGGTGTTTAGGTAATATGAATAGAAAATACCTGTCTATATTTGCTGTCTTTTTTTTCTTAGTGTTTTTCCTTCTTTTTAAATGTTCTCAGATTTTCATGGATCTCAATAGTGCTAGCACTATTGTTCTGCGAGTCTTGACCCAAGCTACTAGTCAAGATACTGCAGTGTTGAAACCAGCTGAGGAACAACTGAAGCAG
Organism: Caprimulgus europaeus; assembly: GCA_907165065.1. Next base: position 60,134,206 of record OU015527.1, on the reverse strand, counting down.
TGGGAGACACAGCCAGGTTTCTATTCAGTCTTGTTGGTAAGATACAGTGGAAAAGTGCTATTTAGTAAACTTTTCATAATTTTTAATGTGGCTCTCTAAAATACTGTTGAACCATGACCTCTGGCTGAGAGAAGCCTTGAGTCATCATGGTCCAGCCTGTAGCATCCTTGTGCTGTGTGGTCACAGTCATTGTCATCACTGTGTCAAAGCAGACTTCTCACAGGTGTTCAGGAGAAGGATGAAGTCTGACTTCTAGTGGCATAAGGGAGTGCGCTCTAGTGCTAAACTCGTTGTTGGCCTGCTATGAATTCTAGGTAGTAGAAGGCCAAGAGTACCCTTATCAAAAGAATTAGCTTTACTACCCCATGAGGCAGGGACACTTATATGTACCAAGGCAGTAACCAGCTTTTATTTATTGTGGAGGTGATGCATTATGATGGTTTTCATAAGTGCCTCCATGCTTTTCATTGCACAGAGTTTGATGCCAAGCTGGGGTTGCTTTCCAGCTTGTCGGTGGAGAGGGCGACTCCTAGGGAGATTAGCTGACTGGGCTGATAGCAAGGTTCCTGAAATGGGAAAGGTTAATATGGCTGTTGATTAAATAGATGCATTAATGTGGTGCAAGGTGATGAAACCATGGTCAGAGGAGACCCAACTGTTTCAGAGAAGACACTCAGAAGTTAACAGTGTTGTTATTCTCCGATTCTTATGTGTATGTTTATAATAGTCTTAAAAATACAGATAAACTGCTTTTCCTACAAACATCTGTCTTCAGTGCATGGGGTGAAGGACTCAGAGTTGCAGAGTGACATATTCTGTTCTCTGTAGACCCTCTGTTTCATTTGTTTGCAAAGTTGAAGGCGAGTCAGGGGATTTAAGGAGAGGAGCGAAAAAGTCTGATTTTGAGGAAGCTTTACTTCTGATGAATTTACTTCCTTTTAACAAGGAAGGGAATGACAATTAGAAGGCTTAATAAGAATTTCAGAACAAGTAATTTTCCACGTTTCAGTTGTTTTGCAGTGCTTTTCATGGATATGAGGCTAAGCCAGGGTTTGAAGTTTCGTCTTGTATTGTAAAATGCTTAAGTTGTACTTGGGAAAGGTCAGATCTTTCAGAGATTCAATCCTTCTCTCTAAATGAGATTTGGGAAAGGAAGACTTATTACATGCAGATCCTTTTTATGTTGTGTGGTGTTTCTCAGTGGGCTGCAACCTTTTTGGTGTTTTTCTAAAGTTTGGGAGTTTTGGAATTGAAACCCTTGTTGGCAGGTAAGTCTGCTTTCTAGTGATTGTAGTTTGTAAGGGATTTTTTTGTGTTGGGCATTGTGTCTAGAAAGCTGTTACTATTGTAGAAATAGAATTTGAAAGAAGGTTAAGTTTTGAATTCATAGTGAAATCACTTGATGAAGTCCCAGGTGCTGATTTCTTTGAAGGATTTATATATAGGCTTATTTATATATAGACATGGCACCCAAAAGTAGCAGATGCTCTTGACCTGAATACCTTTATTTTTCATGTCCCTTCTTAGTGGCCTTCTAAAAGCAATTGATACAAGTGGTGCACTGTATAATAAGACCACTGAGCTCATGCCTATTTGCTCTCTAAAGGGAGAGTGTAATGTCTCACCCCCTCAAGAAGGATCTATCTGATGCAGTAGAGAACAGGAGGAGAGCTGCTGTTCAGAGCACTACGTGTATTAAGATTCAATAGCCTGCCTTTATGTTAACTTTTCCTGCTTGGTTAATTTTACAATGTTAATATATGAAATAGTCCCTCTGTGTTGATCTGTATATGTATAGATATGTAAAAGTGTAAAAGGGGCTGAGCATGTGTGAGGAAGAAAGGGCGGGTTCCTGGAGCCAGGGAAACCTGCAAACATGACAGAGTCCCATCAGGAGCCAGCGATCTCGCGAGTGGGTCCTCTCAAAGGTCTTTTCCAACCTAATGATTCTATGATTCTATATAGACAGATAACAATATATGTATGTGTATTGGATTTATAGCTTTTTAGTAGTAGAAGGTAGTTTCTAGAGTAAGTATAGGCAAATATGAGATTTGCTGTCCTACTAGGTCACTGTTTGGCAGTCAGCGTTGGTAGTCAGGATTGTTCTCGGCACATGTTAACATAATGAAGAAATCTCTTGAAAGGTCTCAGAAGTCTTTGGCACTGTACAATACAGAATTTCATATTCTATTCAGAATCCAACTATGTCATTTAAGAATGTAGTAGCTGTCTGGTGCTAGTAATTATCATCGTTTTAATCTCTGCTCGGCCACATGAGATTAGAAATACATTTGCCCTGTATGTTGGGGTTTTTTTAAATATAAATCAAGTATTAGGGCTAGTGATAGGCATTTAAAAATTAATGTTTAACACATGGTTTTGCTTGTCTGTCAAATGCTGACTGGTGCATTTTGTTTATATGTAGCTGTATGTACAGAGATGTGTGTATTTATACATGTGCAAGTGCATGTGTTAATACAATTTCTATCCTGTTTGTGGTGTATTGAGCAGTTTTTAACTTAGTCTTTTTTATTTTAAACAGAATATCTTTACAAATCATACATTGGATGTGAATGTAAGATGGTTAGCTGTGCTGTACTTTAAAAATGGAATTGATCGCTACTGGAGACGGGTCGCACCACAGTAAGTTCTGTTTTTCTTCCACCTCACCTTCTACAGTAGGTTTTGTTACGCTTGCCAAACTGGAAAAGAGCGAATTCCTGGCTTGATAGAAGTTACTTTAGAGTTCATGGTGAAACTGATAAAATGTTATACAACATCAGGGCTTGCTAACGAAACATTCTGTTTTCATGTTGCTTCTTACAACTTTGTCCATGTTTTACTTTTAAAAACTGAATAAGAACTGGCTATTTCATAGAAACCAGATTTTGAAGTGATGTGATAAGCTTTATAAAGTTAATACTTGGACTTTCTGATAGTGGCAAATGTGAAAGATAGTGGCTGCTGTTAAAGATTCCATGTGGGAAATATATATTAAATTTCCACTTTATGTCCATTTTTTCTCTAATTTTCTTTCTAATTTTCTCATATGACATCTTGTCAGTGTTTTGCACTCACTCATATTGCTTTTCTCTTGCAGAGTGAGAGAGAGTATGGTGAGGGTATTTTGAGAAATGCTGCTTCTAAGCTGTAATTTCTCAGTTGATTGTTTTGTGTTTTGGATACCATGATTTTTGGAGGTTTTGTGTGCAGGCTGTATTTTTGTTGTCCTTGCAAAATTCTTGTCTTTCATCTCATCTATCATATCAGCAACTGTCCCATGTCCATCGATGGCAGTACCTCAAAGCTTGTTCTGATCTGCCCAGCCTGTCTGGTAGAGCCGATGTTGGATTTAGAGGTGACTGGTGTCTGCTGCCTCTCAGAGAATCACCTGGTTGAAAAAGACCTTTGAGATCATAGAGTCCAACTGTACCTGTCCACTACTAAAACCGTATCTCCAAGCACCCCATCTACCTGTCTTTTAAACACCTCCAGGGATGGTGACTCAACCACCTCCCTGGGGAGCCAGTTCCAGTGCCTGAGAACCCTTTCAGTGAAGAAGTATTTCCTGACATCCAATCTGTACCTCCCCTGGTGCAACTTGAGGCCGTTTCCTCTTGGTCTATCACTAGTTACCTGGAAGAAGAGACACACACCTGCCTTGCTAGAACCTCCTTTCAGGTAGTTGCAGACAGTGATAAAATCTCCCTTCGGCCTCTTTTTATCTGAGCTAAACCACCCCATTTCTCTCAGCCGCTCCTCATAAGACTTGTGCTCCAGCCCCTTCACCAGCTTCGTTGCCCTTCTCTGGACACGCTCCAGTGCCTCAATGTCCTTCTTGTAGTGAGGGACCCAAAACTGGACACAGCTTTCAAGGTGTGGCCTCACCAATGCTGAGTACAGGGGAAGGATGACTTCCCTGGTCCTGCTGGCCACACTATTTCTTATACAAGCCAGGATGCCATTGGCCTTTTTGGCCACCTGGGCACATTGCTGGCTCATGTTCAGCTGCTGTCAACCAACACCCCCAGGTCCTTTTCCACCTGGCAGCTTTCCAGCCACTCCTCCCCAAGCCTGTAGTGTTGTGTGGGGTTGTTGTGACCCAAGTGCAGGACCCAGCACTTGGCCTTGTTGAACCTCACACAGTTGGTTGCTGCCCATTGATCCAACCTGTCCAGGTCCCTCTGTAGAGCCTTCCTACCCTCAAGCAGATCAACACTTCCACCCAGCTTAGTGTCATCTGCAAATTTACTGAGGGTGCACTCAATCCCCTTGTCCAGATCACTGATCAAGATGTTAAACAGGACTGGCCCCAACACCGAGCCCTGGGCACACCACTTGTCACTGGCCTCCAGCTGGATTTAACCCCATTTACCACCACTCTTTGGGCCTGGCCTCCAGCCAGTTTGTAGCCCAGCAGAGCGTGTGCCTGTCCAGGCCATTGGCAGCCAGTTCCTCAAGCAGATGCTGTGGGAAATGGTGTTAAAGGCTTTACTGAAGTCCAGGTACACCACATCCACAGCCTTTCCCTCATCCACTGAGCAGGTAGCCTTGTCACAGAAGGAGATCAGGTTGGTCAGGCAGGACCTGCCTTTTGTAAACCCCTGTTGACTGGGACTGATCCCCTGGCTGGCCTGTGTGTGCTGTGTGATGGCTCTCAGGATGATCTGCTCCATGACCTTCCCTGGCACTGAGGTCAGATTGACAGGCCTGTAGTTCCCTGGGTCCTCCCTCCAGCCCTTCTTGTGCATGGGCGTCACATTTGCCACCCTCCAGCCAAGTGGAACCTCCCCAGTCAGCCAGGACTGCTGGTAGATGGTGGAAAGGGGTTTGGCAAGTGCCTCCGCCACCTCCCTCAATATCCTCGCATGGACCCCATCCGGCCCCACAGACTTGTGGATGGATGTCTGTCTGGCTGAGCAGGTCTCTAACCGTTACCTCCTGGATCATGGGAGCTTTGTTCTGCTCTTTGTCCCTTTCTTCTGGCTCAGGGGGCTGGGTACCCGGAGAACAGCTGACCTTACTGTTAGAGACTGAGACAAAGAAGGCATTAAGTACCTCGGCCTTGCCCTCATCCCTCGTCACTATTCCCCCTGCATCCAGTAAAGGATGCCGTGGCCATCTCTGGGACCCCGCCGGCGCTCCCGCTCCCCGGCAGGTGTCGCTGTTGCGTTACCTCATCGCTGCCGAGCCCCAGGCCATCTGGTGACGTCACGCGGTGCACCGCTGGCATCTGCATCGATCTCTTGGGGTTTTTTTCATCGCTCTTTGCCACCTTTGCTTATCATTCACGTCTGTGTTTGAGGCGTTCACCCACACGAGTCTTATTTATTGTTTCGTTTGTAATGGCAGAAGCTTAATTGCAGCATTTTTATTTGTCATAAGTAATGAATTGGGTGCTTGCTGCTTTTGGAATCTGCATACAGTATGATTAATATAATGATGAAAAAATAGTTAAGGCAAAGGGTCTCATAAACAAGGTAAATGAAATAATGTAGTGGAACAGGGCTTTTTTGTTGTTGTTTCTTTACAAACCATTTTTAGGTGCTTTCTGTTATCCCTGAAAGTGAGTTATTGTACCAGCTACCTTTAATGGAGATTAGATTTCTTAATTATGTTAATAGTAGCTTGCAAGTTTTAGAAACTGCTTAAGAGTACGCCTCTGTGTGTGGAAATTATGTGCTCCTAAAAAAAAAAAAGAGGTCCACAGAAATCTATTTCTAGAAATCTGGAGTGTCATCCAGTGTTTTTAGATTGATAAAGCCACTGGATGGCTTTAGATTAATAAAGCTCTGGGAAAAAAAACAAAAACAAAAAAACAACGTTTACTATTGAAGAAATTTTTGTAAACTTTACCCAAAATGTTTTTATGCATAATTTAGTTTTATTTAAAGTACCTTGAAGCCAAAGTCTTGATAAAAAGTCCTTTAAATGTGGTTCCTGAGTGCTATAAATTACCTTTGAAAATAAGACTTAGTGTGCAGTTCTGAGTCAGCAGTGAGACTATAATCTGTACCCCTTGTGTACTATACTTAGAATTATAAGTCTTTGATTTGGGAAATAGTGAGTACTTGTATTATAGAGAGGGGAAAAAAGTGAAAACCAGAATTCTGTTGCAAATGTTTGATCATAGGGTAAATCCTACCTCTGTTTTTTATTTTTTTGAGACGAATATTTAGTATTTGTCTAGATTAGTGTAAAAGCTGTCTTTTAGGAAGCTTCAGGCATTATTTTAAATCTCACCATATAAAACTAGTAGGTTGATACCTGTGCCTGAGGTCAGACAGCAGGAAGTGATTGTGTTGGTGTGTTTACTCTTCTTAATTTACAACCATTAGACTTCATTGAGATGTGATGATTGCATGCATGCTTCCAAATCGTTGCAATGTTAGGTGAAACAGTTTAAACAACCTTGCATGATAACTTAAGTCTTTTTATGTACAAGAAAGAACTTCCTAGGTGCTACCAGTAAATGAAAGTGGAGGGCTTGGGCGGCTGTTTTTGTTTTTTTGTTTTGTTTTTAATTGTATAATCTCTAAATACCATCAAAACATTTTTAAAGCAAATTAATATAAAATTATGTGAGTCATATAAAGTCTGAAGTAGTGCAGGAATGATATGATACTGGAACTTACAGTCTTAAACTGATAGAGGTCACTTAAAAGGAAGTATAAAGATAGCATAATTCTTCACTGGAATGAAAGTTAAGCTTTATAGCTTAGAATTTATCCTTCTTACTAGTTTTCCTTGCATTTTTGAAGACTATATCAATATGTTTTTTACTCAAAGGTAAAATTTTCAAAGGAGCCATATTTATAAGTGTGGCTATATGACTTGCTTTTATGAAAGGATTTGCATAGAAAAGGATTATTGCTTTTGCAAAAAGAGCTGTCATCTGATGCCATGATTGCCTTACACTAAGCACCTTTTTGTCATTATCCATTAATATACCTGGGCAAAATCGTACTCGAGTCATCTATTACCACAATAATAATGGTATAATAACTGTCTAATAACAATCAGTTACTAGTTCATACAGTTTTCCCTTATTTTCCTAATATACCTGGCTACCTTACTCTGTGGACTTTCTCTTTTGCCATTTGGGTTTGGAAAGCTCACATCAAAACCTGAGGTTAAAAGACCTTGTAAATATTTCTCTGTTTCACTGTTTCCTCTCTTTTTAAATGTCTTTGAGATAGGGGAAAAACAAGGGATGTTCACTTCATGAAATACATTGGTTTCAAGAAAATGGTGTATAAAAGTAATCTACAACCAAACACACATGCAGGAATGGAAATGATGATTTGACTTCTGTATCTAGTAATAGTGAGAAAATAATTCTAAATATAAATTAATAGGGTTTTTAATTTAAAATTAAATAATATTCTAATAAATATATCCTGACAGTGCTCTTTCTGATGAAGAAAAAACTACACTGCGTGCTGGACTTATTGCCAACTTTAATGAGCCAGTGAATCAGGTTAGTGGTGAACGATGAATTACCAGCAAATGCTTGTATTGGTATAAAATTTGCTTTCTCTCTTTAAAAAGTGTCTAATAATAATAATAATAAAGTTGACAAGTTGCAGTTAACATCTTGTCTTTCAGATACATCTTTATGTTGAAGTGAGATAAGAGATCTATAAATCATAATTCAACATGTTTTTTCTTTGATTTGTTTTTTTGTTGAGTAACAGTTTATGCTGTCCCTTGCTGTTTATGCCACCATTTGTTGAAATGTTTTAGGGAAGGCATGTAGGTCAAAAGTAACCTTATCTTCCTGCACGATTTTTCTTTTTTCAGCTGTTTCTGTTCTCTGATCTGACTCTCAGTACAGCCATACAAGGAAGGGTGGTGGGGGTGTCAAAGGAGTGAGGTGTTGAGAATGCTGCTGCATAAACCCACCTAGTAGTATTGCTGTCACATATCTAATAACAGCATTAATTAATTTATATAGGTATAATAAAGCTTCAGCGTGATAGTGTCTTGTCTTACTTAAAGTGACTAATTTTAAGCTAATGTTTTGATTAGAATAAGGATTTATTGTTAATTGAAGTATGGAGCTAATGTTAAGGGCTCAGGATATGCATATGCTTGATGAATTAGTCTTCCCCCTGCTAACTTATTCTTTCTAATGCAAGTATGAGATTCTACAAGGAAATATTTGCTACCATTTTAAGCTAGATCTTAAAGATCTTTTTCAAGAAAATATATAAATTATTTGCAGAAGGTAAAGCTTAAAAGGAAATTTTTAAAAATGCAGGTAGACATAGAAAATACCTTTAAATTTGTAGTGCAATTATAGTTTCAATGTAAAAAATATGACCAAATATTTTTTCTTTATTTTAACAAAAAAGAACTATGGAGTATGTCATGTTGGCCCATAAAGTGTGTGCCATTCATGCCACTACTAGGTAGTATAAAATTTGTTAAATACTTAATTTTGAAGTAGTTGCATGATAGTTACATTTCTCAAAACCTACTGTTAACTGTATTGTACATAAAACAGTTCAAACTTTCAATATTTTTTTCGTAACTGCATTAGTATTTAATCAGTTTGCTGCTAAGACATTAGTATGGTATAATTTATAGTTATAAATTCCACTGCTGATGAACAGTTCTGCAGTCTGGAGACTGTAGTTGCAGGCTGAGATTGGAACCTGTTTAGCTGACATTTATAAGACTAGTGGTTTTATGTATTTGTGTGTCCTTAAGATATTTTGGGGCTGTAGTCTTTTAAAATGTGGAGGATTTTGGTTTATTCTATGCCAGCAGCCTGCTCCTAAATTACTGCCAGAACAATTGTGATATTGAAGTATGTTTACAGAGTTCATCTCCCCTTCTTTCTCCCTTGTTCCCCAATCTGTGTGGTAGATATCTTGAGGTTTCCTTTCAGAGGCACCTTTCATTTAGTCCCCAGTCTACTTCATATGCCTGAGTTTTGAAAACTTGTGTTCCTGATGAGTGCTCTTTTCCAGTAGCAGATACTTCATAACACAGTTGCTATCTGCTTGTGCTTTTTGCATCATTGAAGGTGGAAAAATTATGACCCTTGTATGTATAAAAAGAAAAAAGCAAGACAAAAAAGTAAGAATTAAGCATAGTGTTGAGATGTGATGATACAAGCTGACTTTCAGGGGAGGGGGAGAAGAAAAACTGAACATACCGTATGTTGGGAGTGTAATTTCCATGCCCTCTGAAGATATTTACCATATGGGGAGAATAGAGGAACAAAATACTCCTTGAAATGTATGACAACAGATTTTTTTTTTTAATTTAAAATGCCAGTCCTCAAGGAAAAGTGCTCTTAGCAACCCTGGAGAGATTGGTTCTTGTGTCACATATGGAGAAGAGTTTATTTGCTTCCTCCTGCCAATGGACCTCACATCATCTGAAAATAGCAATAATATTTGCTGTTCCCCTGTGCAGCTTGTGGGAAGGAGGTAGAGGAAATCAGAAGTGAAGTTGAGCCCTCTGGGATGGATAGAACTGTGGCTTACAGGCACATGTGCCTGTGGGTACAGGGCAACTCTGTCTAGAGGCTAAAACTCAGCAGAGATAAGGGTAATATGTATTCAGCAGTCTGTTTGTTTGTAGAAAGTGGTTGAAAAGATCACTAAGTAGAATGTAGTTCCCAAATACCTATTTCTTCATTTCTAGAAGAATGTGATATCTAGAACAAGTAAATTTAGTAGTGTTTATGTAAAATTTGAACAAGGTAGCCAGCTTAGCATTTTGTGTAAATATTTACTATAAACACAAAATGGAAGACCTGTTTTTTTCTCCACATTTGTTTGCATTCAGCAAACTTAAAAATAATTTGAGAAAAACCACAAAAATCTAGCAATCCCTACTAGTTTTTTTGATTCAGGTTATATTTGGCTGTTAATTTCTACATTGTATATTTCCTAAATGATCTTTGACTTCGTGGTATTTGTGTTTTGCTTTTTTGCAGATAGCAACTCAGATCTCTGTACTGATTGCTAAAGTTGCCAGGGTGGACTGCCCAAGGCAATGGCCAGAACTTATACCCACTCTTGTAGAATCTGTGAAAGTCCAGGATGATCTTCGACAGCACAGAGCACTACTTACCTTTTATCATGTTACAAAGACCCTGGCATCCAAGAGGCTTGCTGCAGATAGGAAGCTTTTCTATGATGTAAGTAAAGTGATGCAGTATTGTAGAGCGTGAAAACTGTGCATTGTATGTGCTTGCCACTTCCTGTGGGTAAGCTGGCAGTGCATTAATGGCATGTGTGTTGACTTTAATGTTTGCCTATGAAACAGAAGTGCTCTTAATTTGGTGGGTATATGTACAATATGAAATAACTGGAAGTCCATTTCTAAGTGAAATGTTTTTGAGATCTTCATTAATCTTGCTTGCAGCCTGAGTGTTACTGCAATAACTTCTGTGAAGAAGCATAACAACAGAACAACATTTGTGCATCAACCTTATGTTACCATGCTGTACAGCAGATCTTATAAAACAGCAGTGTTTTTGGGTGTGTGCTCAGGATTTGTAGTTCAATATAGTCTTAAAAAATATTGTGTTTTAGGCTTCCCCAACACAGTATTTTTGGCTTTTATTGTCAGTGGGAATGTGTTTGAGGTTTTTCCAGATCAACTTCTTTCACCAGGCTAATTAAAAGGCAAGATGTGAACGCAAATGCCAGTTCTTGTCTTATGCAGCTTATGCTCTCCAGGGATAGGAATCCACTGATTAGAAAACAGATTTACCTTTGGATGGAGGCTGTTGCATCTCCAGTCCCATTTGGATTTAGGCAATAATGTAGTACAGCTAACTAAAGTTTAACATCTTTTTCAGACCTGTTAAGTTGAATCTTCAAGATTTCATTTTATTCCTCCTTTTTAAAGACAATACTGTAGCGCACATAAAAAAGACTATTTCTGAAGGTTTGCCTGCTTATCTAGGTAGAAAATAATTTTGGGTTGTGTGGTCATTAAGGTGAAATTTTAATCATCAGGGGTCTGAGGAACTGAAGGCTGGCTCTTATAATAGGACAGGACTGAAATTATGTGTTGTTATGAGATGCGTGTGTAGAGGAACAGTGTTTTCTCTCTCTGCCAGATATAGGTATGGGTGAATATAATTTCTGCATAGGATATATTAGTTTATATTTTGAAATCTATTAGGCCATTATACATGATCTGGATATCTGAACAATACAGGTTTTGGTATTTTCACAGATAGTAATTTCAAAACAATAAAGAGCAAGTGAGATAATGACTTATTTTCTAGAGCTGTCCTACATCAAGATGTTGCTTATACAGCCTGGTTATGCAGCTGAAAATACTGTTAATGCTCAAGGATATAGTAAAAAATTCAAAACCTAATCCCAAAGCTCTACTTTCTTAAAATAGCTGAATCCATACCATCTCTATAGAGGGACAGAAAGGAATTTATAGATCATAAGGTCCAGTATTTGTTGTTAAAGTTAGGTCCAACAGTACCTTTGCTGTATTTCCACCATCTTACTAGGATCAAAAAGAGCTCAGTTACATTTGTTTATTTTTGTGTTTCCAAGAAACAAGTTTGCATGAACATTTATTCTTATGGAATGCTGTTTTTTCAGCATGGCATTCTCTTTGGATATTCTTTTATTTGTAGAGTGAGACAACTTCAGACATGCAAAGAAAAGGCTTATAACAATTTTTTTTTTTTTTAGATTTATAAGGCAGTTCTTGTCAAAAATACCATCAAAATTTCATTTTAATAAGCATACCCCTTTAAGCAGGCTTTTTATGCTTAAATGTTGGTTTTTAACTTGTGGCTATGTTCAGGATCCAAAGTTCCTCTATCATCTGATTTAATATGAATGAAAATTTTCAGTGCATCCAGTTTCACTGTGTTGGGAACACTGTGTATGTTCACAGTTTTTTGAGGATTAGGTGGGAAAATAAAATTTTCTGAGCATCTGGAACCATAGGGCTCACATTTAAGGATTCATTTATTTTAATAATGGAAAAAAAGGACAATGTTGAAGTCTACTTCTTCTGTCTCCTGTTAAAGGGAATTCACACCTGTTGGATGTCATGTGACTTCTCTTGGACAGTCAAAAGAGATTATTAAATAATAATTATTAAATAATTTAACAGTCTAAACTGGCCTTTAAAATGTAGGAATTTATTATGCTATAGCCAAATGCAGGAAATAAAACACATTGTTGGTCTTTCTTCCTTTTGCAGCTGGCATCTGGTATTTATAGCTTTGCATGTTCCTTGTGGAATCATCATACTGATACGTTCCTACAGCAAATATATGCAGGGGATGAAGCTGCAGCCACAAATTCACTAGAAAGAACCTTGTTGTCATTGAAAGGTAATAATATAGAATGGTATTAAATGTAAGGAATCAAATTGTTTCTCAGTGAATGATTAAGACTTTTTTGCTAAAGAGTTAGCATTCTCTAACAAAGCCATGCCCATGGGAAAATCAGTAATCTTGGTTTATTTTATCTGTACCTTAAGCAAGGCAGAAGGAAGATTGTTCACATGGAAGGGGGAGGAGGTACTCTTGTTTCTCAGTATCTGCCATTCTGATAAGCATGCTGTAAAATGTCATAGTTTAGGAGGTGGGAATATGGAGGGCATAACAGAATGCTTTTTTGTGTGTTGTAATTTAGGCTTGCATCTGTCTTATCTTTAGGCACTTAACTGAGGAAGCTGAGCTATTAATTTTGTTGCATTTGTCAGTTTAGGTTTTCAGTTGATGTTCAAGTGCTCATCTGTGGGTTGAATACACATTCTTACTGTACTGCTTTGAAGAATTGAGATGTTTTTGTGTGCTGCTTGCAGCGTAGGTGATACCAGTCTTGCGTTGTTTCAGAAAGTGCAGCATGTGGTTTCTCTGGATTACTGGCAGTGAGAAACCTGAGAAAATTCTTAAGATGGCTTATGGGCCCTAGTTGACTGTACTTGGCCCTTTTCCTGCTGCAGAACCTTTAGAGGTTTCAACTTTTGCAGAATTGTTCTTGATTCAGTAATTCTTGGAGTTGTCTTCATTATTTTACACATCATGTACTGAATTTTAAAGTAATTTCAACAAGTTTAGATTCATGTTAGGTATGGTTGAGGCATCCAAAGGCCCCAAATTAAAAGTTTGTTTAATATGGAGTAGTGGAAGAAAGGTGCAGCAACTGTAACTGTTCTGAAATCTGTTGAAAAAAGGGCTAAGAAATACCTACACAAGTTTTGTTTGTTTGTTTGTTTTTCCCCCTAGTGCTTCGTAAACTGACAGTCCATGGGTTTACAGAACCTCACTGGAGTGCAGAGGTGATGGTAAGTGGCATATATTTGGTTTTAGTTCTAGACAAATGTTTTGGGATGACTTCTGATGCTGTTAGACCTATGTTTAAAAATCATTGAAAGGTGCACATTTGTGTTATGTAAAGGAAGATCAAGCAACAGGTTCTCAAAGGTGCCCTCCCATCAGTTAAGAACTGTCAGATCCTAGATAGATCTTAAACTCCGTGACACCAATGGCATGATTTTTAAAAAAAATAGAGTACCCCTTCCAATTTACATGTCATATGATAGTGACACCCCTGTTGCTTACTGAAAGAGGTCTTTTATGGACTCTCCCCCATTATTTGAAGAGGATGTTTTCATTTAATAATGAATGTAATGGTATATATGTCCTGTCAAATTCTATTGATAGAATTTGTCTGATGGAGATGAAAACCTGTGGTATGCAGTCCATCTGGGGTGGGGAGTGGGGATAAAGGAGAAAAAAACCCAAACATCTCCCTTCACCCCAAACACTGCCTGTTTTGTGGGAGAAATTTGGTATCTATGACCTACATCCTAAACTAGGAAGCTGGGAACAGGAAAGAATGGGATAAGCAGAGTGTAAAGCATATGTCTATGTTCACCTATACCTCCTCCTGTTAGAGATGCTATGCTATTTGTGTGACACTAATAAGGTAAGTTTGGATCATCTGTGCAGTCTGCTAGCTAGCTAATTATTTGTTTTATTTGTCCAAGACAATTTATTAGTTCAGTTAAAAGTGATAAGGTGATGTCTAAGCTAGTAACATACCTGAACTGACTTCAGTTTTACTCAACTTTCTTCTCATAATACAATGCAAAATAAGCTTCATCTCTAAAAGACACATAATTTTTTATATATTTCAGGGTTTTCTACATGCAGTGTTTGAACGGCTAAAACAATTTCTGGAGTGTAGTAAGTATCTGGATATTTTTACTTGTATGAGTTGTTAAATATTAGCTGGATGAAAATATAATACAGTTTAGTGTATCATCAATTATTATTTAGGTGCAAGGTATTTCTATAAGTACAAAGCTATTACTTTAAACACTGCTGAAACTGTCAGAATAAATTCCAGTAAAAATGTCATTTTGTTGCAACAGCCTAAAATCCCACTGAAATTATACTTGGTGTGATAATGCCAATGGAAAAAAAATCTTAAGCTATGGATTGACAAAGTATACATATTAAAATATGTAGATGCTACTAAAACCCAGATCATCTTGAGTTTTCTTCTTTCAGAGTTTTATGTTTTTTCTTTTTCCCAGAGTTTATCATATATTTTGATAAGTGTCAAATGGGAAGTAAAGACCACATTTACCTGTATGTACTTTATAACTGGGAAAGCAGTAGTCTGAGACAGGCAACCACAGGTTAACACAGTCAACAGAAATATAAGTAAAATGGGCAGGCATTAGCTCTTTTGCAGGGAAGTTACCTGAAGCAAGCAAAAAGAGGATGCTTCGCGGTGTTGGATCTGAACTCACTCGTCTTTTCTTGCTTGTACACTTGTAGTAGACCTGGTGCAAGCCATTCCTTCATTTGAAGCCTGTCAAGTCATTCTCTTGTGATTCAGCAACACTTTTTATGAGAATAGATGTCTAAACTGAATAGAAAGATTTTTTTTTTTTTATGTAAATGAAGGTACTTGGTTCAGGAAGGGATAATCTGGGCTTTGAGTCTCATTTCTGTAAAAGATAGAAACTGCCACTGTGTTAAATGCCAAAATGAAACACCTTTTTACTGTTCTAAAATGCATGCTGCTTTGTATGCAACTGTTTACCCCCTCTAGTCAATGCTATTTCTGGCCCTTCTTTCACTTTTGGCAAGAGAGCTGCCTAGCTTTAATAGACTAAATTGAAGGCCATCTCATTGTGAAGCTTGGTGGTTATTGTCCCCTAGAACATGAGGACTATGGGGTTTGAATTTACTAAGATAAGAACTGAGCTGAGGCTTCCCATTTCCACTTTTCTGATCAATAAGCTGTTTTTCAAAAGCAGGCCCAACACCTCACAAGATTAGTGCTTACATTTATTATATCATGGTTTTTGCCTGTATGCCTTCGTTATAGTTCTTTTTGTTTTAATCTTTTTTTAATTAAATCTTTATCTGTTTTGTAAATACAAAATGTTTTCTAGTGCCCATAATAAATTATTTTTTAGAGTTTCTAGAAAAGCACATAGTATTGTGTATTAAGGATATACCTTAGTTTTAACAAAAGAGCATTTTAATCTTTTCAATACTTTTTTACTTCTTGTCTATGCTAGCATTTGCTTGCGTTACTTAAACTGTCTTTTATCATTGAGTTGTCTGTAATGATGTTGCAGTTGTTTCCTTCTGATCAGTTACGGTGGATTTCACTGCAACTGAGAGAAAAGGTTAAAGCTTCCCTGCCTCCCTGCCCCAGTACTCATTACCTTGAATTTGATTTTGAATTCATTCTGTCATAGGACCTTTCTGGCTGCTGTAGTCCCTGAACTACACATAAAATAAGTTTTTTCTCCAGTGTTAATTTTTTAAAACTTAGCTATCCAGAAAGAAAAGGAAAGTCTGAAAAAATGATAGTTGTTAAATATCTGATTTACCAGGCAGAAGTATAAGAGCAGAAAATGTATGCAGAGATCGTCTAGAAAAGACTATAATTCTGTTCACTAAAGTGGTAAGTTGATTCTTCATTCAGTACTGAATAGCTTACTGTTTTGGGGGCCGTCTCCATTCAGATGTGTGTGCCTTAAAGCCAATAGTTTTTACACCTTATAAAGAAATGGAAGGTACTGCAACTTAAAACTCCTTTGTTATGAAATATATTTTTGAAAGTATTTAAGGAAAGAGATACCTGTTTGTTCATGCTAGCATAATTTGGCAGGAGTGAAAAGTACATTTCCCTAGCTCAAACAAAATTAAGTGCATTCTGTAAGTAAATTATTTAGCTAGGATTTTTGCTCAAGAAAGAGTTCTGGAAGTTTTGCTAAAACATTGGTATCAGCATTGATGAATGAAGAAGACATAAACTTTTCATTCTGTCTTTTAGAAGTAATTAGATTGCTATTTCTAAGGCTCTGTTAATTCTGTTGAATAACTGATCACTTTTAGTTCATTGAAAGAAAATCAACAAAAAAACTATTTTGCCCTCTGACTTCTGTGTTACATAATACATCTGGAGTTGTCAGCTAATTCTGTGCAACCATTAATTGTGTATATTATCAGAAGGTAATTTTAGCATTGTCACTGGCTCTGTTTTTAGAAGATATAAAACCTACAGAATTCCCGTTGTTTTCAGACTCTGTTTTGGGTACATGAATCTTATTTAAATACTCAGCCTAATTATCAGAAGTGGGAACCTGTTGACTTCACCTAAATTGCACTGAAGGTGCTCTGACCCAACATTTTTAGTCTTTGTCATAGTACTTCTTACTTTGAACTCTCAAGCGAAGTATGTGAGGCATGTGCATCTTTTTTCATAGCCCTGATGAGAAAAATACACTTTATTAATAGGTAATTTTACCACCTGTAGAAATTCAGATGCCAGAATTTAGACTTAGGCATTTTTGCAGTAGTAGAGACGATTAAAGGAATTGACCAGTACTTTCTCGGCCACTAGTTGGAAAAGCTAAGCTGGGGAAGCAAGTGCTTGTACTGCAGTGGAGGGGAAGGGGGGGGAAGAATAAAAGGTTAATTCCCTCATGCCTCTTTTACTTACAGTAATTCTAATAGGGATGAATTATCTGCTAAAATGTTCAGCGTTTTAAGTGTGGCTGATATGTTTTATATACTGTTTTGCTAGCAAGCTGGTCTAGTTGACATGAATATTATTCCTTAAGCTTAAAAAAAGGTAACTTTGAACATGAATCAAGAATTCCAGGGCAAAATAATGCTTCATTAACCATTGATACTGATCTCTTCCTAATATCCTGTCTATGTTCAGTTTTCTTTTCTATAATTTTATATAAATTGTCACTTGTTTTTGATAACTAGTTTATGAAAGCATTTAATATGACTTGCAGAAAAAGTAATTTGTTTTCTCTTTCTTCCTTTTTCACTTCCCTAATTTTTAGCTTTTGGACTTCCTGGATCAGCATCCTTTTTCATTCACCCCTTTGATTCAGAGGTCATTGGAGTTTGCTGTAAGCTATGTTTTCACAGAGGCTGGTGAAGGAATTGTGTTTGAGCGGTTTATTGTTCAGTGCATGAATCTCATTAAGATGATTGTAAAAAATTATGCCTACAAGCCATCCAAAAATATTGAAGGTACTGCTGCTATTTACTAAAAACATTTTTTATATTGAGAAACATTTTGCTAGTCGTTCCTAATAGTAAAGCTCCTTTAAGACATTCTTTTGAAGCACTTGATATTTTAATAGTAATGTATGCTTCTGTCTCTATATTGATTATTCTTATTTTGGTGGTTGAAGTATTAATAAATATAGACATTGACTTGCTAAAATAATTTTAAATACAAAAGGAGCGAGACTATATTTTCTTTTTTATGATTTTAAACTTTATTGAACTAATTTTTAAAAGTATTGAGGTATGGAATTTGGTTTATTTTCATCAAATGGTTTGATGCATCTTTCCCTTGAGAAATATTTGATAAAATGGGGTATTTGCTATAATTAACTAGTAGCAGTACTCTGAAATACAGAAACACATTGAATCTGACATGCAGTTGAATTTAAAGCAGTTTATATGTTCTGCTTTGTAAGACTGTGTTTCTGAATCTTCATACACTGCTGTATGTATGGATAATGAAAAATAGAATTAAACTATATTAAAAAAAACCAGTCTTCCAAATTAATTTAACATTTGGTAATGACTAGATAACAATTAGCATTCTCTTTCTAAATTTAAAAAAAAAAAGTTTCATGAACGTACTGGTATGTATCAGAAAGAATGCACAAACTCAAATTTCTTCAAACTATTGACGTGTTTCAGTGTTGTTCCATAATTTTATAATAATACAATCATAGAATGGTTTGGGTTGGAAGGGACCTTAAAGATCATCTAGCTCCAACCCCCCTGCCATTAGCAGGGACACCTTCCACTAGACCAGGTTGCTCAAAGCCTCATCCAGCCTGGTCTTGAACACTTCCAGGGAGGGGGCATCCACAACTTCCTTGGGCAACCTGTTCCAGTGTCTCACCACCCTCACAGTGAAGAATTTCTTCCTAATATCTAATCTAAACCTACCCTTTTCCAGTTTATAACTCTTGCCCCTCATCCTATCTCTACCTGCTCTTATAAAAAGTCCCTCCCCAGCCTCCCTGTAGCCCCTTCAAGTATAAGATCTCCCCAGAGCCTTCTCTTCTCCAGGCTGAACAGCCCCAACTCTCTCAGCCTGTTCCCATAGCAGAGGTGCTCCAGCCCTTGGATCATCCTGGTGGCCCTGCTCTGGACTCCCTCCAGTAGGTCCATGTCCTTATGCTGGGGGCTCCAGAACTGGACACAGTACTGCAGGTGGGATCTCACAAGAGTGAAGTAGAGGGGCAGAATCATCTCCCTTGACCTGCTGGATGCTCATAATAAATTACAATGTCCTTAATCCTCTGATTGTTGACATAAATTTCTACTTGCAAAAGTTCATAGTTGTGTTTGAGTTTTTGAAATAGAAATATGGTTACTTCAGACAAGAAGAATATAGCAAATGCTGATGAAAGCTATAGCGCTTGACTTCTTTTGAACTGATTAAAGAAAATTAAAATAGAAAATTTATTTTTCTTAATTTCTGACTGACATATAGTGTTTGTGTTGTTTGTATGGTATACAGTATCTGATTTTATTGCTGCTTTCTTTAACCAATATTAATTCCTAAAAGATCCAAGTTATTTTAAAAATTGTATTTGGATAAAAATGCTGAATAGGTATAAATGAACCTTTCTAGAGAGTTCTCTGTGTTTTTAAATTCAGTAATGCTAAATGAAAAAAAAAAAACAAACCAAAAGCAGCAGGTAAACAGTTTTTCTTTTCATCTGCATAGTAGCTGAAACACATTATAAATACTTTGTGAACCCCTAATAACCCTTCAGTCTAATCGTGCTGTTAGAAAACAGTCTTAAATGAATGTGGGAGTTTAACTTGCTTAAAAAAAGTACCACCTGGAAGTCTGTTGTGAAAGTTTGCAATGGAAAGGGTTTTTTTGTTGTTTAGTGGTTTTTTTTTTTTCTTTCCTCTAAGGATAAGAATTTATTATCTATTTGATTTCTTTCCAATTTTACTTCACTAATATTTGACCATTAAGCCACTTAATTGTAATTTGGAATTTTCTGTTTTATTTCAGATAGCAGTCCTGAAACTCTTGAAGCACATAAGATAAAGACAGCATTTTTCACATATCCAACACTAATGGAAATATGTAGGAGATTAGTCACTCACTATTTCCTGCTGACAAAAGAAGAATTAACCATGTGGGAAGAGGACCCAGAAGGCTTCAGTAAGAAATGTGGTGGATAGTTGGTTGCAGTTTATTTAGATACTAGTATAGGAGTTTCATATCCACGTTGCAGTTAGCAGTTTGTATAGGCAATGTTGGCTGTTTTATTTTCTGTAGTCTTGTTACGTGGACAAATATTCCCTATTATGAAAATAACAAGAGATTTCTCAGTAGTTTATGATACCCACACATCTAAATACTAACCTTTATTTGAATCACAGTTGAAATAATATTTTTTTTCTTTTCTTTGTGAAATAATAGCTGTAGAAGAGACAGGAGGAGATTCTTGGAAGTACAGTCTCAGAGTAAGTGTTTCAGTTTGAAAGAAAACCATTCAGCATTTCTGGATGCATTTCTTTATAGTCTTGTAACCACAAGACATGATATTTGGTAGAAAAATAAGCTTGTGCTTTTTTTTTTTAAAAAAAAGATCTTTAGTTAAAGAAATTTCATTACAATTAGTATAAATTAAGTTTGTTCCTTTATCGGTGTTCAAACATACTGAAGTACACTGGAAACTGTCCTTCATATTTTGGGAGGGAGGGACAAGGAGTTTGCTTGAGCATTTGTGTTGTTTAGTGTCCGATTGTGACTAAACCCGGTAGAAGTTTTCTCTTCTTTACACAGAATCACAGAATATTAGGGATTGGAAGGGACCTCGAAAGATCATCTAGTCCAATCCCCCATTTACCAGTTTAAACTGTTAACTGATATTATCCCTTACAACTTTGTTAGTAGACATGAGCAACCTGGCCTAGTGGAAGGTGTCCCTGCTCATGGCAGGGCAGTTGGAACTAGATGATCTTTAAGGTTCCTTCCAACCCACACCGTTCTGTGATGAATGAAGAAGGTTTCAGATGGACCTATAATAGCATTTTAGTTCAGATCAGAAGTATGCTGTTGTAGTGAGTCTCCCAATTATTGCTGCTGTGGTTTTCAGAGAAATCTCAAAGTTTATTTCCTGGATTACTTTCATTTTGAAATTTAAAAACCCAACCCTGTTCATCTAATGTGTTCCAAGTGCAAGTGGTTTTCGGTCCAGATGACTTAACTAGAGCTAATCCAAAAAGAAACCATGACATACAGCATGTTCACTGGCTCCTCAATACCAACTATTTCACTCCACAGTTCCATTGTTCTTCTACCACAGAACTGGCTGATATAGATACAGACATCAAACTCTTGCTTGAGTTAAGCATATTGTATAGTTGGAAGAATGGTATTTCATGTAATACTAATTTTGCTACAGTATATTGCATTTTAAATTAGACCTTTTTGTGCAAGGTATTCAGCACTTAAAATTTTAGCATAAAATGTATTTTAATTGCCTTTATTTTGATAGATTCTAAAACAGATGTTTTAATTTTTCAGCCATGCACGGAAGTTCTTTTTATTGATATTTTCCATGAATATAATCAGACCCTTACCCCTGTGCTTTTAGAAATGGTTCTCAGTCTACAAAGTAAGTTCTTTAAAAATAAAGGAACTGTAAAATGTAGAATTCTTTACATTTGCTTTTGTCAACTGTTAAACAATTTAACCTTGTGATATCTAATCTTATTCAGTGCATTCACTCTGTATTTTTGAAAGGACGTGTTAATTTTTAAAAAATATTTCTAAACCTACCATAAGGACAATACAATGTGTATCTAGGAAGAGGAAATCCTAAAGATTCTTTACTTTTCATCAGTTTTACATGACTTACAAAGACTGTGGCATTTCTACTTCCATGATGTTTCAGGCTTTCTTGAGAATGGTTGACAAGCAGAATAAATTCTGTAGGTTGTTTTTTACTGTTTTTTACTGTTGCAAGGCAGTTTATGGTAATTCTGCCATGTCTCTGCAAAAATCTAGGGGGAAAAAACCTTTAAAGAAAAAGTTCAAGTTATGCTGTCATTTTGGAGAGTCTAGAGGACTTTCCTGATCTGAAGGATCTGCTTTAAATATTCAGTGTTTTTCTATATGAACACTGAAGTCTTCATAGATTGAGGAATGTCTCAGATTTCCTTTCTGTTCTGTTCTATGATTCTTCACCCCTAATCTAAGTTTTATAGTTGCCATGAAAGATAATGGGTGCTAGCTTCCACTTTTTCCCTGTCATTTCAGCTTAGGTTGTTTCCCCAGGTTGTATCTTACCTGACGCGCGTAACGGATCAGTACGTTCTGTTAAATAGAAATAAATGCTCATTTTCTGAGAGTGGTTTCTGACTTCACAGAATCTCTTAATAAAATACTCTGTGTACATAAGTTTCAGAATGGCTTGCTGTGCTGTGATACTGGGGATGGCAAAAGGTTCCTTACAACAGGGTTGACAGTTATTTTGTTTTCTAAGAAATGTGGAAGCTAATACTTCCATGCTAAAAAGTACACATACACTTTTTTTCTTTTTCTTTTTTTTCTTTTTTTCTTTTTTTTTTTCTTTTCTTTTTTTGGCTTCTGAAGTCCCTAGTGGCCATTTCTGGATGTTTTTACCTTGAGAGTTACTGTTGAAGTACTAGATTATATTAAGAATTCATTAGTTCTTAAGATTTTGGAAAACCTTACCTTTTGGAAATCTTACCTTTGGAAGACCAAACTTACACATTGTAGGTGCACATGCATGCATATATAAAATAGATAGGAACTAGGTCTAGGACTCTGTTGGAAATAGTACCATGTGCCCAGCAGTCTTCAGCAATTTGCAGGTTTTGAGTCTGTTCATTTAAAATACATGCTTCTGATTTACTTGCATGTTGCTGTTAAAAATGCTCAGCTCCAAAGAATTCGGTCAGAAATAGGGTAGGAGAACAGAAATTTGATTTTGGTATATTGACTGAAGAAAGTATCAAAACTGAAATAACTGAATTTGTGAATAAAACAAAAATAGTGAAGCAGTCTTAATTCACAGCATACTTATTTAAAGTGTATAAGTGCAAACTTTCTTGTGTTCTTTGTTTTAGTTATGCTTTTTTATTTTAATTTTGTCTTGTAGGATCTACCGACATGGAAGATACCAATGCTATACTGATTAAAGATGCTGGTAAACTAAATTTTACTTTACTGTCAAAGTAACAGAGCTGCTTTTGTGTATGTGCCTGACTTGCTTAAAATCGTATTAAGAGTTTGCAAGATACTTTTTAAAGACATTTGGAAAACAGGACCTAAATCCTGTTTCTCCTTTCACTTTGTCAGTCCTCACATTTTGAAATGCTTATGTAAAAATATGGTGCTTTTTTGTGAAACAAACCCTTAGACAGTCTCCCTTACTGTCCTATCCTTTCTGCAAATAAATGCACTACAGTGCTTCCATGGAGATACTCTGTCCATTTTACAAGCAAGGAGATTTCATGGCAAAAGAAAAGAATTGTGTAAGACCTGTAATAGAACCATACTTGAAGTTAGAATAAGATCTTCATGGTTGTTATGGCTTTTAACTGTTTTCGAGAATCTGAATTTTATTCTGCAATATCTTTCTTTTGCTAAAATTTCCTCCAGAGTTCTTCAGAACTTTAGTTTTGTTTTCTTATTATGTTCAAATCATCAGAAATGTTTTCTGAAACTTAAATAAGTTTGATTATTTAGTATTAAAAAATAAACATTTAAGCAAACAATAAGTGTAACTATTGTTTTTCCCCAGTGTATAATGCGGTTGGACTGGCTGCTTATGAACTATTTGATAGTGTGGATTTTGATCAATGGTTTAAAAATCAACTATTAGCAGAACTACAGGTTTCTCATAACAGGTAAACACCTTGGTTTTGTTATGCCTTCATCATTTAAAAATTAACTGTTGATATAAATCTGTTAAGATACAATGTCTAATAATTGCAGACTTGAAAAATGCAAAATATTTAAATATAGCCCCTAAATGAGCAGAGGTGTGAAATAGACAGGTAGCTGATACAGTCACAGAACTGATAGAGTTCTGGACAGTTTCTGCTGTGTTTAAATTCTGTATGGTGGGTGCTTCCAAGGTTCTATAAAAATATCATGAGTCTGTCCTCTTGCATATATTTGAGCTAACTAAACTTTCTCAGGGCAACTGCTTTTGCTCATTTAAAGAAAGATATTTAGACCTCCTGAGACCCCAGAGCCCTTTAGGCAGGAAAGTCCAGCTGAAATATATGGAAATAATCTCTGTAAAACTGTAGCTTAGCCAAAATAGTGATTTCTTCTTCTCTACTAGTTTAAATACTAGCACCCCGTTTGTTAACAATTTTGTTAATTTTGGTAGCAATAAAGTGAGGAAGTAAGGATTTGATTGCGTTGTAAAGTGCAAGTGATTGCAAGCTGGTTCTACATCGAGAGTATTATATAGCCCATCTGCTGTAGGTTTTCCTTCTCACCAAGGTCCCCTTCACTTGGATGGCCTTCACATGAGTGCCTTTTTTCTTTTTTTCTTTTTTCTTTTTTCTTTTTTTTTTTTTACTTTTCCCATGTGAGCTTTAGGTCCAGCAGACTCAATCTGCTTATACTTAGTCAGTGTGTGCCCTTAGTGTAGAAGCTAATAGTGTTTAGAGGTGCAGAAAAGGTAGGACCTCAAAAATGAGCACTTATGAGCAGAAGAATTTCTGTGAACTTAAGTCCTTTTAGAAACAAACAAAGAAAAAAAAATCCCCAGAACACACTCCCTAAAATCTCAACAGCACACTTTTCTATACCAGGGAGAGAGAAAGAATATAAAGATGCAGGTAGGATGTGTGAATTGTACAACAGATATCACCAGAACTGAAAATACTTGCTGTCAGCAGATGGTTATGTACTTATGTCATGTCATTTGAAACTTTTCTTTATGTGATAGTGATTTGAAAACTATCCAATACCAGTCTCAAGAGAAACCTCTTAGCTTTTTAGTAGTATAATTTTTGCAAGGTTATGTATTGGGCATGAATATTCTAAGAATAGAAAAAATTGTATAATCTCAGCTTCTTGAATAAATGGAAGGACATGTTAGTAAGGCAACATCTTGTGTAAGTCCTGCTTCAGCATGACTTGTTCATGCTTCACTGCCACTCAGTAAATCTCAAGCAACACTGGAATGTTAGTTCTCATTAGCTTGGTGTTCCAATCTGATGAACTGCTGTATGCACACTACTTCCGTAACTTTCATGTTCTCTGAAGGTGTGCTTTAATTATCTCATAGTTATGGGAATGTTTAATAAATCACATTTATTAAATGTAAAGAAGCCTTGATAACTTCAGTTTAAATTGCTGTCTTGATGGCTTACAAGGCAGAAGTTCATCAAATGAAAAATACATTTAGGATAGCATGGCAAAATAATTTGTTAGTTAAAATTCTGTGAATAGGGTTCATCTTCCCTAACTTCATATGTCTGCAAGTTAAACATTTAAATCTGAGCAATTCTACCTGACCAGCTTTTATAATTAGTGGAGAAAAACAGCAGATCTATGGAATGCTTTTCTCAATTGTTATGTTAGGTAGTTTGGCTTATTATTCCGGTTCTTACTTCCCATTGACTCTAAAGATGTTTGGTTTGTGCCCTTGTTGCAGCAGTGGCACAAGGTTAGGTAGTGTCCATTCTTTCTGAGAATAGTTTTAGACTGATTACGTAAAATACTCTGGCAGTTGCTGTAATGAAGTACTTAACTTTGCATTGTTAAATTGTATCAGACCTAAAATTTTGAGCATAAAAGCGATGTGAAGGAAATTTCTGGAAAGTATGGTGAAAGCAGTAGATGCCATGATGGCAGTAATAAATGAAAAATTTATTTTTAGCTTTTTTAATTGTTGTGCCATGTGCAGAATAAATGGTATCTGTAGTGAGACCTAAGAGATTCAGTTGTTTAGGATGAAAGTCATCTTTTACAGACTAAGTTGATGTTTCCTGAGCCTTCTATAGTGAAGAATTTTGATGAGAAAGATTTCTGTACTAAAGTTCTAATCCTGGTCTTGACAAACTAATTTTTTTAATAATTGTTTTGGGGAATAATTTTGTCCTAGTGATTCTTAGACTTCTTTTTCATCAAAGTATTCTAAACCAGAAAGTACCTTTTTTTTTTTTTTCCTTTCTTTTTAAAGCTATAAACTAATACGTCGACGAGTAATTTGGCTGATTGGACAGTGGATTTCTGTAAAATTCAAATCAGACTTGAGACCTATGTTATATGAGGCAATTCGTAACTTGCTTCAAGACCAAGACTTAGTGGTAAGTATAAATAATAATGTTTTGAATTACACATTTGTTGTGTGAACACGGGGGAAAACATAAATGCCATACCTTGTGTTAAGTTTGTTGGACAGTTTTATAACATCACACCTTGAAGTCTGTTGTGTCTTGCAAAAGATGATCTGTTAGGAAGTTGTGGGGCTATTTAGTTGTGGAGATGTTGAACAATAAGATCAAAGACATGAAATGAGCCTTTAAGATGTTTACTAGGTGTTGACTTTGGTGGGAAAATGAATGGCGATAGCAACAGTGTGGTTTTTTGTAAGAAAGTTGTAAAGTGTTGAGATAAATAACTTATGAACACATGAATACTTTTGGTGGGTAAAACAGGGTTATTCTCTTACTAGGCCTTGCAGTATACAGTATTATTTAAGCATCGACATAGTTATCTGCTAGCAGAACAGGATAAATGGCATTGGTTGCCAAGCTGGTTGAGTACAATTCTGTGGTTTTAAGCTACAGTTTCAGTTTACCAGCAGGTGAGGTTGAGTTGAGAAGCTGGTTTCATGATACTTTCTTTTGCTTTTATTTTTAAACAAACAGACCTAACAGCCAACAAATGAAACAAATAAACCTAGCTAGTTTGTTAGTTAAATATTTAGTAATTGGAAGTCATAACAGTTATTTCTCTGATTCCAGACAGCTTTAGCAGAGCATATATTTCTGTGTCAATATTGTGACTGTTTTCACATCTACCAGGAAAGAACATGCTAACTTGTTGAGTTTATTTGATTCTGTGCTTTTTGAGTGGCAGTAAGTCATGAGGTAATCCCAAATTAAACTCCTTCTCTTTTGCAAGAGTTTTTATCACAGGCTATATATCTTTTTGTTTAATTCTTTCTTTACCTGTGTGAAGGCTTTTCCTGTGTAGTTTCTGCAGGTGGTACCACTTTAGCAATGCCAAATAAACTATAAAGGATATTAAAATGAAAGCAAATGAAAATGTTTGAGCTGAACTACATTTCTTAGAGGATGACAGAACACATAGAATGATTCAATTGCCAAAACAGCCACTGATTTGATGTTGTCAGATGTTATGTTGATAATCAAAATGGATGGATGCGTGATGCTTCTTGACTTTTGTCTTTCAGGTCCGTATTGAGACAGCTACAACACTGAAGTTAAATATCCTTTTATTGTCTAAAATATTTGTTTAGTTCTTAATTCAGAGTTACTTGAAATTGAACAATTTTAAATTTAGTACCCAATTCTTCACATTACAATTATTGTGTATCCATGGAATATTTGTTTATTTGAGTCTCGTATCCATCTGCAATCTGTACTATTTTTCCTTAATGGTTATTTACCTGTAGATGACTTTGAGTTCAGAACTGACCAGTTCTTACCGGTAAGAGCCTTTGTATGAGCATATTCTGATGAGTACATAGATCCACAGAGGAAAGCAGGAAAAAAATAATTTCCAGTTTTAAACCACACCATTTAGTAATCACTGTGTGTGTATGTGTGGGGTTTGTGTTTTGTTTTGGTTTTGGATTTTTTTTTTTCAGTCTTCATAGCCCAAAACATGTATTGACTCATACTGCTGCTGTTAAGGTTGCTAATGTGCAATATACAGAGGCAGTTCACAACCTTTTAGTATTATGACTATTTCAATTATCTAGCATTTTGTTTAGTACTATATATACTGTGTGTTACCAGTTGCTATGTTTCTTCGTGCTATGACAATATGAATGCTGTCTTTAACAAAACGTCTCCTCACCAATGTGACTTCCCAGTATGCCTGTTTCACACAAATATAAGTGTGTGGTTAAAATAGCACCTTAGAAACATGGACTTTCTTAGTATTTGTGTTCCTTACAGTGGTCATTACTGTTGTCATTAAGTAAACAATGTAGTGTTAGCTATATGTACAACAAAGATCTATTTTGATTATTCAAGTTTATTAAGTGCTTTTTCCTTTTATTTGATTATGACTTCTATGTTAATTGCATCTCTCTTGAGTACAAACAAAACAAAAATGCAGAGTGATTAAGATGTCTTGTTCAGTTCAATATATAAATTTTATCTACTGACCAAAAGCTGGAAGACCTTATCTTTGCTTTGACCCTAACAAAGTGCTCCTTCTGGAGAAACAGCCATCAGCTTTATAATAATTTATCTATGAAGTCCTGTTTATACTTACCAGAACATGAAAATGGTATGAGCATATTTGATTTTTTTAAAATCTTTTTATGCAGTGATTGGCTAGTATTCATTTTTCCAAATAAAAGAATAACATTTTGCATACTTTCTAAGTGTCTTACAAAATTCATAGATGTCTTAGAGTTGTAAGTGTAAAGGCAAATCACCAACTGATGTCACCAGTTGTATTTTTGGTGGTCTAATCTGTAGCGGTTTATTTTTCTTTTAGTATCTGGAACCGATGTTTACACTGCTCTTTCAGCTACTTCAGGAAGTAACACAGTGTGACACCAAAATGCATGTTCTTCATGTTCTATCTTGTGTGATTGAAAGAGTAAATATGCAGGTATTTTTTTAACATATTCCAGTGCTAGCTTTGTACTAAGAACACGGAGGAGGACTTGATGTTTTTGCCTTATACAAAAATAGTAGAAAAATGTCATTGATTAATCAATGGTTATTGTTACGGTGGATGCCTGCACTGTTTTCATTACTTAGCCTCTATTAACTTTTCAGTTCTCATTTATCTTCTGTGTAAAATGTTATTGCTTGGTTACTACTTCTTTTCTTTATTTATTATGTATTTTTTGTATTGACTTATCTTTTAGAGTACAGAAAGACTTACTGTTATCTTACTGCATTTCTTGCAAATTTGACTTTTTAAATTCTAATTATTCTAATTCTCTAATCTTATTTCTGAATTAGTATTTTATTAAATCTTACATATTAAAGGAGACATTTTGGGGCACAAAATGCTTCACAGTCCTAGGGACTGTGCAGTTAAATTTGTAATCTCTCATTGGCACTGGTATGGATTATGATTGCCTATACAGTGTGCTCCTTAACTGTATGAAAAGGTTCAAGTTCACATTATGAATTTACAATACTTTCTTCTTAGTGCTGAAGTATATTATTAAGCTTATACATAAAGAAAATGAAGATGTTTTTGCAAAATTAAAAAATTGTTGACTGCTTTTGTCTCGGGATTCTTTTGCAGTATTACTGTGTTAAGGACAGAGATAATGCATGGTTTTGAGCTTATCTCCTCTTTCCACAAGTAATCCTTTCTGAGAGACAAGTGAAGCTTTCCTAATTGTCCCTTGTAGGAAAAGTCAACATGACAAGAGATTTTCCTGCATTTTAGATCAGCTAGAGAAGCAGCAGAAAAAAAAAGAGAAAGAACCTTTGAGTCTGTTTAGGTTAATTCCTAATTAAATACTTTAGAAGACAAATAGAGTAACCTTTTAGTATTGTAGAGTATCATAGGAAAAACTTAGGTTGGTTCAAACCTCTGAGGTTATGTAGTCTAACCCCTGCTCAAAGCATGGGTAACTTCAGGTTATTCAGCATTTTTTTTAATGTAGGTTGTCTAGTCTTCTTAAAGGATGCCATTATTTAGGAATCTTGTCTAAGTGAAGAATTTATTAATACGAAAATATGTCTAGTTATCAAATTAAGTGGGTTTTGTTTTCCATTTACTACTTAAGCCTGATTGCCATGCACAATTGTTACCTTAAAGAATATATTACTTTCAAACCACTGTGCAGTCAGAAGTTAGTTCAGTCACACAGTATGAAATATGATGTTTTAGGAAGAGAAAAGAGGAGTAAATTAAAGCAAACTCTATTTTTACTGTGACAGTAAAATATTTCAGAAATTATGCTTGGGATAAATTAATGGCCTTGTTTCACACACTAAGAAACAAATTTGTGTTCTGAACTTCAGATACGACCATATGTAGGATGTTTGGTTCAGTATTTACCACTCCTCTGGAAACAGAGTGAGGAGCACAATATGCTACGATGTGCCATTCTAACCACCCTAATCCATCTTGTCCAGGTAAGTGGCCAGAATCACATAAATATTGTCAGTATCCCCTATAGTTCTTTCTCAGACATGCCTACATGTTCTCTCTGTGTGTATATATAGGTAAAATTCAGGTATATTTTGGTTTTATGGGCTATTTCTAAATGCTTTTCAGTCTTACAGTAAAGACACGGTTCTCCGATAGTTAAGCACTTTAACTATTATGGCTAATGTTAAGCACTTAACTATTTTGTTTCCAGGGGCAGTTCTTTAGGCAGATTTGCTTGTATTCTGGAGGGTTTTGATTTTGTAATCTTGGAATTTAACCTCCTTTAGTGACTTCATAATCTGTGCAAAAGGGCTTGTTCTGGCTTCCTTTATTTCTGAGTAGGCATGAGGAGTGTCGGTCTCTTCTTACAATGCATGTGTACAGTTCAGACTTGATTCTGCAGTGGAGGCACATATGTTTCCCTGTTCATTTCCATTCAAGTCCGAGGGATTTGGAATTTCCATTTTGGTTGCAAACATTCTTTGAAGATGAGACATTTTTAAATCATCGGCCAAGAAGTGGGCTACCACAACAATTATCACTTTTCATGCTCTTTAAATTTGCATCTTAATTCAGATTAGCGTTAAATTTTTCTTGTATAAATCATAGCTGTTAGGTTTAATGTCTCAAGAGTGGACTACCAAGTCCATCACTAAACCACGTCACTAAGTACCATATCTACACGGCTTTTAAGTAACTCCAGGGATGGTGACTCAACCACTTGCCTGGGCAGCCTGTTCCAGTGCTTGACAACCCTTTCAGTGAAGGAATTTTTCCTAATATCTAATCTAAACATCCCTTCCTGCAACTTGAGGCCGTTTCCTCTCATGCAATCACTTGTTACTTGGGAGAAGAAATCAACACCCACCTCACCACAGCCTCCTTTCAGATAGTTGTAGAGAGCAATAAGGTCTCCCCTCAGCCTCCTTTTCTCCAGGCTAAACAGCCCCAGTTCCCTCAGCTGCTCCTCGCAGGACTTGTTCTCCAGGCCCTTCACCAGCTTCATTTCACTTCTTTGGACCCACTCTAGAGCCTCAATATCTTTCCTGTAGTGAGGGGCCCAAATATGAACACACTATTTGAGATACAGCCTACCAGTGCCAAGTACAGGGGGCAGATCACTTCCCTACTCCTGCTGGCCACGCTGTTTCCGATGCTGTTGCCCTTCTTGGTGACCTGGGCACATATTCAACCACTGTCTAAGCCCATCCTGAATGCGAGGAGGGACACTGAGCTGGCACTGCACCAGTCCTTGCTCCCGCCAACCAATATCCAGCCTGTGCCAGCCCGCGATCCTGGAGCTGAGACAGTCCCAAAACCACGATCTCAGAAGAGCGAGCCCGAGTGATCCCTGAGATAATACACCTGATTTCCAATCAACCCTGGTTAATATACTGAACATGATATGATATAGAATATCATATCATATCACATATAATATGGAATATCTCACTGGCCTATCCAAATGCCAATTACAGGTTTTGCTAATAACTACAGTTCCCCCCCTCCTAGTCCTAATACAGCTGTGAACCAGCCAAACATGATGACCTTGAGCTCCAGTAGCAACTAATAACATTAGTACTTTATCAACATTTTTGTCATAACAAATTCCATACTGTACCTAAAACACAGCTATTCTAGCTAATAATAATAAAATTACCCTAGCAAAGCTGAGACACACCTCCAGGTTCTTTTCTGCCTGACAGATTTCCAATCACCCTTCTCCAAGCCTGTAGTGTTGCATGGAGTTGTTGTGACTCAAGTGCAGGACCCAGCACTTGACCTTGTTAAACCTCATACAGTTGACCTTGGCCCATTGATCCAACTTGTCCAGGTCCCTCTGTAGAGCCTTCCTACCCTCAAGCAGATCAATGTTCCTGCGCAACTTGGTGTTGCAAGGTGGTCTGCACACTTACTGAGGATACACTCAATTCTCTCATCTAGATCATTGATAAAGATGTTCAACAGACCTGGCGCCAATACTGAGCCCTGGGGAACACCAATTGTGACTGGCCACCAACTGGATTTAACTCCATTCACCACCACTCTTTGTGCCCAGCAGTCCTGCCAGTTTTCCACCCAACAAAGAGTATATCTGTCCAGGGCACTAGCAGACAGTTTCTGCAGGAGAAAGCTATAGGAAATGGTGTCAAAGGCCTTGCTAAAGTCCAGGTAGATAATATCCACAGCCTTTCCTTCATTCATTAAGGGGATCAGATTAGTCAGGCAGGATCTGCCTTTCATAAACCCATACTGGCTATGCCTGATCACCTGGTTGTCCTGTGCGTGCCATGTGATGGCACTCAAGATGAGCTGCTTGGATGGTTTTGATTCTTGATGATAACTTGCATCTCTTCGCTGTTTTTCCATACATGTACAATGAATTCCCCAATTCCTCTAGAGACTTTCTGTAATACCTTGTCAGAGAATATTGAAAGCCTATAAGGATAACAGTTAAAATTAACTGAATTTCTTATAAGTGAAGGAAAAGATTTTGATATAATTAAATAATCCTTGAACTTTAAATATCTGGAAGTATCTGTGCTGTTGGCAGTAAAAATGCAAATAAAATTTACTATGTTCCTGAGAAAAGATTGACAAATAAAACAATACATGGTTATATTGCCTGCAGAATCCATGTTATTAAGCAGTTCTTTAATATGGACTGTATGTCATCCCACTTTCTCCAACTCTTTTTTTTTTTTTTTTTTTTTTTTTGAGATGTAGTAGAGCTAGCAAAGATCAAGAGAAGTGCTGCTAGGGTGTAGGGCAGTGTCCATACAAGAATAGACTGAATAGCAGGCAATATTCAACTTGCAGAAACACATGGCTAAGAGGATAGTATTATAGAGGTTAATAGTGTTGAGAAGGTGGAAAGGGAATGACCAGACATTATAACTAAAGGGAAAATCAGAGTTATTTTAAAAGTGGAGTTAGTTCAAACAAAGAAAAAATATATTTTCACAGCAAACAAACTGTGGAACTTCGTACTGTCCCCTATGGAGGCCGAAAGTATAGATGGACACATAGAGATTATGTAGATCTCAAAAAATATGGAAGATTCTTTCTCTTTTAAGAAAAGTTTGTTTAAAGAAATAAATAATTCCACAAATAAGCCTTAACTTCAAAAGATAAAATAATTTTAAACTTAACAGTTCCCAAATATAATTATTATACAAAAGCAGCATTCATCTAGTCTCAGTTTCCTTTAGTAGTTTTACTACTATTACTACTGTAGTATTACTGTGTTAGAAAATAAGCACTAGTTAACCATTTAAGAGTTTCTTTTAGGATTAGTTTTAATTTATTATTGCTTTTGACAATAGTTATCTTTAGCTTATTTTTTAAAATTGTGTTTTCTTACTAAGTAATTGCTGAAAGAATTCTTTCCTCTGCATTCTTGGGAAGACATTTTTATGTATGGCCTATTGATCATTAAAAAAATAAATTGCTGTCATCAGTTTATGAATTTTTACATAGCAATGAAAACCATTCTCCTGATTTTTAGAATATGACAAAAGATTTACTATGTGGTAAGGTCTTTAAAACACTTTATTCAGCATTTAGTCATAGAATCATAGAAGGGACCTTAAAGATCATCTAGTTCCAACCCCCCTGCCAGCAGCAGGGACACCTTCCACTAGACCAGGTTGCTCAAAGCCTCATCCAACCTGGCCTTGAACACTTCCAGGGAGGGGGCATCCACAGCTTCTCTGGGCAACCTGTTTCAGTGTCTGACCACCCTCACAGTCAAGAATTTCTTCATAATACCTAATCTAAACCTACCCTCTTACAGCTTAAAGCCATTTCCCCTTGTTCTATCACTACCTGCCCTTGTAAAAAGTCCCTCCCAAGCTTTCTTGCAGGCCCCTTCAGGTACTGGAAGGCCGCTATAAGATCTCCCCAGAGCCTTCTCTTCTCCAGGCTGAACAGCCCCAACTCTCTCAGCCTGTCCTCACAGCAGAGGTGCTCCAGCCCTCAGATCATCCTCGTGGCCTCCTCTGGACTCGTTCTAACTGGTCCATGTCTGTCTTGTGTTGGGGGCTCCAGAACTGGACACAAGTCATTTAGTATTTGTTAGAGCTGTGACTTTTCCCCAAAATACAATGACCAGTGAATGTTCTTAGGAATGTGTATGCTTTATTGTTTTTTCTTGTAGACTAATGATAAGCTGTTTGTATTCCAAAATTTCATGTTATTTTCTCAAGACATGTTGAGAGAAAGCTCAGGAATATCAGACTATTTTGTAGTTGTAGGAAATGGATGCAAGTTCAACCTTTGATTTCTTGAATGCATGTATACAGTATGTGACTAGAACAGCTTCTCAGATCTTTTTCAGTGCTATTCTCGAAATGCTTGTTTTGAGGTTTTTGAAGTATTTTACATTTTTTTTTAATTTACTTTTATAGGGACTGGGAGCAGACAGCAAAAATCTCTATCCTTTTCTGCTTCCAGTTATTCAGCTAAGTACAGATGTTTCTCAACCTCCACATGTCTATCTTCTGGAAGATGGTTTAGAGTTGTGGTAAGAATGCTGTTTATCAGTTTCTAATTTTTAAAGTGTTATTTCTGTATCCCCAGAAGAAAAAAAAAAGTTAAGAGCACCTTTGACTGTATTAAGAATTTATATGTTCTTATTGTCTTACCTTGATATCTGAGTAAGTAATCCATTTTCAGGCAGTTGATAGTAAGATACAGTTCTGTGGTGATAGTGAACTGAAAGTCCAGACTCACTGTAATATGCATGCTGAACTAACATTTTGTCATGTTTGACAAACACAATGACCCAATGGTTCTCAGAGCTGGTTGCTGGAAGAGATGTTGAGTTTACAAGGATAAAATGTAGAAGTTATCTTCCAGATCTTAAGCTATTTGGTGACTGAACGTAAAATAAGAAGTGGCACTGAGATCAGTTTGCTATGAGCCTAATTTGTTTCTGGTGCAGCTGACACTCTAGGAGGAGGAAACTGGTACCTGGACAGAATTCAGCACATCTCTTTCCTGCAGAAAAGGAATATATTGAGTTTGTCTTGAAATAGTGAGGGATTCCTTTCATCTAAATTGTAGATGGGCATTTGAATTACAAATGCTTAACGTATAAATGATCTGTTTTATATGCAACAAAACTAAGATTTGTAATTCTCTTTGTGGTGGGACAGCAAGTTGAAGTGCAAGTTCTTCCCAAAGTTTAAGGCAGGAGCCTTTTTAATTCATCAGTTCAGAACTTTTATATATTCTTAATAATAGTGCTCTTAAGGTTGTTATTCTGATGCCGATGCAGAAGAATTGTATTTTAAGATGTTCTAGAGCATCAGAGGAATCTGAATGTTGCTGGCAGAGACAGTTGACTGTAAAGACTTCTTGAATCAAGAGCAGGGGAACAGCTAAGAGACTTTACATAATCAGAAATGTTATTTAAATAAAGTAATGCCACACCTAAGGTCTAGGAACAAACTGAAATGTGTTGCTGTGGCTTTAAGTATGAATTTAATTTATAGCTACTCTTTTCAAACCTCAGGAATTTTGAATTGTTACAAACAGTGCTGAACATATAGTTACGTTTTTGTGTATGGTAATCAATGCATCATTTCAGACCTAAAAAAACCCAACAAAACAAAAACACAAAAAAACCCCCTCACCAATACAAAGCCTGTAAAGAGTTGATCTCGTTGCTACGGCAGCTGTTCCTTTGAGGTGTAGAGCACTGCACTCATTGTCCTCACACCATCAATCTTCCTCTCTACTCATCTTCTCCGAGTTCCCAAGTTGGGAACTTAGACATTCTCACTGGTGCCTTTTGGAGGTTACATTGTTGTGATAAAAAGGTAGTAGCATGGGTGTATTGTAAGGACTACTGCTGCACTTGAAATATGCTTAAAGTAATTGTTACACATTGTTTAAGAATCCTATGGATGGTTACTAGAAGTTACGATGTTTTACATCTGTGTAGTGGTTTCATCCACAGCTAGGACCATGTGGTCCTTCACTCACTTCCCCCTCCACCTCGGTGAAATGAGGAGAGAAACACAACAAAGAGCTTGTGGGTTGAAATGAGGACAGGGAGAGCTCACTAACCAATTATAGTCACAGGCAAAACAGACTTGTGGGGAAAAAAAAATTGATTTAGTCATTACCAGTCAATCAGCATAGGATAGTGAGACAACCACATCTTAACGTGGTTCCTTCCCCCCACCCCACCCTTCTTCCCAGGTTCAGATTGCTTTGCTCCCTATTTCTCTACCTTCTCCCCCACAGCGAAACAGGGGACAGGGAATGGGGGTTGCTGTCAGTTCGTCTGTGCCGCTCTTTCTGGCATGAGGTCTTTCCCACGGGCTAAGAGTCCATGAACAAAGTGTTCCAATGCGGGCTTATCATGGAGCCACAAACCTCTTCGGGCACAGCTCCCAGCTCTGGCATGGGGTCATACACAGGTTGCAAACGGGCCTCTGGTGCAGCACACCTCCTCACCTGCACTCTAGGGTCTGCTTGCTCATTCGTGAGCTCTCAGTCACAACTGCCTTCGGGCTCAGCTTTCTGCTCCAGTGTGGAGTCCTCCATGGCCTACATGTGGGTATCTACGCCACCACTGAACCTTCATGGCCTGCAGGGGATCTCATTTACCTCCTCCTACTCTTCTCTGTGCTGATCTTGATGTCTGAGGTTCTCTGTCTTCCCCCCTTCCTCCTTCATGGCCACGATGCTCTCCTCTTCGTTTAGGCCAGTGATTGTCTTTTGTTCAAGTCAATAGCCTCTCCTCAAGGTTCTCTCCACCTTCTTTTCTTTTCAAAACCAGTTCTTCCTTCATAAATATGGATTCAGAGAGGCAATTCTCTGTTGCTAATTGGCTCAGACTGGGCTGGAAGTAGGTCTGCCTTGGAGCCAGGGGGGACTTTGCGAAGCTTCTTCCACTACCAGAAAGAGCCTCTCCTCCCCAGCCCCAACCCAACACAATCTGTCAAAATGATTGCACAATGCTGTTCATAGATAATCTAAAATATTTTGCTTAATCTATTCTTAGGTTAGTGACTTTGGAGAATAGTCCAAGTCTTACACCTGAGCTCCTGATAATTTTTCAGAATATGTCTGCCCTTCTTGGTAAGTCTTTTACTAATAAAATTTCTGGTGGTTTTGTTGGTTTGGTTTTTTTTTTTCTTCCTAATATTTGGGTTGCTTATGCATTAAGGAATGCTGTTGTGGCTATAAGAACTAAGGGGGCTTGCAAAATTATAACTGTGAAATAATCATAGAATCATAGAATGGTTTGGGCTGGAAGGGACCTTAAAGATCATCTGTTCCAACCCCCCTGCCATGAGCAGGGACACCTTCCACTAGAGCAGATTGCTCAAAGCCTCATCCAGCCTGGCCTTGAATGCTTCCAGGGAGGGTTTTTATTTATTGTTTGACTCTCCTATCTTCTTTCTCTTTTTGATAAATTGAAGTTGCTTTGTACCCAAAAGATAAGACAAATCTAAGTTTATTTCGCTGGGTTTTTTTAAGAAGTTCATGAACTTTGGCACCAAATATGCTGAGTTTTAGTGACGCTGCTGATTATATGGTGTACTTACCTGTTCCGCTTACAACCAGAATGATGATTTCTAGTCTGAAGAATTGAAGTTTCCATTATTAGCTTTTCTGTTATTCAGTTAACAGCTATGTAGGATGTTTTCAAACTGCCTATATATGTATAAGTGTATCAGTCAAACAGCAATGAAATCAACAGTGGTAGTTTTACCTGAGTTGTTGACAAAATGCAAACTTATTAATGAGTATCAAGATTCAGTGCTTAGGAAATACTGATATTTGGGGTATTTTTGCTTTGTAATTAAAGGGAATGTAAAAATCTTGTGATTAGATTTTATTATGCAAATAGGTTCTTGTTTAATGTAATCTTTAGCTATATTTTTGTAGGTTGTGGATCTAATAGAGCAAATGGATTAATTATTTGAAGGGATGTGTTTGTAGAATTACAGAATTTAGCTTTTTATTTGATTGTTTTCAGCACTTAATGTTTTATTCTGACTGAAGGTCAATAGAAAGTAACATCATGGTAGGTAGGTGCAAGATAATGCCTTCTGTTATTTCTCTGTATATTCTAGATCTCTTAACGACAAAACTGCTCAGGAGAGCAGTATTTTGTAGTGGTTTTAGTATTTAGCTCCAGACCTACCTCTTAGGTTCTGTAGCTACCAAATACTATTTGTCTTCATTTATGTCTACACACCTACCCTTCCTCCTTCTTGTTCTGTGTTAGTAGTAGATAGTATCTGTTACAGGAAGCTTGCACTGTACAAATGGCTGTGAGTTTCATAGTTGTATCATACTGCCGATCTCCTTGAGTTAAATTCAGAAATACTCTGTATTTGTGGCTTGCTTACATTTGCTACTGTTATTTTCTCCCCACCCTGTCCTCTCTAGTCCTCATCCAGTACATTCCAGGGCAGAGATGAGTATGAATGGAAACCCTGGCATACTCTTGTAAAAAAAGATGGAGCTATTCAGGAATATTCTATGCTTGTAACAATTTCCTTTTTTTATAAATGAATCCTGGAGAACAGGATGCTCTTCTTCGAAAAAAATAAATCCTCAAGAGAATGTTCCTTGTTCTGAAAAATGAAAGCTGTCGTATGATGCTGGTAGACTAAGTAATGCAGTTAAGCTAGGTAGCTTTTCCTTAAGGGGAGACTTCAAACATGCTTACGTCAAGTTGTTGTTTGTTTTTTGTTTTGTTTTTTTTACTAGGGATGTAGGTGAGTGTCAAAAACACACTGATGTGTAATCATAGATCAACTTCCTCATACAGACTTCTAGTACTAAGTTACTTCCTGAGCATTTTTCTGATACACTGGTTTTCCGACTGTCATGTCAGTCAGGAGTTTTGATTTCTATAAGGCAAAGTGGTGTGCATTTTGCCTGAAAGTGGAAACCATTCTGGTATACTCTTTGCCTGCAATTCCATTCTGTTTACCCCAGGAGAATCTAGCTGGACAGCCTCCACACGACATAGCCATGGGCACCGTGATGTTGAAATAGAGTTTGAATCTTGGATTAGTGCTAACCTTATTTTAAAACTTGGTAGCTATGAAAACAGTACAATACTGCCATCCAGTACCCCTCAGGCAGCTACTTCATTCATTCAGTATACTTGAAGAAGGGATACTTCACTTGAACCCAGTGCAACAGCACAGTTTAAGCTGCAGCCCTTTGCAGAAGAAAATGTATTGATCAGTAATGATCAACTGTGCAAGTTAATTAGATAATTGTTCAGTCTTAGTTACATGGTACAGTCTCGCCAATATACAAGTGGCAAGATTCACCTGAAACTCCCAGCACTTAAGAACAAAATTTTCCTATCCTCACCACAGTGACATAGGTGTCAGGACAAGAAGTTTTCACTGGGAAGTCTGCTGTTTTCTGTTGGACAAATAAAGAAACCCATTCAAATTTAGAGATCATCAAATTTAGTTTCAAATGTGCAAAGTCGTGCGTACCTTAACTGTCTGAGATAAGGCAAAACAGAAAATCTTTCCAGGACTGGTTCTCAGTTCAGTCTTAAGTTAACAAAGTGGAAGCCAAATCCACTTTGGCTGGTGAAGGGAATTTCGGAACAGATAATTGCCTTGCTTATGTCCCTTGGAGCAGGGTAGAGAACTAGCAACAAGGTGCTCCAGAAAATGATTTTGTTGTCAATATAGTGTAAGGAATATGAACCTCCTGACCTCTAGTTTCTGAATTTATTCTTACTGAATGGATTTACTCAAATATACAGGTAATGTAACTTATTTTTCTGGTGTGTTTAACTGCTTCGTCAGCATTTAAGTCCTTTAGAAAATGTCCTATTAGACATCAACATGATTGAACTAGAAGACCTGGAAGGGAGAGAGAAGTTCATACATGAGATTTTTGGGTGTTAGAGGTATACCCCTCTTTTGTTATTGTCTCTGATATGGTACTGAATGTGAGGCAGCTTTTTCCTATTTGTAGGCATCTGGCACTTAAAAGCTGTATGAGTAAAAACACTTTTAGAAGTGAATCGTTGTACGTCAGTTTGTTGATAAGGTTCTGAATTATGATTTCTTTTTTTTCAGGGCTGAGTTCAGAAAACCTCAAAAATTGCTTTAAAATCATCAATGCTTATGTTTTCTTGTCATCATCTGAATTTTTACAGGTATGTTACCCCAATATTTAAAGAATCATATTAGTTACTTAGCTCCCTACTGTCAAACTATTTTTTCTCTTATATTGAAAAACATCGTACACACAAAACTTATACTTTTACTAATTTATGTGTATATGAGGATCTTGTTCTAATATTAGCTCTTTATGGCACATGGTGGACACTCAATCAAATCAGAGAAAGAATATTATTTAGAATTAATGTTTTGTGGGTTGATTTAGTACTTTGGTATCTGAAAAGGTTCCATGCAGGGTAGTAACAGTTACTTTATTTATCCTACCAGATTAAAATTACAATCATAAATTCTCTCAAGAATTGAAGTAGGCATATTATGCCTTGTTCTCACACCCTCTTCAGTAGAAAATTCGTTGATATTGATTGTTTAAAAAAATCTACAATGTTAAAAAAAAACCCAAAATGCTTATATTAATTTTAATTAGTTCAGGAAAGACAATTATTTTAGCAAATATGATCTTTGAAGAGAAGCTAGGCCTTTGGATGTATGTATGTATGTAGTTTTGAAATAAATACATAGATAAAAAACATATTTGCATTTTACCTTCTTTTTCCTTTAATTTCAGATGTATGCTGCTGATTTATGCACATCATTTTGTGAACTTTTGAAGGACATAACTACTGAAGGTCAAGTTCAAGTTTTAAAGGTAGAGTTTAATAAAAATAAAACCCAGATATTCGGCTCTGTACATCTGTTATTCCTGCTAGTGCTTTGTCAGGTTAGAGTAATATTTTCAAGTATGATGAACATAGAACATGTAAAAAGAAGCAGCTTACTTAGTGCACATTGGCATGGGAGTCAGTGGTGTTTTAAATTGCATATTTGAAGTGTGTGTGTACAGAAAGTGTATATATACTCACATGTATTTTTTAAAAATACTATTTCTCCCAAGAGAGTGCTAGTATAGCCTTAAATAGAGCACTGTAAAAGATAGTCACCTAACACACTGATCCTATACCCTCTCTGCAATGCGTTCATTGCTTCATGTGATTCCAAAGTGTTGTCTTTAGGTAAGTTGAGTTCTAAACTGGTTTGAGTTGTTTTTGAGATGGATTTAGATTGAGTCTCTCGTATTTGTCCCATTTGATTTTTTTCTAGATTACTAGAGAAAGATAGCAAAGGCTTGAATCTTCATGAAAATAGTTTGTTCTGCAGCCTGGCAACAGCACACTTAAATAGCCAGATGACCAATCACTGCATTTTGAAGATAATGCTATGTACAGAAAATCTTGAGAGCACTGAGTTGCAAAATAAGGACTGTGTTTGGGTCAAAGTAACTTGATTTAATCTTTGGCTGTCAGTGGACTTGTGGAAGTTGTAGAAAGCTAATCAAAGCTGTTTGTTTCTAATTTAATTTTAGAATGGAAAATACCACAGTGTAACACAAAATATATTTACACTTTAATTGCAGAATAAAAAGACAAAATCAATCTGATCAATGAGTTTTAAGAGTTGCCCTAAAACAGTTTTCACCTTGATTCAGAATTCAGGAAAAAATTCATTATTCGGACAAAAATGCAACATTTGGAAATTATTCAACCCTAAAGTCAAAATCATACTTGTGTGTCTAGGTTCAGATGTGCAAAGGCAATTATCTAATTGCTGTATCCAAACCTGAGTTTTGTCTGTACCCATCAACCAGTATTGATAAGGTTTCTAATATAAACAACAGTAGTCTACTATTTTTTTTAATATTAGTTTGCCTTTTCAGTATTCAATACTAATAAGTAATCACATCGTTCAGTTTTTGTAACTGCACATTTGAGAAACTGGCAAGATAAGGCTTAAGTAATCTGCACATATATGTATATTATTATAGAAACTATTCAGGTGATTTTATTATTACATAGGCACCAAATCATCAAGACTGACTTTTTTTGGGTTTTTTCTGCATTTCTGTATGACTGCTATAACCTAACAGGTCTAGAGCCAAGCTTATCCGATCTTTATTGAATGTTGGATGTATATGCTCTCTGTCACATTCCTTTGTGTAGCATACTTGCATTTGTATCACGACAGAGTGTTCAAACAGTCTTGCTTTTGGCATAAGTTGCTATTCTAATGGCAGCAGCTGCTTAAATAGAGTGACTAGAGGCTTTTTAAAGTAATAAATAATTATTTTCACACAAACTTCAAATGGTATTATGAAAGAGATGTTATGAAATCATAAGCTTTTGACGTATTGAGCACCTTTTTAAGAGTTTCAGGAAATAAAGTTGGAGTACGCACTGAATGTAGTGTATTACTACTTATGTCTCCAGCAGCTGCACTAACTGGAGACTCATGTTGCTTATAAAAACTTAGACTTGAATTAATTTCATTATAAATGCAATGGGGGAAAAAAATTAGATCCCACCTACCTCTTTGGTGTGTTGCACAACTGCTTGCAGAATCTCAGGACAGAAAACAACAGAAGTTGATAGTCCTCCCTTTTTGTAGTTCCTGCTGTGAGGAGTTTAAGGACTCTAGTTATGCAATTTATTATGTCCATTCCTCTCTATCAATACTATTACTTAGAGTCTATAATTTGGCAAATATTCAATGCAGCAGCTTTTAATCAGATCTCTAAAATGGAATGGTGCTGCTAATATAGTATCATTTATCCACTTGGCTCCCACCGTGGCCTTGCATTAGCCATGAGGTTTGTCCACTGTACGTTGAACATCCTCTTAGTAAGGCTACTTGCTTCCAGAGGGAAGATTGAGTTATAGTCCATGTAAGTATTTTTACAAAAAGGAAAATGTTTTGTCAAGCATCACTATGTTAACTTGTTAAACAAGAAGCCAGTAAGATAAATATCAGGAACAGAAACACCCAGGACTGTTCTCTGAAATGTTTTCCTACAAACAGCTGTGGATGGATTGAAACTAGACATTAGAACAGTAAATAAATGGATGAGGTTGAAAAACACATAATTTGGACTGTTAAGACAATTTATTGCAAGATTGCTGAGGCATGATGTCACTTGATTTTCTTATCTGAGACAGGCAATAAAAGGTTTGAAAAGACTCTCTACAAGGAACAAATGA
Organism: Caprimulgus europaeus; assembly: GCA_907165065.1. The sequence continues at coordinate 60,091,105 of OU015527.1, read as the reverse complement.
ATTAACCAAAACTTCCAGTACCTAGAAGAGATGGAAGAGAAGTTGTATTCACCTCAATAAAACAGTGTATACAAAATCGAGAGCCACTGAAAGGAGTCAGCTGCTTAACATCTCTCTCAAGGCAAGAAATAGAGGGCATTAAATGAAGCTAGTAGGAGCAAGGTTCAGAAAGCAAACACTGGACAAAAGCACAGAAGAGTAGTTCCTTGTGGACGTCCCTCTGAGCTGAAAGTAGGGAGACTGAAAAGAGTGTTCGAGAGGTGCCTTTATGGTACCTTTATATGCTTTATACACATCAGTGTATAGATGGGGGGTCTCTGTGTCTGCTTACCTGTAAGAGTGAACAGACAGTGGCCCGTTATTCTCATGGCCTCTTCCGCCTGTCTTGATACAAGGGGAGAGCCCAAACACCTGAGTAAAAGAGAGCCTGAAGAACACGGTGGGGGGAAAATTATGTCAGGGAACCAACTCGTGAGGGGAAAAAGAGAGCTGGGAAGCAAAGGGTAAAGAATGTAAAAACTGGGAACCAGAGCAGGGTACCAAGTACAGCACATCTGAGAGCACTTGTGATTACTTGATCACTTGCAAAGGTAGGTCCTAATCAGTGGTTCTTCAAAAAAGTGACAGGACAAAGATATGTAAATAAGCCTTGAAGTGCTGATGCTCCTCCCTGCCAACCTACCTCATCAAGCTGCTTTTCCTGGAGCCTTATCAAGATCTTTCAATCCAACCCACCTCATCAGCTTTTCCAGGGCCAGGAGGAGGCTGATGAGGAGGTGCTTGGCTAGGCAGGTTTCACTTCGCATACCAGTTTTCAGCAGGTCCGTTACATAGATCAGGTTTGCAGAGTCCTTCACTAGAATATACTTTCAGCAGTCCTGAGGTTTGCTGGTATTTGATGGTAAACATCCCACCAGGACTTTATATATAGACAAGTATATGTACTTTAGATGTACTTCACTAATTGTCTAATTTGCTTTTGTTCTTAAGGTTGTGGAAAATGTCCTAAAAGTAAACCCAGTTTTGGGTCCTCAAATGTTTCAACCTCTTCTGCCATCAATATTCAGGGGGATTATAGATGGGGAGGTGAGTTACACTTTAACTACTGTCTGCTTTTCCTTTTGAACAGGAGAGTACATTCCTTTATCTGGCTCAGCTTTTTCATACTGTTGTTGAATTTTCACTTGTTTTAAGATCATCTGATAGATCTTTGACAGCTATTTTGAAAGTCTGTGAAAGTAACCTAGTAGCACAAGAGTTAAAGCAAGATATCCATCACCTATTTTGTCACCTAGTTTTTATTTTCATGTAATAACACAAATTTTATTCTGTTCCTTCACTATTAACACTGATAAGGTGCTATGACTCCATGCTTAGTTAGGTCCTATGTAGGTATTGGAGTTTTTTGTTGGTTTTTTTTAAAGACGCTTATACTACTCCTTTTCAAGTGTGCCTGCACCAGAGAAAAACAAACTTGACAAGAAGATTGACTTGACCTTTTTCTAATTGAAATATCTAATATGAAGAGCTGAAGCATGTGAGAGTGCTTTGTGTGAGATGGAAGAGGCTTTAATATTTTGCTTGCTTAGTTGTCTTGAGTTCTCCCTTTCTTCTTTCTTTGCCTTCAACAAATTTCCATGTTGGATAAAAAGGAGCAAAATCCAATATGCTTTAACTGTGTTGAACCTTACAGTACTAGCAGGAGAAAAAAAGAAATACTTTAATAATCAAAATCAGTGGGTGGAATTCTCTGTGCTTTTGACCTTTTTATCAAAACCTTTGCTTTCAGAGTTGAAGTCTTTCAGATATTAATATGTGGCTCCCATTATTATTAAGGTAAATAAGGTGTTTCCAGGATTGAGCTATTTAATATTACTTAGCAATGTACTTTTTGCTGTACAAAACACAAAAAAAAGACAGTTAGTTTGAACAGTTTGCAGTTTTAGAAGGCAGAACATTGGATTAAGACCATGATAAATTCATTGTTCAGTATTCAAAAAGGTATTAATCTGGGTTAATATTTCAGGTAAACGTTTTCATTTTGTTTTTCAAGTAGGCATTTACAAAATACTTGCTGTTATGTTGTTAGATGCTGAATTTATTACAAAGAAAGCTGTAGCTTCTTTTCAAATTAAAAGTAATATCAAAGGATAGTAAAGGAATGAGCTTCTTACTGTATTCAGTTAATTTTGAGACACTTGAAAATTAGTTATTGGCAAATGTATTATAGTTTCTCTCAGTTAAATAAGTAACACAGTGTCAGAAATAGGAAGTGCTTCTTAATGTTACTAAAATTGTAACCAGTAATTTTGAATTGTAATCAACTTTGAAAGTATATTTTTTAACAGTACAATATTCCTTAAGGTACAGGGGTTTAAATTTAAAGTGAAATCACCTTGCAAATTGTCTCAGCTTTTTGCTGGAAACTGACTTTGAGATCGCCATAATTTTCCTGTTGTAAGAATCGAGAAACTCTCTTAATGATTGCTCACTCAGTCTTGTGTTCTTAGAGGCTTTTAAGTTACAATTTATAATTTCAAATTTAACACAATACATAAGAGGATCTGTGCAAGAATTCTCAATACATTTCTGCTCTATATTTTAAATATTTTTCTTTTAATTAAACTAAGCTCCCTTTGTTTTGGTTTGCTTTTGTTTCAGAGATATCCAGTGGTGATGTCTACTTATCTGGGGATCATGGGTAGAGTTGTACTACAAAATGCAAGTTTTTTTTCATTACTTTTGAGCCAGATGGCATGTGAATTGGGTCAGGAGGTAAGAATTTTTGTCTGGTATTTCAGCTGGATTGCATGTGAAACTCTTGCATTCTTTTGACCTGATGGAAATTTTCCCTCTAATTTCCATGCTTATTCCTCTCCAGTCTACCTTTCCTCTACTTTGGTCCTTCCCCTGAACACCCTCTAACCAGTTTTATGTGTTCCCACAATTACCTTAAAACATCTCTTTAAAAGTTTTATGCAATCTCAAAATTCTCTTCCTGCTGCATCCCACAATAAGCCATACACGCCCCTTTAGTTTGAATGGCATTGCAGGGTGAGGATTTATTTTCTTGTGCCATCTTGATGGGTCTTGCACCATGGATAATAGTCTAATCATTCTCTGGTGCATTTCTAGGAGTATTGGGCTCAATGTGATGAGGTTACTGAGGTTCTTTTGCTACAAGTGTTGTACTATGCCTTAAGTGAAATTTTAGTAATTTTCTTATCCTTAGGTATAACACAGTTTTTAAGCAGGTAAAGACAACTCTTCTTTTTTGTTTGGGGTTTTTTTTAATTTGTCACCAGTGAAGGCAAAACAAAGTAAGGTCACATGCCTTTGTATGTATTAGACTGTTATAGGAAAATTAGTTTGAGTAATTCACTATTCTAAATCAGTGCTCTGTCCATGAATTAAATGAATTTCTAACTTTGTTACAATTAATGGTGAGGGGGGTTCAGGATCTGGAAGCACTGTCAGACATTTAAAAAATATCTATTACTTGCTACTTCTGTCAGGTGTACATAGCTGTATGGTGTCTTCCCCAGACTGAATACTGTATTCAGTTTGTAGAAAAAATAAATTATTTTCTAAATATGCTGAAGTACTCAGAAATGAAAAGGAATGTTCTGTTTCCCATTGCAGTTGGACCAAATTCTTGGTAACATGATTGAAATGTGGGTTGATCGGATAGATAACATCACTCAGCCAGAAAGAAGAAAACTTTCTGCTTTGGCATTGCTTTCACTTCTGCCATCATTGAATAGGTAAGCAAATGTACAATGCCTTAAATAAGAATGCTTCAAAGACCCTTATGATGTTTTTGAAAATATTTGTCAATTCTGCAGATAAATATTCCAATATAAGTACTTTTGTTGTCTCTTTTTTTGACAAAAGAAACTTAAAAAGGTAGAATTTTCATGGTACATTACATTAACTTTTTATTTGGCTTCATGGCATTATAGTAACCTTTCTTCTATTTCATGGAAAATGTCATTTAGTAAAAGGGAGGAAACAGAACTGCATATTTTATTGTTCAGTCTCTTACTAATATTGAACTAGCTGCTTCTCTCATCTGTAATGAAGTAGTTGCTTTAGTTGGCTTGTTATTATTTTTTATGTTTCTTCCAGGAAACAATGTTTGTTCAGTTTTCTTCCCTGTTGTGGGTAAATCTGAACTTTTACCCTGGTTTTCCCCTTTGTGGCATTAAATTTAAGAGCTGCTGTGAATGACTGTGAAACAGTTTTTTCACTGTAGATTTCTATAGCAAGCAATTTTTACTATTGTCATGCCTCTAGCCATCGTCATTGCTGAATATACATCTAAACCATAAATTTTTAGTGAAAATGCTGAATAGGGTTACACTGACTTTTAAATTGTCACTACTAGAGTTCACGTATGACGCTTGGTTAGGTGAGAGTTCAGTCCATACTTACCTTCAGATTATTCTTGTCTGTTTGAAAGTCAGGAAGACAAGACTGCATGAGTTTACACTTAGTCTGCCAGATTTGCTGAAAAGTCTTAAGTACTGTCTAATGGGAATTTACACGTTGCTCACAAATCCTAAAAATATGCTGGTACTTGTAAAGCTATAGAATATGTAGTCAGTACCTAAAAAATCGGGGAACTCTTACATGTAACACTTAAAGAGGCTTTGTTGTTTTTAACGTGTACAGAAGTTTTCCTTTTTTGTCCCAGATCATCAAGACAAACAGCCAAGAGTGAACCAAGCAGCTGGTGTATGAGAGAGCTTTTGTTTTTTTCAGTGATAACAATGTTATATTAGTTAGGAGTATATTCAAAATGTTCTTAAAGAAGTGGTATCTAAAATTTAAGGTGCTGAACTACATGTCTATCTTCCTGTGAAGTTTTTTTTTAAAGAGAAGAAGCTAAAAAGAACTTGCTTTAGATAACTGTTATTTTGAACTACTTTCAGCTGCTCCAAATTTCCTGCTGTAAGGGCCAATTATTTCTGGCAGTCTTTAACATAATAAAACCTTCTGCAAAAGACAGCTTTATTTTTCAGATAGTCAAATCATTTAAGAAAGCTGCTTCTCAAATAAAAAGCCTCTCTTTAGTGGACATATTTATGTCAAAGCTATGAAAATTTTACAATCCAACTGATGGACTGCCAGAGCCAAACATACCTTCAGACAGAATGTGTGAAATTGATTGTGTCAAGTAATTGTTCCTTCTACTACTGATCAGTGTGAGTCATTCCAGTTTTGGCATTTCATAAGGATTGTATTACATATGCTTCCTGCATCTCACATCTGAAAATTGTGCTAAAACCAACATTTTTTAAAAGCAGGTTTCTTGTGCAAGTCTATTTGCAAAGTTTAAGTAAAAATGTTTTAAATGGAACACAGTATTTAAACAAAATATTTTGATTCACATAAACATTTGTAAGAAAATCTTAAGTGATTTTCCTGTTAGAGGATCTCACTAAGCAGGTTCCTGATTAGATATTACTTAGGGCATCCAAGACCCAAAGATTTCTCAGCTGCAGAGTCAGAACGGAATTTTGTCTCCTGAGGATGGCCATGAGAATGGGCTCACTTGGGAAGGCCAAGCTGAGGGTGAGGTTCTACCCTCAGCTTGCTCCTGTACAATGGTCAGGGGTGGTACTAGTAGCAAGCTCAGATTTTCAAGATTCTGTTACAGGGAAAACAAGCATCTGCACTGTGTCTAGCACTTCCTGAGGATTTTGCTCATTTTGCCAGTTGCTTCCTCTAGCCTACAGCTGGAGCTGTCCCAAGGTTATTTCAGAGAGGAAAGGGAGGAAATAGACACAAGTATTAGGGGGAAAAAAGTGAGGATAACATGTATTCTCATTCTTCCCTGAGAGCTGCTTTATAGATAAAATGTTAGGGAAAATACTAAGGAGTGACCTTTTTCATTCTCCCTCTAAACTCTGTAGTCTTACTTTATTACTTTTAGGTACTTTTCTAGTTATCAGTCATTTATAACTATATATATGTGTGACTTGGGACTTTCTGCTTTTTAGGGGAAACTAAAGCTTCCATCATTATTCATTTAAAACTGATACGGCAAAAACAATTTCCTATTTCAAATACAGAACCTTTGACGCTGTCATGAATGAAGGATGGGAATTGCTGCAGAGCAGTTGTAGTTCTCAGGCCAATTACATAGGCTAAGCGGGTTATAAAGTAGCAGTTTATTAGCCAAACTATATCTTTCTTGTATAAGCAATATCAGAGACACATGCAATGAGATGTCTTCAGTACCAACAGTACCATTGCATTTTGTCATGTATGCAAATAGCCCTTCAATCCAGCATCCTGTTTATCTTCCAACACACAGCTGCACATTATGTTAGTCTTTAGAAGTTCATATTGAAAAAAGAACAATAACTGATTTTCTGATTAGTGTGTTGCAGCACCTTTTTACTTAGCAGTAATTTCCTGCTATTACTTGGGATTTTTGCATAAACTAAATATTACCTAATTATCTGCATTTGCTATCTGAGTCTGGCCATTCAACATTAGCATTTTTTCTGTCTGACTGATACACGCATCCATCTTATTTTCCACATTTTGTACTCTTACTGCCTCTTTGTCACACATATCTACATGCATTTTCATTCAAAGTTCTTGATACTTCACAAATTAAAGACCTTTGTCTTTTAAACTGTTGTATATAACAGTAGGGTCCAGTAAAAAGATTTGGGCAGTAATGATACACTTATGGAGTAATGGTGTCTTTGTGTTCAGCACACAAGGAAAGTAAGCATTGACATATAATAGCAGGAGCAATGAGGGTTTTTGGAAAACGTGAAAGGACTTGAAGTTTGGTGGAGGAGAATCTTATGTGAGCTAGGGTGTGAAGCATGAGAGATGACAGCAACCTGGATGAGTACCAATGTCATAATTTCCTGGTCTAGGTCTCTCATATTCCAGTTTGCCTATAATCTTAATGACTTGTTTGTGAATCTACAGCTTCAGGAGTACTCTTTTCGTGCAGTACAGTAGATGTAGTTGGGCTTTATTAGATGTGCCCTTGATCCCCAAAATAGTGCATAATGAACATGGTCAGGAGCAGCTGCCTAACTTTTCTCTAGGATATTGTGGAAAAGATGTGGGCCCCCACCACTATCTCAGATGCTGCATTTTGAGATACACATCTTTAGCATTCTTTGTATTTCTGGAGATCAAAGGGGCTAAAATTGTACCTCCTCCCCTTCTCATACCTATCTATATATATGGAAATAATCTTAATCAACTTGCTTACTGCATTTTTGACACTGTATAATGTCAGCATTATAGTGTTTTGGAATGGCTTTATTTTGGGATATTGAAAGCTTTTAATGACTTATTTAGCAAAGTAGATTTATTTTTTGTTCCTCCAGTGTATCTTGGTAGAACACAGACAATACTGAAAGGCGCTTAAGAATGACAGAAATATTTTAGTCTCTAATAGGAAATGTAAACAGAATTTGGAAAGATACTGTGTCAATGATTAGTTAAGCTTGGTGAGGTACCTAACTGTAAGCACAGGTAGTGTTTGGCACCATACTGAAAGCTAAGCACTCCCCTTGTACTAGTAAATGTTACTAATGCTATGCCTATCATCCTTGGATGGGAGGTTGCCAAAGTTGCTTTTACTCAGTCATTGCTTTCCAAAACAGTCCACTAATTTTGCTGCTTGAGGATATGTTCATTCTTAGTGGACCTGCCAGTTAAGAGTGATACCACTGTAACATAGAGGAGACTGCTTTTTGGTAAAGTCTGTGTTTTAATTGATCTTGTCTTCCTTTTTGATTTGTGGTACATGAGTAGTATTTCCAGATGCCAGTGTTAATTTTTTCCCTTTGAGTCAGATGTGTTTGTCTGGAATATCTATTGTGAGGAAAAGGTTAAGAGCCTAAGAAATTCTCCAGGTCGCTCTCCTCATTTAAAATTGTTATGTAAATGACTGTCTACTTTTTCTCACTGTGTAGAAAATCTGATATGTCAGCCAGTATGAGTTCTGCCAGTTAGATAATTGACATTCTGTGAGTATAAGTACTTACATCATGCAATTATAAATCTTCGTTAAGTTATTACAGATGTTTTTCCTCTGTCATTTGTTAAAGTTACTTTGTTAGAAATTTAATTTTCCTCTCAAAAAGTTACCTATATGTAATGTTAGGAAATGGCAAGAAAGTGCCTAATAAAATGTCATGTTCACCTTCATGCTAGTTATGTCCTCAATTATAAAGTCAGAATTTGTTACATAATGAACTTGTGCATCCTCCTTTCTTTGTAGAGATGATACTCAGAAGCCATTTCCCTATCTTCCCCTCCTTTTTTTTAAATTGTTCTAGTCAAAGTTCTGCTCACCCACACATCTAGTAGACTGTTAGTGTTAAAAGGAGATCTTTAAATGATGATTTTGCACTTGTCATGCATGTTTGGCCTTGGATTTGTTTAGTTTACCTGCCAGGTAACAGTGCAGTTTTAATGATAGGAATGAAAAACATGACTTTGGTCTTGGTCTGAGTATCAGAGTCTGCATCATTCAAAGTGTTTGTACATAGAGTACCATGACTTCCTTAATTGTATGTCACATCGTAGCATTGGCAAGAGGATGCACTCTTTAAACCTTCTTTGTTCACAATCTCCATTGTTTTTTCTCCTACACCTGATTGTTAGTATGGACTGTTGAGAAACACGTTATCATTTCCCCTGAGACCCATAAGGCTTGTTTACAAGGGAAAATATACCAAGGGATGGCAAGGGATTGTGTCATTCAATGTAACTGAACTGCTGCAGAAAAAAACCTGCAGTCATATGGAACTGATTGCCACTGATATCTTAATTTTATTTGTGGCCTATAAGAAAAATTTCATAAGTCTTTCCCAAAACTCTTCTAAGTATTTACTACTCTCATATTGAACATTTTAATTATATATGACAGCAGAAGATTATAATAGACTGAATAGCTTTCTTCAAACTTTTTATCTTTGTCCTTTGTAATGTGCAGTTTACGTTTGCAAATTTGCTGTTGAATAAGCAGTGACTAAAGTATAGCATATTATTAAGAATGTGTGGAAATGACAAGATGGTAACAAACTTAAAAAAACGAAACAAAACGAAAACAAAAACCGAACAACGCATTACTACAGATTTATATCTGGTTTTCCACCTGAGTTTGTTCTGAACTGTTTTGGAATACCTGCTTATCTCTCTACCCTATACTCTGTGAAATTTGAGATTGCCTGAGAATAGCTGAGATTTTTGGTGACTTGTCTTAATAGTGACAGACTAATGATAAGATACCAAAAATGGATAACAACACAACCCATGTCACTACAAGAACTTCTGCAAATAAGTATTGTTTTAAAAATCAACATTTCATATTCAAACAATTTAATAAGAAAGTGAGGTTTTAAAACATTAGGTTTTGTTTTAAACATGAGAAAATGCCTAGTGTAAAGAATGTTTGTATTTTTAAAGATGAAATAGATTTTGTATCTTGCATGTGGCTATCCTCTGTACTAGTTTTCAGGAAATGTACTCATTTATTTTTTTCTCTTTTTGTAAAATTTTTAAAAGCTGTCAGTTGCTAACACCAAGTGCATGCCTATCCTGTCTCTTAAAGTAGCTGACAGTGTGCTACTGGAAGCTGTACAACTGGATTTAGTTCTGAATCAATTTCTAGAAGGTGAATTAGTTATTCTGCCTGAAATTTGTGAAATTACTTTGCTTTGAGTTCTTTAAAATTGCTGGTTTGAATTGCATTCATATTTAATACACCTGTTGCTTTTAGGGTTCAAACAGTTTACTAAATACTGCAGTGAATAGTGAAGACTAAAGCTGTAAATATAGTTATTCTCAGCATATCGCATCTGTGGATTTCATTGATGGCCAGCCTTTTTTATGTTCACAGACTTACTGTTCACTCCATAGAAGACCGTTTCTGACAGCTTGCATGACAAATGCAGTTCATTGGTACAATAATTCTTTACTACTAGGTCAGGTATTTACTCTAACAATTTCTCAATGTGAGCTCATAGTTTCATAAGAGTTTTCTGTCATATTATTTTAGTAGAGTCTAAAGCCAAACAAGATTTCTAGAAGGGAAACCTAAACGGGGAAAATAATTCTAGAGTTTTCACTTCTTACTATTTCTCAGCAGGTGGCAAAACCTGCTTGACAATTTAATAAAAAATAATAAATGCCGAGGTTAAAAAGGAAAATAAATTACAGAGCTTCATACTTTTGAAATACATTTTGTGATGTATGTTTACACATACAAATGTTTAGTACTTTGAGTTTATTAAAGAGGAATGTTTTTGCTAAGTTATTAATTTGGTATTACAATATCTGTGCCTGTGTCTCCCCTTTATAACTATCACTGCTGCTATTAGAAGAGTGGAATAGCACTCTGTGGAACAGAGAAGCTTTCAGTAAATGAAGCAGCAAATCAAGTTTAATTAGGCAGGAGTATGAAACACTAGGAGGAATCTGCAATATTTGTGATAATCAGATATTTTTATATAATCTGAATGATAATAATAAAAAAGAGTTTTGAGGTCCGATAAGTTAGCACTAATAAGGTGTCCACAGCAGGTGTGACTGGATGTAGGTAGGTGAAATGAGATTAAAAGTTGGTGTGTATGTTACCCAAGCAGTAGGTTAGCAGCTGAATTACTTTGACTTGCAGTCATATCTGGAGAATGATGTGGGCATAGGTGGTAGGTATTTGAAAACAAAATAAGAAAGTTGCACTGTAGCCCACCTGTGGAGAATAAAAGCAAAAGGAAGGAAAACCTGCAAGAGAAGGTACTTGCTAAATACACAGTGGGAGGGCAACAGATAGTTTTACTCTTACAAACTCAAATAAATAGCTACAGTGCTAAATTTTTTTTTCTGTTTTTTGCACTTTAACATAATTTTATAGTGATTATGAGAATGAAATCCCTCTTCAAAAATTGGTGTTAATATGATTTGAAGATGGGTAACTTTAGAACCTGTTTTTTGAACTTGTTGCATGTTTTTCTGCCGTACATAAATTAGAGTTGGATGACTATTTTATGCTACCTAATATTCATAACTGGAGTTATATTGGCATTAATTTGACATGGATCACTGAGAAAACAGATGTGGTTTGGAAAGGCTGCACTGGGTGCAATACTTGCATGCTCTTTCAGTTACTTTGACCAGTCACTTTATGCACAATTTGATAAATTGCTGTTTCTCAGACTTCATGCTTGTCTTGACAAGGAGTCATTGTTGAACTAGATTTTAATATGTTAAAAAGCAGTGACATTAGTAACTTTATCAATGTTAACATATTAAGAAAAAATTTACTTCAGGATTAAAAAATATTTTTTTCTGTTCCCATGTGAAGCTGTATTCAGATACAAACCTGGTATTTCTATCACTGGAAAAGAAAATTTGCAGTAAATACCATACACCACTGTTGGAGCTGCTTAGGCTTGTTTCTAAGAAACGCTTGGGGTTTTCCTGTTTAAGTGTTTTCCTTATGCTTTTAAACTAGTAATTAATTTTATTGTTTAAGTACAAGCCAGTTTGAGAAATGGTGATCCAAATTATATGTGTGTCCCCCTCTTTTTTTATGGGTTCCCAAAATGGTGTCAGTTCTGTGGCATGTTATTTTGCCTCTCATTCTTAACAGATACTGCTGTCATATACTTTAACGGTGTGTAATGTTACTGAAGCAATACCTGGAAATTGAAATCTGATTAGATCTGCAGGCCTCCAGTTGCTGTATTGACAAAGAAAAAGACAGAATTTTCTCCAGATTTCCTAGTGTAAATTGAAAGGAGCCATGGCCTGGATTAAGATTCTTCTTCCTTATTTTGTACATGGGATCTGAGAAACAGAAGGGTCAGCGTTGTGCTCAGAACCACAGTGGCAGATAGGGTTTGAGCAAAAATTTTATGAATACTGGTAAGGTACCTTTAGTACAAGACACAGAGACTATCAGCCACTTACTGAGTGCCAGCTTTCATTTATCTAGCAGCTACTCTATTGAATTCTCTAAATTTCTCCACTATCTGATATCCCACAGAGCTTCAGCAATTCCTGCAGTCTTTCTAAATATGTTAATTCTGATGTTTTGCAAAAACAGAATTCTATTTACATTTTTCTTTTAAAACTTTTATTTAGATTGGATCTTGTTTCTTCTAGTGCTATGGGGTTGTCTCACACAGCATATGTTGGGAGAAATAATTTTTAATGATTTCTTTACATGAGTAAATACCAGCATAAATAGATTACACAGTAGTGAAGCTTAGGTAGGAGATATTTTCCTGTGTGAAGCAGTCTTTCATTTTTGGTAAATCTTTTTTTTCCTGCACCTGACTCTTTGACCTGGATAGTCTTTTTCAATTACTCTTAGTGTTGTCTCCTGTATATCTGGGATGCTTCTCAATCCTGGGAATTGTTGGTGTTTTCCCTTTAAGGAAATTACATGCCATTTTATGTTACTTTCCTTTATGTCAACGATACTAAATACTGTGAAAATTAAATTGTGAAAATAAATAGTTAAATCTAAAGAACAATTAGTTTTCTTGTTGGTTTAATTGTCTCAAAAAAAAAGAATCAAATGCAGTTCAAATTCTTGGTTGTAACTGATACAGGCTTTGTCTAAAGTGGCTAATGTTCCAATTTTACTGGTTCTGCTGATTTCTTGCTGTATACTAGGTGTTTTAAGAGGTATTGACTGTAGTAGAATTGAAGGTTGTTAATTTTTGTCCCTTTTTTTTCTTTCTTTTTTTTAAACATTCCCCTCCATCCCAACTCTAGGTAATTTTGGCCTGCTCAAGTGGTATAATTGATGGAGTATTTATCTTGATATTGAATGTTTTACAGAGTTTGAACATAAAAACCCAGTTATGGCTTTAGGTCAAAAACCTTTTTTTGAAAACTTCACAAATACATACTTGATTAAGGGAATGGAGCATCTCCCTTATGAGGAACGGCTGAGGGAGCTGGTTTTTTTGAGTTTGGAGAAGAGGAGACTGAGGGGGGACCTCATTAATGTTTATAAATATTTGAAGGGTGAGTGTCAGGAGGATGGAGCCAGGCTCTTCACAGTGGTGTCCAATGATAGGACAAGGGGTAATGGGTGTAAGCTGGAACACAGGAGGTTCCACTTAAACTTGGGAAGGAACTTCTTTACTGTGAGAGTAACAGAGCACTGGAACAGGCTGCCCAGGGAGGTTGTGGAGTCTCCTTCTCTGGAGACATTCAAGACCCACCTGGATGCCTTCCTGTGTGATCTCATTTAGGTGTCCCTGCTCCAGCAGGGGGTTGGACTAGATGATCTTTTGAGGTCCCTTCCAATCCCTGACATTCTGTGATTCTGTGATGAGTTTCTTTTGGCACAGTTTGGAAGAAATCTCTTCAAAAGATTGTCCTTCTCTATTCTCCTTCCTTTGCTCATGTGCTTCATGCATTTCAGCTTGGATTATTATAGGCAAAGGTATTTGGGTGATACTTCGCCCCTTACATGAATTTGTGCTTCCTGTATGAGATCACTGTGTCCAAAGTGACTTGATTTTTCTGCTGTGTGTCTCTTCCTTGGTTATGGCCACTGATGGGCTTTGTTATCTTTGTTTTGCTGAGTGGAAGGTCTCGTTACTGTATAAATCATGATTTTTATAGTTATACTGCTATTCGTAGGCTTAATCTCAACAAAAATCTCATTTTGTTGTTTCCCCTTTCCCCCCTTGATGATGTGACTGGACTTTGCAGGTATTTAGTCCCTGTGATGTATAAACTGAGGATGTAATCTCCGGTACTCAAGCAAAGGAGATATTTATAGCGCACGTTTGCACTAAGTGTTTATCTACACAAGGGACACCGCAGGAAACTAAAGCTGTGGAGCAAAGGTGTGGCTCTCAGAATATATGTAGTCTACTGTGGATAAATTTGCTTGAAAAAAGTGGCCTAAAGTGAAACTTAACAAAGTGCCTGGATGAAATCTGAAATACAAGAAATACAGAACAGTTTAGTACCACATCGTGCAGTTCTCATCTCACAGATTTCCTGGGCTTTCCTGGGAGGGTTGCTGGCAGGATGTGCCTTGCCGGAGTGCAGGAGGCACTGGGGCTCTGGCTCTGCGCTCTACACCTCCGTCTTCTCCCTGCTTGGCCACTGGAGCCCGTGTGTGTGGAGGCAGCAGTTTAGCTCTGCAGTTGAAGAATAGTATAAGTGTTGCTATTGATTTAGTAAAAAACATTTTGGATTCTGGCTGAAAGACAAAGAATTTACAGATAATGCAATAGTGCTATTACAAATAGATATGCCTTGTTCTAAAAGTTGTAACTAACTTAGATAAAACTCTCTCAAGCTCTCCTAATTAAAAACAGTATTAAAAACAAAACAAACAAAAAAACCCACAGATAAAAACCCAGCAAGTTACAAGCTAAGATAGTTCTTGGTTTTCTAGAAACAAATCATTGAGATTTCCTTTCCAACAATACTTCTGAAGCACAGATAAAGTGGCTTCCTGTCCCAGGGTTTCCTGTATCCATGGCAACCTGACTTTAGCCACTTCTTTCTTAATTTCCTGAGCAGTTGCAAATCCTGGGGCAAAATGTGAGCACTGCAGTATGCGGCAATACTGCCGTTACAAAGATTTCACAGATGAGTACAGTCGGTCAGATTGTAACTTAGTCCAATGAACAGCAAAACAGCAAAATAGCAGAAATAATGAACTTCAGATTTGGGGTAAGGAATTGTTTTTCTTTATTTTGAATGTAACTCAGGTTTCTAAAACTAAAATTCAGATTATAAATGAGCAACCAGTAAAAGGAAACTAGTTTCCAGTTGGTATTTTTACTTGAATGCTATTGAAACATTTCCTAATCATTCTTAACTATAAAAAATAATTAGTAAGCAGTATTTTGAATTTACTAGAAGCCGTTATTTCGGCAGCTCAGTTGCTTTTATGCTGCAACCAATTAAATATTTTCTGGCTAGGTTGGCAGTATATTTGTTCCATTGTTCACTTGGAAAATTTTTTCAGTGTAGTTCAAACTTATACTTAGTATAAGTTTTACTTTTAAACTGCCTGTTTGGCATCGAAGGGTAATATATAAAATACCAATATTAAAAGCATTGCTTATGTTTTAAAGAGTGTACATATAGAATCTTTAAACTTTCTAATTAATAATATTTATAACTTCTTTTTATCTCTACTAGCAAAGTCAGACATGAGTGAGAAGGCCAAAGACAGGGATATGTGTGGTCTGCAAAGTTCTCCACCCTACCCAGGAGCATTCCTGTATATCCTTAATTGTTTTATTTTATTGCTGCTCCAGAAGGAGGCTCTTGGCTGTCCAGCTGCTTGCCAGCTCTGCACGGGGAGACAAGTTAGCTGCCGTAATTTAGGGCTTTCAAGCATCCCGCGGAACTTTCCAAAAACGACAATTCTTGTGTACCTCAGTGGGAATAATATATCCTGTGTCACTCCAAATGAACTAAGAGGCCTTCAGAAGCTTGCTGCACTCTACATGGATAACTCCAGTATTTCGTATGTACACCCAAAAGCTTTTGTGGAACTCCCCAAGCTGTGCTACTTGCATCTGAATAACAATAACATTAAACGCCTGGATCCAGGAATCTTTGAAGGCCTTTCCAATCTTCATTGGTTATACCTTCAGAATAATCAAATAGCTTTTGTTCCCAGAGGATTATTTAGCGATCTTCTTTCTGTTAGGTATTTAACACTTCAGAGAAATCGTCTCAGTGTCCTTGGAAGTGGGACTTTCTTGGGAATGATAAGTCTCCAAACACTTAACCTAGCCAATAATAAGATCTCACGGATATCAGATTCAGCATTTCATCATCTTGAAAACCTTGCACATTTGTTCCTTGAAGGTAACAACTTAACACTTGTGCCTTCCAATGCTATTGGAAGGCTCAAAAATCTTGAAAGACTTTCTTTGTCTCACAATCCCATTGGATCAATACATCCCTTTGCATTTAAAGGACTTAACAAGCTTAGATATCTGTCTTTAAAAAACGCAAAGCTAAAATGTATTGCTGTAAATGGATTTTTTGGGTTAAACAACCTTAGCCACTTAATCTTAAGTTATAATGATTTAGAAAATATAAATTCCAGCACTTTTACTTTATTGAACAATTTAATGCATTTGCAGCTAGATAGAAATAAAATAACCAGCATTGGCGATGGTACCTTTGAAAAAATGGGACAGTCACTTAAAATACTCAATTTAGCTTTTAATAATATTACAGAGTTACAACCTGAGACTCTCAAGCCTTTAGTGTCTTTAACTCACCTACAGGTAAATTATAATCCTTGGAACTGCAGCTGCAAAATGCTTGGGTTACTCGATTGGATAGCATTATCTCCTATTTCTGTAAAAATTCATTGTCAGAATCCTCTAAGTATGCGTGGTAGACCTTTGCATTATATTAAGTGGACTCAGTTTGCGAGCTGCAGCAGCCCTACTACCAGCCCAGAGACAGCCTGGCGTCTAGGATCCATAGGTGCCCGTCACAGTGCTACCACTTTGCTGATGGCATGGCATAAGGGAAACGGGCAAAATGCGTTTGAACACTTTGTCAATGCAGAAACTAAGCACGGTGCTTTCTGGGAAGGAACTACAGCTACATCTGCTAACCTGTTGCCCTATGAAGAAAATGCTGCTGAAATTCCATCACAGGCAACTACTGTATTAGCAACATTACCAGTGCAAATACCACCACAGATTATACCTGCTAACAGAACCACAGAAGAAGGAGGTTTATTTCCAACAGATGCTGCTCCTGTATCATTAAAAACATCCCTACTTTGTACACAACAGGTTGAAAAGCTGAATCAGGCTTTTGACATCTTGCTTGCCTTTTTCATTCTGGCTTGTGCTATGATCCTGTTCTTAACCTGTAAAATTATTCAGTTTAGGCAGAAACTAAAGGTGCTGGAAAACTCAGGGGAAAAGAGAATAGAATATTACGGTTTTTATCAGCCTGGCAGATACAACATAACCGACCCAGTACAGTCTCTAACTCGGAATTCAATAAGGCATTCAGAAATGGACCAGATTAGGCTGCTCAAGCGAACAGCCTCTGAAAGTCAGGCACAGGTCATATTGTTTGAACATTCATCATTGTAGTTTATCTCATTTGATTTGAAGTTAACTTTATTGTGATCATAAATTTCAAGAAATCAAGAACTCAATTTTCTGAAATTATCTTCACTGATTAAAATCAGTTGGTTGATAGAATTAGAGAATCGTGGAATTGTAGAATGTTGTGAGTTGGAAAGGACACACAAGGATCATCTATTCCAACTCTTATGGAAAATGGTATAATTTAGGTTCTGCGTCATCATTTGCTTCCTGAATCTTTCGAAGTTTATTGATTTTTATTAGATGTCATTTAAATCTGACATGGATATCTTCTGTCCTTGTACAGATCTTTCACCTATCACTCAAATATATGTGCAGTATAAAGTACACATATTTCTTTATATTTTTCAGTACTTAATGGTATACTTTTCTATATAAATACCATATCTAACTTGGAGCTTAAAGCAAGCAAAACATCAGTTTTTAGCAGGATCATGAAGCCAAGAAGTCTGGGGGAATGAGGAAAAAAAAAAGTAATGCTTCTTTTATTTATTGTAATGCAGTTTTTATTCTGCCTCTATTAATCATCACAGTGGGAAAAAAGTGAGCATATTTTTATCTATTATGTTCAAAGTCTTGAGGAAAAGAAATTTAAAACTATACAAATTTTATTCATGCCTATGACATGTTTTAATTTGCAAAGTTGTGTATTCAGTCTGTATAATGAATATATTAAAGTGAATTTTTTGTTAGTGTGTATCTGTATCATTTTATGATAATAACCGAAACTGAAGTTAATGGGGAAACTAAATTTCTATTGGAATGAAAAATTGACCAAGTTTGTCATGTCCGAGGTAATAGAGCTGGTTAGTTACTGTCAATAAAAGATATTTTGTCATCTATATAGTAATAGTTTGAGGGAGTTTTTGGCTAGCTAGGAGGTGCTGAAGATAAGCTGAAGAAATACACTACACTTTAAATACATAATTCTGGATTAATGGCTGAAGGTACTTATGTGTTTGTGGTGTATATTTGGAAGGGTCAGGTCAAAGTATGTTTTATTATTGAAGACCTAATTTTAGGCTTCATCTTCAAAAGATGGATGCTGTTTTACTGTATAGTTTGCATTTGTTTTAAGTTTTTATGTCTATTTCAAATATTGATGTTCTGTTTACATTATTGTCAGGTTATGTGTAGTGTATTGTAGTTTCATTTTCAACCTGAATTTCTGGAAATTTTTTTTCCCCCTCATTGTTACTCCAGTAATTCAAACTTTATTCGAGAAGATGTCATAAAAATGTATTCCAAATAGTCCAGTCTTGTAAAATTTTCAGGGCTTGTGCCCTAGAGACTTCAACACAATTTACAATCAGATCATTTTGCTCAAGGAGAAATGGAGAGAAATGTTTTGAAAGTCTGCCCTCCCTGGGTTCAATTTAGGTTGTGTTTAATCTTGCTGTTCCAGGATCCATCCTGGAGACCAGGGCATTCTCCAGATGAACCAGAACTGCTCTCAAGGTTCTTGTTCTAGCCAGCCTGCTTTCTGCTGGTGTAACTCTTGCATGTGGCCATATTGTGCTGCTCCCTGTTGTCCTGTTTGCCCATCTCCAGTTCATTTCCAGGAATGAGACATTATCTGCTACTAGTACATATATAGACCTTGACTGCACTGTGTGAGTGTGAATGTCTAAGTGTGCTATTCTGTGACTCTATTGAATGTAATGAAGTATCAATTTACTATATTGTAATACTATATTTTACTGTAATTTACTGTATAATAGAACAAATACTTTTATTTTAAGGAACACTTAATTCAGCTACTTGTGCAAAAGCTTTAACTACTTTGGATTGCTGGAGTAGAATTTTTTTTTTGTAATTTTCTACTTGTTGATCAGATGTTAAATGGAATGGGTAAATATTTTTAAGGAGGGAAAGCACTGACTCTGATTCATGCTTAGGTTTTTTTTTTTAGATGGCTAATCCATTACAGTCCCAGAATCCTAGAATCAATGCTGTGAGTTGGGAGGGACCCACAAGGATCGTGGAGTCCAACTCCTGTCCCTGCACAGGACAATCCCAAGATTCTTTTCCACTTTAAACAATTATTAATTTCTGCCTTTCCTGCATAATTCCTCATGATAAGTGTTAACTTTGTTTTCATTTAATAGCAGCTGCACAGCCAGTGATTGAACAGTAGTAGGTTTGGCAGCTTTAAGTGCTATATTTCTATATTTTCAATTTTATATGGATGTCTTCAGAAAAAATGGACTTAAAATTCACTGGGATCTAGTTAACTAAGTTTTCGTTGCTTGAAGTGCTGCTGTGCCTTTGGTAGAGAGGAGTTTTGAGAGTGGGCAAAGGTGCAGAGCACCTTTGAAGAGCACGAGAGGTTCCTTCTGAAGGTGCATCCTTTCAGCTGACAGGCTGCTGTAGGAGTTGTTTGCCAGGTATTAGTCTTGCCATCTGTAGTGATGGAGCATAAAAGGAAGCTGATGCTGTCGGAGCTTTTTGTGCAAGCAAAGAGTTGGAACAGTTGGATGCCGTCCTTTGGAGTATCCTCTCATATCCAGCTTGCCAGCAATTTGGAAGGGATTGAGAGATTCATTATGCAGTTTGAAATACATATTATGCAGTTCTAAATGCAAAAGAAATGCCTTTGTTTTGCAATTAGTAACGCTTATATTTAAATATTTGCACTAGGAAACAGATCCTTTCATGTACACGTGCGGTTCCTATGTGTAACTACTAAATCTCTAAAAAATATGGTTTCCCATGCAGAATTTTTCCTTCCTTTCTGATGGACTGAGGAAGATGCATAGCAAACCTGGGGAACATTTTATTTAAGTACCCCTAAAAATTGATCATGATGTATGTTTTATTAAGCTGTTGATAAATCTTTATTTATCTATGTAATTGAAATCCAAATTCTGAATTTTTGCATAATACCTCAAGGTAATAAAACTGTTTAATAGATAGCAGAGTGTATTAGCAGTGATAGAATGAGAGAAAAGATGAATATTACTTTTTTCTGAACAGTTATGGTCCAGTTTTCCCTTTGCAAAGATTTATTCTTTTATCTGACAAATTATGCAAAGACTGAGATAAAAGGTTTGACATTATTCATGTACAAGCTGACCTAAATGTTTTCTACATTTTGTTGTCGTTACAGGGAAGATGAATTTTATTTACGGACAGCATCAAGAATCCTTTATGTAATAAAAAGATAATAATATATTTTAATTGCACCTTTGAAACTGGGTTCTGAAGTGTTTTGGATCCTAATAGGTTTATCAAGGTTATAATCCTCTAATTCTGGGCCTGTCTTTTGATAATCTTTGCTGCATGCCAAATGAGGTTTTGTCCCAGTAACTTAGGGAAACTGGGTAGTTATAAAACCATTTATAACTTGATGCTGCTGTTTGTTCTGTTGCTGATCTAGATTATATGCAGTTCAAGGGAGGAACTGCTTAAATGCTGCCTTCTTTCCAAGTTAGTATTTTAGTGTGGACAGTATTAGCTATTCTGTTTTGAAAATTAATCTAAATGTAGTGTCCTTATCTTTCCTAAAAAGGTATTACATCGATTTTCATGGCTTTCTTTTATAGGAAAAAAAAGGCCTGATGCATTTTATATTACCATTGAACCTTAATTGAGATCTCTTTTTTTTCAAATCACAGTGGGCCTATGCTGTTCTTATTTTCACCAGTGTGTGTCTTGTATTCTAAAAAAAGTTGCATTGTTTAATGATTCTATACTTGGTAAACATTTCAGTGAGTTTTTGGTAGGAAGAAACTTCACATTCCATTTAAAGGGGAAAAGAAGAAGGGGGAGAAAAGAGAAGGTATTATCTTTACTGAGAGCTGCAGGCTAGTTACCCCAGATTGAAGGGTGTTCTACATTCTTTAGCTTTGCTTTCCTCAAAAAAGAAAATTTACCATGGGTTTTCCTTCACTGAAGAAAGTGTTAAAATATTTCTCATTTATGCCATAAAGTAATAATAGCCTCTCCGAGTAAAGAAATTAAATATTTCTCTATATGCTTCGGAGCTTGTTATCAAGAACAGTATTTTGGGTCTTGAACAACTATCCTCAATGTCTTCTAGAAATATCACAGATCCTGGGGAACACAAGTTACTGAAATGGGCCTCCCTGTGTTCTCCTATCAATCTCCAAGCCTGGAAAAAGCCCATAAGGTTAATGAGTACTATGCTTACAGTATTTATTTCCATGTTGGCTAATTAAACCCTGAATAGAGTGACCATAATTAGCCTTGCAGCTGATGAAAATGCTGTGCCTTCATTGAGTCAAACACCTTTCTCTTCCCTCCCAATACAATTTTTTTGTGGCAATTAGATTCTTCATGCAGGTTGGAGGAAAGAAATATAACTACCAGGTAATGGATAGCAACCTGTATTAGTGCATACATACAAGGCATGGTTTACTTTTCCAGAGTGCAAAGTGTTCGTATTTGTTCTCGGTTGAATGCCCCTTGTCCTCTGTTGACATGAATATGAGGACAGCTGTTTCCTTTCTCATGTTGGAAATATTGACCACATTAATGGCATTTTCCTAGAGATGCGTTTCAAAAATGTTGAGGCAAAAGAGCTTTAATGGGGACGGTGCTGGGTAGGGACCTCTGACTCGGGTGAAGAAACCTGCTGCTCTGTCTCCAAGGGCTGGTTTTGCAGGCTGCTCAGCAGGCAGCACTCATTTTCTCAGCAGTGCTGTGTGGTCAGTAGGCTGTTTGCTTGCTGTCTGCAGAACCCCACAGAGATTCAGTCTCACAACATGTAATACTTTGCTGTTCTGAATGAGATGGGGAAGCTTTTTGGCAAGGAAGAAAGCCTTTTTTTTTAAAAATACGTGCTTAACGGTGATAATAAGAATAGTCAGACTGAATGAAAATTGTGTCAATTTTCATTTTGTGGTATTTAGGAGTTTGGAGTTTCATTATACAAAATACAGATCCTGGCATTCGACAGTAGCTGAATTAAAAAGGGAACAAAAATAATCCTTTGGAAACAAAGTGATCATGATTTGAATCATAATCTTACCAAAACAAATTTAAAGAAATATTTTATATGCTTAATATTCTAACTTGATATGCATTTTTCCAAAGCATCCATTGCTATATAAGGTCTGTTTGTTATATTTGTAAAATCTTGTTTTATGTCTGACAAGACGTTTTTCAAATGCAATAACTAATGTACAAGGAGGTACAGTTTATCCAGTGTTTCAGTTTTCATCACAAAGAAGAAATGAAGGAATATTAAGTAGATTTATCTACATTAAAACATAAAAGGATCAAACTACAATGCATGAACCTAGTTTTCAGTGCCTTTAAACAAATATGGAACATGTCTGCTTCTGCATACTAAACATCAGCAGTATATTTTGGGGAAAATTAACCCTGAAGTTCCAAACAGGGAGTAGTAGAATGCCTCAGTCACTGGCAGTCCAGGAAGAGAGTTCTAGTTTACCATCACCAGTTTGGCCATTTCTGTTTCTTTGCTGCTTGTAGCTGAAACTTGCAGTCTTCATGAGATAAACATCTTTTCACTTGCAGTATGTCTTCACCCTTTTATAGTTCACAGAGTAAGAGTCCACATGCCAGAGTCCCACAATATTGCATCTCTGGCATTAGACCCAGAGTAGCAGGAAATTCATCAGAAACAGCAGTCACAGCTGCTTTCCATTAACTAGGAGCTGGTGGCACCTACTTTGTCTGTCATGAAGAGATCATGTTATGCCCTCACCCTACATGAACACCGGTTCTCAAGGCAGGGGCAAGTGTCTAAACGTCTTTAGTGTCACTTTGGGCTTTGTGGGTGTATCCAGTCCAGCCTTTGGCTCACATTGGAGAAAGGTGCTTATCTCTTTTAAGTCCCAGGTGATACCTGCCAGTCCTTCGCAGTTGTCTTAAATAGCCTAGTGTTTCAAGTGGCAGGAGGTGCCTGTGTTTAAGCAGAGAAATCCTACCCAACCTTTCTATAGTCAGGGAAGTGGTGTTTGCACAGAACTGGGTGCAGATATTTTTCACCCTCTATGGGAACCCATTCATCTGCCTAGGAGGTTGAAGGAATATTTGTAAGGCTGGACAGATAAAAACAGTGGGGGAGTGTACCGTCTTTACAGGCTGCCCATTAGATTGATTTTTGCCTTAAATAGTGATGGAAAAAACTGTAAATGTGTTAGGAGGCAGTACTCTGACCTCCTTGCTCACAGGACCATGCCCTCCTCACTCAGTTCTTGAGTCCTGTGCTAATGTAGTTTTTCTTTCATTCAGTTTGCAGTTATTTCTAGGTTTTCAATGGTGGCATATGAGGTTTTACTCTATTTAAGAGTAATGTTTTTTGCATATTTTTTAAGCCTTTGTGTAATTAAAAAAAAATTGAACTAGCTGCTCGATAGTGTGCTCAACTAAGCAGTAAGCAATGAAAATACTGCTTAGCAACTGTGCTCTACAATTATGGAGCAAATTTCCTGTTTAGTTCCTTTAGTTAAGTCACTTTCCTGTTCTTTTCCAGTGTTATCCAAGATAAATTTTGTGGTATCATCAACATTTCAGTGGGAGGGCTGCATGATGTTATGACTGAAGATCCTGAAACAGGAACATACAAAGAGTAAGTGGAAAATCTAATTCATTTTTGTGGGTTTAACAGTAGTAGTACTATTTTATATGTAGAGTTTTGATTGGAAAAATCTGTGGGCAGTTAAGACATTCTTGTGTAAGAGTTCTGTTTCCACAAGAGTGAATGTTTTAGTAAGAAAGGAAATTCTTGGTCTTAACAAAAAAATAATTGTGAGAGAAGGCTGAAAATGACAGCCAGTATAATTTTTTGTTCATTCTTATCTAGTAAAATGATGTCTTAAAATGTTCGTATGCTTAGAATTCCTTTTCCTCACTTGACTGTTACAACTAAAACTACAATCCAAGAAGCTTGTATGTTGATAAGTTGGTAGCTCAGGGTTTCTTGGAGTGTGACATCTGGAGTTTAACCAAGTTCTTTTCCTAAACACTGCAGCCTCATTGAGTGGACTTAGTGTACAATATTTCATGGCCTGGAAAACTTCAAAACCTATCCCAGAAGGACAATTCTCCCCCTTCAGTGCCACTTAACACACTTGCTGCTATAGGGCATACCTCAAAGGACAGTCTCCAGAGCTGGGAGCAAGAGTGAGTTTGTGGCTGGAGGGTGGGTGGTGTCAGTGGTGCTCAGAGTGCGCCGCCATCCAGCACCACACTCGTTCATCTCCTGCTGACTCCCAGCTTACTAGTGGTGTTCTATCAAAGCTGGAAAAGTAAAATAAATAAAATCCTGAATAAGGATTTTTTTTTTTTTTTTAAAACATAGATCTTTATGTTGGTTTTTTCTGTAATAATTGCATAGTTTTAGAATGATGGAGAGTTGTAAGACATTAAAAACAGGTCCTCTGCAAGATGTTCCTACAGACACTATATTCTAATAACAGTATTTACTGGATGCTAAGAATCAAACATTTTCTGACTTTCAGATAGTTACCTGGTGATGGAATAGACTGGATCTGAACTAATTAATTAATTGTTTAAGGAAGTGTTTACTGGCACTGAAGACAGCTGGCACAGAACAGCCTGCATGCAGTCTGTTAAGTTCTCTAAGTAGAGAAGATGTAACTCCAAAGCCTGGGAATGTGCTTTGGCACTGTATTGTATTTAGTATTGAAGACAATGTTGCAGAATCCCTTCTATTTCTAAACACATAGCTTTGCCAGCACTTGTTGATAAGAGCTCTTACAGAAAAATAAATAAAGCTTTGTCCTAGTTAATTTCATATTTTAAGCCTGAAGGCCTGTAGAAGTTGTCACTGTACTTTTTCAAACTCTGGACATTGTTTTTGCTTTACAAAATATGGGCACACTGAACCAAGGACAGACATAGTTCTGTTGACAGATACTGAATGGGCTGTTTGAAAGATTCTGCTATTTATGTTAAACATTTCTACATAATCTGAAAGTAAAAAAAGTGAGAGCACTCATCTGGAGTTGTGTGCACTATTCTGGCTCTCCAGGTTGAAGAAGAATGATTTAAGCCTGGACTGGTTCAGAAAAAAAATTATGTGCTCCACTGATTATCATAATATCTAATTACTGTAGTGCAGAATCTAAAACAACATGCATGTTTAGCATAGGAGAATCAAGGCTGAAGCCATGTAGAACTGCAGCCACTAAAGGGTGAAGAGGAGCTGTCCTGATTTCATCTGAGAGAGTTAATTTTCTTCCTAGTAGATGGCTCAGTGTTGTGTTTTGGATTTAGTATGAGAACAATGTTGATAACATGCTGATGTTTTAGTTGTTGCAAAGTAGTGCTTATTTTTCAGTTTCCCATGCTCTGCCAGCGAGGAGGTGCACAAGAAGCTGTGAGGGAGCGTAGCCAGGAGGGCTGACACAAACTAGCCAAAGGGATATTCCATACTATATGACATCATCCTCAATATATAAACTAGAGGGAGTTGGCCATGGGGGTTAGATCACTGCTCGGGGACTGGCTGGGTGTTGGTCAGTGAGCGGTGAGCAATTGCATTGTGCATCACTTGTCTTCATTGGGTTTTATTTCTCTCTCTTTTTGTTATCTTCCTTTTCATACTATTATTATTATTATTATTATCATCAGTAGTAGTATTTTATTTTATTTTATTTTAATTATTAAACTGCTCTTATCTCAACCCATAAGTTTTACATTATTTTTCAGTTCACCTCCCCACCCTACCATGGGAGGAGGAGTAAGTGAGGAGCTCTGTGGTGCTTAGTTGCCAGCTGGAATTAAACCATGATAGGGGGTAAACATGCACAGGGAAAACTATACAAATTAAATTACAGTATTAGCTTAAGTGTAAGCTGACCGTAAATACATTTAAACTGGATATTTGAAGAAACTGTTGTAGTTAGAGCCTTTCCAAACACAAATGCAGAGATAAAGGTCTCTCTCTTTTACATGAAATTTTGATCAGGTTATGAAAATTATTACATGGTGTCCTGGCTCACAATACAAAGGGATTACACTCAGCCAGGTTTCATAGCTTTTGTGTTTTGCATTGGTAGTGATAATTACAAGAAAGCTTTACAGACCTCAGATTTTGTGGAAAGGGGAACATTCCATCGCTCTAGTCTTGTCTCACCAATATTCACGCTTTTCCCAATTTTATAATTTTTTTTTTTATTATTCTTTCCTCTCCTAGTTTTTTAATTGCTCATTTTGGTACCTAAAATTGAAAATCAACTGAAAAAGTTGATTCAATCTTGTATGTTTTGGCAATTGACATACTTTTGTCTCCTTTTCCTTTAATAAATTGCATTGTGAGAAATACTGTTTATGAGGAAAGGAGACATGGAATTTGCTCATGAAATAACGAATCCCTTCATTGGAAATTACTTCTGTGTTAGCATTTGACCCTTTTGCCATGCTGTTTAGCAAGTGTTTCATACAGCCCTAAACACGTTCATGGAAAACTGAATATATATATAAACAGAGTAAGTCTAACATTTTCACATAAAATCACATTTTTTCATTTTAGTAACTTAAAACAAGTTATTCAGCTTCAGCTGCAGGAACATTTTACCTGCTAGTGGAATGCAACAATTAAAAATGTGCAGTAGTACACAGCTTAAAATGAGCAATAATGTGCAACTCACTTGGTGATTTGTAATATGTGGATTATGTGTCCTTCCTGACATAAATCCTACCTAATATGTGGTAGCAAGTTGTTGTCCCCGAGTGATTTTTAAATCATTTTGGTTTTTAAAGAAGACTTCCTAGGAAAAAATTGTTAAAGTGGTGGAAAATATGTGTATTCTTTCAACATAGAGAATGTAAAGTGAATGGAAAGCATGTTTGCTATGGGATAGCTTTCACCAGTGTCTTTATAAAGTCCATTCTATTTCAAGAGACAGAAAAAAAATCTGTCATTTAAACTACTTTTCTCATATTTTCTGGTTTTGTACTTACTATAAAAATAATAGTTAAAATATGGCTGCTACTTGTGCATATTCATACCTACTAGTCTTGGTGAGCACCTCTGCCAGCTCTCTCAGCACTCCTGGGTGGATCCCATCTGGTCCCATAGACTTCTGCACATCTATGTAGTGCAGCAGCTCGCTGACCATCTCTTCCTGGAATGCAGAGGGCTCATTCTGCTCCCAGTCTCTGCCTTTTAGCTCAGGGGGGCTGGATTCCCAGAATACAACTGGTCCTATTACTGAAGACTGAGGCAAAGGCAGCATTGTTACTCAGTGTCTTGCAGACTTTAGTGTCTAGAATGAATAGCAGTGACCATATTAGTTTTTAGGTTGTCTTGTTAAAGATCTCACAGGAAAGCATGAATGCAATGAGAAATCTGCCAGTTTTGCATGTGTGTTACTGATTTTCATGTTAATAGGGTACAGAGTGCTTATATAATGCTTTGTGATGGTTTCACCCTTTGGTTTGCAGCCAAACACAGCCTGCTCTCTCGCTCTCCCCCCCGCCAGAGAGCAGGAGAGAGAATTGGAAGGAAAAGGGCAAGGAGACTCACAGGTTGAGATAAAAACTATTTACTAATTAAAACAAAATTATAGTGATAACAGTAATAACAGAATGTACAAATGAGTGATGCACAGTGCAATTGCTCACCAGCCACTGACCGATGCCCAGCCTGTGCCAGGCAGCGATCCTGGGGCCCAGACAGTCCCGAAACCCAAACCCCAGAAGAGCGAGCCCGAGCGATCCCCGAGAGAAATACCCCCGTCTGCCGGTCAGCCCCGGATAATGTACTGACATGATGGGATATGGTCTGGAATATTTCACTGGCACATCCAAATGCCAGTTTGGGGGTTTGCTATTCACTACACTTCTCCCTCCCAGTCCTAACACACTTGCAACCTACCCAAACACGGTGGCCTTGAGCTCCAGCAGCAACTAACAACATTAGTACTTTTATCAGGGTTCATCTCATAATAAGTTAAACACTGAAACTAAAACACAGCTAGTCTAACTACTCAGATGAAAATTAACTCTCTCCTAGCAAAACTAGGACACACTTCCTTGGAAAAAATGGGAAATTCTAATTAGGAACTGTAGCTTCTCAGAATCGTAGGGGTTGGAAGGGACCTCAGGAGATCATCTAGTCCAACTCCCCTGCCAAAGCAAGTTCTCTACACCAGGTGGTTGCACAGGAAAGCGTCCAGGTGAGTTTTGAACATCTCCAGAGAAGGAGACTCCACAGCCTCTCTGGGCAGCCTGTTCCAGTGCTCCGACACCCTTACAGTAAATAAGTTTTTCCTTAAGTTTGTCTGGAACTTCCAGTGTTACAGTTTTCGCCCATCACTGCTTGTCCTGTCACTGGGCACCACCGAAAAGAGCCCGGCCCCATCCATTTGGCCTCTGCACTTCAGATATTTATAGCCATTGATGAGATCCCCTCTCTGACTTTTCTTCTCCAGGCTGAAGAGTCCCAGCTCTCAGCCTCTCTTCATATAGGAGATGCTCTACAGCTTTTTTATATTAATCTTTTTAAACCCATATTTTCTATTTTCTGTATGCAGAAATGCACTTTAAAGCCAGAACTGGAGCTAAAATATGGAGGATAACTGAGATTATTACATGCACGTAGGTGACACAGAACATGCATTCACGCTGCTTTAGATTCACTGTTCTCAGAAAAAAATTACTTGCTAATAGATTGCCTGACTTTCATCAGACTGCCTCGTATCTGTCCTGTGTTTTTTAACGTACTTATAAAGTAATTTTTAATTATAATGTATGTTAAAACTATTCTTATTCCTGTTTTTAGCTGCATGCTGATGTCTCATTTTGAAGAGCCCAAAGCTACTGAAGATGAGGAACCTCCCACAGAACAAGACAAAAGGAAAAAAATGGTAAGTTTTAGAACTTTTATTTAGTTATAGAACTGATTGTGTGATTTGCTTGTGACAGCCTAAATTCTTTTTGCCTTTGGATTTTGTTCATCTATGGGTCTTGGAAAATTCATCTCTTGGATCAAAAAAGGAAAATGCTTCGATGCAAAACTTCAGAGCCACAATACATGCTTCTGCTTTCCTTATGAGTCTCGAAAATGTTGCCAAAATAAACGTCATCTGTTTACAAAATCTTGACATTATAATACTAGGACATTATAAAAGGGTTTTATTGAAAAACACAGGGAACTAAAGCTTCCTGACATGCCATGGCAGGTGAAATTTATTGAATTCAAATTAATCTTTATTTTATTGGATTATATGTTTTACCTGAACAGCTATTGATCGATATGCTTGCATAGAACCTTTCTCTAATGTAAAGTACTCTTAATAAGGAACATTTGTTTAGATGAAGGTACCTGGATTAAGTAGCATGCAGTTGTACTATTTTTGTCCAACCTAATCTGTGAATGTTTCATAATTTAACTTATTTTTGTAAGAGTTTAGGGAAACTGGTTCCTCAAACAGAAAACTGCAGTGTACAGACTGTCTGAACTGCTTGGTATTGAGTAATTGCAAATCATGTAACTGGGTGATTGAGTAGATGTGTGTAGTCCTGTCACACATTTTCTTTCACTGACCTACATGTGTCCAAAAGAATACTTGTAGACAGTTCTTTAGTACTTCATTTCTTCTTGTGGGAGTGGGAAAGAGTTTGGATGCCTTTACACAGTTTGTTTTAAGTTGGATTTTTTTAAGCTTTTGGTTTGTTAGTAGGCTTTTCTTTTAAATACTAATCAATATATGGTTCTTTTTTTTTAAAAAAAAAAAAAAGATAAAATTACACAAAACCTCCTGTATTCTTCTGCTATTAGTAATGCCTTAAGAGAAATTTCTACTGTCTTTCAATATCAGATTTAAACAAAACACAGAAATATTATTTTTCTATGGTCCTTAAAATGTATTAGATAGTTCTATAACTCAGTTACTCTTAAAAGCACCTCTAGATTCTGTTAAACTTGGTTAAATTTTCTTCCTGCTGGCAGGCTTAAATTAAATTCTAGATGCTTGTTTCAGAATGATATTTATTCTTCACCAGTTTGAATAATCTTTTAACTTATATACATAAATACGTGTAGATCCTTATTGATAGGGATCAGTATATCTATATATCAATAGGGAGCAAGATAGGGTTGGTTTGTTAATCAGATTTTAAAAAGCAAAGTGAATTTAAATACAGTCCTTTCATGTCATTAGGTTTTTCTTAATATACTCAAATTTTATTTCTCTCTGTCTGGCTAAAGTTTTAGTAACTTTCTTTCAGAAACTCAACTTAATTATTCAGTTATAGGTTGACTTTAATAGTCTGGATATGTATTTAGGAATTTACACTTGATAGATTTGCTATGGACTACCTTTTGCATCAGGCAAAATTAAAAGTAGGGCATATTATGAACTTATGGCTTAATTTGACAGCCCGTAAAAACCATGCAGCTGCTCACTGACCCTTCCCCCCTCCCCAGCCTTTGCCCCAGGGAACAGGGAGAGAATTGGAGGGGTAAGGGTAAGAAGATTCAAAAGATGAGATTAAAACAATGTAATTGAAATAAAATTAAATCATAATGATAAAATAATAATGATATAATCATAATCATGATAATATTCATAATAATGATAATGATAATAATGCAATTTGCACACCACCCACTGACCAAGACCTGCCTCATTCCTGGATAGTGATCCTGGAGCAGGAGAGAGTCCCAAAGCCGCAATCCCGGAAGAACAAAAGCCCCAATTTCCAGCCAGCTCTCATTTACATACTGAACATGACGTTAGATGATACGGACTACCCACTGGCCAATTTTGAGCCCATCACTGTTGCTATTCTCCTATCCAGCTTACACGAGTCCTTCTAGCTAATACTCGCCAAACATGAGAAGTTTAAAAGTCCTTGATTTCTTAGCAGCAACTGAAAATGTCAGTCTGTTATCACCATTCTTCTGATACCAAATCCCATATGAAGTCAAAACACGCTACTATTCTAGCTTCTAAGAAGAAAATTAGCTCTATCTCAGCTGAAACTAGGACAGACCTGTATCTTTCTTCCCACCTAAACAATACCATGCACCAGTATAGCACTGATGAACACAGTTGTAATGCGGGAACTGTTCTAGGATTGCAGGCAGTATAAAGTCAGTGACTATTTGCATAAAGAGAAATGGCTGTGCTTTGGTGAGGAGGATCCAGGACTGATAAGGACATGACAGACAGTGCAGGTTTTGATTTATGTAGGAATCTTTCTTTGCCTGTCACTTTCCTTTTTTTGTCTAAGGAATTGTTTGTGATTTGTTCCTCAACTGTTCTTTGTCATTCAGCTTAAACACCTTTTCAGCCTTTGTTTCCTTTGAAGCTTTACACAGAATAAATTGTCATATCTGAACATGGAAGCATAATTTTCATTACAGATCTCATAATCTAGATGTAACTATTCCCACATTTATTGTATTTTCTAGATTCCTAAGCATTATGAACATTGTTTTTCTCCTTTCAGTCCTCTTTTGTAAGAGTATCTGTATGTTTCACTCTTCTCATTCTCATATTTAGCCAATTATTCCTGATATATTTCAGACTTGAGTTTTCTATACTTTCATTTTCTCAGCTAACTTTAGTATTCAGTTTATTCTTATTCCTTTCTATGTAATGTCTCACAGCTGTTAAAACAAGCAAACTCTTGTTATGAATGTCTGCTATAAATTCATTCTGAATCCCAACTGAAATTGTTTGGTATAATTTTTTGTGACTGGTGCAGAAATTAAGACTTGCCACTTCTCATGGCTGTTTATTTTTAAATAATTTTTAAAATAAACAGCCATTTGGGTAGGTCACTAGTAGTAGAAGTATCACGTAATAATCAGGATTGTTAATGATGACTTTGAAAGCACAGCTAGCATTTGATTTGAAAAAGTGGATTAAAAACAAAACATCATGTGGGCCCATTCCTACCCACCTGTACTGGAAGTTTCTTCCTCTACAGGAATGTCAACACACACACTCAGTTCGTGCAGCATTTAGAACAACTGGCATAACAGATATGTCTGGTGAAATAAAATATTTGAAGTGAGAAGAGGAAAATCAAGAACAACCTAAAGGGAATCTGTGATAGGTTTAAGAAAGTTTTTATTCCTTGTCCCACTTCATTCCTGCAAGAAGTTTCTGCCCTTTTATATAAAAGTTCCGTTGCTGAAACGCAGCTTGTATCAGGACTTAGAGCTTAAACCTCAAAAACAATAGTGAAAAGATAAATGGGATTCTCTCTTTCAAAATAATAATTCTTTGTGATTTTAAGGCCATTACTATGATAGAAAGATAAACTGGCATGGTACCTGCTATCACTGCTCAATGTTTGTACAGGGTCTAGATACTTTTTTTTATCTATCCCTTTATCCTGTCATTGGTACCTCTATTATTATGCGTAGCTCATAGCTATTAGAAAGAATTTTAGCTAGAACACTGCTTTGTAAGTTTATGATAATTTTATGTAATCAACATTTCCAGATAATGCTATATTTTAGTCTCGTTGCAAAGATATTGAGGAAAATGTGAATAGGTGCAGAGTGATTTATGACCTGGCATTGCACAGTGTATAGAGCCATAGAATCATAGAATCTCCTGGTTGGAAAAGACCTCTGAGATCAATGAGTCCAGCCACACCTGTCCACTACTAAACCACATCTCTGAGCACCCCATCGACCCGTCTTTTAAACACCTCCAGGGATGGTGACTCAACCACCTCCCTAGGCAGCCCCTTCCAGTGCCTGAGAACCCTTTCAGTAGACCTCAGGTGACTTGTTTTTATGTGCCCTTAATGTATATTTTTAAGAACCCTGATGTCATTATTCAAAAAGGGAGCTAAGCTGTTTCACATCTTTATTGGAGATTTGAAATGTGGAGGGGAAAAAATAGTAAAGTATTTTCCAATAAAAATCTATCCTGTTTAAACTTGAATTATCCATGCTGGTGCATGTTTTAGATGATGCTTACCTGTAAATATAGAAGGCTTGGGAGTTTTGTTATCTTACTCTAGTAAAGGTAAAAAAAGAAACTAGATGAATTGTGATTTTTATATCTTCAGGAAAATAAATGAGAGAGTTACAGTGTAATAAGCCAAATGATCAATGTGATAACATGGTTTACTAAAAGTAATGCTATTGCTTCATTGTTTGTGGTATAATTTCTGCTTATACATTTAATCTACAGATTAGCCACAGATCTCATGCAAGTCACTGAAATCTGTTAAAAAGCTTTGATATTAGGAGCCTTTCATATTGTTTGGTTCCATTTTATAATCACTGTTAAAAATAAAGGATACATTCCTTCCTTAAATTATTTTTCTAGTCTTCCCCAGGGTATCACAATCATAAGATACTAATCATCATGGTAATTATATATAACTTTATATTCAGCATTCTTGCTTCCTCTTTAGTAGTAAAGTATCCATACTTAAACTGAAGAGAATCTCTCAAGTTCTGGAAATCTTTTCAACAATTTAATTCAGATATCACCAACACACTGTTTTGAGTTTTATTAGACTTTCAACCTCTTCTTGCATTCTAATGCCATTCCGTTGGCTTGTGTTACTGCTTGTAGTAATTAGAGCACTGTTCTAGAACAGAATAATATATAACTGCTTATTGAAAACAGTATGGTTTTTGACTGTGGTGTTGTCTAAAGATGTTGAGGGAAGCAATCCACCTAACAAACACTGGTTCAAACAACTGATAATTCTGTAGAATGCCGTTGATGCTGGCAAGCACAGTTTGGAGGGGTGGAAAATGAGTGTTCTGTAAAATCTCTGTATTGCTTTTCTGGTTCAAACTGCTGTTTACAACTAATGAGGTGGATTATTAGCCCAGCCCCAAGGTAGACACCCACGTCCAGTTTCAAGATCAATTTGTAGAGTAACTAGATGTGAAAGCTAGTCAAATCAGGTTTTCACTGAGCAGTGTAAAGCACATTTCAGTAATGTGTATTTCCTCACCAAACTTCTGTTTCTTCTCTGTAGCTGTTTTGACTAAGAAACTGGTTGAATTTTCTAGGATTTTTTAGTTATTTTTTTTTTAACTGGAAAATAAGTGTGTTTTGCTCTTACTGGAATCAAGAGCATTTCAATTAAAAAAACTCTGGCCACATACCTAGGAACTCAGCATACATACTTACTAAACTTTGTAATATGAAATTGCTGATTAGATGAAAATGTCTTGGTAGAGTAGAAAGAAAGATTACCTGAGGTTGGTATTTTAAGACAAATTGGTCTGACTTCCCATTCTAATTCTGGGTACTTAAATAAGGGTTTGTAGTAGGGTCATGTGTGTCATACAGTTAATTTAATATGTAGATTAATTGGTTTGTGGGTTATAAGGTGGTTAAAGAATGGCTTTTTGGCAGTGCATCCTAAGGTGACTTTGTAATGCATGCCATTCATCTAGTTGCTGTTGTGCCAGGGTTACAAGGATGAGAACACTTGTCTATGGCAATTTTAGTACCCATTTTTTTCCCTGCAGTAGTTTTATACATGACTCTTTAGAGCTGTGAACTTACTGAAACTAGCTGATGAGAAATGTGTTATATGTCCCAAATTACAATTGCTGGTTAACATATGCGGATTGTTCAGAAACTGGTAGATTCTTTGCTTGGCAGGACAGTCTCTTTTTTCACCCTGTAGATTGTGCTAACACACTTACAAAAGAATATCACTAACCTTGCAAATCTTGATTAGAGTAGCTGCAGTTTAGAAATTTTATTAGAAAAGTCTGTTTATGTTCTAGAGACCAGATTACATTCACTGACCAGAAATATTACAGAATACTAAACTGTTATTGTAATTACTCCCCTTTTCAAAGAGTGTAAAGTTAGGAATAAGTAATGAAAAGATCGTATCTTACTTTTGAAATGTAAAATAGCTGGATAGTAGAAAATGGCGAAGGATTGAAGGCTAAAAAGCCAGTATTAGGAATACCGAGAGAATGATTAGAAGATGTACAATATGAAAGGTGAGGTAACCATAATAAGAAAGAAGAACTTGTGAGCACTGATGCAAGATGTTACAAAGCAGACTGCTTTTTCACCGGAGTTGTTTGTAAGAAATAAGACTCGCTCCTCTTTTGTGGCAAATACAGTATTTTTAATGTTTTCTTCTTTCTTTGTCTTATGTTTATGTGGCTGTTTCAATCAGTATTCCCCTGTTTTAGATATAATATTGTTTAATAAATAAATAATCTTAAGGTTTAGTGTCTTCCACTCCACATTAAAATGCAAATATTTATTTTTTTGTATCATGCTAAAAGAGCAGTTGTGCAAGTTTAAGATGCCTCATTTCTTTAGATATAGCAGTATAGCAGGGTATTATGAGCTCAGAAGCCTCCTATTTCAGTGGGCTTTGAGATCTAGGTTTATATTTTATTTCCTGACCTTCCAGCATAAACAGTAGTGGTGTTTAATTTTGACACTAAGATGAACAGATCATCTGTCTGCTGTAATTGCCTGTTTATCTTAACATCCTACTTCTTTATGATGAGGCAAGCTCCAAGTGTCCTCACCTTCTGTCCCCTTTCATCCAGCCTGGTGGACTGAAGGAGAAATGCTGCATAACTGTCTGTGTACTTAGCCTGCTCACACTTGTCTTCTGATACTGAAATTGAGAATAGGTCCTCTGTCAATGCAGACAGAAAAGCAGATGATTTCTTTCTTGAGCTGCGCTTATAAAAGAGATTAGTAAGTCACAGAGTATTTTTGAGTGCATTATTATAT
Source organism: Caprimulgus europaeus (assembly GCA_907165065.1). The sequence goes on along the minus strand of OU015527.1, from coordinate 60,055,302 downwards.
ATTTTTCTCTTACATGTTTTCCACAGCTTGCACTGAAGGACCCTGTACACACTGTGTCATTGCAGCAGTTCATCTATGAGAAGCTAAAGGCACAGCAGGAATTACTGGGAGAACAAGGTTTTCAGGCACTTATGGAAACCGTGGATACAGAAATAGTTGCACAGCTACAGGAATTTTTACAAGGCTTCTAAATAAGCAGAAACAAGATTTTGTATGTCCCATTTCCCTTTCAAAACAATATGAAAGAACTTCCATGTTGTATGGAAGAGCCAAGTGAAAGCTGAAAATAATTTGTGTTAAAAAATAAAGAAGTTTCTGTTGTTGCTATTAAACTGACTTTAGTAATGCTTTATGTTATTTTTCTAATAATGTACTTAGAATTTTATCATCAAAGTAACACTTCTGTGACTCCTGACATGGTGTATGCTGTCCTAGATAGTACCATTTTTCGGTACTGTTACTGGCTTTTTGATTCACAAAGCTATGTCATAAACTGAAAGGTCTGAAGGAGCTTAGTAATTTATGTTAATGAGAAGTGTCTATTAATCCAGCAGTATAATTCAGTATCAGGAGCTGCTTGTCTTGATAATGTATACCTATAATTTTCTCCCCTTCCTGTTACCTTTTCTTGACTGTACATTCAACAATACAAGAGTTAGGAAAGCAGTGAGACTGTGAGCAGAAATATTCCTTCATGAGAGAAATATAATTCCCATTTTAATTGTCTCGGAGAAAAATAAATTTAGATGGTAGAGTTTAAATTATGTTTGAAGAGATGTTAGAGCATATCAACGTATATCTCTATCTGAAGATCTAGGTTTTCATTTTTATCACCAATTTATTTTTATTTTATGACAAATTTCTTGCTTTATTGAGTTGCTTGTATCTCACTTGTAGCTGTCATATCACAGAGAAATTCACCAGAGGTAGATGAGCAATTAATTCCAATTAATTCTTGGCCGTACTTAGACTGTTTAAGATTGCTGTTGTTCAGTATCTCAATTCTTTGGGTTTTTTTCATCTAAGGCATATCATCAGGGTACTTCATCATTGTTACTGAAAAGTTTGTGTCCAGATGGTCACAATTTACAGAATATTATTACAGAATCACAGAATATTAGGGATTGGAAGGGACCTCGAAAGATCATCTAGTCCAATCCCCCTGCCGGAGCAGGAACACCTAGATGAGTTCGCACAGGAAGGCGTCCAGGCGGGTCTTGAATGTCTCCAGAGAAGGAGACTCCACAACCTCCCTGGGCAGCCTGTCCCAGTGCTCTGTCACCCTTACTGTGAAGAAGTTCTTTCTCAAATTCAAGCGGAACCTCCTGTGTTCCAGCTTACACCCATTACCCCTTGTCCTATCATCGGTCGTTACTGTGAAGAGCCTGGCCCCATCCTCCTCACACTCACCATTCAAATATTTATAAACATTAATCAGGTCCCCCCTCAGTCTCCTCTTCTCCAAGCTAAAGAGCCCCAGCTCCCTCAGCCTTTCCTCATAAGGGAGATGTTCCACTCCCTTAATGATTTTGGTGGCTCTTCGCTGGACTCTCTCAAGCAGCTCCCTGTCCTTCTTGAACTGTGGGGCCCAGAATAGATAATTTAGATAATTATTTGCAAACCTGATTATTTATTAGTTACCTGGACAGCTGCAGGAATGACGGAGTAAAGCTGCTCCTTTCGGTGTGCCTTTATACCTTGCAGGTGGGAGCAGGAAGAGAAGGCTCTTTTCCATTTTCACAGAATCACAGAATGGCAGGGGTTGGAAGGGACCTCAGGAGATCATCCAGTCCAACCCCCCTGCCAAAGCAGGTTCCCTACAACTGGTTGCACAGGAAGGCATCCAGGCAGGTTTTGAACATCTCCAGAGGAGACTCCACAACCTCTCTGAGCAGTCAGTTCCAGTGCTCTGTCTCCCTCACAGTAAAGAAGTTTTTCCTTAAGTTTGTCTGGAACTTTCAGTATTCCAGGTCTTGCCCATTGTCCCTTGTCCTGTCTCTGGGTACTACTAAAAAGAGCCCGGCCCCATCCATTTGGCCCCTGCACTTCAGGTATTTAAAGACATTGATGAGATCCCCACCTGAAATTTTGAGATTTTCCTTTTGAGTTCTGACCTTCCGCCCTCGAAGCTGAAGTGAACTATGTTTTCTTCGTTAAGGGATGATTAGGCTATTAAAACAGATTTTTTTTTTTTTTTTTTCCCCCAGTGGGGATTCCCTGTTTAAAGAAAAGCACCTATGTGCTTTTGATAATCTTATGAAATAACCAGATTCTTTTAAAAATCTGAGCCTTTACTGACCTTTTGGGGAGTAATTGTTTTTGAAACCTTCCTTCTGTTTGCAGAGGAAGCCTGACTGTTCTCTCCTTCTCAGGCTTCACAGGCAGAGGCTGCTGGGGCTCTCGCACCTTTAAATGCAAAACCTCCCCTGTACCTAGCTGCCAGCATCAGTGAACAGAAGTTATAAAAGTCATTGTTTCCTGCTTTTTACTTTGGTGTAGGGAGGTTTGCTAGAATTGTTATGAAGCTATCTGCATGTCCCTTCCTTAATCATCCACCACCATCAGTTCTCCAAATTAAGAGTTTTACATAGTTATGTTTGGTACTTGCAAGGGAAGGGACTCGGTGTGTTATCAGTACCTTTCAGTTGTGAACTACAGGTAACAGATCCTGAAATTGCCTTTGTTGTGGGGTTAATCTGCAGAGACCCTCGGCTTTTGACTCAGTGTAAAACTAGCACAGATCTGGTCAGCTTCACTAGTTTTGACTCTGCATGGCATGACTGCATGGCATAGCGAAAAACCTCAGCTCAGGAAGCAATACTTTTCTGTCACCATTTGGTGAAATCACTTGCGCACCACCGAATGGTGCTCCCTGATGTTTCAGAGGACGGGAGGACCCTACCTACTGTAGTCCAGCCCTGGCCAAAAGGCTGCTCTCTTCATTTCTGCTGCATGGCCAAGCCTCCAAGCTCCCTGTGCAGCATCTTGCAGTCAGGTCAAACTTGTCAGCACGGATGTGCGCAGCTGAGCCAGACCTGCCTGCCTGCATCATTCTCTGGGATATTCAAGGCCCCATTACCTCATGTGGTGGAGTGTTAACTGCAATTTATTTTAGTGCATGGTAACTAATGCTGGCACAGCCTCTGTCAGGAATGATGGACATCATTTTGGCTAATAATGGCATGATAACATTGTGAATAACTTTCTGAGTAATGTCTCTGAATAAGCATATGTATTCATTTTTGTATGCATTAGGGAACAAGTTAAATTTGTCACTAGGTGTTTAGCTTTTCTTTTTGGAAGACTGTCCTCCAAGGCTTGGACTATAAATGAAAACATTTAATGCCACTGTGACTGCTTATATGACAGCCACTCTCAGTTAGGCCACTGCAAAACAAAAGTGTCCATCTGTGTTCAACAGCAGTCTGGTACTAAGAAAGCGGAGAAATTTCAGCTTGAAACAGCAGGAAAACTTATATATAATATACTTATATAGTAAATCCTTATATTTAGGATTAAATTTTCACATGAAGTTTGTGGATTAGGAGTGCAGCAAGCTTTAGCCCTGTATGTTGTTGAAATTTCTGACTTCAGCCTCTTGGGGAAGAAAGGAAACCAAATACAACAAAATGCCTGATGCTGAAGAAGTATAGTTTCTGAAATTCTTGTGAGGAAGGATCTTTAATCCTATTGCCCTTTGAGCTTTATTTTTCAAGGCAAAAAATAATTTAAATCAGGATTTTGTTTTTTTCTACAGAACAATTAAACTTCTGATGCTTACAAATTTTAGTGTACCTTTCAGAAGAGGCAATGACTGTGAGTTGAAGGCAAACTTTTTCTGACTCTTGACAAGAGTTAAATGTCTTTGATGGTATGTGCTGAAAGAAACAGAGGAGTCTAATTCTTCTGCTTCCATCTTCAAAAAATTAACTTTGGTGTACCATTGAAATGACCAGTTTTAGACCTCTAGCCTAACTGAAGTGTTAATAACCCATCTAATCTTACTGCATTTTGTTGAATTTTTTTTCAGCTTCTAAAAGTAATTTTATCTACACTATATTTTACCATGTCAGATAGTCCAGGTGTTTGTCTCACACAAAACAATTGCTGGAATAATTTTACTTCTGCAAATGCTTTCAGGTTAGATAACCTGAAGTATGATAGGTAACCTTAAGTATGTCAAAGTTTTAGATTTGCAAAGTAAAAAAAATGTATCTCTGTGGGTATGTGTATAAAATATGGCCGTAGATAGATGTATATTGCATACCCATGGGGCTGGGAGGACACTGGTACTGCTGTTTCGCCATGCTGGCCCTGTTCCAGGGGGGCCGGTTGCCTTGCTGCCCCAGCGGCCAGGCTAGCCAGCAGCTGCAGGGCGCTCCGCTGGCCTCCCTCCTCATGGCAGCCACCCTGCTGCTGTGGTGAGGCCGACTAACAGAATCACAGGGCCACAGAATGGTTGGAAGGTGTACCTGCAGGTGGGAGCAGGAAGAGAAGGCTCTTTTCCATTTTCACAGAATGATAGGGGTTGGAAGGGACCTCAGGAGATCATCTAGTCCAACGCCCCTGCCAAAGTAGGTTCCCTACACCAGGTTACACAGGAAAGCGTCAAGGCGGGGTTTGAACATCTCCAGAGAAGGAGACTCCACAGCCTCTCTGGGCAGCCTGTTCCAGTGCTCTGGCACCCTCAAGGTAGAGAAGTTTTTCCTTAAGTTTGTGTGGAACTTACGATGTTCCAGTTCTTGCCACTTGTCCTGTCACTGGGCACCACCGAAAAGAGCCCGGCCCCATCCATTTGGCCTCTGCACTTCAGGTGTTTATAGACATTGATAAGATCCCCTCTCAGTCTTCTCCAGGCTGAAGAGTCCCAGCTCTCTCAGCCTCTCCTCATCAGGCAGATGCTCCGGGCCCCTGCCACACTTGAGGCAGGCAAGGGAAGCGGCCTTGTGCTGTCGCAGCATTCCCTGCCTCACCGGGAGGTGGGTTGTGGCCTCTTGCCTTCACTTTAGTGAAATGATGGAGGGGTTTTGTGTCGCTTGTGAACAAGTCTGAGGGCTGGGCCATTTCCCGGTAGCACCCGCCGCTGCAATGGCCTGGGAGGGTGCAGGGACAGCGCAGGGCGCGGCGCGATGGGTGCCTGTAGGTGCTGCAGCGCTGCCTGCTGTCCTGGGAGCCCTTGTGGGCAATGCTGTTGGACAAAACTGCTTCTTGTCAGGTAAGCGAGTGCTCGTGGCATCGCTGGCGGATTGGCAGGAGGCGTCTGCTGGCCCTGCCGCCATGGAGAAGGGTACAGCGGTTCCAGGGCAGCCTCGGGGGATTTGCAGGAGAGAAACCTGTGGCATCTCACTGGTGAAGAGCTGTTGCAGTTACAAGTTGCATTATTTAAGCAAATATGGCCCCGAAGTATGCTAGAGCGGCAAGATTTCATCCTTCCTTTTGTGAAGTTGTCTGTTTTCCAAGGTTTGAACCACAATTTTTGTTTGAAAATGTACCACTGTATAGTGTGTACTGCTTAGCAAAGCTGCTCATGAAGATCCTCTGTGTTGTTGGCCCCAACAGATGTTCAGACATCATCTCCCAAGGTACCAGGAGTGACTGCTGAAGTCCTAAGCGGAGCCACAACTTTTAACTGCAAATTGTAACACATGGGCTTGTTTATAGGTTCAGCAGTGACAAAATCCCTTCTGCAGATCATATTAACACAGACATACTATCAATATAATTCAGTAACATTTAGTATGCTTGACTCTTAAAAATTTTTATTTAGTTTCAGGCTCTTGTGAGGCTCCTAAATTGCAGTTCATGGTGTTCTTTGAACTGCTGAACATGCTGTATCTCCACGCAGCACCTTTGTAATTAAGGAATGCATTTTGGAGACTTTCCAGACTCATTTACTTGTCTTGCTTCAACACTGCTGCTTCAAAAAACAAATTATTAGTAATTTTAAAATGTTGACGATTTCCATCTCACTGCTAACTATGATTAAGAATGATAACTGATCATCAGATAATCAGATTTGATTCTGCAGAAACTTTTCCTAAGGTACAATAATTTGTTCATTTTTCATCACCAGATTTTGCTGACTCTAGGAAAAATAAATCAAATTAACTGGAGTCAACACCCTTTAAAAATTATTGGGTATTCATAAGGAATGCTTAAAATTGTTACATCCTCTGTTCTCCACACTGGCTAGGCACCTTTTTGTTAGGTGGGTGCATACTACTGCACCTTCTAGTATATACTACTTGCTTAAAAATACTGATCATGAAGGAATTTGCTTTCAAGTTTACACAAAATGAGTGATTAGTTTCCAAAGAATGGTCTAAAAGGAAAAGGAAAAAGAGTGGGTTTGCTGCAAAGAGGCAAATTCCACCACTGGTATATAAATGTAACTAAAGCATGCCCTTTAAAAGTTGATTATACATAATAAAATCACATCCCACGTTAAGGTACGTGTCATTTCTGAAGTCAGCAGTGGCTGTCAGCAGGTGGCAAAGCATGTCCCCTGGGCTAGAGCTGCTCAAGTAATTGATTTTTTAATCTTCTTTCTGAAGAAGGGAAAAATGGTGGGTTGGCTAAAGTATTTTACTTGACCCCAGGTTTAATGTTGTATTTCTTTCTTTAGATTTCTTAACCTGCTTTTAATAATATACAAACTGATTTTGAAGTCAAGCTGTCACTTTTAAACATGTCAAAAGCCTAGAACATTTACAATAAATATTTTTAGGTAAAACAATTTGCTGAACTTGCATATTGTTTCAAGTGGTAAGAAACTAGTTTTCAGTTTCTGCATTTTATTAACCTCTGGAAAGCTTATCCAATTCTATTACGGAATGTAGTGCTAATGAAGGGACATGCTGGTGTTTAAACAATGAAAAGTAGTCATGTTGACTGTGATTGTGGGTTGTCATCACTTCCCACAGCAATTTTAACTGCTTCCTAGCAAGAAAGATTATTAAAGCAACATTTAAAAATAGACAGAAAATGTTTCAGTGATGTGAGGTTTTTGACACAAAAATTGCATTTCTTTTTCCAGTATTTGCACAAGCAAAATCTTTGTTGTTACTCAGGGAAAGTAAGAAAATGCTGTTGGGCCTGTCTAGTGGTTGGTGGTTGTAGTTTAAGCTAACCATGTCCAGTTGGGTTTTGAGTGTCTCCACAGATGGAGACTCCACAGCCTCTCTGAGCAACTTGCTTGATCACCCTCACAGTGAAAAAGTGTTTTGTGTTCAGATGGAATTTAACATGTTTCAGTTTGTGCCCACTGGCTCTTGTCCTGTCAATGGGCATCACTGAGAAAAGTCCGGCTCCCTCTTCGTCATTCCCTCCCATCAGGTATTTATACGCAGCTAAGATTTGAGAGTCTCTTACTGAGGAGAGGTTTCAGGGGAAAAATTACAGAGTAAATAATAGGTTAGAAAAATCCTCCCTCAGGTGAAATGGTAAAGCTAAGTGGATCTCAAGTTTCCTTGGTGTGTAAAAGAAACAGGACTGTTCATGCTTTAGAACAGAGAACTGCTCAGCGGTGAAGTATGGAGTCTGGATGGAACCATAGTAACAAGAGGACATGGATTTCCACAAACTGGAAGAGTCCTGCAGGAATTCTGTAGTGACGAAGTAGAAATAGCTGAACCTTAATAAGATGATATTTCAGGAGCAAGACCAGAAGGAGGTAAGGACCTCTTCAGAGAAGGTGAGGATAAATAAAGCCAGCTTCTGTTAATATAGAGAGAATTCTGCAGCAACTTTACTATGTTTTGGCTGCTTCACCTTATTTTCTTTTTCTTTTCTGTTTTCTTTGAGTTCTCTTCTTTGCAAAGCTTGTTGCTGTAAAAAGGAGATAGGTAATCTGTACGCTGATGGCAGAGCTGGTATTATGAAGGGTTTTAGGAGTTTTAATCTTCAGTGAGGAAAAGCTGACCTTCATGTTTAGTAACTGGTTTTCTTGATAGGCTTTTAGTGAGAATGTGATGGTATTATCAAAGATTGTGTAATGATGACAAAGCTTAATATGAAGTGTTCATGGAGATACAAATATGATGCAGTGGTTTGTTGAGAATGCTGTGGTTTGAGTGTGCTTGTGAGCAAAGCCAAGATAGAAATATGTCCTTTAAAAAAAAAAAAAAATCAACTGAAAAATTCCACTGGAGATGGTATGATTTGTCATCAGGTTTTTTTTTTGGAAAGTTTTTTTGGTATAATTCTTAAAAAAGGATAAGCAGGATAATTTTTGAAGGTTTGGAAGTTCAGCTCTTTTGTTCTCTAGAACCTGTGGATAGAATGGTTCTTGTCAAGGGCTAGTCTTTTTTTAAAAAAAAAACCAAAACAGTAAACACTTTGGACTTCTTACTATTTGCAGCTTTTCTATAATAATTGCAGTGTGTGTATGTGCATATGTTGAGTGGGAGGTTCACAGCTGTTCCTCAGTTACCTATTATGGACACTCTTATTTTTATAGTGTTGCATTTATTTACTGGAGATAGTTCTGCGAGTTCCAAAACCATTGTCAGTACCTTCACTTTATTCTGATAGTTTTTATGTTATGCATGTTAGAACAGGAGACACAGAACCTTAATAAACTGGATTTTTATTTCATTTTTGGTTATTAAACCTCAGGAAAGTCCTGTTCATCACCTGCAGTGTCTAGTGGATGACATTAATGGCTGCATAGCCATTATATCATGTTCTGAGATGAATTTAGTTCGTGCAGATGATGTTGTCTAAAAAGGTAGGAATAACTTCATTTTGACCAAAGGATTTCAAGGATTGCTAAGTTTCAAAAGGCAATATAAGGTCTGATGGAACCAGAATCAGCGTTGTTGTTGTTGAACTTAATGCTCACACTGAGCAAAAATTGGGATGGGCTGATAAAGATACAGAAAAGATATGTAAAGTTGAAGTAAGTACTGATGCAGTTCTGTAATCTTTTTGTAGGATGGGGTTTCTGGAGTAGGAAAAAGTATGTTAAAATGGGGAGAAAAAATATAGGTGCGGTGCTTTGGTCCAGTTTATGTGGGATAGGAGAAGGCAGAAATTTGTATGTTATTTCTGAATCAAGACAGGAAAAAAAGAATTTTTGTTATAGCAAATTTTGGTGGGATTTCAGTCCTGTTTTGCAAGCCAGTTTGGTTATGTTGAATTTTAGGTAAAGTTCTAAACATTAAGATCTTTGTCTGGGTGTCTTTCCTAAAGCACTTAAAGCTCACCAAGTAAAACCTGGTGATTTTTTGAAATATGGGAGCTGAGCAGTGGACATTTATCTCTTTGACAGACCACTTAGGTCAGCAGGACTCAGGATTTAGCACCAAAACTTTCCAGGAAAGCCAAAAAGGATGCACAAAGGCTGTTTCTCATATTTTTTTTCTGAAGCAGGAACTACTTTTACAGTGTCTTATGATGTGGGGTAACTTCCATTCATGTTTACTTCTACTCTCTATAACGCTTTTGCTTTGGTAAGACTTTATTTTCTTACAATACTTTCTCATACCAAATAATACCTTGAAATTAAAGCTGCAAGAAATTGTTCTGCTCCCTAGAGCACAGAGCAAGGAACATTTCAGTTGGTTGAGTTGTATTTATATCGAGAGATACATACATATATATAAATATGTATCTATTAAATTTTATTTATTTTAAACACAATGTTCTATGAGTCAAAGATATAAAAAAATAATTACAGAGATCACGTGCTTTTCTACTAGCTGGTTTATTTGATGTCAGAACACAGTATGGGAGGGATTTTAGGAACAAGAATTGTACAGACCAGAGGTGACTCCTCTGAGTTTCCCTGTATTTATTTGGGCTCCTGGGCTCTGGCCATATTCTGCCAAAATTATTCTGGTTTGCAGCTGGCAAAGAATGAGTAGGTGTGAGACTGCCAAACTGTCCTGGTTTTGCTAGGATAGAGTTAATTTTCTTCTCAGTAGTTAGAAGAGCCATGCTTTGATTTCAGTTCAGACTTGCTTTGAGAACATCATTGATAACAGTACTGATGTTGTTAGTTGTGGCTGGAGCTCAAGGCCACCGTGTTTGGCTGGTTCACAGCTGCATTAGGACTGGGAGGGAGAACTGCAGTGAATAGCAAAGCCCAGAACTGGCATTTGGATGTGCCAGTGAAATATTCCAGACCATATCACATCATGTTCAGTGTATTATCTGGGGATGACCGGAAAGGGGGGGTGGATTTGTATGGGTTTTACCCTCGAGCTTGGGTTCTTCCGGCATTGCGGTTTCGGTTTGGGATTGTTGTTCCTCCGGGATCATTATCCGGGAACGGGCTGGGCTTATCAGTGTGTGGTAAGCAGTTGCATTAGATTATCACTCATTTGCATATCTTATTGCTGTTATCTTTATCATTACTATTTTAATATTAGTTAAACGTTTAGGGGTTTTTTTTTTTGTTGTTGTTTTTTTAGTTTTCTTTTATTTCTATTTTTATTTCTATTATTAAACTGTTTTTATCTCAACCTACAAGCCTCCTAATTCTTGCCCCAAATCCTCTCCCCTATCCCCTGGGGGTGGGGGGGAAAGTGGGTGAATGGCTGTGTTAGTTGCTAGCCAAGGGCTAGCCCAGTGAAACTATTACACAAACTAAATCTAGATGTTACAGAAATTAGCACTGCAGATGGCACACCTCCTTACAAATACTTTGGCTTCTTTATATTGAGGAAGGGGCTGTGCATGGGAGAATGGAGGTAGAATGTGAGAGGGTGGCAATGCGGTTGTCTAAGAAGCAGAGGTCATAAAGCTGCATAGCATGGTGAAAGAGCAAGGTTGATCCTGCTGTAATATCTGTGTTTCCATATTGTCACCTTGGTTCAGCTGAAAGCTCACTTAACTGGTCTGTGATTTTGGTTTCTTTTGCAAATGTCTTTGCTTCTGCAGTGCTGCTGGTACTAGGGAGGGAGCAGGATGGTGTGCGATGGCACAGACCCTAGCTGGGGTTTTGTTGTCCTGTGCTTTTAATATCCTTTCTAAATTTTCCTCTCTGGATTAGTGTGGCTCAAGGAGCAATTCCAAAGCTTGAGAAACTTTCCTGCTCCTGCTGAGACAGCTAACATCCCAGACTGACTGTCCTTCCTCCAGGTGCTGTGTTGCCATCCATGGGAGCAGTGAAGGCTGATGCCTTTGATGCCAGGGAGAGCAACCGGAGCAGCCAGCCAAGTGGAGGAGGGTGACTTTGGCTTCTGGGTGTGGGAGTGTGGTCAGCACAGGAGCTTCCTCTGGTGCTGAAGCTACCTTCAGGAGGCAATGCTTGTCCAAAATTGCAGACTAAACAGGACTTTTCCTAGCTTGCTATTACCATGCACAGTTTTGCTAGGGATTTAAGGTGGTTGGGAGGTAAATGTGCTGGGTACACAGAGACAAAAATACTGCTTGCACTTAGATTTCCTGTTTGCTTCCTTACTTCTCAAAGGCAATTTATCTTCTGGAGCCAAATCTGCCCCTGTTCCTGTCACTTGCTCTCCCTATCCCCCGTTTTGCTCCCAAATACAGTGTGGTAGTAGAAAATTGCAAAGTTTGGTGCTTTCTTCACACTTCTGACCATCAACACATCTGAAGCTTATGTCATGCTTGAAGAATTTCAGCTGCATCAAAACTTAACTTCTTTTCCCTAAAAAATAAATATCCAGAAAAGACCAGCTTTCACTCCTCCATATTGTTGTTTTTGGAGAGAGCTAACCAGCAACTTGTTAGAGATGAATGATTTTTGTTGTTGTTAATGTGAAACTGGTAACTTGTTTGTATTCAGCAGTTTGTTTGTGGGTTAATTGATCCTATATTTCCACTCAAGAAGTGATGGTCTTTTGTTGTACCCCCAGGTACCAATTCTACCTTTCTTGATCTCAGAAATCAAGCATCTGCGTTCACTAAGCACTTCAGATGTTATGCTGACTTATCAGAAGACTCTTTTAAAATGTAAAATTACACTTAGAAATGTGTATTTGGTTTTATCTGAAACTTATGTCTTTGGTTTTATGAAGATTGACTCAGATAAAAGCTAGAAATTTCCCACTAGGCATTTCCTGCCTAAGGAGCCTTCACTCAGTTTAGTCTTTTGTAGTTTCAATGTATCTGCATTGTCTGAATAACAAATTTGTTAAATATTGTAGGTCATTATGTCCCTTCATTTTAAAGGTGCATTTCTGCTTACATACCTTGCTATTTTATGTTTCTTATCATATATATACAGATTAAGTTATTAATAAGTGAAAACAAAATTAAATATATAAACCACAAACCTGAACAAAAACCAGAAAGACTGGAAGTGTTTGAAGCACTTACACCTCTTATCTTTTCCAGATGACTAGTTTAAAGGACAGAAGGTATCAGCGCAGAAGAATTCAGGTTCACTCAAAAGAACTTTGATTTTTTTTTTTTTTGTTCAGCTCAGAAATATAAACTATAACAATCATTTTAAAAGATGAAAATGTTATGAGAAAATCACTTGTCCTTTCCTTACCATTTTTCTGATAAACTGAGATTATGATTACCCCATGCAGCGCTACAGGCTTGGGGAGGAGTGGCTGGAGAGCTGCCTCGCAGAAAAGGACCTGGGGGTGGTCATCAACAGCCAGTTGAAAATAAGCCAGCAGTGACCAAAAAGGCCAAAGGCATCCTGACCTGTATCAGAAATAGTGTGGCCAGCAGGACCAGGGAAGTCATCCTTCCCCTGTACTCAGCATTGGTGAGGCTGCACCTTGAATACTGTGTCCAGTTTTGGGCCCCCCACTACAAGAAGGACATTGAGGTGCTGGAAAGTGTCCAGAGAAGTGCAATGAAGCTGGTGAAGAACAAGAAAAGCTGACAGAGCTGGCTTGAAGAACAAGTCTTATGAGGAACAGCTGAAGGAACTGGGGTGGTTTAGTCTGGAGAAGAGGAAGCTGAGGGGAGACCTTATTGTTCTCCATAGCTACCTGAAAGGAGGTTGGAGTGAGGCAGGTGTTGGTCTCTTCTCCCAAATAACAAATGAAAGGACAAGAGGAAACAGCCTTAAATTGTGCCAGTGGAGGATTAGGTTGGATATTAGGAAAAAATTCTTCACTAAAAAGGTTGTCAAGCACTGGAACAGACTGCCCAGGGAAGTGGTGGAGTCATCATCCCTGGATGTATTTAAAAGACATGTAGATGTGGTGCTTGGGGACATGGTTTAGTGGTGAACTTGGCAATGCTAGGTTTATGTTTGGACTAGATGATCGTAATGGTCTTTTCCAACCAAACTGTTCTATGATTCTGTGATTATAAGAGAGAGCAAATCTGTACAGATAAAGTACAAATAGGTTTTACTGTTCCGAGCCATTTCTTCTCAGTGTGTTTCAGACCCTAAAGGAGAAGGAAAAGCTGCAGCAATAAGAATAGTGATAGGGAATTGCAAAAAGCGCTGGCAAGGATATTGAATTTTCAGGTGAATTGGCTGGGATAAATTAATAGGGCCTTATAGCTCTAATCTCTATCATTATGGTCTTCTGGCTGCTGTTGCTTTGCTAGCAGATTCTGGATGAGGTGTTTGATTCAGAGGTCTAGCATTTCTTGACCCTTCATTTCTCACAGGCAAACATATTCTTTACCCACCTCTGGCAGCAGGATAAGTAAGGGTATCTTAAGTTGCTGGCTACAAACACCGCAGGTAAATTCCACATTAGAGATGACTCTGGACTGTGCTAGGAAAACTAGTCTGAGTGGAAGGTATGTCTGCAGTAACGTTTGTTATCCAGCTATGAGGGTCAAATCTTACATTTTCATACCCATTTTTCAGATATGCTGGTGAGTTTGCAGTTTGTTTTGTGAGGATCAGTTTTCAGTAGTGAGAACTAGACTAATGTGAATTTTACCCTTTATGGCATTGTGGCTAATGGTCTTTTTCTTGGCAAAGTGAAGTAGAGGTGTAAGATTCTTTGCTTTATTTTCATTGCCCAGTGGTCTGAATATCTCTCATCAACAGTTTTGAATCTTGTCATTCAGTCAGCTTTTTCTCTTGGCCTTTAGATCTAGAAGAAGAATTACTACAAGCTTCAGAAACAGAACACTGAATTAAAAAAAAAAAATCAGATGGATGTGATCACTGGTCAATTTTGTATACACTTTGTGTTAGTGGTTTCTCCTGTTTTAGCTCTGGTTTATTCTTTCCTGGATACGTCGATATTCAGTGATATCCAGCCTTTACTATGTAGTGCTTTTTATGTTAGTGTTGGTCAAGGATGGATTCACTGTATGAAGCAGAATTGCTATTGCTTTCTCATCTGCAGCTTGTTCTCAGACTTGTACTGCGAGGGAGAAGCAGTGCAGCTTTATCCAGCTGAGGGAGCAAAAGCACTGCTTGTCTTCTTCCAGGTGCATCTTTAGAGTGATGGAGGTGTCACCAGTGCTGCAGGGATCATCCTTACTGAGTGTAGCAGAACAGGCCCTAGGCACCTTGCACTTGTTCTGCTACAACAGAAATGTGATGCTAGCATCTGCACTTAAATATTACCCAAGAGACTGCTGGCACTTACCACAGGGCTTTTGTGTTCCTGCTGGCTGCTTCAGAGCTGCTTTTGAGAAAGACACAGAGGGGTCCTGCAGACACGAGGGTCATGCAGATCTACTCTACGGCTGGAAGTAATGACTTTAGGTTTATGAAAGGGTGGCTCGGGGTCGGTTCAATTTGGAGGGAAAGAGCTGTTCACAGGTTTGTGATGAGGATTTTGTGCCAGTGAGTCCATCAGTTGTCCTTATATTACCCTCTGTAAGAGTGTCATTGACTCCACTGGTACTTCCTTGCTGTGATGCCTTTCTCTCCATAAGTGAGCATGACATGAAAAAGAAAACTTATTAGTCTGTGCTTTAATAGTGCTGTTAAAATTACAGTGTGTCCTGGAGCAGCAGAGCCCTAAGCAGCCCTCCTGAAGAGCTTGCCTCTGTGGTGAGGAACCCCTTTCTCCAAACCATCCTAGTATTCACTGTGGGTATAAAGATTATATGTCACTGGGAAGCCCTATTGCCATAAATTCATCTACATTAGCAAACTGATTATATGTTTGCCACTGCAAAACACAAATATGAATCAGACTTGATACAAGTGAACTAAAGCTGAATGGAAGTTGTGGTGGCTTATTAGGTAGAAATATTTTAGTTTAGAACATGTTTTTTAATTTTTTAGTTGTGCAATCAGTTTTGCTGGCATGGGAAAAAATTATAACTTAAGATAATGGATAATGTATCTGAGAGTTAATCCATACTGTATATATAAGGAAATAAATCTGTCCTAGCAATTGTCAACTTTACTTCAGCTGTGATGGATAAAAGGATACTTAAAAGTTCTCTCACCATTTACTAAAAATATGGATTATTAACAGTCCTGTCATAATTCTGAGATTTTATTGGTAATGCTTCATTATCTTTCAGTTGTGTTTGGTGAGTTTTCTCCAAGGATTGATCTGACACTGTTAATTTCCTGCTTTAAAGCAGGAACCAGCTCCAACTTTGCTCTGTTGGAAAAGAGGAACAAAAAAAATGGAGGCTGATGCTGGTCAAGAGCAGGTGGCACTGAGGACTAGCCTGCTGCCTTGAGGGAGGAGTCATGGAGATGTGGAAGGAGTGAGATGTTGTTAGCTCCACCCTGGCTACTACTGTTCTTGAAGTCCTGTGTCAGCACACTGGGGCCACAAAGTATCTATGTAATAATTTAAAATTATTTGCATTCAGGCCAGAGTTAATGGAGTGTGCAAAAGAAAGTTCTTTATTAGCTGCTCACTGAGCTTTTTACAAGGTACCCTCAAGTCTATCTCAAATGAACAATAGCATATTCCACACTGTGCACTTAAATCCTCACTATTACCAAAATATGTTTTCCTTTGAAATTTTTTCTCCAAAGGCTGTGACATCTGTGAATTAAGCAAGCTTATCTGAGGAAGAGAGAAAAAAACAAATATTTAATGTGACACAACCAAGAATTATTAATCTGCAAGACATTAAGCATGTTTCCAACACCATTCTTCAGAGATTCATAGAGCAAGCTCTACGGATACATGAACTGGAAAATTTTTAAAGCTGTTAACTTCTTAGGTTTTGAGCTGCTTATTTTTTTTCATCTTTTGCAAATTGCATCCTCTGTCATTCCTGTTAAGGAAAGTCAGCTGTCTTCTGTTCTTCAGCTAATGTCAAAACTACCAGCCTCTTTTCTTCCTATTTATAGCCTTTTGAAACTTAAAGATGTAGAAGTAATGAATAGAAATATCAATTCGGACTTGTAGAGAAGCAGCTTATCTAGCTTACAATAAAGAAGACCAAAATCTAAAATATGTTGCTTCCAAATGGGAAGGTCATAAATTCTGCAACTCTTCAGTAAATATTATGGTACATAAACGTTTGTTCAGGGCTCCACAATTTATTAAAACAAACAAACAAACCAACAACAAAAAAAAAAACCCAGAACAAAAACAAGAGAAAGAGAGAGGAAAAAAATATAGAAAGCTTTCAGACCAAGGCGAAAGAATTTGTGCAGAAAATAGAAGTGAAAACAATGCTTTCCTTATGTGCTGAAGGCTGCTCATACAGTCTGCCAGGGATTCTGGTGTGATATCCAGAAAGCTGCTGCTGTACCAAATGAAAATTTGGCCTATGAGATGGTTTCCCCAAACCAGGACAGCCTAATAATCTTCTCATTTTCAAAGTGCCAAGTTTTATCCTCCAACATTCTTCTACAGCCACTGAGGGGACTGCAGATTTACTGTTTCTCTTATAATCCTACTTAGTTATACACCTCTTTTGTGTGTAACACCAACGTATTATACTGAGGTGCCATTGACCCCTTGCTAATTTTAGATAATAAAAGTAGTGCAAAGAAGTGTTGGGCTAAGAGATGACTGAGCTTGACATCTCCCTTTATACAGCCAGTATAGCTGTTCTTCCTCAATTTTTTCTCACTTTCATGAGATGAATTCCTTTACACCGCTGCTGCCAGAGCCATGACTGGCAAACAGCACAGCAGTGTTAAGGAGGTGCTGTAGCTAAAGTCCGGTCCTTCCCATGAATAAGCTGCCCGTGGTGGTCAAGGTGATTTGTCTTTGTAGTTAGTTGTGATTGTCCATCAAATAAACAGCAGAGAGTTTTATACATCCACTTGTCTTGAGTTACTCTGCATAAGTGTCTCCACAGCAAATTCTTCTAATACACACTGAACAGCCTTCTACTTCAAAACTGTGCAGTGTGGAAAATGCTTAAAAATGTCACTACTTCACATATTTAATTTGAAGTTCTTGCTAATCACACTGGACCTTCATTACATATTGAGTTTTTGAAATGCAGCACTTGTCTTCGCTGTTCTACACTTTCCATCAAACACATAGTCTCTGGTATAAGTAGATTTATTAGCAGATGTTGAGAATTCACCTTTAAAAGAGATAAAATTATCAGTAGGTGAATTAATTTTCATATCTTCTGTCACTGATTTATTAATCACAAGACCTGTTGGCTTGACAGAGCTTGCAAGACCATCTGTCTTTTTGTGCATATCTTCAGCTAAATGCTTTTCTGTTGCAAGAAATCAGACTTGGTTTAGTGAGTCAGCTCTGCCAATATATACTTTAATTTTTTTTCTGAATGCTGAATAGGGTAAGTCAGTTGTGGAGAGAGGTGATGTTCAGATACACTTTTGTAATGATTAATTGATAGGAAGGAGTGATGTTAAAACTGTCTTCAGAAATTGTTCGCTGGTTGTGTGTTTGCTTACTCTACCTATTGGCCAGCCGCCTGTGCCAGCAATGCCATCTCAAGCTATGTGTGTGTTGAAAGTAAAACATAAAGGCCGAGTATTAGGTACAACGTAGCTACGAGTAATGTTATTAACCTATAACACCGTGAAACTGAGTGCTGCCTAGACTGGACCAGAATTCCTGAAGAGGAATTTAATGATGAATACTCCTTTTCTGGTTTTAGATCCAGGAAAGAACTAGTATGCACAGAATTAAGTGTGACTTAAGTACTGCTGGCCTAAGAAGTGGGTTATATTGGAAGATTCTCAATAGGGATTCAGCATAGATGACTTTTAAAATTTCTTTGTCTTTTGTGTTGCATATAAATTGCACCTGAATTATAAATATAGATAGATAGATATACATATATACCTATCTCAGCTCCTTTCCCCATCTCTTCACATTTGTAAGCATTGAGCAAAAAGCTGTGCTTCACAGGAACTGAAACACTCCTAGCGATCATGCCACCAGTAATCATCATGGCTCAGGATAATAAGCAAGGAGGCAAATGAGCTGGCAAAACAAGGTAAGTAAATGATCCATATTTTGTACCTCCACCTCCAGAGCTCTGCACAAAATGAATCAAATCAAATAAATTTATGTATACACCTAAAATTCTGTATGAAGTGGTTATGAGCAGTGTGTTCTGTGCTTCAATTTTATATGGCGGCAGCAATGCCACTTGAAATGAAAGCAGGTTCTAAGAATAAGTGTCAGTGAGACCTTGAAATAAAAATCAAATCAGAAGGGTGCCACTCTGTTGCTTTGTTATAACTGAGGAACTTTGCCTGTGTGGAAACTCATAGATTTCAGACACTTGTCCTAAAATAAAACTAGTTTACACGAGCTCTTCCCAGCTGATTCTGTAAAATTAATTTTGCATGCAGACTGCTAGTCGTGTGTCCGTAAATAAGCAAAACATAGGAATTTTCCTTTCTCAAAGAGGCAGGTGTTACTAGCACATCAGTCTGAACTTACTACCCTGGGGTGATGGGGTGGACCTGACAATCCTGCCAGCAGTGCCAGTCAGACTGGTGGTCCATGGTGTGTTACTGAGAACCATTTCAAACTTAAAATGTGCCCCATCTCCTGCATATGGAAATGATCTGAGACAGAGCAGATGCCATACAGAAATCTTCATGTGGTTCATTTTTATGTTTCTGAGGGCTGTAGGAGGAAAGAGTCACAGGCAGAAGGTGAAAATGATTTCAGAATTTGTGAGGAAGGAGAACATCCTTTCCCAGCCATAAAACTGTTTCTGTTCTTCCATCTGATGTTTGGTTGGTTAGTGAGAGGACTTGTGGCACAGCAACTGATTGCAGCATGTTGCCCACAGTGTCACAGTGCCCAACATGTAAATACTATTGCTTTAAGCTCATGTAATTTACTGGCTTGCTCTTTCCTTGGTGGGAAAAGGATTCCAACTTGTGCTGGAGCGGTGCAGAGTAATGTATGTTCCAGCTGTTCTGCTGCTGACTCAGGGAGGGGAGGAAGGTCAGGAGTGGCAGCTGCGGATGTGACTGCAGCTGTTCCTGTCTCTACTCCAGAAGATTCGCCATATGTCTGAAAATGTCTTTGTATCTCATCCTGTTGACTGTGCAAGTCTTGCTTCAGATGCCTTCCAGTTCTCCTGCAAGCACCTTTTGGCAGGCAGGCATGGCTTCTTTCCCCTCGCAAGGCTGAAAAGCTGCAGTTCAGTCACTGAGAGGAGATGGCAACAGAGCGCTGGGACACAGACCTGGGTACCGTGTGCTTCTTCATGGCAACAAGGCAAGCCCATACATATACTGACCCATTTTCTTCTTACACCTATAGTACGTGATGAATAACTTGAAATATTATATGACCAGTAGTTCAAAAATAGCTTATAGATATAGTATTTATTCGACTTGGGGTACATTGCAGACAAAGACAAGATAAAGCTATAAGAATCAACTTTATTTCCTATTTTATAAGACTTTTTTCTTTCATATTATGATAAATATTCACTAGCCTTCTTCCTAGAGGAAGTTTCTTTTAACCTGCTCTTCCTTTCGTGAACTAAATTCATTTCTTTACCTACTTACAATTTTTTTTTGTTAGGCTCTCAAGTTTAGCAAATCAGCCTGTCACTCTTTCCAGCACCTGGAAAGTAGTGATTTTGCTAGCCACTACATTCTGACTTTTCTGAAGTTGTGTAACAAGTGTCCTACCTCTAACAGTGGTTTGTTTTCCTTTTATCTTGCTTTTCAACATGCTTCTTGGATGCAGTTGAGTGGGACGGCATTGTACTGGTTATAGATAAAATATATCTGATAATAAAAAATATACTATTATTTTCTCCATGTTTATCTTTTAATCAGAGGTTAAAATGCCAAGGGAAGAAGCTTAGCTGTATTGAGTGTGTGGTCCAAAGGCTGGAGCTCTGAAGAGTTTGAAAGGAAATGTTTTTCTCTAAGTAATTTTAGTTTCATTGTGGGAGTACATTTCTGATATTGTTATTTTTTATTAATGGGTTTTAAAGAGTGTATACCTACCTGTAGATCTATGACGTTACAAATCCCAGTTACAGACCTATGTTGACTGAATCTACCAACAAAATGTTGTAGGATCACTTATGTAACATTCAGTGTGGGAGTTACAGGTAAAATACCTATTTTGAAGGAGAATTGACCCTATAAGTCATTCAGTAAGCAGCAACTTCGGGCTTGGCAACTTCTGCAAGGAGAGTCAAGGGTAGTCAAACACTGGAACAGGCTGTCCAGGCAAGTGGTGGAGTTGCCATCCCTGGCAGTATTTGAAAGACATGTAGGTGTGGTGCTTAGGGACATGGTTTAGAAATGGGATTGGTAGTGATAATTTAATGGTTGGCCTCGATGATCTTAAAGGTCTTTTCCAACCTAAATGATTCTATAATTCTGTGATTCTATGAAAAAGCTATTTTCCTGTCTTAATGTGCACCACAGTAGAAGATTAAAAATCAGAATAGAAAATAGTTTTTCTATATTTTCCATTTAACCTTTCAGGATTAGAAACTGATTCTCAAATTCTCAAAAGCTGAAATTTCTAGACCTTAGAGAACTAGAGGAACATAAGAGGGAGCCAGCTTAGGGAGTATTGGGTTCTCTGGAAAGACTTCCGTGATGTTTTAAAACCAGGTGTTTTAAAGGATTAGCATATCAGAAATCATCTTTAAACTAAGAGCTTATCTTGTAGCACAGGTGTGTACTCATGCGCATATTCTTCAACATTTGCTGAGGAGCAGCAGAACTTTGCATTTTAAACGGCTTTTTATCTTGGCTGCTTATAGTTTTGTTGCGAGTATTTATTGTTTATAATTTTATATTTATATTTGTTTTTCTTCTACTGCTGTCACTTTCAGAGCTGAAGATGCTTTTATAACATGCAAGAGACATGTTTCTTTTGCTTTTGCAAAGTACATTATTGTAGGAAAAACTATGTTTTGGAGATATGAAGATTGTTTTCTTTTTTAAGACCTTTCTTACCAGACGTGTTATGACAGTAAATTTATAGAAAATGTTATCCTTATTGTGTTACTCTGTCCAGTGATATTCTTAATCTTAAGAACCCTCTTGTTGCTGCAGAGCAGTGCTATAAATAGGGACTAATTCCTATAGGCTTGTATTTTGAATATATGTTATCTTTTGGAATAAAATTTGAGTTTGAGGGGGCAGAGAGCATAAGATGGCAGAATTAACTCACTGTTATCAGTAAATCCTCTGATATTTCCTCTTAAGAAACCTTTTCAAATGTTCTTTTTGTCCATCTCATAACTTTATAGTACTCTCTGGGTTCTACTGAAAAGTTGATTCTAGATACAAGTGCTCTGGGCCTGCTTTGTACCTAGATTTTCCAAAAACAGATGGGTGAGTGGCAGGTAGGTAGAAGGACAGCTACGGTAATGTAGTTGGCTGAGGCACAACAAAGGCAGATTTTAGGAGGAGGAACCCTGAAACTGAGCCTCCTCACTGAAAAACTGAGACAAGATGTTTTACAAGGGGAAAGAAGATTAAGGAAAAATTAAGAAGTAGAGAATTATGATTTGAATTCTTACTACAGATTTCATAAAGTCAACTAGTATATTAAAAAAAAAATCAGAAACAAAAACAAAACAGAGGGGAGATCTGTGACTTTGGATAAATCATCTTTCACCAGTGGGTTGCTTTCTTCATTTTGACAGAGGTGTTTCAGATTTTAGAAGGTTTTAAATGTACAGCTTTTAAAAGCTGAACAGCACAAAGCAGGCAGGTTTTCAGTTGGAAAATTGCTATATCACTGGAAAAGTCCAAATGTATCATTTTAAGGTAAGTGCATTTTTTTTCAAAGGCTCCTTTCCTGACTGCTCTTTGCATTTGCTTTACTGGCACCACTAGCCCCAGGTGTTTTCTTTTGCTGCTCCCTCCATTTTTGTTTTGGTTTCTATGCCATGAAAGCTTATTCTCTTACTCCCAGCTTCCTCAATTCTAAAATCTTGTGTAAGAATTATAAAGAACTATATTTTCCTTATGTGAGTCTTATGTAAGACTTATAAAGAATTATAAAGAATTTATAGTCTTGTTGGAACGATAAGGTTACAGGGGGAGTTAGCTATTACTGGGTCTTTGATGTAATACTGCTAGCCTACAACACTGAGAAATAGGGGAGGGTTATGGGTTGCTTAAGGCTAAATACAGTTTGCTCGAAGTGCTATGATTTAGTTTTTTCTTTAGTGCTAATGCAAAGGCAAAGTCGATAAAGGCTACTACCAGAAAGAAGTAAGCAGGTTTGATGTCTGATTTCCAATTACTGTTGCCCGAAGGCCTTCTTGTTCAAAAGTATTTTTCACATTCCCAGGACAGGAAAGCATTGCAGCCATTTGAATTTGGATACTGGTTACTGATTAATTTATTTCTACTTGGCCATTCATTCCCACCATTAAACTTTCAATTCCACTCATTGTAGTGGGGCAGATTGTTTTTATTACAGATGGCTATACCATATGTCCAGGGAGTCAACTGAAGGTGGTTGGATTTTTATTGGAAATGAAATAAAATTACCCAGCTGCACTGTTTATAGAGGCCTCTAAAAGTTTGGTCTCAGTAGGGGCTGTTCAGAAGAAATATAGATCTACAGAGATGTTGAACATGGTAATCGGAGGCTGTTGGCCTTTGAGATTGTGAACAAAGAGAAATATTTATTGCTTCTAGTTTTGTGTTTTGCCAGATATATGGATGCCTTTTCCACAGAGATATTTCTTTAGATATTTGTCCTCTCTAAAGTTAAAGAAAAAAAATAGAGAAAATAAGAAAACCTACAGTCCTGATGAACTGAGGTAAAAAATTAAATTTAAAAAGGCTTCTTGCAGAAGGAAGCATTAAGTAGTGTCAGCTTTCAGCATTAATTAATTATGTCACAGAATCACAGAATTTTAGAGGTTGGAAGAGAACTCAGGAGATCATCTAGTCCAATCCTGCTGTCCCTACAGCAGGTTGCACAGGAAAGCATCCAGACAGTCTCCATCTCCAGAGAAGGAGACTACAACCTCTCTGGGCAGCCTGTTCCAGTTCTTCAGCACCCTTATAGTAAAGAGGTTTTTCCTTAAGTTTTGATGCCAATGTTGTGGTACACAATTAAAGCTGAAAAGCTTTCATCGTTGTTTTATTTCCAGTTTGTATATGCGTTAGACCAGCAAACAGAAACTCACACCAAAGTAGGTCCCATCTTGGTTCTTGTTCTTCTACTTCTTCCTAGTCAGTCAGGCCATCATTTTGATTCTTGTTCTAGCTTTTTTATTAGTAGAAACAAAAATTTTGGAAGCATTGTATTCATAGTCAACCACATACAGAATATACAGTACTGTATAAAAGAAGGTACACAATACTGCCATTTAGAGGCAATTCTGAAATATGACAGTGACTCTATATCTGAAAATTAGTGGCTAATGTTAACAGGAATGATAATACATATAGTAAAGATCAAAGTTTTTTAAAGTTAATGTTTCTATAATTGAATGAAATTTTTGCATAAAAAGAGTCCTCCATATCCAGTTAATCTATTAACATCAACACTAATACTTCATCACCATTGCATTACAAAAGCTGTTAGCAGGAAGCAGATCAGTCTATGGAAATGTATCAGCTGTATGAGGAACTTTGTTTGCTTTTCAAGATAGTGCATACAACTGGTAGAATAAAATGCAATTATTCTAGGGTTTTCTTTATTTGCTTGCTTTTCTTGTATCATGCTCTGTCCTCCTTTGTCTCATGGGTGATATAGAAGTCAAAAAAAGTAATTGATGTGACATAATTTTGAGCTCCTTTTTGATTTGCAGAGGAAAATAATAATTTAAAAGTATTTGGTAATAAAAGTATTGGACTATTATCTGCTTGGTCTGAAATTGAGATTCTGCCTGGCTGGAATACACAAGTACTTGAAGAATGCTTGAAATTATGATGAGAATGAAACAAAACTTTGAACAATTTCTAGGCTATGGTAAAGGTTCTAGTAGTTTCTTCACAAGTGAAATTATTTAATACTCTCAATTAAAAAATGTCAGGAAGAAAGATTAACTAAAAAAAAAAAAAAATCTGAGGCATTCCATAATTGTATAAAACCTCCCCATAGCATTCTGGGGAGGCTTCTGAGATTTAGAGGCTTTTATTGAAATAAGCGGGCGAAAGTGCATGTCAGTGCAAGAAAAGAAATGTGGGTACAACTGGAAAATTCCTTGCTGATTATTTGAACAACTATATGGTTTTTTTGTGGAAAAAAAAGATTCCATAACAAGAGACTTCCAGTTGCAAAAGGAGGAAAGGAGAATAAAATTAATTTATTAATATACAGTTTTTATTTGTGTTACAGGCTCTCCAGAAAATAATGTGTAATTATTTTAAACCGTTTGAGGGTTGCTTCTGTACCTAGTTTCACAAATGCAGCTCTTAAGCAAGGACAAAATTATCTCCATTCTTCCACATCAGGGGTTTGATCCCAAGAGCAGAGAACATTTGAGTTGGCTCATTGACTTTAAGTGAGATTATTCGCATACATAAATATAATACATAGTATAATTTTGCCAAATTAAACAGAAGCCAAAAGCACTCACAGAATGGAGCTTCAAAGGAAGTGCTTCATCAAAGGATGACTGTATGTAAGAGAGCTTTTAGAATTTTTTGGTGTCAGGATTCATGTCTCTGAGAAAAATGAGAATATGTCAGTGTCCTTCATATGAATATAATGAGATTATTCCATTCTATATAGAGCATTGTTTAGCTCTATTATAAAAGACTTTGGCTTTCTTGAAAAATGGTCTCTGACATTTCATTTTCTTATGATCTATGCACTGGATAGAAATCTCTTCATGGACTACTACTCTTAATGAAAGTCATACATATATGATAGTTGACTATATTAAGAAAGGTTATCCTAATAACGGGGTGTGAAAAAAGAACATGGACTTTTAATAAATGGAATTGATACATGACCTCTTGGTGGGAAAAGCACTGTTGGATAACTGATTTGTCACCACTGAGATATATCACAGGAAAATATAAAAAGTAAAACTTCAGTATTTCTTAATCCTGGAAATCTGTAGGATTAAATCATCAAAGACTTGAGCTTCCTCAATCTCACTTATTTTCAGTGTGAAATGTGTCAGTTTTCTCTGTTGTTCCTCTGTGCTGTGTAAGGTCAAGAAGTTGAAGCCCAAAGCTGTTTACATCTGTGTCACTAAACATTAACTAAACATTAATTTTTCTTGGTAGCAGTCTGGGCTGGGGCAAGGAGTAGGGGGTGGGGGTTGAGGGGGCTAAGTGGGAGAAGGATGGAGATTAACTATTTTCTGATGGAGAACTACAGAAATGGTCAAGTTCCTTGAATCCTAGGAATAAATTCTTATGCTAGCATTGTCCCCTTAAAAAAACACCCATGAACCTGATATCATAAATGTCCTTGTTTGATTATTTTTCAGAACTTTTTGTTGGTGATGAGTGCCTACACTCCTTCCGACTCAGAGTTTACTGCTCCACATCTCTGAATACCATGCCTGTTGTGCTAAGTGAGACCTCAATTGCAGAGGCAAACTTTTTGACAGATCTTTGTCATATCTGAGGAGAAAGTAAATATTTCCTGTTTACAAAATGAAATATTCTTCAAGATGCTTTTCCATGTTCATCATCTTGCTGATAATTCTGTTTCATCAGCTTGTAAGATGAAAATAAATTAATTAATATTTCTCTTGATTTCTGGCTCTCAGGTGCTTGCAGCCTGAGAGTGCCATGCAGCTGATAAACTGCTGGGACTCTGATGTGAGCCATGCTTTGAGGAAGACAAAGCTTCTTGAGCTCCCTTCCCCCTGACACTGCTGAAACAGCACAAGCTGGTCCATCTGTGGCCTGGCTGATTTGCCTTTGTCCTGGTTTGTGCCAGTATATTTTGTTCTGCAGAGTGTCTGATTTAGAATTCAATTTCAAATTAAAATAAGTAGATTAAATCAAGTATAAATAAAATTACAGAACTGGAAAAAGAACTACAATCTGAAGCAGATTTGTTTGCAGCCAAACACACTTGTTATGAGAAGAATGTTAATAAAAGTACTAATGTTGTTATTTGCTGCTGGAGCTCAAGGCCACCGTGTTTGGCTGGTTCACAGCTGCGTTAGGACTGGGAGGGAGAACTGCAGTGAATAGCAAAGCCCAGAACTGGCATTTGGATGTGCCAATGAAATATTCCAGATCATATCACGTCATGTCAGTACATTATCCGGGGCTGACCGGATTCTCTCGGGGATCTCTCACGCTTGCTCTTCTGGGGTTTGGGTTTTGGGACTGTCTGGGCCCCGGTATTGCTGGCTGGCACAGGCTGGGCATCGGTCGGTGGGTGGTGAGCAATTGCAATGGGCATCACTCATTTGTATATTCTGTTATTACTATTGTCATAATTTTATTTTAATTGGTAAATAGTTTTTATCTCAACTCATGAGTCTCCTTGCCCTTTTCTTTCCAATTCTCTCCCAAACTCCCTGGAGGGGATGGGGGGAATGAGAGCAGGCTGTGTTTGGCGGCAAACAAATCTGCTTCAGATTGAGGTATACTAAGCTGCTGTTTTCACCCTGCAAGACCAATTTAAAAATCCAGTTGTGTATTGACTTAGCCAATAACTTTGATTTCCAAGACCTGTAAAACTATTCTCTTTGAAAGTAGTACATGAAGAATAAAAATTCATGATGCAGTATTAAATTATTTCTTAGTTTAATGTAATTTATTACAAATTAGGTGTAATTATATCCCTTCAGGATTCACTTGAAAAGGAGATTAAACCTTATCTGACTTCTGGGCCAGGAACAATTACAACCAGGATGAGATATGTGAGAAAACTTTAAGAAGTATGCTTTGTAGTTCTTTTTCCAGTTCTGTAATTTTATTTATACTTGATTTAATCTACTTATTCTAATTTGAAATTGAATTCTCAATCAGACACTCTGCAGAACAAAATATACTGAGAACCCAGGGAGGCCTTGCTCTGCTGTAGAACTGATGAAACAGTGCAGCCACGCTGGACTCTTCACTGTGGTTTGCCTAACCTTTGTGAAATGCATGCTGAAAAGTTGCACTTTTTATTTTATGCAGTATGGATTGTTAAATCTGAGACACAAGGCAGTGTGGTGGGATGGGATTCTACTCAGTGAGGTTGACCTACAAGCCTGAAGGAGGATGTCCAGAGCTAGTCATTACTTTGGGTGTGCATAAATTTAGTCATTGATTCTTGGGGGAATTTTTTTTTTTAAAGCCTACTAATCATCAATAACCTGAAGCTGCACAAGTCCATGGGACCATGAGGTGCATCCACCCACCCTATTTTACCTTCTTCAGATCTGGACTCCCAGAGGAACACAGCTTAAGCATCAAAGCTTCTTTCTCAGCAGGATGCTTTTCTGCTAACTTCTCCCTGGAAGTGTTCAAGGCCAAACTGGATGAGGCTTTGTGTTGCGTGACAGGGGTAGTAAAGCAGTTTAGCAGGAAATAAACCCTTTTGCATTCCAGCTCACCCTCAGATACTAGAGGAGCTGGGGGTGGCTAGGCTTAGATCCTGAGTGATGCCCAATTTAACACTACAGGTCCAACAACAGTGTACTCACTCGATAGTGCACTGCACTCCTGCACCCACGATTTATGGACACACGGCTAAACCTGCAGAATTTAGCAGCATCCCGTTGGGCACAGGGCGTTGATGTGGCTGCTTACAGATAGACACAGTTTGATGTGGCACTACAAGTCCAGATATACTAATGCCAGATTTACTTGATAGTGCCCTGCACCTGCCTTCCAGTCATGGTATATGGACTCTCACTGCCTATCAGGCAGCACCCAGTGAGAAATTGTGCAGCAATTTAATAAGCGGATAAGGCACTTTAATAAAGCAACAGGAATAGTACAGATTTGTGTGGATTGCTGGTGATAATCTATGGTCTGCAGAGGTATATACAAGCACCAAAGTTACAAATTACTGAAAAGCACTAAGTTAAAAAAACCCCAATTCTATAGAGATCTCTAAGTTTCCAATAAAGTTCTCGGAGCAGTATAAATCTTACCCAAAAGTGTCCCAATGTGGGGGAAGAGAGGCTCCGCCCATTGATTGATCCCAGAGGCCAGAGGTCTGTGATGGTATCTTCCCTGACTTGTCCATGATGGTATCTTCCCTAACATCCCCCTATCTTTGAGTTACTTTTATATTATTTTTTACCTTTAAGGTGGAGCTTGAGTGACTCTAGTCATACTTTTACCATGATTGGTGAAAACACTTCCATTTCCCTTTAAGGCAGAAGTTACCAAAACTTTGAACATATGCTCAGGAAGCTGGAGGGGAGTCAATGAGCTGGAGATATGTTTTTTGTGTAGCTATAATTTGAGGTCCACAGAAGGGAGGTATTCCATAGAATCATAGAACTACTTGTCCAAGGGGTATCAGCTGTCAGTCCAGGGTCGCAAGCAGACAATACATCAGCCCCCATAGACCAGGCTCTGAAGGGAGACAGCCTTGGAGAAATTCTTTGCATACCAGCTGTATTTTTCCCCTGGGATCTTTTTTGACATTATACCTTTCCCTAGTGTGTGAACGTAGCCATTTTCTGATTTTTAAGTTACCTCCAGTAATTATTCCACACTTTGAGCAACCTGGTGTCTTGGAATGTGTCCCTGCTGATGGCAGGAGGGTTGAAAATAGGTGATCTTTAAGGTGCCTTTCAGCCCAAACCATTCTGTGACTTATCTTCCCAAGAAGTCTATTTTCACTGATGTGAGGAATGAAATTTCTTTAACTCCATTTTGCATTTGGGTACCTGAAAAGTTTGGAAAAGGAGAGGGTATGAACTGTGCGCTGAGGAAGCAAGAGGTCTTTCTCTGTGGTGAAGAGCAGGCCCTGCTATCTAAAGGGCTGCTGAGATCAGTGGAGAGCTGAAGTGGTCAGAGAGACTGGGATAATTTGTACTACAGAAAACAATTTACCTCTCTCATTTTTCTGAAACAAACTTAAGAAACCTCGTTTAATATATCTCAGGTGATACAAATGTATAGAAGTATTAAGCAAACCTCTACTTTTCCATGAAACTCCAAGTGTTTGCTTTTAAAATAATTACTGCTGTGGCTTTCTTTGAAGGTCCCCAGGAGAAAAAAAACACAACTAGGTTCCAAAATTTTCACCAAAAAACAACTCTAAACTTAAAGTAATAATTCCCTTGAAATTTCCCTCCTAAATGCTGAATATGGTCTAGTTATTTCTGTGGTCATGATATTTAAGGAACTTGTACCTATGAATTCTTAAATTAAATATATGGTGACACCATTTTGGCAAATAAATGTGCAGAAAGTCTCTGTAGAGTTTCAGGGTGCATGTTGTCCTCAGAAGAGTAAGGATATGAATGAATATACAAAACCAAGCTGAATTTAGAGATAAGGAAAATCTGAGTTTGGGTGGAATCTAATGACACACTGTTGTAATTCCATTGCTTAGTACAGCCACTGCATTGTCTTTTCAAAAATGCTTTTTTAGCTGTTCTTTTATTTATCTCATTTTCTTTTCTCCTCCATTCCTCCAGGACTTTATTGAATCTCATCATTGATTAGATTATTAGATTATGAACTATATGTTAGAGACTATGTCTCATTATACACTTGCATGGTATTTAGCAAGCTAGGACTTGAGCCCACATACTTTCTTGGAGAGCTGAGAACTTTTCACATTATGATTCAGCAGTACAAAAATCTAATAAATGTGGCTTTGTTTTCAAGAATTAAGAATCACCATGCATATATATGTACAAATACTTCATGTACACCTCACATACTTCATTTTACACTGATTTGGGCAGATTCTAACTGATCAGAAATTGTTTAGCAGGGCAAGGAGTCCTCTGTACCTAATAAATATAAACATGCCTATAGAATATTTTCTCTGAAATTATCTAAGATCAAGCTAGCTAGGTTACAGTTTGTACAGAGTATTGCTCTAGACTTTATACCAAATTTTAGTTTAAATGCTCACAACTGAGTTTTAAATTCCTGGAAATGGTCATGGACAGTTATCTTTAGAACACTGTGGGTGTTGTCATACTTATATTGATGCCAAGATTGCATTAAATCCCTACATACAGGTATTGCAGTCCTGAAATAGTTGATGTTAAATCCCTCTGCTGTCAGCACCAGTCCTGCCTTACCTAAAAGAACACTTGAGACAATGGCTAATATGTTGAAAGGGCACACAGCATGAATAGTAATGAAACCATATTAAAAAACACAGACAATCTTGTAGCAAGTTGTACCGGAGGTTCTGATGTCCTCTAAACTCGCCTCGGTACATGATCACTATTCATTTTTATCTGGTATGTCATAAGCAGTAACTATACCATGCGTGTGATGAATCTGTTTATCAATACAGAAGGAGGAGGTGCAGTTTCTGCTTCACTGTCCTGTCAGTATGGCTCATTTATTTTTGAAGTATTAAAATAACAATTTTCAAGGGCACATTTTGAAGTCTGTTTTTGTAGAAGGAAACTTGGAAATAAGCTAAGTGCACTCAGGTTGGGGACCATCAGTTTTCAAGAGTTTTTCTGAGTCAACCTATCTTGTGATGTCTGTTCTAGCTTTGTTGTTTTTAAGGGGAAAAATGAGTAAGAACTATTAGGAGACCGCAGGTTATCACTATGCTGGTCTCCTTGTCCGCCTAAAAAGCCAATGGATGTTAATGGTTCTCAACCCTATCATAGAGCAAAATGATGTTTTAACCTTCGATGGTTCAAGTTTCTTAAGATTTTGATTTTCAATTGTATTAGAATACTTAACATTATGTATTATCATTATTTTTCTTATCTTATAAGAGCTATCATATTCTTATTCTAATAGTGTAGATTACTCAGTTTCTATATAGGGATGATATTTTACAGGACCGAATTATCGTCTAGCAGTGGAATATTGCAGGACTCTCAACTTCAGCCTTTCCCAGTATGCCCTTTTGAAGCAATGCCTCAAAGTAATTAATCTGCAGTTGCATTTGTATCTACTAATAGAAAATATACGGTTTTCCTACACTATCTTTCCTTGATGAGTTTCTTGATGTTACTGTGAACTGTTGGGAAGGAGTAATTTCAGATCAGAGATTGATCCGGATCATTTCTCTCAGCAACAGTATCTGCATTGGGTTACTCTACTGCAACAATTCACGCTAAACTGAGATACTGAGGTTTGATCCAACTAGTGCTCAGCTAATGTATGCCAGACGTATGTATTGGTTTTGTGTTCAGCATAAATGTGGTCTAGGATTAAAAAACTGGGATAAAGATTCAAAAAAAGGCTTTAGGAAGCTGCTGGGAATTAAGTTCAGTATTTGATCAGTGTCCTCCTTTTATTGTGGAAATGTTAAGACGTTAAATAAATTTTTACTTTAAAAAAAAATAATTAAATAAATTAATCCGTGATAGATGCTACCTTAGAGCATCCATTTGTTTGTCTTGTTTTGTTCACAAATCTCTTTCTATACATGTATATAAGAATTATTAATGATTTGGGATATTTTAAATTGAATTTTAGTTTATTTTTAATGTTGGCAGAAAAGCATCCTGCTGAGAAGGAAGTTTGATGCTTAAGCTGTGTTCCTCTGGGAGTCCAGATCTGAAGAAGGTAAAATAGGGTGGGTGGGAGAAAGACTGATAATGTAACTACAATGAAGAGAAGGCTCAGGGCACGCTTGTTGATGGGTCTCATTGCTGCTGGAGCTACGCCTTTACTCCTTAGTAGAGATCCCAGGGCAATGGAATATAATGAAGAGAACCTGAGAGGCAGTGCCCAGGAGTCTTGGAGTCCAGCTGCCTGCTCTTTGTATTGTCTTCTTCTTAAATCCAGCCTGCCTCCCACTGTGATCCCTGGGCACCCTGGTACTGTTTGCCCTGCCAGGCTGAGAACTGTGGTCTCCTGGCACAGAAGCAGATGCTGTAATATGAAGGGAAAGCATATTACATGCTTGGCTTTCCACATTAGGGAAAATAGGTGTATATGTGGAATCTTTCTTTATCAGATGCTCACGTCTAATTAATTTTGTTTTGTTCCAAGGGATGGTCCCTATTTGCTTTGTGTTGATTATCAGGAAGTGAGCTGAAGTACTAGTCCTAATGAGGGCAACAATCATTATTTTAAATGTATTTTTGTGTTTAATTTGTAAACTCCAGTGAAAGTCAGATGATGAAATGATCAAGCATTTTCAAATAAAAATGTTATTGGAAAAATGGGTAACCAGTGAAGTCAGAGCACTAGGAGCTCTTTTTGCCAGTAAAACCAGAAACCCAAACCCTTATGACAGCATCAATAATGGGAAAAATGCACCATTCCTCCACAGCCCCCTCATCTCTCTCTCCCTCCCTCTCTCTCTCTCTCTCTCTCTCCCTCTCTCTCTCTCCCCCCCTCCCCCTTCCCCTCTCTTTACTAAGGACTGTTCTTGTTTTATAAGCATTGGGATTTGTCTTGATATTGGGGAAAAATGGCAAAGGAACAAATCAGAGACACAGTTGTAAAACCAATGTATGTAAAACTAAATACAATCAAACAAATAGAGGTTCTGAGGCAGAAGCTGTTATATGTGGCAAATTGGAAGTTGACTAACCTGTTGCTAATGATGACCTTGTGAGCAACACATTGCTGGGCTTTCCAAAACTGATGTTATTCAAGTAATAACATGGGAAATAAGCTGCTATGAAACAGTGATGTATATTTCAAAAAAGTAAAGCAGAATGTTTATTCTGTTTCTTTGTTGATCCACACAGTGAAATAGTTTTTCAGGAGTATGTGTTGTCTGTGTTTCATGAATGCTGGAACCATCTTCTTTTCCATGATGAGCAGATATACAGGTATAGATGGAATGTGTAGAGAAGTCTTCTGACCTTAACATGGGAAAAAGTTCAGGTAGACTATAGTTATATGTAATAGACTTCTATTAAAAAGGTTTAAAGTAGGCTTAACTTTACAGAAAGTAGCTAACTTTAAGAGTATCCTCTGTGCAGAATTATCAGGGCTAATTTTACACAGGGTAATGAGATCTCAAATAGATTTGGATGCATTTGCCCTTTTCCTTGCATCAGAGAACTTAGCATGCCATTTGGATGAAGGGGTGAGAACAGGAACTTGAGTGTCACCCATTGGTGGGAACTTTTCTTGCAACACTACCTGAAGATGCCCAGAGATTTCAATTAACTTCTATGGTTATCTGTAGCCTAATCTCCTTATTGATAATGTTTTCTTGCCCTTCTCTCATCAAATATAAATCTAGAAAAACAGTGCTCATGTGGTTTGATCTCTCATATTGACAGAGTACCTAGACCTTGTGTAAATTCCTATTTGTTTTGAAGTAATTTCTTCAGAAAACTAGTAATGAAAGATTTTGTTGTTGACAGATTCCACTACAACCTTTGGCAGAGTTTTGTTATTACCATCAGTTGATAAGAAGTAAGCTACTTTTACCTATTTCAAACGTAATGTGATTTATCCATGGCTTTGTTATCTTTATTGTCCTGACAGAGTGCAGCTGCTGCAGTGTTTCACAGAGCAAAAATGGACTCTCTGATGTTCCTTGGATTTTATCAATTAGTAGCAGTAACAATAAGAGTCAAAAGCTTTTGATGTCATCAGAATGTTGCTGGGGAGCAACATGAGCTCAAGTATGTAGTAGCTCCAACAGGTTGGGTCATGGGGCAGCCAGGCAGGCACATGTGATTCAAGATGTTACGCCTGGGTCATGCTCATGTTCAGCATCAGGGATGGATAGTCACAGCAGCCCATAGTGGAGATGCAAATGCACAGTCCCCACTGAGAGGAGTGGGGAAAAAACAACAGATACCATGGAAATAAAGTAAACCCCAAATATTTGGAAACTGATACTACTGCTCCCAATGCAGAGAGAAGTCCAGAAAGTCTCTGGGTTTTTGCATAATACTGATGTGTGGGGTTCATGCCTCAATCAAAAGAGAAAAACAGCACTATGTTTTATTGAAATAAAATAGTAATTTCACTGAGTTCAGTAAGTTTGATGGAAT
Organism: Caprimulgus europaeus; assembly: GCA_907165065.1. The sequence goes on along the minus strand of OU015527.1, from coordinate 60,021,024 downwards.
TTAACAAAGTTTAACAGTGGTTTGACAAGTTCAGTAAGTTTGGTGGCAAAGTTCACCTTACTAATTACTGCATGGATAAACAAACAAAGGAAAATTGAATTAGACTTGAATTCAAATTATTGGAGAGACTGCATTGGAGAGATACATTATTGGTTATATTGCACTTTTGGTTTCAAAACCACCTTTCAAAATGTTTTTTTGACAGCTTCACTCCCTTGTACGTGAGCCAGAGGCTTTCCAGCTCGCAAGTTTACCCCAAGGACATGAGGCCTGTTGCTCCTCAGTCAGCCTGAACCAAAATACAACTATGGCACAAGAGTATCTGTCGTATCTGTGTAGAACTGTGTGATCAACAACAGCTGTGCACTAACCATTGCCAAGGGCTAAAGGGTAGAAGTAAAACAAGATGGTAAGGAAGTATAACTCCATGATATGGATCTAATAGAAGGTTATTGGGACTGGTGCTCTTTCACATCTTTGTCAGTGACATGGACAGTGGGATTGAGTGCACCCTCAGCAAGTTCGCCGACGACACCAAGCTGAGTGGTTTGGTTGACACGCTGGAGGGACAGGACCTTGACAGGCTTGAGAGGTGGGCCTGTGCCAACCTCATGAAGTTCAACAAGGCCAAATGGAAGGTCCTGGGTCAGGGAACCCCAAGTACAAAAACAGGGTGGGCAATGAGTGGCTTAAGGCCAGCTCTGAAGAGAAGGACTTGGGAGTGGTGGTGGACGAGAAGTTCAACATGAGCCAGCAATGTGCGCTTGCAGCCCAGAAGGCCAATAACCGTATCCTGGGCTGCATCAAGAGAAGTGTGGCCAGCAGGTTGAGGAAGGTGATTCTCCCTCTGTACTCCACTCTCATAAGGCCCCACCTGGAGTGCTGTGTCCAGTTCTGGAGCCTCCAACACAAGAAACACATGGACCAGTTAGAACAAGTCCAGAGGAGGCCACGAGGAAGATCCGAGGGCTGGAGCACCTCTCCTATGAGGACACGCTGAGAGAGTTGGGGCTGTTCAGCCTGGAGAAGAGAAGGCTCTGGGGAGGCCTTCCAGTACCTGAAGGGGCCTACAAGGAAGCTGGGGAGGGACTTTTCATAAGGGCAGTTAATGACAGAACAAGGGAAAATGGCTTTAAGCTGAAAGAGGGTAGGTTTAGATTAGATATTAGGAAGAAATTCTTCACTGTGAGGGTGTTCAGACACTGGAACAGGTTGCCCAAGGAAGTTGTGGCTGCCCCCTCCCTGGAAGTGTTTAAGGCCAGGCTGGATGAGGCTTTGAGCAACCTGGTCTAGTGGAAGGTGTCCCTGCTAATGGCAGGGGGGTTGGAACTAGATGATCCTTAAGGTCCCTTCCAGCCCAAACCATTCTATGGTTCTATGATTAACTTTAGAATAGCTTTTTTATCAAGATAGTTTAATAAAGACACTGTTGTCATGAATACAAAGGACTTCTTATATGTTGTCTGAGTTCAGCTCAGATAAATCTTGTTATTCTGCCACGGCAAATTGTGCTTAAATTCAGTGGCACTTCTGTGATAAATCTTGGGATATGCAATCAAATATTTGCCTCAGTTGTCTCTGCTCCTTGTACACAAGGTAAATTATTGTGTTGATGCACCAAGTACCCATTAGTACTGTGTTCATGCACAAGAGCAAGATATAAAATGGGAAATGAGGCTCTTCAGTAGAAGCTGATGTTAGTAGAAATCCACAGGAGAAGAGAGAGGCTCATTCTGAAAATTGAGAGGGCCTTCAGTAGTCATTGAAATTGTCTGTGTTTTCTTCATAGTATAATAATGTAATTCCAAACTATATAATCTGCTGAGATTTATTAGACATTGAAGAAGGCTGATAATTATTTAAAGTAGAAAGTCTGACTTTTAACCTTAGAGAAATGTTCCTGGAACAAGGTGGGTATTGCTTTAATCAAATTATAGGAAATTTCAATATATGGAATGGTATCTATGATATAATTAATTTTATTGCTTGTTAATTGTTATATCTTGTGTTATTAATGCATGCCATTTGGATATATGCAGCTTTAAAGAAGATTTCTTCAGTTCCAGAGACTAATAATAACAGTGTCACAGATAACTTAAATATAAATAAAGGCTTCTTAAACTGACTCTGTGAGAAACAGACTTTGCCTGAACCATGTCCAAATCTACCTGAATTCCCAGGAAGATCTAGATTATTTCAGCATAATTTAGGTATGGAAGATTTTAATACTTGAGAGCTTCAGAGTAATTTAAGCTTTACATTATTTTCAAGGTTTCATAGGTTTGAACTGGTTCCTTCAAAATTTTAATTTATCCTTCTATTACATTTACGTTATTTTGCTTATCTCATTTTGTATTGGAAGGAGATTGGCATCCTCACTTCATCGAGTAAATGTTAGGTTTTGAACATTTTATCATCTCTCTAGAGATTTTTTGAAGAAAAGGCAGTCTCTGTGGTTTTCATCAGGCTAATCTGTGATAAAATTTTTGTAACCATACAGTTTATATTTTCATACTCACATTTTTACTGATGAAGAAAGTTGTGCATCAGTCTTCCATGTGTGGTTACATTTAATGTAGTGAAACTGCAACTAATGTGCACTTGTGTGGAAAGACATCATGACCAAGGCCATACAATGTCTGTTATTCTAAATAATGGGGTAAGCTTTGCAGAAATATTATAATTGAACAGTTGCTTTCCAAAACCTGTAATTGTGACCCTCCTCTTTAAAGACCTTTTGGCTTCCTGTGTTATATTCCATGTTGATTTTTGGTATAGAGTGCAGATTACAGCTTCCTGCTACACCAAACTCTGCTTGAGTTGAGCCAGGAAGAAACTTCCTGATAGAGTTTCTGTCTCTGGACCTGAAGTCCTGTTTTAAACAATGAGATTATATGGAATATAGAGTAAGTATGTCTACAGCAGAAACCTGTGCAATTAGGGTTTTAAAAAGCAACAAAAAACCCTGTGTCAACTAGGCAGGTTTTTAACTGCTTTGTTTTGCAGCTATCACAGTCCCCAATTTTCCTCATGAGAGAAGCCTTCATCAGTAAGGATGCTCTGATATTTTAACACACTTCTTACTGCTGGTGTTATTTAGGCTAACACAAGATTGGCCTTTAATAAAAATAAATTTATTCAGCAGACATAATGAAATAACTTCAAAGAAGATGTGCAGATTTATTCATGTTCATTAGGACTTGCTGCTTGCTGCATGTATCAGTGCGAGTGTAGCACTCTCCTCAGTGAGCCGTATTGCTGCAGAGGAGTGCAGGGGCATGGGAGGAGCACTCCATGCTCCAGAAGGAAAACCAGAATTTGTGTAGAACATGGCCTCTGCCTGCTAGCCATGACAGCTGTGCTTGCCAGAATTAAGGATAGGATTTTGTACCATACTTAAGTTCAAGATATTTAATTACTTTAAATTATTCATGAATACCGTATGCTTCTCAGAATTAACATAGAGCATAATACTGAAGGGAGGGAGTTGTCAGACTGAAATAAAAGCAATTAACCAGCATAATTCTGTAAATTCAGATTCAGATATTTTTAAGCTTCACAAACACTGAAGAACCTTTAGCCAATACAATGTCATTCATTTACTATGCATGGAAAAGATTTTGGTCATCCTTCTCTGAGGAGTAACGTTGGTGCAGAGACACAAAATTTAATAAAATTTCTGAAGCAGACAGTCTTTAATGCTCCAGATAGGTAATAAGATGTATTTTCTTAGAGATTATCGATTCCTAATTATAAGTGCAATCCTATGAAATCAGTGAACCGTTATTATTTTTTTAACAAGAGTGGCTGTTAAGTAAATGAAAGATAGTTATTTTCCATAAGGGTTAAGAGAAGAATCTAAAAAACCCATTTAATTATTTTAAAAATTGAAAACTAATACAAACATAGTGTTGGCTTGCTACTGAGGGATATAACCTGGAGGTTCTGAACTGAATTTTAAAATGATGATCCTTGAACGGTGTCAATGTATGCAGGATGCTCAATCACACAAAGTTAAAATAGTATAGGTTTCATCAATAGTATATACCTCCTTGTGTTCAGTTAGCTTAATTTTAGTGACTGTGGGTAGCACTTAAGAAGACCATTGAGAATGGAAATGAATCAGAATGTGCCGAACATCTTACATGATCATAGGTTATAATTCCAGCTGGACTTTTTTTTCATAGCTAATTATTATAGTTCTTAAAGCAAAAAATCCTCAGCTGACTTAATTAGAATAGCTATATAGTTTTATTTTCTAATGAAAAGAAAAAGGGCCAGTGGAGAATAATCAAATTTGAAACAATGAATAAGAAACAAGGAAAGGAAATTATGATGAAATTAAGCATTGTTGTGTTCCTTATTTTTTCTGTGACAGCTTAATAATGGCAAGTCTAACCTGCAGCCCTGTACACATTAATAATGCTGTACACATCCATTACCCAGTACTAATTTACAAGGGAATACTTACAGAATGAACTAATGAAGAAAACAATAAATTAATTAGAACTTGTTCTTACAATACAAGTCAACTAAATTGACTGCAAGCAGATCTTTGAAGCACTACTACTGAAATGCTACCACAAAAAAGTGGTGTGTATAAGAAACACATCATTTTTCTTCCCCAAAATAAGTTCAGCACACAAAGTATTAACGTAATTCCTATTCTTCTCTCCCCTCAAGCTTGCTGCTGTTCTCATTCAGCTAATGTTTCTGAAGGAACTGGAAAGAAGGTATGTTCTACTGACTGGTATGTCATGTATAGTAAACTCTTGTTCTTACAAGAGTTTGTTCAGAGGTTGCTGGTGCTGTACAGTAATGTGTCTGACTGGTCAGCTGCCTCTGGACATTTATGGTGACTGTGCAGGGAGGTTATCAACTGTCAGGGTGGACTGAGAGGGGCCGAAGAACATTGTAGCACCCACTGATCTGATAGAGAAAGCAATTCAGCTTCATAATTAACAATTTCCCTTCCATGCGGGTGTTCCTTCTTCATCTGATTTGCTGGCTCTGATATTTATGAACTCCACTGCACACGGCAGCTGCTGACATGGGCTGCAGACATTGAGCTGCTCTGAAAGGCTTTGCAAGGGTACATCAAGAAACAGCAGAGGAAATTGAAACGGCAAGACTTTGGAGACGGTTGATGAGGCTGGCTGATAACTCCCACTCTGGAGGGGACTGTAGGATGTGCTTTTGTAGTAGGGAAAAATAGACAAACGACTTGGAGACAATATTGGTAATAGTAAATATATTTTCTCGTTAATTATTAATATCCCTTCCGAATCTCTGTTTTGGTGACTGTTAGGGCATGTAGTGACATTTCAAGGAAATGCAAAAAACCCTTCTATTGCAACTGAGAGAATGTACGACTGGGGAATCTCTGAATTTTCTGTCTGCCCAGCATCCAATACTCCTTTCAGCTACCTGCCCACTGTACACATTGCAGCAAGGTTGCTCATGAAGTATGGGCTCTGTAGGTGAGAGGTCTTCTCTGCAAATCCCTTGAAAGGCTGCTTCTCCAAATGAGGTTTGTGTGATGTGGATCAGAGGTTTCATGATGCATCAGTTCACTGCTGGAAAGGAGCTGCAACTTGCAGGGAGAAGGAAGACACCTTTTCTTAGTCTTGTGGCCTGACTTCCCAAGAGACAGGCAAGATTTGCCACATCGGGCACCCACCACTGAGAGTTCAGCTTCCACTTTTCTTAGGCCCTGCATAGGTGGCTTCTTTCTCAGAAACTAGGATAAAAATATAATCTCTCTTCCCCAGAAGATTTTAATTCAAGTTATACGTGTTTCTCATCAACCCATACTCAAAGGTTCTGTGTCAGGACTATGAAATACTTGTTTTGAGGGATAAAGAGTGCAAGGTAGCAGGTCCATATGTGATCAGTGTAAGGCTTTGAGGAGGGGACTTCTGATGGAGCAGGCTGGTGATGTGAGTCCTCAATGCAAGTGCTATGGGGTAGCAGGAAGGACAGTGTGTGGCATGCCTACATGTTTCTCCTTACTTTACCTCTGTCCTGCTAAACCAGTCCTCTTCAACCAATGTTTTTCTTGCTGCTGCTATGAAGTCCCTCCTCATCATCTGTGAAAGACAGTACCAAGAAGCAGCCAAGTGAATTGCTGGTGTGTAGCAGGATCCTTCCATTAACAGGGTTTTATGCAGTATGCTGTTTTTCAATTTAATTCCAGCATCATTAGTTTAATTTGAAGTCTTTCCAGACTTTTTTCTTCTGCTTAAAGTTTGAAAATAATTAGAATTAAGTCATCAAGAAGAAAATTTTCAGTTTGATTAATGAAAGAATATTTTGGGAAGTGTATTTTTGTCATTCATTTGGAATGGACAGGATTATTTTACAGCTTTGCATATAAAATATCTCCAGTCACTGTATAAATGTGGTGGCAAGATATGATTAGAGACATACGTGAGAAGCTACAGCTGAGCTAGTTATTTAACCATCTATTTTTAGCAATTTTTTTCTGATACAAGGAAAAGCACAACTTTTCATATTTAAAATTGAAAAGTGAGTTTAAAGGTAAGTGTGGCTGAACTGTCAGTCTAAAAAATTATCTTATGATTACTAAATCTTAATGGTAAAAGATAAAACCTAGGAGAATAATAAAGCTCCTTTGAGGGTTTTTCCTTTTCTCTCTAGTGCAAATTTATGCTGATTGATTAGAAGTTGGTCATAATGTGGTATTTCATGCTCTCTTCAAGCACAGAAGTGTGAAAGTGTGACCAGTTTACATATTATTATTATGACACTAAAAATAAATTTACTCATGCTTGCTTGGGTTGTTTCAGCTTGGCTTAAAGGCAGGTTGTAGACATTCAGATAAATATTTCTCAGGAGACGTTGTCTTCTTTCATGTGATCAACTAGAAAAAAATAGTCCACCTAATAATAATCTTTAAAAAAAAATACAGGGAAATCAGATGACAGTGTTCAATGATCTGGCAAAGATGTGTGCAAGAAACCAGGCTTGTCACCAATGAGGTTGCAACATGTGGCACTAAAAATACGAGTTTTAAACTTAGCCTAAAAGTATATCAGGAAGTCATGTAGCTAAGTATGATTTCCCACTATAATGGGAATAGTAGGGGAAAAAAAAATTGGTTTGTGGTGTCAGTCTGAGTAGAGGGAAACTATAATAGAGGAAGCAGAGTCTTACAGTTTTAGTTAAGAGGTGAAATGGAAAGACTGCTCCAATTAATACAGGGTGTCCAGTTTTATTTGCTGTCTTATGTATCATTCTGGTAAATTCTATCACTTGAGGAAAAGTCCTACTGTCTCTTATACAGGTCACAGTTATTATTTCCACTGTCCTAAGCTCTTCTGAAGGTGGACTGTGAATGTAAACACTCTTTTCAGCTTTCTAAGTTGGAGAAATAGATTCCAGTTGACAGAAGTCATACTTTTAAGGAATAATAGCAACTCTTTCAATGTTGTCTGTGACATCACATTAGTATTGAGAACCACTGGAATATGTACATGTGTATCTGTTTCCTTACTTTTCAGCTTGGACTGATTTTGTTTAAAATTGTAGATGTGTTTTCTAAGCTAGCAATGGTTCTGATATGTTTAATTAATTTTACAGTGAATTAAACTTTCTCTCTTGTCCTTTCTCCTGAACACCTTAGGAGTAATACTGTATGGAAAGAATTAATGTGGGTTTTTCTCTCAAATGTCTTTGCTTTGCATTCTTTACAAAGAAAGAAGAAAATACTGAAGAAATACAGATATTATTTGATTATTTTAGGTTATTTATAAATTAACAGGGCTTTTGATTTTGGGTAAGTGTATTTTTTGTTCAAGCTGTAGCTTTTTTAAGAAAATTCTGGGAAATTCACAGAAAACTTCCAAGCAAAAATATATTGAAATATAAGTAGTATTGAAATTTTATTCATCTTCTAAAATGTGAAAAGTGTTAATTTTTATTATTGAAAGTATATTAAGCCCATAAAAGCCTTCTTTGCTGCTCTCACTGCTACTGGCAATGATTACATGCTCTAATTTTGCTCTTGTAATAGTTACCGAGAGCTGCTGCTACTTAGTAATGATGTATTTTCTCTTCTGGATCAACATTCCTCCTTTGTTTACTGTATTATCCCAAAATTTTATAGAAATGAACCTTAAAGTTAAAAATATGATAGCAAATATTTACAGAAAAAAAAATGGTTTTAACATTCATGTTATAATATGGTGAGTTATGAAATGATGTAAAAATATAAAAATGGAAAATATTTAAAGCCATTCTGAATTTCATTTCAAACTAGAAAATTTAGATTTATAAATTTGACACAATATTTTGAAACTTCCAAACAAGTAATTTTCAAAACAATATGAACAATTCTGTTCCATCAGGGATGTTGAATAACTGTTTTCCATTTCATTCAAAGTTGTCGTTGTTTAAAAAAATTAATATGCTAACATTTTCAGTGAAATTAAAATGAAATAGGAGCAGTTTAAGAGACCAGAGTTTCCTAACACTTGATTTAAAAAAGTTTATGAAAACCTGACCTGTGCTGTCTGGCTGTGCTGCTATAGTCGATCTGCCCAAAAGCTGAAGCAGGTGAAACATCAGGAGTGGCAATTTTGCACCTGGCATGGGAGCCTGCAAAATCATATTCTTGATATATTACAAATAACTATAAAGGTACTTAATAATTGCTTCACTTTCCAGAGTGTTAATTTTTCAACCTGTGAGACTTGTCTTTCACCACTAAGAACAAAATAAAAACATAATTGTCATCTTAGATGAGAATTTTCATTTTTCTGGTCTCCATATTCTGAGTACAGTTAGAATCCCTCAAACAAGTCCTGCTTGATAGTGGAATACTGACCTTGTCTCTGGATAAGTAGTATGGTATTGAAAACAAAGGGATGAAGCATTTTCATCTGTTTGATCTCAAACTGCTTATACTGGTTGGTTAGCCCTATTGCCTTCATCTACAGGAGCTGGATTGTTATTGCATCCCATTCTGCTGTATTCTTCATCTGCAAACTAGATTGCATGTCGTATGGTTTTTCTGCACTGCCCAACAACCATTTAGCTGTGGTGCTTTGAATGCCTCTTGCAGTGAGAAAGCAAATCTTATACTCTGTATAATTAATTTCCTCCTTTGATTTCTTCTCCTTCTTGTTCAGTAAATGAAGCTGCACCGTAAGATATTGGTGAAAATTTAATATAGATTTGGGTTCTGATATCGCTAGGTAGAGCTGTCATTTATTCAAAACTGCTAAGGGGGAGCTGCCTGCTTGTTTAGTTTGGGCTGTTGTCTTCCTCACTTGTACAGGAGATAATTTGAACGATGGGTTCAGTAGACACGGGAAGGAAGGTGTTGTAGACAAAACTGTGGACGATACTTTGTCGTAGCAGCTCTCTCTGGAAAGGTATCTGGAAAGTACCCAAACACACATGGTCCCTGGCCTCTGCCGAGGGGTGACTCGCAGGTTCTTTCCCTTCTTTACAGCTCCCATGTGACATTTACTAGCCTCGACTTATTCTTAATCCATGGGTTAATGGTTTATGTTCCTCTGGCATGTCTTGGCACCTTTGTACATATCCAGTGTGTCTCCAGGCTGTTTCTTCCTCTCTTCCCAAAGTCTCCCCTAGTTGTGTGCATTCTTCATAACCTCAAAATGGGCTTGCTTCTTATTTCCAGGAGAGATTTCAATGTAAAACTATACTTTTTGGCATATTTTTAATCTGTGATAACTATTTTGAGCACACTGAAATATTGGGAGAAGTGTACTATACATACCCTCCACGCTGCACTGAGCAGTGAAGGTGAGAGGGTAGACATTTGAAATGGACTCACAGGGGAGCTGCCTAAGGCTGGTCTGTGCAGGGAGCCTAGCTTGTTGCTGGAAACTGTCAGATGAATGTGCAGGAATGACCAGGAATACGATAAGGAATATCATGCCCACTCACTCTGGGGGTTGTGCTGCATCTCTTTTTTAAATTTTGAATTGGCCTGTTCAACTACCTGCTGCTGGAAGGGACGTTGCCTGAGTTCCTTTCAAACAAGCACATTTTTTCATAACTGTGAGGGATCAGCTGCTATTACCCCATAATCCCTGAGTACTCAGGCACCTTGTGACATACATAGCTTTGTCAAAGCTCTTTGTAAATGAGGAATTGGTTGCTATGGGCTGCTTTAGGCTTGTTGTGCTCTGACATGAGGGAATACATTGTTTAGCTAATGCTGCATGAAAATTTTCAAAATCCCTTTTATATTAAACTTTTAAAATTGATATTTCAGATTATAAATCCACTTAATGAAGGAAGGATAGACCTTAAAAAGCCTTCAGTAGTAAATCTGTAGCATAAATCATAATTATTTGGCTCTGTACATGACTATGATGCTGAGGTTAGCAGGAATTATAAGATTACTCTGAAACATGTCCTCCATGCTCTGATTCCTCGATGTCTTACTGTGCCTCACTTCTCCCTAGTATCTGCTATGTGTAACCAGAACTGCTAGTGACTTGTACTTGAAGGGATAAAAACTTGCCTTTTCTCATGTTACTGCGAAACGCAACATAGCCATGGAGCTCCGTTCAGCAGAGAAACTGATTTTTTTGGAGCGTGCCTGGATATCTGCAGTCCTGAGAGCAGACAGAGTGGTAAGAGGGACAAGAGCAGCACAACCAGACCTGAAGAGAAGCATGACTGTTCATACCACTGTTCACCCACTACACAAGATTGTTAAAAAATTTCAGATGCTTAAAAAAGACTTAAACCTTTGGCAGACTTAAGCTTAGAGGCTGCAGCAGTTTGGATGAAAGCAAGGTAAAGTATGGGGTTTTTTTAACATTGTTCTTGTTACTTTAAGAAGTTTCAGCTGCTGCTGTGAAATTTGGTTGCAACAGAGCCCTATTTTAATTGTTTCTACACAAGCACTTTGAAAAAATTCAAACCAGCTTTTTCAGGCACTCCCTGAAGCCACTTGGAGTGCCTGCATCCTCTGGCAAAAGGGGCTCCACATGTTTAAGTACAAACAGTTTTGTAGGTGGCCTCCTTTTGCTGGTTTTGAACATGGCTCCATCCACTTTAATTTGACAGCTTCTGTCTATTTGCATCAGCAGAGGCAACAGCCAGTCGTATCTATTCCTCTTATAATAATTATGATCTTCTAAGCCTCTATCATTTCACTTAAGCATGCTCCTTTTTCCAGGCTAAATTTAGTCTGCTGAGCCATTCCTTTCATGAAAGCTGCTCCATAGTTTTAAGTATCTATGTCTGCATTAGAAAATTTTTCAGTTCTAATACATCTCCTTTGAAGCTGAGGTATCAGGACTGCTCTAAGTACTCAACATATTGCATTCAAGTAAAGGATTTCTAAAGCCACAAAATTGCATTTTGTGTTTTGTTCTCTACTCCTGTCTTAAAAACTCCCAATGCATGTCTTGTTTTTTTGACTGCTACTGAACTTGATGTTGCTGGTTTTGTGCAAGAGCTTGTCCCATCTGCAGGTTTCACTACTGAGTATTAAAGACCAGCTTAGGGCTCAACTTTTCCCTGTGTGCAAAATTTGCATTTTTATGCACTGAATTTCATCCATTTTTCTGCTTTGCCTAGTGCTCTGTGGCTTTTTTCCTACTCCTGTTTCTTCTTAACAGGATTGTCCAAGCACAAGAATGAGGGTACGGCCAGCCCAGGCAATGCCAAATGTGTCTTTAGAAGATACACAGCCTCATTTTTCACATCCATGCAAAGCTTCATTGAGTCAAAGATGCGGTTTCCATAATTGCCACATCTGACCTCTAGCTTGCTACAAAACTCATATTCTTTTCTCCTAAAAGGGCAATAGATCTCAGAAGGGATTGCTGCAATTCACCTGCCCTGAGGCTGTCTGCAAAGGTGGTGAACATATCCCAGGTAACACAGACTCAATTAATTGATATTAAAAAAAAAAAAATTAAAAAATGGCCATTGTCAGAGGCCAAACAATACAGGTTATAAAGCCTTGGGGTAAGTGCAGGCAAATTTATTTGCTGTCCCAGGGGTCCATCTATAGAGAAGTGCTACAGAGAATTGCCTTAATCTGAAATTTTGCTATTTTAAAGGATGCTTCTAAATCTTCCTTTTGGATTAATGCAAACAAAAGAGTAATACCACCTGCAGTTCAAGAAACCCAGCTGTTTAATAAATCAATTAGTCCATCTTAAAAGTATTTTAATACCAATGAGTGCTACATATATTAAAGGCCTATGCAGCACAGCATTCTTTTGTATGTATTTGAAATGTCAGATCCTGGGAGGTGAATTACATTTTAACTTACAAATGGCCCGATTAAAATGAGAGAGGTTACTTTGTGGAACGTGCTCCCCTCCTTGTCCAGTGAGAACAGCAGAATCTGTTCTGTTTTGCAGCAAGAACCAGTACTGGTCTTTCAAAATCTCAGGCACGCACATGCATCTTTGTGAACTCTGCAGTTTTCTTACTTGTCTATAAGAAAAAGGCAGCAAAGTTTATTAATAGTCATTCATGTATTTCCTGTATAACTACAGACAGTAGACCAAATTTTGGTAACATCGTGCTCTCCAGATGTCAGCAGTATTTTGCCACAGGAAGAGTAGTTATTTTTCTCTCTTCTGTATTGTGGTTTTCATCATTTTTGCAGTTAACACTTTTTCCATTGTAAATGGGAGAAGAAAATAATTGCAGGCCAGTTTCAAATGCTCAGCATGTACAGAAGGAGAAACGGCAATGTAAGATGCTCATCAGCATCTTACACAATTTCTCATGCTTTGCGCTAAGGACAAAAAAGACACATCTGTTTCTTTCGCTCTGCACCTGTATTGACTCAGGAAGGGAGGATTTTCTTTTTATTTTCTGTAAGGCTTAGGAGGTCTTTTAGCCAATGTTGTGTGAATTTTCCAATAAACTCCTCTTCTCTCTGCAGCTACTTTGCATGGTTTTCTCTCTATTTTAGGTAGCTTACACCTTTTTTGGCTGTTCCTCAGAGAGACTTTTATATATTTTTCCTTTGTAGTAGGCAAATTCTTTATTTGCCCTGATTTTGCTAATTCTTTAATATTTTCATTTTTTTCCATTTATGCTTTTACTTCTGTATTTCGTCAGTTTTACAAGTACTTTTTTCTCCATCTTCCTCATTCAAGACGTTTCCTACATAGACAGACATGTAAGATCTCTGATAATGAATGGCAGCTTATAATTCATTTTAATTATGCTACTGTATAAATCTTACAAGAAAAAACAGGGAAACCTTAAAATCTCTCAGCTTATAAACTTTGCAGCATATTTTGTGATTGATATATCCCTTTGTCATTAATGGTCCCTGAGGATGTAGTATAAAATTTGACCTAAAACAACCTAGCAAGGAATAGGGAGGAAGAGTTTATTTTGTATTAACCCAGTCAGAAATCTCTCAGAACTAACAGACTGAGATTTGTGGGATAATAACCTTGGAGACTTGTCCGTTTCTTGGTAAAAGCTGAATTGTTTGTCTAGGCTTAATCTAATGCTGCAGAAATCAATGAATTTGATGGGCCTTGTGATGCACTGGATGGTGCAGGCATGCATCTTGTGTGTGGTTTTGTGTATCTGTGTAGAAATAACTGTTGTGTGAAACAGAAAGATGGGTAAAAGATGCTACCTTTGAATCATGTATAGAACAGACAATTTTGCAATGTGTTAATATAGAATCATAGAATGTTGTGAGTTGGAAGGGACCCACAAGGATCATCGAGTCCAATGCTTGCCCTAGCATAGGACAGTTGCAAGATTCACACCATGTGTCAGGGCATTTTCCAAATGCTTCTTGAATATATGTTTTAATTTATAACATCACAGCATACATGTGATTCTCAATATCAAAAAAGCCACTGGAAAAATACTGCTAAACTACGTAACCTCCCTTAACATGGTCCTGTAGCTTGATGTAACTGTGTCTCTGTTATAGCACATAAACTGCATTCTGACTCTATAAACTAGGGAATAATTATAATTTCCAAACCATGAAGCACAGTAAGTCAATCTCCATGTATATCTACATTTTTATACCTGTAACAGTGCAGTTCTTCTGTCTTTATCTGATCTTCAATTCAGACAAAAGAAATTTAAAACCTTATTATTATCCCAGGGAAAACAAAGCCATCAGGAGTTCAAGATGCAGCCATGAATTCTGGGCATTGGATTAATGAGAACCTGAGCAAGGTCTGTGTCACTGGAGGAACTGAACTTGGCAATCACTGTGGGCTGTGTGATAAATTAGCAGTGCAATGAGACAGAACAGATTATGATTTAATATTCTCTCTGCTATGAAAGAGTGACTATATCTTTGGGAGTGTAAGAATATGTGATAAATGAAGGACTTCAAAGGGCATTGTAACTGAATTTCTGACGTATTTTGGCATGCTATTTGTGAAGCAAACACCAAAAGAATTGCCTGGGTACCCCTGTAGTACAGTAAAGGTCTATCTAAAGATAGACAGATTAAGGGGTACATTGCTCTGGAGGGACCTTGGCTAAATGTTTTTCTCTCCTCTAATCACAACTTTACAAAATTTACAAAACTTCACAAAATAGTAAATTTTTCATTTAAAAAGAGTTTCTGTGCCTTGTCTACATTGAGTTATAAGGAAGGCAATTAAAGTTTATAGATGGGAAAATGTTTTTGAACTTTAGATGAAGATGAGGTTAAAATTGTGTACAAGTCTTTGAACTCTGTATTATTGCTCTATTAGAAATAATTTCTACTTTATTAAAATCTTGAACATTAATAAGGGCAAGTGTAGGGTGTTGCTGTACCTGGGCAGGAACAACCCCAGGTTCCAGTATAGGTTGGGAAATGATCTCCTAGAGAGCAGTGTAGGGGAAAGGGATCTGGGAGTCCTGGTGGACAGCAGGATGACCATGAGCCAGCACTGTGCCCTTGTGGCCTGGAAGGCCAATGGCATCCTGGGGTGCATTAGAAGGGCTGTGGTCAGTAGGTCAAGAGAGGTTCTCCAACCCCTCTACCCTGCCCTGGTGAGGCCACATCTGGAATATTGTGTCCAATTCTGAGCCTCACAGTTCAAGAAGGACAGGGAACTGCTTGAGAGAGTCCAGCGAAGAGCCACCAAGATGATTAAGGGAGTGGAGCATCTCCCTTATGAGGAAAGGCTGAGGGAGCTGGGACTCTTTACCTTGGAGGAGGCTGAGGGGGGACCTTATCAATGTTTATAAATATATGAAGGGTGAGTGTCAGGAGGATGGAGCCAGGCTCTTCACAATGGTGTCCAATGATAGGACAAGGGGCAATGGGTGTAAGCTAGAACACAGGAGGTTCTGCTTAAATTTGAGAGGGAACTTCTTTACTGTGAGGGTAACAGAGCCCTGGAACAGGCTGCCCAGGGAGGTTGTGGAGTCTCCTTCTCTGGAGACATTCAAGACCTGCCTGGACGCCTTCCTGTGTGAACTCATCTAGGTGTTCCTGTTCTGGCAGGGGGATTGGACTAGGTGATCTTTTGAGGTCCCCTCAAATCCTCAGCATTCTGTGATTCTGTGGTTCTGTAATGAAGGTATGTACAAATTTACAAATCTTCCCTAAAGATGTCCTTTACAGCAAGGAAGGCAGGAAATCACATCTGAGATTCCTCTGCATCTTGCATTACACCTGCAATGTTATGAAAAGTGTATGTTATGAAAAGATGTCATTTTCTGGCAGAGACCATCATCTCAATATAAACCATATTGGATCCTAATTGGTTTAGCCTCCCAGAAAACAGTTTCTAACTAAACCGTATGTTCCAGTATATTAAATAAGAACCAAATAAGAGTCATGGCACTATACAAAGTTTGTGTGGATCCTCGAACGTGTAAGGTGAGCATATCTACTGCTGTATTCATAAGTTGTTGAGTCAGTGCCTTTCTCTGAGCTAGTTTATGTAGCAGCTCTGCTTAGATGGTGCTCAGATATTAGTAGGTCATAACCATGTTTCTTCTCCCTAGTGCTCTGAAGTGACTGCTGTGGAGGTTTTACCTTCTGCAGAAATGGGACATGTTTGTATGGGATCAGATTCTATATTGATATTGGTAACTAAATGCAAATAAATCTCTAAAGATAGCACAAGAAACTTAAAAGGTCAAGAACTGCACTAGCATTTGCATAGGCATGTTATACAGTATGCAGTGAGCAGCAGAGATATTCAGCTGTCAGCTTGACTAAGGAATAGAAAAGGAGTGTGCAGCAAATATCTTTGAAAATCCCACTTGTTCTCTTAGTTGAGACAAAGACAAAACTTTATTCAGGTCCTGTGCAAACCCGTATTTGGTTCTAGTAAGTGTTATTTCAGATAATTGCACTTTACACAACTTCATCTCATGTTAAAAACCAGCTGAAAAATGTGAGAATTAAGAATAGTTAGAAATCTACTAGGATGTGAGAAAAGTGACCACAATAAACTTGATTGCATCATAGGTGAGTGATACATAATTTATGTGTTTAACAAAAATATCAATTGTCATACTGTATCTTAGAAGGGCAGGCTGGCATTTTCACGTCTGATGAAATAACAGCATTTTGAAGAGGGGATTAGAAGAAGAGAGGATAGGAGGTGGCAGATGGGGTTTCTAAAACAGAGAATTGCTTGAGGGAAAATCTGGAAAGGTACATGAGGGAAAGAAATGTAAACTGGTTGGCTAGGTTTATAGAATAGCCTTCTATAATAACGTTATGGCAGATGGCATGTACTGACTGGTTATCTAAGCAGCCCAATAAGAGCTCAATATTATCTTTAGTTTAACTTATATAAAATCTTATATTTATGATACGAAAAACAGCCAGGTAAGAAGGATGCTTCATAGACTCCTGGAGCACTGAAAAGTTTGTTTTCACATGGAAGTCATTAAATTCATAGGGTACTTGCTCTCCTAAAAATGCACTGTTTGTACTAAGAATCCAAAGTTAACCTTTCAAAGGGAATGTAATTAAAACAGTGTAACTTAACATTTCTCTTTTAAGCTCAGAAAAGTGTGGAATTATCTTTCTACATTAGGATTAAGCTTCACAACATGTTGCTGTTAACCAGTTGTGCAGTGGTGGTGCATAAAGGTTCGAGAAGTAATCCTTTTGTTGGAAGAAGTGTGATTTTCCCTTGGTTAATCCAGGGTATGAATGTTTTCTAATGCCTATTTCTCTGCTGAATACTCAAGGTTTCAAATTTATTAGTCTTTTAATTCTCTTAGGCTGTGTTTAAAAACCACAACAAACAAGCAAGAAAGCAACCAAACAAGAACAAAATCCTTTGTAATGACGAGTGATAGGACATCTGTGTACACAATATACTGGTTCTGGGATGGGATTCTTAATTCAGCAGACATTAAACACTTACATGATTTTGCAATATTATAGAAAGCTGTGCAATGCATACAGTAAGTATTGCATTACAAAAGTGCTCTGATAAAATGTTATTTATAAATGCAAAAGTGAAGTAAAACACAGTATCTGCAGACTTTTTTCCTATAATACTGTATGCACACTAGTATTACCCTAGTACAAACACCAAGGGAACAGTATATACTTCACCCCTGCTGTGGACTATTCAAAAGAATATTTAGTGCTATTTTATGGCAACTCTAGAGAAGTGGAGTTCTGATGGTGATGGTTTAACACAATCTCAACTGAGAACAGCAGTACTGCTGGCGTTGTTCTGAGAATAATCTTCTAAAGTACAGACTTAGATTATGTCAGGCAGCAAGTAAAGCAAGGAAAGGGTACAGCTTATTGTTGTGTCTTCAAACAAGAGGATGCAAATCCTCTTTTGATGCCCTAGTGAGTCGACATGATGTCCATGGTGGCCTGGAGATAATGTTTGACACCAGCCCAGACAAACCACCCTTCCACTGTGGCTGCTAAGGTCTGCCAGCACTGGTGCTTGCTAGCTGAAGTGCCTTCACCGTGTCCATTCTCTGTTTACGGCACGAGGCACTTTCCTGGCAATTAAGACATACTTTGTACTGAAGCTCTGAGTGTTGTGAGTGCTGAGATGAGGAGAATTATTGTTTGTCATATTTTATGCTCCTATTACTTTGTGATCCACTTGTAGGTCCTGTCACTTGCCACATGTTCTCTAAAGAAACAAAGTGGTCCCTTTCAGTATTTATAAGCCAGTTAATCCACTGTATCCCAAGGATCTCTGTATGCAGCAGGGAGTATGGATGAACAATACTTTCCACTATATATTAATGGAGAATAGGAAAGTTCAGCTTTTTAGGAGCTCTCATTTTTCTGACTTCTCGAGGATTTTCAGAGCAGGATGCCGAAAAGCTGGGGATTTCTGGCTGTGATGATGATCATATGCGTACAAACCTCTTTGGTCCCTTGCAATGATACTGACCTTGATGGCACCCCTGACAATGTTATTCACTGCTGTGAGCGTTCACTGCTTTGGTGTATGGTATAGAGAGTCCTCATCCAGTGAAGTTGTGCAGTAAAGGGGTGGTCATTCTCCAGGACCTGAGGTGTAAGTGAGTTTTACTGATTCCAGAAAATAAGGGTTTATTTTTCTGTTTCTTAATAGATAGGGAGACTTTGTAGAGAATTATTGTAGAGATACACAGTAAGAACCAATGACAATTTTTAAGTACAGAGAACTTTTAGTCATTTGTTGTGGTTTAACTTGGCTGCCAGCCAAACACCATACAGCCAATTGCTCACTCACTTCTGCCCAGGGAATAGAAGAAAGAATTGGAGGGGTAAAGGTAAGAAGACTTGCAGGTTGAGGTAAGAACAATTTAATAATTGAAATAAAATAAAACTTTTATAATAACAATGACATTAATAATTATAATAAATAATAATAGAATATACATATAAGTGGCACACAGTGCAGTTTCTCACCACCTGCCAACCAGTGCCCAGTCCATTCCCAGACAGCATACCCAGACGAGAAAAATCCCCAAACCGAAACTGCAATCCCAAGAGAGAGAACATTCCAGTCAACCCCCATGATGATATATGATATGGAATATCCCATTATCGTCTCTGTCCTAGTTTTTGTGGTGAAACCACCACAATATCCAAATGCCAATGTGAAGCCATCACTCTTCTTGCAGCTTCTTCTGCACCTGCACCCCAGCAAAACATGGGAAGTTTGAAAGTCTTCGATTTCCCAGCAACAACTGAAAACATCAGTATATCATCAACTTTCTTCTCATACTAAATCCCATACTGAATTCAAAACAACACTATTCTAACTATTGAAAGAAAAAAATTAACTCTGTCCCAGCTGAAACCAGGACATCATTGCAACCACTATTAGCCATTGTTTCATCCTTTTATTTTTGTTTCTTAGAATAAATTTAATTGTGTGATGAGTCAAAACGATGAAGTTATCCACTTAGTGCTATAGATAATACTATGCCATATATGTTAGATATTATTTCGAAACCACATTGCATTATTATCAAGTTTCTGCCAAAGGAGGAGAAGAATAATTAAAATGAACGCTATTCTAGGCTTTAAATTGCATTGGGGTAGTGTATTTTTATGGGTTGAAATGGTGTACTAAAGATATACAAACATGTCTTGATTTTAC
Source organism: Caprimulgus europaeus (assembly GCA_907165065.1). The sequence continues at coordinate 60,001,471 of OU015527.1, read as the reverse complement.
TGCTCCTAGGATATTTTTCCTCTTGTTACCCTGCTGTAATAAAAATATAAGATTTCAAGATTTTACATAAAGAAAGGGCAGATATAGAATCCAGGAATAAGATTATTTCCTTCCCAAAGATGAAACTCTATCTTTGGCACTGTAGAAGCAAAAAGCTTCATGACCTAAGCTGATCCCCAGGTAGGGTCAGGAAGAGATATTTTTTTTCCTTTATGGTACAATATCCTCCTCTTGAAAGGGTTGTAGAAGTGTCCTGCCTTCCGCTGAAGCACCTGACATAAGCCACTCTTGCAGAAAAAAGTATGAGAGAGAGTTTTAGGTGACCTCTTCTATAAAAAAGCCTATGATATGGAATGCTTCAGAAGTCTTTTCTATCAACGAAAATGCAATTTCAGCTTTAAGGAGTAAGCCTTTGAAAGGGTATATTCAGAGAAAATATTTTATTAACAGCCCTAAAGGTTCTGATGGGAATTTAAAGGCTCTCTTCTGTTTTAATTATAGTATCAAATTTTATTTAGTTTCCATAAGAACAAGACTAGGTTTTGACTGTCTTTACGCCAACTGTTACAGAACATGTTAGCAGTGTGCTTTTGCTCTTCAAATTTGTGCTAAACTGACTACTCCAACTATGGAAATATTTATCAAGCAATTACTGTATTTAAGTTGCATTTCAGAGTGTGCAGGGGTGACTTATGAATTAAGACATACTTTGTCAGAGGCAAAGTTCCCTAAAGTCTTTCTAATCTGAAAAGCTATGACTATCGAGCTTCTTCTAGATATTAGTACATGGAGCTTTGTGCTGACAAGCTCTTGAGTTTCTCAGCCATCTTCATACCTGACAGTAGAAGGATTCTCAAGTAACTTCAATATCAAGAGGTACTGAGTGCACAACCATTTCTCCAGAGTAATAATATGGATTTTTTCATAGATGGCTCCCTAAGAAAGTTGTACTCTTTTTGTAGTAGGCTATAAGTCTTCAGAGGAAAAGCATTAAAAAAGGTATTTCTCTACCATTTTGATCTGAATGCTATATAAATTTTTTCATCACTTCATATCAGGGAGGGAGCAGACACACAATGAAAACAGCAGTGGGTCAGTGTTGAAGGAGCTATCATCCGTGGCAACACAAATTTAACTCCAACCTAGAACAAATGAATAGTTTTTTCTCCCTAAGAGATATATTCTTCTATGGCTGGAAGATATTTTGAGATTTAAAAAAACCCCAAAACCCTACATAAAGAAACCTTATGGACTGAACAGAAAAAAAAGTTCCTGTAGTTGTAAACCGGGAAGGGTGAACACCTTTTGAGGTCACACAGCCAAGAACAAAGAGCTTGAAATAGCTAAGAAGCAAGCAAAACCCAAGGTAAAAATCTTCAGTTTACTTCCTCTTCTTTTCTGGCTGGGTTGAAATGGATCTTCATTTTCTTCTTATGGAGAACCTTTTATGGATTACAGCTGTTTAAGCACTGTTGAATGCTCAACCTGAACATGCAATACATTTCAAAAGTACTTGTTACCTATTTTTCTTTTGTTTCCTGTAACTCTGTTGCAAAAGGCTGATAGAAGTGGTCACCTTGTTCATTCACAGCAGAATATTTCTAAAACTTCTTGTCAGAGTTTCTTCACACAAGGAGCGAGCAGCTGAGACTAACAGTGAGGGAAATAACCCCGGCTGGGAAATCATGATGGATTGGTGGCTAATTCTTCTAACAGAAACATGTTTTTCAGACAAATACAAAGATTTCTCTAGCCTCCACTTGTCATGGAAGATAAATATTCAGATATTTTCCTGAAGATTTATATGCAAATGGAAGGTACTTGAACTTGATATACTGAAGTGTAGATCTGTTTTACTGCATTTTCCTCTTTTTATTGAGGGAAAGGTTTCTCTGGGATCTATGAGGTGTGTGCTACAGCAGTGTGGGCTGGCTGACACTGTGGGGTCTGTGGGTTACTCTCCATCATTTTCCCAAGTCTATCTGTAGGTATGCCACAACAGCCATCTGCCACGCTGACTGCGGCAGGGCAACGGCACCTGCTGTGCCCACCATATCCCCACGGACACGCTGCTGTCAGCCTCCTCTGCCCATGCTAATGAATCCCTGTAGCTGTTGTGCTATTGTTTTATCATCTTGCTATCACTTTCTGACCTCTGCATGATCCTCCACCAGAGGTCATAGGCATGTGCATTGTTTCCTGGTACTCTTCCAGCAGCCTTTTTTAATTTCTTGGCCCCTGTTTCAATGAGGTCATTGTATTCAGTGTTTGCATGATGTGATCAAAATCCCATTTTGACTCTGGGGCAGTGGGCTGTTACCATAATAGAGATATTTGGGAAAGTCAAAAAGAGACGCACAAGATCTCAAGTTTGCGTAGAAGGTCTTTCTTATTCATAAAAGAGTAACTTGAAAATACTGGTCCTGATCTCTGTGAGCACCTCTAACTCACACATTCATTTCTCTTTTATTCCACTGCTGCAGGGATGAGGGTGGTAAAAGGTTACCTACTATTAAAATTAATAAATGCAGAAGTTGCACACTCAATATATTTAAGTCAGAGAAAAATTCTATTTGTATTTAAAATTAAAAATACTTGCATACATGGAGGATCATTTAAGATAAATAGATTTAATATTTATGCAAATACAATTCAAATGCTGCTGGTGACATGTGATAAATACTTTTAATATGAAAAAGCTTTTTTGTTTTGTAGCTACTCTAAAGCAAAAAATCCACTCACAATTTTTTTATCTTTCTTCTAGGATTGGAGAATGATGAATTTATTAAACCTGAACACCACTAATAAGCCACAAGCAGAAAAAATAAAGTATGGTTCGCAAAAAACACCTTCGGGGGAAGATTTTGTACTGTAGCTAAATTCTTCTCCCATTTTTTTCTTGCACTTTAGTTTCTACCTCAGTTCATGCCTGTGGCTCCTAGAGGCAGCTGTATTCATTTCTGCTGGGTATTCAGGCTCCTGTTTTTCATTTTTTATGCTATAGTTTCCAGAGGCCAGAAAGTAAGCACAAGACTAAAGCAACCTGAAAAATCAGTTACATTGCCACAAAATTGGTTTGCTCCTCGTGCTCGAGAACCTTATCTTTTCGTTATTTGTGCCCTTTAGTGCCATAAAAAAGCAAAGACTTGCCAAAAGCACTTTCAGCAGAGGTGTGCTGGCTTGCTGAAGCTTTTTGTCATTTAGGAAGATGATAATGTGGTAATATTTAAGGTAGGAGAATGTTGGCTAGCAGCCAACACAGCAGTTCACCCACTTCCCCCACACCCCCAGGGGACAGGGGAGATTACTGGGGGCAAGGATTAGGAGGCTTGTAGGTTGAGATAAGAACAGTTTAATAATAGAGAGAAAACTTAAAAGAATACTCATATTAAAGTAGTAGTGATAGTGATAACAGTATCAGAATATGCAAGTGAATGACACCCAATGTTATAGCTCACCCACCCGCTGACCGAGCCTGGCCTGTTCCCAGATAACGATCCTGAAGGAGTGACAATCCTGAACCAAAACCGCAGTCCCAGAAGAACAGGAGCCCAAGTGAAAAACCAGAGAGAGCTAAAAGAGAACAAGCCCCTCACTGATATACTGGGCATGATGTGATATGATATGGAATACCCCATTGGCATATCTAACTGTCAATTAAGTTTATTAATTTAAATATTCTTCACCCCCTTAGATCTTGCACTTGTAGACTAACAGAACACAAAGTCCTTCACTTCCAGTGACAAAAATGTGAACATTGGTATGTTATCAGTGTTTCTCTCATAACAAATCCCAGGCTGAAAGCAAAACACAGCACAATTCTAGCTACTGAAAAAGAAACCCAGCTCTGTTTCAGCTAAAAACCAGGACGGAGAACTTGTACCTACAGGAAGTTTTCTAAGTCATACTCCTTACCATAAAATAAAAATAAAAATTACTCACTGTTACTGATCTAAGAGACTGCTGTTCTCTTGCTGCTAGAATGAGGTATAATTGTCTTGGGATTTGCTGACTTTACTGGTCAGCCTTGGCTTCTGTACAAGTGCTGTGAGCAGCAAAGCAGTCTTGTTGGAAGTCTTTTCCTCCTCTGCTAGCTTAGGATTTATGTGGTCCTTGCAGTGGAAGCCTGTAATGCCTTATAATGCCTGCAAGGTTGAAATGATGCTCCCATTTCAAACTGAATTTATGATCAAAATTCTTGTAGAATTCTAGGAGAAACTGGAAATATGTATTGGTGCTTTTTAATTCAATGAGTATATTCAACTTGGCACATGATACAAATAGTTATTATAAATCAGGATCTTCTAAACTTCATGCCATGCAGCCTATGTGATCTGTTTTAGATACACTGATCAGGAGTAAGAAGGCATGGCAGTTCACTCAGAGATACAACCTACCGGAAATGCGTTTCCTCTTCTGAATTTCTGTATTTTTTATGTATTTGTGCCCTTTGGGTTTTTGCATGCTATGCTAGTATATTTTTAGATTTCTTTGAATCACTAAATGACTCTTCAAAAGAGTTATGAGAATAATTTGCCTCTTGGGACCAACCCAGAGTAAAAGAGCAATGCAGAAACAAGTATTAAAAGTCACATCTAGAGATATGTTCTCTATCCAGCTCCACAAAGGTGAATGTTTCCCCTTGGGTTGCTATGAATTTTCTCTGTGGTTAACATCAGTGCAATTTAATAAGTGAAACTATAGCATCACATGAGCACAGATTAGTCATGTGTTGAAATGTCCAGGTAACCTGAGCATTCGATGTAAGTGGATCCATCCCTCTGCTCTACACACTAGCTGTTACCTTCTGCCGTGTTTAGGTCTCATTTGAGCGCTTCTCCAATACTGAAGTCATCAGTACATACATTCAAAATAAAATACATTAAAAAGACCCAATATAAAGCAAAGATTTCACAAGAGGCCAAATTCTGCAATCTTTATCAATGCTTCAGCCAGGGAGGTTCCCACATCAGCCAGAGAACGCCTTCAGAGTAAACTATCTGGACACAGTTTGTGCCTATATACAGCAACAGTCCCACATCCAAATTTTCATCTGTTTTTAGATTTTAGGAAATGATTGAGAGTTATTTGAACACAGACCTAAAAATATTTCTTTTGCTCTTGTGCTTCTCCTGAGGAATTTACAACCGAAAAAGCAAAATTCTTCATTGTGCCTTCATTTATGCAATATTTACATTCAGATTACCGTTATTTGACTAGGAAATCTTCACAGAAGCAACTCTAATTATTAGCTAGAAAGGAAAATATTAATGCAATCAGATTGCTGATCTTGTGGTTGCATGCCATCCAAAATCCTTGTGCAGAACTGGCACTGAGGCTAACAGGAGCTAGATGTGGGAAACAGCACAGAGAGTCCTCCTCATGCAGTATGAGGTTCACTGCAGCAGCCATCCTGGACCCTGCACCATCACCTTCACTTTTGATTGAGATTAAAGATTCAGATATAGAAAGTAAATGTACTGAGTTTCAATATACAAAGGAAAGATTTGATCTGTGAAAATATTTTTGCAGAAAGCATATTAGTAGAAGGAAAAGGTGATCTATAAAAAATATTGTGGCCATTTGGAAAGAGGCAGTAGCAGGTGTCATTTAGAAGAGGAACTAATAGGCCATGGTGTAACAGAATCCTAAAATCCAGTCACATCCAAAACAATACCATGTAGAAAATTGCAAAGAAAGACTTTTTTTCCTAATATTGATGGACCTTATAGTATAAAACAAAGTGTGAAAACTCCAAGATGCCCTGAAATGGAGAAAACCTGACGATAGTGTGTCAGAGATACCAATGTTTTCTGATGTGGCAAGCAGCACCTACAGGTAGAGTACATCTTGACTGAAGACGTAGCATCTGGGTGTGATCAGGAGGTGCAGTTAAATATGACATGAAACAGGTATAGGTAATGATAAGAACAAGAAATAATCAGCTGCAGTAAACATTAGGATCCATTGGATGTCTCCATTGTTCTGTTTCAATGAAGCAGATGCTCTGGCTTGCAGACTCTGCTTGGTAACTCTGGGATGTGGATTTTAGGTTGTTCAGAGTTCTGCAGCAAATAAGTTATTTTATGTGATAACAGGAATGAGCATTACACTGAAAACTGCCTGAATGGCTGCTATAGGATTTAGTATTTTGATTAGTTAAGTGATAAGATTCTGGGCTCCCTTCCAACCTGAATATTTCTAAGGTAATAAATATAAAGAAATATCATTAAAACTAAAGGTTGGCATTTTTCTAAATAAACACCATTTTACAATGAAAAAATGTTCAATAAAAAAGGGTCTCAGCTGTTCAACTTATTTGAAATGGTTCTGGTTCTCAAGAGTGTGATTTTCAGTGAGTTATTTATGGAAAGTTATTTATGGAAAAAAAAAAATGTTTGGGCAACCCCCAAAATGCAGAACTCCAGAGCAATCTTCTAGTGTGCTTCAGCTGCTGTGACTGTTTAGGGAGGAACTGGAGAGACAGAATCAGAGATTCAGCTGCCATAGGGTTTAGCTATTATTTCTGCCAGAAGTACCAGTGAATTTGGTGCCAGAAGTACCATTTCTTTTGTCTTAGTACTGTGAATTAGAATATATCTTTGATAATGTAGTAGTGATGTGGACTGCTCCAGCTGAGGGAAGGACAGCCATAATTACCTGCATCTTTACTGCAAAAAAGACAAGAGGAGGAGGGTTTAAAGGTCAAGTTTGATTTATCTAGGCTGTGTTAGATATTGGATCTTCAGTTTGCAATCCTATGTCATTGCTTAGTGTTATAATTTCACTGTTGGTTTTTTTTCCTATTCTAAGTGCTTTGTGTAGTAGTCTCTGTTTCTGTACGTTTTGGCAGGAAGCATCAGAGCTGTTTCAAATAAAAACTTGCTGTAAACCCCTAGGATTTATTTCAGAGATACTCCTCCTGTGCAATGTGAAAACAGTTGGAAGTTGGGAGTCACACAGTTGGAAACTGCAGCAGTGCCTTTGGGATGAACTCTAGCCCTTGCTTTGGTCTATACTCCTTCCAGATTTATTTTTGATTCCCAGGGCACACTGAAATGCTACAGGTACAAACAGGCATTTGAGAAGCTGCAAAAGGTGGGAGAAATAGAAAAGTTCCCATAATGTGTGTGTGAGCAGGGGATAAATTAGGTTGCATTTTATTTTATAGATGAACAATGTATTTTTAATCAAATGTAAATGACTCAGAGCTTAAAGTGTCTGATCTATTACAGTAAAATGAAATAAGTAATCCTTTTGAAAAACTTGAATCTAAATTGCAAATTACTTCATGTAACCAGGGATCCACATTCGGGGGTGATGATAAACAAAAGAAGAGACAACAAAGGAGTTCTGATCCTGAGTTGTCCATTTGTTCTCATTATAGAGAGGCAACTGCTCTTGCACATTGTAAAAGGTGCAGGCAGAAGTTTAACAAGGAATACAAATGATGTGCTTGGAGCCTGGAATCACCAGCCTGGCTGGGATAAGCAGTGCTGTGGCAGGTAGATATTTTTGGACAACACTGAATTACAGAAACAACAATAAAACTATTAAAATCTTGTGTATGGTAATTTATTTAAAGCAACTGCAACTGTTGTTTCTGTTGCAGAAAACCACACAAATAATATTTTCACAGCACTTCTATCACTCTCATATCCATGGTAGTCTTTTTAAAGAGCATTGGGGGATTTGAATTCCCAAATCCTATTGAAATTCAAGAGGAACTGGCAGTTTAAGAGTCTGTTTTAAAATCTCAGCCCTCTTTAACAGGTACCAAAATCCAAAAGGAAATTATTAGTGAGAAAAAGCTTAACTGTTTTGAGAACAATTGAAGAGAATTTGTAAAAGCCACTGCTCTAAATAGTTCATCAGTCTGTCTTTCCTGTTTGGCTGCAGTTCCTTCCATAAGAAATGTCAACTTTGAAATAAGTGTGAGTCCTTGCTCAGTAACTCGCAACAGTATTTTTAAAATAGGAATAGGATTTATAACAATGTTCAGCATTTCAGTCCTCTGCTGTGTGGATAACTGCTGACAGTGCCAACCCCAAAGGTCATGATTTGTTTAGGCAATGGCTTTGTGTAATCCCTGGAAAAAGCTGCAAGTTCTTCTGAAATCCCTGATCTTTTGATTATAAATATATCTTTGTACAGGCTGAGTGCTTAGTTACTGATGATAGTAACTTAAAAAAAACCCCCAAAACATAACCAAAGAAACTGTACATTATAAAAAGAGTAGGTTTTTATTAAGGTGGATAGGTTCTTGAAGCCATGCACTGTATGGTTTTGATTGAGAAATAAAAAGTAGATTATCTTTTACCTGTGAGCCATTGATCACTCTTTCAAAAACATGTAAAGAAAGAGTGGGACTACTGTGTTTCCAGTGACTCTACCATCAAGAAATTCTGGGCAGAAAGGCAAGTGTAATCCACTTAGTACACTGAAGAGTATGTCAAATGCATCCAGAACCTGCTTTGGAACGAGCTGTTGGTGTGCGACCTTGCACTGTGTCCCCCTTTCTTTCCCACAGACTTTCTGCTACGAAGGCCTTTAGGCCCTGATTTACTCCAGTAGCAACCAGACAAATGTCATGCATCCATTGTCCCTTCTGCAGTAACCTCTGTCAACAAGCTTTGTGCAGCACAGAGCGGGTGGAGATATCCCAAGGAATCAAAAAGAGAGATAAGCCCAACTCTCAATTTAACTACTAAGATGATATATCACTAGGCATGAGGACACTTCCAATACCACCCTCCCAATCAGCCAAGCACTTTTTGATGTATTTTCCTTCCCCTGTGTTTTTGATCATGTAAAGTAAACAGCTCCAAGTCCAGCCAGATTGCAGTCACTTAAAATGTTTCTAGCACTTAAGTTAGATTTTATGGGATTTAAGTTAATTCCCTGTGCTTAAAACAGTGAACACTAACAGAGTCTAGGAAAAACTTTGCAAGAACCTTTTAAGAGCCCTGGGTATACAGTAACAGGTTTACCTCTGTACGTTTCTAATAACAACTAAATAAATTCCTATAAACCTCTGGGAAAATGGGAACTGTTCTTACTGAATTTTTGAGGGCAAGTAAAAATAGAACATCCACTTTTCCTGTCTTCTCTGGATATAAGTCTTTAGCAACATAGGACACAATGGTTTGAACTTCCTATTTTTTTCTGTGGATTAACTTAGCCATTTGTCTTTTGTGTATAAAGTACTACAGAGTTCCCATAATAGGAAAGAATGACTTACAAAAATGATATCCATTTCAAAGGCAATATGGAGCACAGACAGCGGCTTTAACAAGCACAGAAAGAAAGCACATCCTCTAATGCTGAAACAAAACAGCTGATTCAATACTGAATAAAAAAGAGATGAATAGGAAATTTGCAGATGAACTCTATTTGAGAAGGCAGACTAACAAATTTGTACTTTAAATTGCAAATAGTTTTTAATAAAGAAATAGAGGATTTAATAAATGTATGTGAACTCGTCTGCCAAAACATTATTATAACATGGAGCAATAACTGAATGATACAGAGACAGAAGATGAAAGAGAAATCTATTGCCTAAAGTATGATTTTTTATTCCTCCCTGTGAAAGCCATCAGTACTGAGGCTGTTTCTCATAAGGATCCAAAGAGCACGTTGGCCCTGTTTCCAAGCTGACATAAAATCTCAGTGTCTTTCTCCCAAATATTTAACACTAGAAAAATAATTTACTTCTTTCTAGATTTTTGTTTCTTTGTATTTTGGCCTAAGCAGTTTGTGCAACCAATTACTTTATTTAGTCTGAAAATTCACCGCTGGAAGACTAAGTCAAGGCCTATGCACTTGCTTCGAAGTACAAAGCTTGTCTTGCTGCCTGGCTGATGGCAGTTACCATGGAAATACAGTGATGCAGCATCTTTTCTTTTTCATGGCAGAGAGTTTAAACCCAGGTTTCCAGAGTGAGACTACAGAAAGAGAACAAAAATGCCATTAAACGGTTGGATATTAATGGTTAACTGTGTTAAGTAGCTGGGGCTTTATTCTGCCAGAGTTTCTTCCAATGGAAAACAACTAATTTCTATAGGAGTTAGAGTTATTCAGCTTGAAAATCAAACCTGTGGTCACTTACCACCTGGCCTGTGGTCTTACAGTGGTAAGAAAGGATACTGCCAGAGGTGGCCATAGGCTGTATGGCCTTAGTACTCTTGTTTATGTCACTGAACAGCCTTAAACTATGTCTGATTGCTGGTGGCATTTGTTAGCCCACATTGGGTACCATGCAGTAGCTGGTCTGTATGGCTTCCAGGTGCTCATTTGTCATCCTGCTCAGAGATTAAGGAGAACAATGCTTCCCTGTACACTCAATCCACTATACACATCTAAATCTAGATCTGTATCTATATGTCTCCAAGACAAGCCTTAGTATTTCCAAGCTGAATAGACTGACTTAACTACATGATGGCACATGCTGCCCACTGTGGAACCTGTAAGGATATTTGGTTGTTTAAGGTTTGGGTAGACCTATGATGTCTTTAGAGTACTATGACTGGATGAGTTTCCCCAGCCCGAGAAGATACAGTTTTCTTTCTCTCTCTCTCTCCATCTTCCCTGTAGTGTTCGTTTGCTTATCAGTTTTCATATTAATTCTCCCTTCATTTACAATCTCTGTTGCAGATTTTACATCAAACTCCACTTATGGATGCAAAATGAGAAGAAATTGGCCTCTCCTCCCTCTTTCTGCCAATAGTATGTCTCATTTACCCATGTCTAGACCAGCCAGCTGCTCTTGATCTACCAGCTAAGTCATTAGTGAAATTGTGGTGTTGTTGCTTGGACTGTCTCACTTTCTCTCCCAGTTGCTTCAAGACTTGCCAAATTACAAGGGGTGAGAGGCTAGAGTGAGAAGACATCCTGCAAAGGACAGCTCTAGTAAAAAAGGAACAGCAGGATGCCATGCTCACATCCAGGTAATACCAGAAAGCAGGGGCAGAATAGTTTTGTGAACTCAAGGCACTGAGTATATGAAAGGGTTTTAAAACCTTCTGGGGAACAGAAGATAACAGGAGAGCACAGGAGGAACAGACAGAGCACTGGTATCATAGGGGTGTGACTTATGATTCAAAAACTATTAGTGAGCAAGTCTTCATTAGTTCTGCTCTCATTAAATGAATTGTTTTTAACTAGTAATGCATATTTCTGTTGTTGAAGAAGATGATTTTCTAATTAAGTACACACTTCCATTTTTATGAGGACAAACAAATTTGGAAGTGAAGGAAGACAGTGCTCTACCAGGTAGGAAGCAGGACACCTACCATCTATGTCTGTCTTAACCTGAGCTAAGTAGGAAGGGAGAGGGAAAACCCTGTAGATGATGTTTAGCGCTTTGGCTATGCTGTTTGGAAGAATATTATTTCATTGACATGTGAATTAAAACACTATCTATCAATCAGGGTTGCTTGGAAATACTATCAGCCACAGTGGTGACAGTTTTTGGAAGCATGGGAGGTAAAGAGGATCAAGAGGCAGAGTTTTTAATACATTAAAAAAGATCAAGGCTATTATTATTATGATTCAGTTGAACTCTTGATCATAATTTGCTTTTGCAATGCAGGCCTGTAATGGATGAACACAATCTAAAATCCCCAAACCCCAGACAAAAGCTAACCACAATTGTACAAATCTGTTTTGCTGAGCTGGACAACACCACACAGGAAACCAGTCAGAGCATTGTGTTCAATGATACATAAGAGGAGACCTCTACAGCATAACAGGCTTTGAAAAAAACTGAATCCAGCTTCAACTCTGTGGGAAGTAGCAAATGCTCAGCCAGTGTTGTGGGTTAAACACAGTGGGCAGCTCAGTCCAATAGGAAGGGTGAAAGTGAGAAAATGGGTTGAGATAGAGACAGTCTAACAGTTAGAGCAAAAGTTGTGCCAGCAAGCAAAGAAAAACAAGGAATTAATTCACTGCTTTCCATTGGTGTCAAGTGTTAACCATTTCCACGAAAGCAGGGCTTCATCACCCGTGACGGTTACTTGGGAAAACAAATGCTTCTTCCTCTCCCACCAGTTTTGAATGCTGAGCGTGATGCCATATGGTAAGGAATATCCCTTTGGTCAGTTGGGGTCAGCTGTCCCAGCTGTGTCCCTTCCCAACTTCTTGTACACCCTCAGCCTCCTCGCTGGTGGGGTGGGGTGAGAAGCAGCAAATTTAAAGCTGATGGAACAGAAACACTAATAATCAAATTAACATGAACTATAAAACTATAAAAAATCTACACTTTTTATGGCTTCTGAAAGAAAAAGGAAAACTGAGGAAAAAAAAATCACTGCTTGAATGACCCTATGCTTGGCATTTCTTCAAGAGAAGTGCACCACATCTTTATGGAAAAATATCCTTTTGAAGAACTCAGAAACAAGTTCTATATAAACTTTATCACAGAAATATACTTATGTAAATACTTAGATTATTCTAGTCAGTACTCAGTTCTAAGATGCAGTACCATGCATTTCTAGAGTAACGCAAAAAATAATCTTGACAGCGTCTGGCAAAGGTTTAATTGCAATATTCAAGCGTACCTTAGAAAAAAAACAAACAAACAAAAGAAAAAGAAAAACTATTATGAAACAGCTTTATCTAATTTAAAAATAAAAATGAGAAGGAAAAAAAATAAAAAAGAAAAAATTAAAAAGGATATGGCATAGAACTGCAGATTCCTAAGAAGTACCTGTCCTTCTTGAAAATAATATAGGGACACTTAGATGGTGTTGCTGACATCCACTGTTTGTGTTTGCATCTCTTTCTTGAGTCTCATTTTTAGAGCTATTGAATATCTTCAGAGAAAGCTGGTAGGTGCAGTTTAAGTCAATTGCACTTGCAGATGATCTGAAAATTCAGAACTGCAGGGTATAGTTGTTTCTGTTGAGTATGACTTAACAAAAGAGAATACTCAAAATTTTCACAGAATGATAATAGATTTCCTGTAGAAAGACAAGAGCAGAAAACTGTGAAAGGGTTTAGTAGTAAACATCCCTGGGTAATGTTGGTAACATTTAAATCTTTAGATACACCTATCTCTTTCAAACTCAGATTTTGGTATATTGTAAACTAGTTTTTCAGGAATTGTGTATCAACTCTTCTGGAGCCTGTTTGTTTTTGTTGTCAGCTGGCCAGAACAGTGAATAGTAAACTCTATGAGAATGCATCACTACTTTTACGCTTACTAAGTAACCTAGCTGAAGCACATTTATGCAGAAGCAAATTTTACTGAGTGGCTCCTGTCTCTGTAACAGAATTGATAAAACACTGGATATAAACAACCCAGAAAATATGGATCCAAATTTTAACTTTTAACCATATTCCATACTCCTTATCTGACATACATTCTCAAAGATTCAGTAAAAGATTGCAACGCCACTTCTCATACTCATCTGTTTTCATGGTCATCTTCCTTTTACAGTTATTCCACTTCTCTATTACATTCATAATATATGGAAAAAATTTTCAGAATGCCAGTTTTGTCCTTTCACAGGAGGAGACAAAAAACCTCTGTAAAATTATCTGCTTTTATATCTAGTCATTCTGTGTCTAGTGTGTGTTGAATACTAGATTGCAGTAACTGCCCATGTATGTAACCCAGATTATGACAGTATGGACTCCCCAGGACTTTTAATTTGGTTAGAATTACAAAAACCCAAAACAACCCAGATATTTTATGATTGTATTCTTCTCTGCACAATAGTAACAAAAACCATTTGCACTTTATTTCTTTAGGCATGTTTCTGAATTTGAGAAATATCTATGTTAGGAATTAGCATGTCCTGCTGACTAGGTAAAAATCCATTTTTAATTGCTTCTTGTTCTTTATCTTCATTTTATTATTTTCATTTTTCTGATTTTTAGAGATTTTTATATCTTTACATTTAATAAGAAAAATAAAGACCTGTTGAAATAGTCCTCAAACTAAATATTTCCCAACACTTTTCTCTAAAAATGGATTGCAGACAAATTGAAGTTTTGAAACAGAGTAACTACTAGCTTACTCCTTATGAACTCATTTGGTTTTAGATAGAAGTGTAATTGCTGACTGACATTTTCAGTTAATTTGTGTTCCAAATCAAACTTTACATTTCAGATCTACTGATTTAGCCCTTAATATCTATCAAGACAGAGAAAACTGAGATTGTATTTTATATTCCATGAGTTTTTAAATTTGCTTTTACATTTATTGTGTATGCACTGAATACCTATTATCAAATCAGTAACATAGCTTGCCAAAATCTGATGACTGAAATACTTTGAGCTTCAGGTGTTCATTTCTGGGCATGTTAGTGTTAATTGAACTCACTCACAGAGTTGAAGATACAGTGCTTCACCAGATAAAAATATTCCAAACGTATCAGCAATATTAATGCAAATCAGTTTTGCTTTCTTTTCAGCTTGAGTAATTCATTGCAGCTGACCACATTCATGGCAGCAACTGGTCTAGAATTTTTGTTTCTTGAACACACGGGAAAATATAAGCAGTTATGTAATTGATAAAATCTGACCCTTCATACTCAGTTCAGACCACCCGTGGCTCTGTGATGGACCAGTTATTTTCTTCTGCTGCAGAGACAGAAGTGCAGGAGTTTGAATCTCACTTCAGACTCCCATGGCATGTGATGCTGAAATTGTGCTAGATCACCTAGCAAACCCTCTCACAAATTATAACGTGAGAGCTCCACTCCAAGCAAATACTCCAACAAACAACCTCATCATCTCTTCAGGGCAGAGGTGAAGTATTAGGCAAACCATCAATATACCATCTGTGTTCCTTTAGATGACTATCAACCAGCCATCATTTGAAGCTTTGCTAGGAATGTATACGTTTCTGTGGAATATACAACAGTATTGTCTAAAGCTGTACAAGGACATATTAAGAAATGTGATCTGCATTCAGCAAGGATAAGAGAGCATGGACTTTTCTTTACAGTAGGATTGGAACCCAAGGAAATGCATCTTACACCCAGGCTTATCTAGGAGGTTAGAAAAGAATCACTGAATTAGCAGATGGTGAAAAGTAACATGAGAGTCTCAGATTGTTTGTTTGTATGTTTGAAATAGGAGAGCATGAAGAATGTAGTGCATATTTTTGTCTGAAATGGCTATAATCAAGGGAAAACATATTTGTTAAAGTTCACTTGCATGCATCAGGCCAAGCATGCTTGTTTACCGCCATGTTGCTTGAGGCTGGATAACAGCTATTTTTATTCTCTGGCATAGCATAAGGAGGAGTATTTTCCTGGAGTTTTTCAGCCTGCACCCTCTGAACACAGCAGTAGATAGACGACGATTTAGTTCTTCCCAAGGCTGCCGGAGTGCTAACTTCGATGTGGTAAGAATTCTGCAGAGAATCTGCATTTAGCCAGGTGAGTACACTATACCCATGGCAGCCACTGCCACCCTCAAAATTTCCAGGTATCCTAGTAGCTCCCAGGACCTTTATATTATATATAATAATGTGTTGTCATCAGTGAGCTTTTTTTTTAAAAAAAATATTCTCAACAATTCTTCTTGAAATACACAAATTTAACACTCCTTAATGGCTGTTTTTGTGGTCTTAGGAAATGGACCATTGTCCTTGCCTTTGGTAAGGTACTATAAGTAACTTTGAGTAGGCAATACAGGTGCACTCAATAAAACCAAACAATATTTATAGTAAATATATCTGTGTAGTGGATTAACCTTGGCTGGACGCCAGATGCCCATCAAGCTGCTCTATCACTTCCCCTCCTCAACTGGACAGAAGGAGAAAAAGGCATTTAAAGGCTTGTGGGACAAGATAAGGACAGGGAGATCAGTCGGCAATTACTGTCATAGGCAAAACAGATTCAACGTGGGGAAATTAATATAATTTATTACCAATTAAATCAGAGTAGGATATTAAGAAATAAAACCAAATCTGAAAACACCTTCCCACACCCCGCCCTTCTTTCCAGACTCAACTTCATTCCCAGTTTCTCTACCTCCTCCCTCTGAGTGGTGCAGAGGGACAGGGAATAAGGGGTTTGGTCAGTTCATCACACATTGTCTCTGCTGCTTCTTCCTCCTCACAGTCTTCAACAGCTTCAGCATGGGCTCCCACCCATAGGATACAGTTCTCCACAAAATTTTCCAATGTGGATCCTTCTCATGGGCTGCAGTTCTTCATAAACTCCTCCAGCATGGTTCCTTTCCATGGGGTGCAGTCCTTCAGGAGCAGACTGCTCCAGTTTTGGTCCCTCATGGCGTCACAAGTCCTGTCAGAAAACCTGTTCCAGTGTGGGCTCCTGTCCACAGGGTCACAGCCTCTTTCAGGCACATCCATCTGCTCCACCATGGACCTCCATGGACTGCAGGGGGACAGCCTGCCTCACCATGGTCTTCACCATAAGCTGCAGGGGAATCTCTGCTCTGGTGCCTAGAGCACCTCCTCCCTCTCCTTCTTCACTGGCCTTGGTGTCTGCAGAGTTGTTTCTCTCATGTATTCCCACACCTCTCTCCTGGCTGCTGTTGTGCAGCAGTTTTTTTCCCCTTCTTAAATATGTTATCACTGTCAATGCTAGGCTCAGCCTTGGCCAGCAACAGATCCATCTTGGAGCTGACTGGAACCAACTCCAACCAATGTGGAGGAAGTTTCTGTCATCTTCTCACAGAATTCACTCTTGTAACCCACACCACTACCAAACCCTTGCCATGCAGACCCAATACAGTATGTTTACTTACCCATCAGAGATGAAGAAAAAAAATCAAATTTTTCTCTGTTTTTGTTTTTGTTTTGTTTTGTTTTTTTAAACTGTTATCATATGCAGCATCATATCTAATGGTGAAGACCTGAAGTGCTAACCTGTAGCCTGGTATTCACACTAAACTATCTAGTTGTAACAAAGAACTGCTCAGGTGAAGCACAGAGATGCGGAGAAATGACTTTGAAAATGAATTAATCAAAATAGGGAGAAAGTTTCAGAGATGCAGAGAAATGACATTTAAGAATGAATTAATCAGAATGGGGAGAAGGTTTCAGAGGAGTGAAATGTACCACTCAGGCTCTGATTGAAATGAAGGCATTGAGCTGTAGGTGAACAAAAGAGAGAGATAATGGTGTTTAATGGGAGACTTGAAATGGTTTGGAAATTACTCTTTAAATTATGTTTTGATTTCTAGATGGTAGTTTAATTATAATTGAAATACTCGTAATGATAATAGCAGAGCGTGGTCCAGTTGTTGATGATTTCTGGTAGGACTCTAAGGCTCACAGTGGCATTAAAACCTGATGCCTCATCCTCTGTTCTCCATTACCTCTCACACATTTATCAGAGTAGTTTATTTTGCATGTGTTCAAATCAGATGGGAACTCTGATACAAAATGGTGAGTTCAGGAGTACTTGTCAGTCAGCTTCAGGCAGTGCAAAGCTGTTAATGGGAAAAAAAAAAAAAGGCACCCTGGAAACAGATAGGCATAGCTTTCACACTTAAGAAGAACAGATTTCCTGATTTTGGCTCGATTTTGTATTGTTTGTAAAGCAACTAGAGAGTAATCAGTGAAATGGGAGACAAACTTCAGTCCCATGAAGTCTGCTTTTCAACAAGAAAGCAAACATAGACTTGTACCTATTGAGCATTTGTGGTACTCTTTCCGTTGTGTTATCACATTTATATAATTACTTGCAATCAAAATAACTTCTACTTGTGAGTGGTCTCCTGTTTTGTAATGTAGGGGGAGTGTTTTATCTTTTCAGACATTATATGTTATAATGTCTGTTCCCATCAGTGAGCTTTTTTTTTTTATTATTAATCTCAACAGTTTCTTGAACATACAGTTGTACTAAAATAAAATGCATCAAATAATATAATGCATTGTGCTGCTTTATCACAAGATGTATTATTACAACGTGGCCTACTGCCTGTGTTAACATAAGGTCAAACATTAATTTTTTGCCTGGCTTTTTAATAATGAAGATTATTTGAAAACCTGGAAATCCTACATATTGCAAACCTAATATCCTGAATTTCTGTACACTGATTGAGGATGAGGATACATTATGTTTCACATTAAGTTTTTTATTGGTTAAATATTTGCAGAAAGTATCTGTTACTAAATGTAATGTATTATTATAACAATTTCATCTGTGATTTCACTATCATATCTTTCTTGAAGCAGAACTTCTGAGTTTAAAGGAATGCTTTTCAGGAAGGCATCTTAGCACAGAAAGCAACTCTGCTATCAAAAAAAGCTGCCACTAAATGAGCTAAACAGAATTAGTAAGACCCTGGAGACATTCAGAGAAATTACTCAAATTACCCTTATGGGAGTAATATAGAGAGATAAAGAAAGCATTCATGACTGATGTGCTGTGCACCTATTTGAGTTGCAACAAAAAATACTAGTTTGGCAGCAGCATGTTTGTTTAATAACATGGAATTTTCTGGTGTTGCTCAGTAGTCCAGAACAACAGAAAACAACCTTACTATTGCACAAGTGGGATGTAGCATATTATTTTGTGTCCTGCTGCAGATGTACTATAAGTTATTGTGTGTGTGTCTGCTCAGGGTTATTCTGTTGAACCCTGCAAATCTATAAAGTGGGAGCATGGGTTAAAAATGTGGTGGAGATCTGATAGAAATTCATTTGTCTTTTCTTAGATGATCCTGGTAGGAATACTTATTCTAAATTACTAATTTCACCAGTGACATAAATCTAATTGCTGCTGCGCATACAGTGACCTTTGTAGTATTGTTAATGAAACTATATTATCATCATGAGCTTGAGTGTTACATCAGAAGCTGCTCAACATGTACCTGAGGAAATAAAACCCTAAAATCTTTTTATTTTCAGTTTTCACAGAGGGAACCAGCAGGATTCCTGGCAGGAATGCTACATGGATGCTACATCTTCCCTTGCATTCATCTCCATCTTTCCAGTAGTAACATAATTAGCAGCAGAGGCCCTAAGAATGTTGGACTACAAAAGGAAAAGAAAAGATCAGATCAGGCCTCCATTGTTTGAACTCCCTGTGGGGTTATTTTTTCCAGTCTATTCAACTGTATTGAAGGAATAGACAAGGATGTAAATATATTAATTTCTTCTTCTGGGGCCTTATGAAAAAGAGCATTGAGAAGTTAAAACAAGCACTTCTGCTCCAGTTCTGTCATGTTCTTTGGGCTGGTCTCCATCCTTCAGTATGACAGTTCCTCTCCTTCCCTCCTATACCTCAAAAATTCTACCATCTCCTTTTTCATGGGGCAGTTTTGCCCATCCTTTGTGACCCAGTAGCCCAGACTTCAGGTGGCTTCTGTTTAGCTTGCATGGTATAAGACTTGCTGAATGGGTGAGGTGTTACAAAATAATGTTTTGGCCTTTTCCTGCCCTCTTTTGGGGACCCTGAGGAATGTGTAGGTTAATAATATAGGCAAAGGTTCTGTGTAACACTTGAATAATCATCACATTTGGGCATTGAGAAAAGAGAAGGTCATGGCAATCAATTCTGTAAGAAACTTGTTTTAATGGATGAGACAAAATGGTTACAAAAGGTCATATATTAAGCATTGCATGAAAAGTTACCTGCTTGAATTCAGAAATTGAAACCGCACCCCAAATGAGTTCTAAAAGACTGTATGTGAGAGAGGAGAGGGTTTTCTTGATGGAAGACAATGGGACATCTATTGACAAGTTATTGGAGATTTGAAAGTTAAGGAAGGTATAAAGTAATGACACTCATACATGTGTAAGTTTGAGTGTGGTTGGAAAGGGCAAGGGGTTTTATGTGTGCCTGTGAGAGTGAAAAAGAGTGAGCGGGATGGTAAAACTTGGCCATATTCATGCTCATTCTCCAATTCTTTCTTTCCTTTTGCTGATCAGGGAGTGCCAGGAACCTTCCCAGCCAGGTGGCACATTTTTGGGCTGGGTAACTCACCTAGTTCTGGCATAAATTCAGAATCATGAGATAGGACTCAGATGATACAACAAAAAAGTGGTGGTTTTCTTGCAGGAAGTTTTCTCAAAGGCTAGGCTGGTCTGCCCCCTCAGACTCTCTGGCATCACAGCATAGCCAGGCACAGAAGGCTCACAAAATGAGTCAAGGATTTTGCAAGGTGCTCTTTAGTGTAAAGAAGGGTTCCCTGTCACATGTTTCAGATGGCACTTTGAGCTTACTTACAGCTAGTGCAATATTGGTCAATTTGGTAACCCAGACAAGACAAGGGTGAGCAACAGTAATGCTAATGAGTGAGAGATGGGGATGTTTCCAGTCAAGCCATTATAGCTTCCCTTAATAAATTGTTTTTGTTTTACTTTGATCATGGGAATAGGAGGTAACAGGGAAAGAAGTTTCAGTAGCAACAGCAAGACATTGTCTTTAAGGCTGCCCAAACCATATGGGCTTCCTTTGTTCAGGCAGGGTGGAGGGTGCCTACAGAGCAGTTTGCAACAGGACCTTAACAGGTGGTGTCTTAAGGAGCTAGTTATTTGGGAAAATAAAGGAGGGATTAAAAATCACTAAATTCAAGCAAGATCCCAGGCTCTTTTTAGCAAACAGACCAGAAAATATCACAGCAGGGAAGTAAGGGATGAAGGGCAGAGCAGGTACCAGCATGACTAATATCAAGTAGAGCACTGTCAAGTGTCAGGGGGACTGCTGTATGCCCAACTAATGTACAAGGGAAACTGCCAAACTATTTGACGGTGTCATTTTTACAGCAGGAATCCTGTGCAAGTATTGCAAGAATGATCAAGGAAGGCTGATGGCTTGTGCTGTGTGCATTACATCCACAAACGCTCAAGGATGAGAGACCTGTCTGTCTTCCTGAGCAGCTGGAGCCTGGGCTGCTGAGCTCTGACAGTCATTTCCACACAAGTGGACTGTCTGACCTGTGAGGAAGACACATACATTTTATGTTCAGACTGTCCTTTGCCACATGTTATACAAAGGGCTTCAAACATGTCATTCCAGCATCTAGAAAGATACCTAACAGTGTATTTGGCATTTGCTGTTTTACTCCACCTCCTGCAATACATCCATCAGTTAAAAAATGCTACAAATTGACAAGCAGATAATGCTTGAATTAATTTATTTTGAAATGGGATAGCTTTCCCCCGCCCACCTCCCCTAATTTGCTATTTATAGCTATTTATTTGCTATTGATCTTCTGCTTTAGTAATTGACAATACAGATAATCAGAAGGTGACTTACGTTTCAAATGTGAAATATATATAGAATGTATTTTAATTTACAGGGGGACAATAGTGTCATAAATACTAACCATAGTTACAAGATTTTTAAGCTATGTCATGTGGCAAGTGAATCCTTTGTTCAATTCTCCTAAAACTGTCAGAGTGACAGTTAGAGTTCTGTAGGAAGAGCAGTTTGAGGTGCAGGTAGGAATTTCCAAACCTGAGAGAGAAATATTGTTTCAGAAAAATAATGCATAATAAAGAAATTAAGACTAGAAGAAAATTGAGAAAATAGCGTTCAGTAAAATGTCATGAAGGATTTAACAGTTGTGATGGTTTGGGTGGATTCACCCCTTCTGCTTGCAGCTTGCAGCCAAACACAGCCTGCTCTATCACCCTCCCCCACCTCGCCCAGGGAGTAGGGGAGAGAATTGGAAAGAAGGGCAAGGAGACTCACGGGTTGAGATAAAAACTATTTACTAATTAAAATGAAATGATAATGATAACAACAGTGATAACAGAATTATACAAATGAGTGATGCACAGTGCTCACCGCCTGCTGACTGATGCCCAGCCTGTGCCAGCCAGCGATCCCAGAGTAGAGACAGTCCCAAAACCGAAACCTCGGAAGAGTGAGCCCAAGCGATCCCCCAGAGAGGTACCCCCGGAAGAGTAGTGCCCTGTCTTCCAGTCAGCCCTGGTTAACATACTGACATGACATGATATGATCTGGAATATTTCATTGGCACATCCAAATGCCAGTTCTGGGCTTTGCTATTCACTGCACTTCTCCTTCCCAGTCCTAATGCAGCTGTGAAGCAGCCAAACACTGTGGCCGTGAGCTCCAGCAGCTCCTCACAACACCAGCACTGTTATCAACGTTCTTCTCATAATAAGTCTGAACTGAAACACTACCTAAAATACTAAAAAGAAAATTAACTCTATCTTAGCACAACCAGGACAATAATGTTTTGAGATATTTCCTTTCAGAGAAGGGTTTCATTTTTTTTTTTAATGTTTGACTCCTGTAGTTGCATTGCCATAATCTCTGCTTTGCAGAGATTCACATTCTCATTGCATGTATCAAATTTTCATAGAAATCCATGTGAAAAAAGCAGAACATCATAAACTTGTGGAAGACCTAGTCAAAGCCATGCTCCAAACTGGGTGAAATTCACCCTTAATTGGTAGCTTGGGCCCTGTTCAGTGCAGTGGGGGTTCTGCCTCCTTAAGGATAGCCAGGTGCTGAATGAGCAGGTGGAAACCACTTTGTGGAAATGGAACAGTAACATTAGCTTAAAACACTATTCCGTCTCTTATTATTTCCCTCTGTGTTGTTGGTGTCCATTAGACTGTAGCAGTACTTTCCATGCCTAAATGGCAAAACAAAAGTTGGGTATTCTCTCTCAAACCCGAATGTAGATAATTAGATGGCATTGCTGAGAGTCCAATGTCTTCAGGCATGAAGATAAGACCAGGCAAAGCATACTAATATGGAAAGGAAAGGAAAGGAAAGGAAAGGAAAGGAAAGGAAAGGAAAGGAAAGGAAAGGAAAGGAAAGGAAAGGAAAGGAAAGGAAAGGAAAGGAAAGGAAAGGAAAGGAAAGGAAAGGAAAGGAAAGGAAAGGAAAGGAAAGGAAAGGAAAGGAAAGGAAAGGAAAGGAAAGGAAAGGAAAGGAAAGGAAAGGAAAGGAAAGGAAAGGAAAGGAAATAATATTTTTTGCAGGAAAATTCATTGAAATCCTCTTAATCTTTCAAGGGTAAATCTTGAACAAAAATATATTTTTAACTGAGATAGAAACCTATTCAAATCAACAAGATCAAATATACTCTGCTATCAGATAGGAGAAAATAAACTAAATTTCACATATTGAACGTGTTGATACTTCAGTAGTGTTTTTGTTTGGAAATTATTTCTCTCATCCTGTGTAGAATGCAATTTTGATCACAATAACATGTTAAATTAATGAAAAATTATCATTTTTCTTTTTAAGTTGTCATTTTTCCCAAACAGTTTTAATTAACTGTTTGATCTAGTAATTCTTTCTCACCTCCACTATTGCTATTCAAAACTCTTAATATATTGTTTCATCAGCTATAAGACCTTGGAAATAACAAGCACATCTTGATATATGAAGTTGTTTTGGCAGCGCACGCAGAGTAAGCTCTACTCCTTGAATTCGGCAGAGAACAAGGAACTTGATGTGCGATAAGCAAGAATGATGTTCAGGAGATTCTTGTAATGCACAGTTCTGAAATACTTTCTCCTGGATCACCAGTTGTGCAGATTTATTCCTAGATAAGATAAGAGTAGATAAGCATTTAATAACACTTATCTAGTTCAAATGTATCTAAAAAAAATAATATGCCATCCCATTTGGTGGGATGGTTCACTTCATTGTTCCTTAGGGGACCTGTACCCCTAAGGAGAAAAAGGGGAAAACAACCTTTCAGCTGCTGAATACACTCAGCCTCCAGGAGTGACCTGGGTGTGAAGAGCATGCTCAGGCCTCCTCAGCCTCCTCTGGAATTATGCAAAATTCTACAAGATCTATGCAGGAATATGGAGACCTGCTTGCTCGTGTTAGTATATGCTCTGCTTTACAAAGCTATCAAGAAAAAAGGTGAATACTTCATGTTTTTCTGTCTACTGTCTCATTATCTATATCTACTTTTCCATACCTATGATTTGTAGGATGCTTCTCCTTGTGCTCGCAGTTTCTGTGGAATCCAGTAGGATATATAAGGGCTTGCCCTCCAAGTCCTTCACTGGGTTCATTTACCAGGCATAGAGCTTTAGAGCAGCACAGTTATGCTCCCTGTGCTCTACCTTACTGCTGGTTATGGTCCACTCCACTCATCTGGCAGCTGGAAAAAAAGTGGAAAAAAGTCTTTTGACTCTGGATCAGTTTAACAGCAGGAGGTGGATTCGCTTTGTCAACTCCCATTTCCACTGCCCAAGCAGGTGCAGGCTTTCAGCAGGTAAGGTGGGGCAGGGAGTAGGATTTGTAAAACAAGTTCTGAAAGGTGTTTCAAAACTTCTCTGCTAAATGAAAAGACTCCCTGTGTCTTTGTGTGTGGTTTTGCCACAGGGTTTCTTGCATAGCCTTTCAGCAGGGCTGAGGTGCACTGCAGAGAAAGAACAAGAATTTGCTTATTTAACTTCCTTCTCCTAGATTTCAGTATGCTCTTATTCTCAAGTTATATGAAATCTGAGGACCCTCACAGTTAGTAGCATTTGCACTTAAACTATCAGTGAGTAGCTACTCTGGTGCTGTGCAGATTAGGGATTTCAGTAGAAGATAGGCAGGCAGACTACAAAAGTGCAGAGGGCTGTAGAGAATTTGATGGAGGATAAAACCCCCACCTTCTAGGTATGCCACAGGTCCAGTGTGAGAACTGGTGAAGAGACACTTTTTCTTCCAAACCAAGAAAGGACTGTGAAGATCTGATATGACTTCACTTTCAGATTAACACACCTGATGCTATTTTATTGCCACATGTGTACTATTTTAAATGGATATAATCTCTTTCAACAAAATCCAGGTGTGTGTGTGTACGTATGTATACACACAGTAGTACGTGTACACACATATAAATGTTCTACAAACAGGACCCTGTGCATTAACTGCATATGCAACCACACAAATAGCTGCATAATTTCCCTGCCTATTGGGCCTCTTCCCACATTATGGAATAAGTTTTCATTTATATTGCATTACCTGGTACAAATGGCTGCTCTGCCATCTTCCAGCTCTTTGTATGTCAACATACTCATTCACTTTTGCTCAGCTTTACTTGCAGAAAATCATGAGGTGTCCCATGTTTGCTCAGCTATGAGGAGTCCTGTATGTAGCTTCTGTTGTGTTATCTCCTTCTTGCATTTTTTCGGTCTTTATCTTATGGAACAATCCCTTCAGTGGCAGGGAGGTTTACTGACAGGAACAGGAAGACACATCTGATCAACATGTGGCTCAGAGGCTGGTGCCACAGGCAGAGTTTTGGTTTCTTTGACCGTGGGGAGGGTTACATGGCACCTGGGCTACTGGCAAAAGGTGGCATACACCTGTCCCAGAAGGGGAAAAGGATCCTGGGGCATATGAAGTTGCAAAGCCACTATTCTTCATATGTGAGAAGTCATGGCAGTCTGGTGAAGTTGCCACAGACTGGAAAAAGGGGAAACATAACCCCCATTTTTAAAAAGGGGAATAAGGAATATCCAGGGAACTACAGGCCAGTCAGTCTCACCTCAGTGCCAGGCAAGATCATGGAGCAGATACTCCTTGAAACTATGCTAAGGCACATGGAGAATGAGGAGGTGATTGGTGACAACCAGCATGGCTTCACCAAGGGCAAATTGTGCCTGACCAATCTGGTGGCCTTTTATGACGGGATTACAACACTGATGGACAAGGCTAAAGCAACTGATGTCATCTACCTGGATTTGTGCAAGGTGTTCAACACTGTCCTGTACAACATTCTTGTCTCTAAGTTGGAGACACATGGGTTTGATGGGTGGACCACGTGGTGGATAAGAAAAAGGCTGCATGGTCACACTTAAAGAGTTGTGGTCAACAGCTCAAAGTCCGAGTGGTGTCCCTCAAGGGTCAGTATTGGGGCTGGTGCTGTTTTACATCTTTGTCAGAGACATGGACAGGGGGATTGAGTGCACCCTCGGCAAGTTCGCCGACGACACCAAGCTGAGTGGTTTGTTTGACACTCTGGAGGGACGGGATGCCATCCAGAGGGACCTTGACAGGCTTGAGAGGTGGGCCTGTGCTGACCTCATGAAGTTCAACGAAGCCAAATGGAAGGTCCTGTATCTGGGTCGGGGCAATCCCAAACATAAATACAGGCTGGGCAATGAGTGGCTTGAGACCAGCTCTGAAGAGAAGGACTTGGGGGTGGTGGTGGACAAGAAGCTCAACATGAGCTGGCAATGTGCGCTTGCAGCCCAGAAGGCCAATAACCGTATCCTGGGCTGCATCAAGAGAAGCGTGGCCAGCAGGTCGAGGGAGAGGATTCTCCTCCTCTATTCCCTCTCATAAGGCCCCACCTGGAGTACTGTGTCCAGTTCTGAAGCCCCCAACACAAGAGAGACATGGACCAGTTAGAACAAGAGATTAATTTCAATGCAGGGCATGTTCAGACTGGATGTGACCTAAAGTACACTACATATCTTAGAATGGAAATGCAAAATAGTTATTATTTACCAGAAAACAAATAACACTGAATTTTATCAACACATTTTTTAAAAAGTTAAGTAACTGATGTTTTCAGTTTATTGTGAACCAGTTAACCCATGGATTACATGTTCATTTCACTTTCAGTATGGAGAAAGACATCTACCATGCTTATTGGAGCCATACAAGTCTGTGTGCTTAGGACATGCCAGACATAAAAGAACTGAAGGCCATAAGATTTGCTGTACATCCTTAAGTGAGAGCCTGACAAGAGTAAGCTGTAGGAGGCAGATAGATACCTTCACATGGTAGAAGGTGGAAAGAAATGGGGCTGATGTATCACATCAGTATTGTTTTAAAAGAGATTAAAGGTGAATGCTTTCTATGACAAAAAAAGAAGACCATTAACTTCCAATGCTATCTTTGCTTGGTTTTGAAAGTTTAACTGATTCTAATATTGTTTAAAGTATGTCTTAACTTTTCAGCTTAGAGTCTGCTGAGCCTGGACATTGTCACTGGTGTTGAGTGACTGTGGGCACTTTGCTTTGCAAATGTCCTGTGTAGTACCCTCTTCCAATTCTCATTTTACTTTTTTTTTCTAGAACATTCTTTTTCTGGTGTGTGGCCATCTTCCTCTGTTTTTCTGAATCCCCTTTTTTTATGAAAAACTAACTCTAATGATTTTACTCTGTTTGAAGGAAATTCCTTTCCATCAAACTCTCTATGTTTGCTCTTAAGGCTTCATTGGCTGTGGTGATTCACAGAAATTAGGGTCTTTTCTGTTAACTAGTGTTTGGTTGTTCTGTAGCTTTGCTCCAGCAGATGTGTATGTTATTGCATGGCTGGTGTAGATGTAGAATTCATAATCTCAAATCTGAGTCATAGTTTGTGCATAGCATCTTCAAACTGTCACAGCACAGAGTAATATAAGGCACTTTTTCATTATGTATTTATTGGAATTTGATGGAACATTTTTCTTCATGCAGGGCAGGTGTTGGGATATTATTTATCTTTATATTTTGAAAAAACTGGAGAAAGTTCAGGAAACAATCAATAGAAAAGTTCTTGAGGCTGGGTGAAATTTGAGGGGTAAAGTAGTGTCAAAGATTGTCATTAATAGAAAGATGGCAGTCAGTCTGCCTGCTTTCAGTATGCTGTATAACATCTGCTTCAGTACTTTTCAGTCGTTTCAAGAGAACCTAGGTGCTGAGAAAAGTAAAGATATAAGCCAACACTTAATTGTCTTCCCCACTAGGGTTACAGGACTAGATGGGCAGAAATGGGCACTGGTAAGGCTTTCCACACTGTTTCATAAGACATTGTAGCAAGGAGGGACTTAAAAAAGAGATGTAAAGGTAAATCAGGATGAAATGAGTACAAAAGTTAAAAAGCAAAATACTTGAAGAGAGCTATCTGGAGGAAAATTCAAATGGGCACTGCAGGTAGTTGTCCTGGCTTGTGTCCACTGAGTGACATGGAAGGTGACACCAATGTGAGACCCCTTATGAATGAGAAGAAGGAAAAGGGTGAGATGATGAACAAGCTTCTTAAACTGGCTAGCTCAAATAAAGAAGATTAAATTCAGAGAGGACAACTGCAATATGTGACACTGAAAGATGAGAAACTAACTTTGCAGGTGTAGAATAGGGAATAACTGTCTGGGCAGGAGTCCAGCAGGACAGTGTCTGTGGAGGGCTTAGATGGGCTCACACACAATGAGTCAACAGTGTTGCTGTTGTGGAAAACAACAGCTAATCTTGGCAATAGGAAAGCCTTATTTGAAATAGCTTCTCCAGTTTTGAGGACCACACTTGAAGAAAAATATGGACAAATAAAGGCAATATGAGGAAAATGAACGGTAGTGATAGGAAAAACTATCCCTTGAGAAAAAGCTACATCAACAAACCCATAAGAACTTGTTTTGTTTTCTGATTATCAAAGCTTATTATAGAAGAAAAGAATGACTAATTGTGGTTAAATATTACAAGACAAAACTCAGAATATCCGAGAAATAAAATAATTGTTAAGAAAAAAGATCCCAGCTAGCAGGAAATGGTGTGTTAGAACAAGCTATGCAGAGAAATTATAGAAATAAGGATTTCTTAGAAGTGGCTTGGGTGCAATTTACTCTTGCAGAGGGATGGGTGAGATAGGACTTAAAGTCCCCTCTGGCCCTGCATTTTTATTACTTTTCTCTTGTTGTGCTGTAAAAAGTGATCTACCTAAGACAAGTCAGAAAACAGGTCTGATAAGTTGATTTGGCAAAAAGATGACAAGAAAGGGGCAGCACAAGAGAACAGGTAACGAGAGAAACTTTCCTGCCAGTGATGAATAGGAGGGGCTGGAAACCTGCCTGACCCCCCTCACCCTTTCTATACCACTCTTTTTAAACCCGTCAGGTTTTCATCTAAACTTCAAATAATCAGCCAGTGGGAGTCCTGTGGCTGCTGCCCCCATTGGAAAAGCTGTAGAAAGATCTGTAAGGGACAGCTTGGCATTGACTAGAGGGAAGAATGAGATTTTCCAGCTTCAGCTCCTGGGGCTGAAGAGATCTTTCACTGCTGAGCGCCTGGGGCCACATACTGCAGAAGAGACCAGGTCCTGTTTCTACTGTTCTGGAGGAGATTGCTTTTTGGGCTTAATATTATTTTTATATTTTTTTCCAGTTCTGACACGTTGAGCTTTGCTCAACTCTGTGTGCACGCAAAGGGTGATGAGAGCAAGGACAAAGTTATTGTGTCAGCAGTGGTGAAGTTGAGTAAAATAAGCTTCCAATTTGTGAGGAGAGAGCAGCTAAAAACCTAGACCTTCTTTTCTGCTAAGACCAAAAGTCATTGCAGCTTGTGATACTGGATTTAAAAGTTGGTAAGAGTCAGTGTCTGGCATGCAAAGGCTTGTCTTCTGAATATCAACACAGACAGACAAAGCCTTTCCATGTTTCTTTGTGAGTCTCTGAAGCAAGCTATAAATGATAAATGAAATGAAAAAATTCCCTGCTCACTTTCAGCACATTTAAAAGAGATGGCATTGTGCTGTTTGTTGCGATCTTTATCTCCATTACACCTAGAAACATATAGGTAATAATTAAATTTAATATTAAACAAAAGGAAGATTTCCAAAGTCAAATAGCTATTTTTCTGAGATCCACCTGATACCTGGAGCCTATCTTTAAAATGGGAAGAAAAAAAATCACATTTTATCCTGTTTGTACAGGGCATGATATTTTGAGGCTGTGTTTCAATAAAATAATTCAAATTATTCCTAAAACCCAGAACACTTTTGACTGCGCTCAATGGTCCTTAATATGTACTTAATCTTCAGAAATATTTTCAGGTGACACTCTGATCTTGAACTCAAAGAAACAATAATCTCACCAAAAGTGACATAACTTCACTCGCTTGGTACTTTCCTTGGGAGAAAGGTTGGCTGAAAAACAAGAACACCATTTTATGGCACATCATCAGAGTTTAAACAGAGGCTTTCTTCTGTTCAGATGGAAACTTCTTACCTGCTCTCCCCTGCTGTTGAGTGATTAGCTCTTCTGGCATGACCCCTCTCTCAGTTTGAGAAAACTTTCCTGTGAAAAATCTATTAGAAACCTCAGTTTTTCAAAAAACCACACTTCTATTGTGACCTGTTGATCATCTTCACTTTCAAGAGTTTTATGGTTTAATTGATAATACCCAGAAAGCTTTTGCTTGATAAGAGACGATCTCCGCAGTTGTCGGTGAGCAAGTGTTGAGGTTATTTTATTTATAGGTGGTATTCCCTGGGGATCATAAGTTTGTTTGGTCTGGATAAGGTGAAAATAATTTGTATTCCATTTATGTTACAGTTTAAAACATCTTTTAAGGAGCAGAGTTGCACTTCTGAGTGCTTAGGGTACTTTAAAAACCTTTTAGCTTTCCTTTACCCTATATTCCTTATGATAGTGTCATCTAAGCTCTTCTCTCTATTTCATACTGATTCTGACTGGTTTTCCTTTCCAGAATAAGAACGATAATTCACTGCAGAAGGAATGACGAAAGAGACTATGGGATTCTCCCAGTGTAAGTAAACAAGTAGGAAAGATCACGGAGTTGAGGACAAAAAACCTGCTTGTCTGTAGACACACAAAATTCTGAATGCCATTGTAAAACCAGTTATTGCTAAAGATGACATAATTGCTGTTGGTTTTTGTCCTTTAGTGGGTGACACAGTGCAGAGTTTTTCTTATTTTCTGAAGATAGCATTTTTCATTGTTTCAGTTTTTTGTTTTTGCTGTCAATGACAACAGAATTTTCCACTTGTGAAATTTTTCCACTCGTGAACTTTTTCCACTCTGCATTAGGCTACATTACTCTCCAGGAAACCATAGGCTGGGCTTTATGTCCTCTTATTAATTGCTTTTCTTGCAGCAGTCAGTTTCCAGTCACTCAGCAAGGGCATTAGCAGAAATTCTGTCAGTCTCAATGAGTTAAATTAAAGGCTGTGCATGCTAGGGCAGATGGTTTAAGATGTTTGATTATTGGTAGGTTTATATAACCAAGCCATTCTGCAGGGATTCAGGTTTATTACTGTTCTCCTAATGAGGGAATATTTATCTCTTTATTTACTACTTTGTATTTTAAAAGTCAGATAAACACTTCTTGGATTCAGTCATGTAGAATTACACTGGAAATGGTCTGAAATCTTTGGTACTTCATAATAGCACTGTCTATACTGCAACTCTGTATAGAGACTGAACCTCAAATCTTAAGCTGAGTTAAGTTTTGGGCTGGTGGTCTGGAGCACCCATATCCTCTCTGGTACTGATCCTCACTGGGTCTGATGCTCTTTGCTGTCCTCTCCACCAGCCTGTGACAGACCATCCCCTCTCTGCTCACTCTTCAGCCAAGCTCCCCTTTGGACCCTGAGCCTGACCTGCCTTTTACCAAACGTGCTCCATCCCCCTCCCTGGTTGCTGCAAGCCCTCTTCTCCATTGCATCTCTTCTCCTTTTGGGGTTTCAGGAGCTGGCTCAAGAGACAAGGCTGCTGCTTTTGTGTAGTGTTTGAACTGACATCCTTCCTGACCACAGTTTGCCTGAATCTGACGTTTCTACACTGGGCATATGTCCATAGCCTGGATAGACCACTCTCAGGTGGTTAAGAGCTGATTATAGTGATTTTCAATTGAATGTTTGGTTCAGAAGCTTCCCATAGGCCACATATCTCAACTTTAATAACATGATAATAACTTTTTACCCCCCTAAAGTTATTTTTATGTCACTGTTGAGGAATAATTTATATATTTTTTTTAATTTGGTTAGAATTTTATAGGACATTATGAAAGGAAACAAGGCACTAGATCTGAAATAATTTGACAAACTGAGCACATTATGCCTCAGATTTGTGCATTAGGCATCCAACACATTTAAATTCCCTGTCACAACGCTGGCCTCCCTTTCTGTGCCGACAGCATTGCAATGTGACAATGAAAGGCATGGGATCTTACTGCAGTTAATATGAATCTGTATTATCAGTAAAATGCCAAATGGCATAGAAAATTATGGGTTGGCTAAAGTGATTTTTTTTCACTTTACCTAGTTACTGTAACATCCATGGTATTAAGAAAACACACTAGCTCTTCAGAGTTACTCTTTTTAGTTCTGTGTTATCAGAAAAGCAGAACACTGAAATTCTGCTTCTTCTCATAGCAGAAAAATAAGAAGCATGCCTGTGGCCCCATTCGCTAGGACACGTCTCTTCAACAGGCACATTTTGCATTGGGTTGCCACAAAGGATTCCCAACAAACATTCCTTGCAGTGTTGTAGTGACTTGTTCGTCCTCCATAAAGCATTGTTTGTGGCTGGAAAAAGCCTAAATGAATGATAATGCCTTGGCATGCATAACCCTATTTTTTGTGAAATACGGGCCTTTCAAGAGAATCTGGATAAAGATGGAAACACTAGCTCTCTATAATTATGTATATGTGCCATTAGTACCAGAAAGATCGTCCAGTGTTTTCAAGAACTTTTAGCTGGGGACCTATCCTCCAGAATGAGATTTTTTTGCCTCTGGAAGAAGTAGCAAATATTGCTGTTCCAGAAGCCAGTAACATCATGTCTGTCTTCAGTGATAACAAATGCTGAAGGACTAATAGTCAATGACATTGATGAAAGGCTATGACTTAACACTGTACATCCAAGGACTTGATGGGGGAAAAAAAGTTATTTTATTTTGAATGATTCTGCATATTTTCAAAGCCTTTGGTTGTGAAAACCAAGGATTAGGCACAACCAAGGATGAGGCTCTGATCAACCTGATCTAGTAGAAGGAGTCCCTGCTCATGGCAAAGGGGTTGGAACTAGATGATTTGTAAGGTCTCTTCCAACCCAAACCATTCTATGATTCATTCTACGATTTAGCTGATAAGGGAAAACACCAGCATGCTAAGGGAAATGAGAAACTTGCTACACAAACAGAAACAATAGAGAATCATTAAGCTGGGCAATCAAACAATATGTAGAAAAGACCAAAAATTCCTTTATTTTCTTTGCAGGAAACATATATTGCATGTCTGTTGTAAATGCATTCTGGTCTTCTTGCATGTGAAAACAACGTAACTTAGCAAACAAGAAGGAAAAATAGCAGCTGAAATACTTTTTTCAAACTCTGACTCCAGTGACGACTGGTGAAAGGGAACTACAGCAGTAGATGAAGAGGATTGTGCTGGGATATTTTGTTTACAATTCCAGAGTGTGTTTTTGCATATAGCTGCACATTCCATATACTTCACTTTTTCAAATATCAGTTACCAAGTGGACTGTGGTAACTCTTCTGTACCATCGATACTATCTCCATTCAGATTGCAACTCCTTTCAGCCCTGCTTTGGTGGTATAACAATTAATATAATTAGTATAATGAACAGTCCTTCCTGACAAAGACTTCAGATTATTATCATGATACAAAACTGCATTAAATAACGATTAAATATAATGATAAGTGTTAAGTATCTGACAGATTTAATTTTTCTGTGTTATTCTGCAAAATCCCCCATCATTCTTTATCATGGAAGAGATTTGTAAGCAATAAAGGGGAGGTGGAGTAATTCTGTAAGCACAAATGTCAGTAATTTTGCCTCTTCTGGAAGCTAGTGCTCAAAAATGTTGTTTTGTGCTGCCAGAAAACTGGCTCTGCTGACAGACAGGCGTAGCAGAGCATTTGAAGGCTTTGGAAGTCAGACATCTTTGTGAAATGCAATGTAGTATTCCAAAGAGTTGCTGTTGAATCTTAGCCTTTGGTGAGGAGATGCAAGGTGAGCTTACTCGTACTGCAGCACAAGACCAGTAGTTTCCTATTGCTTAAAGGGAGAGAATGTGCAGGTCTCTGGCTCTTTGAGTTTGCTTGCTGAAGAATATGTCTGTTGAAAGCTATACAGTGAACAACATAGTTAACAGCTGGTAAAATTAAGAGAATGTTTTGGAAAGTTCTATTTCAGCCTTGTGACAGCAATCCTGCTTCAGAAAACTGGAGTAATGATAGCTGCAGGGTAAACATGTTATTGAATAATTCACATGAAATCAGAGGGTTCATGAGGGTTTGCATGCATTATATAATTCTTAGATCCATATGAAACTATCATAAATGACACAAAAATGGTGGTGAAAATGTTTGCAATTACTAAGTAAGTAATTCTCAAAGTATCCCTGGGAGACAGGAGGAAATAAGTCAGGTAAGTAACTCCAGAAGGCCTTATAGTGAGGCAGGATACACCAATGGTATGTTCATCAGTGGTAGGTACATCATGAAATTACCTGTATCACATGATAGCCAACTTGTGCAAATTTTTTCTCTCTACTTTGGATAAAATAACATCCCTGAAGCACTAGCAATAAAGCCATGCAACTGGAGAGCAAACACTCATGGAAAGGTAGGAATGGCTGCTAGTAGATGCAGAAGCGCATGCAAATGTCTCCACTGCCATCAGCGCCTATGCTAACTTAAGTTAGCTGGTGCTGCAGCTGTACCTGTATTTTGCTATGTGTACATATTCTTACAAAGAAGCAAAACATCAGGTGTATATCGCTGTTTCTTGGGCTCTTGCTGTTTATATCCCTGCCATCAATGAAGAATATTTACTGTTTTTTTTCTTGCCTGTTACAACTTGGGCTGGACAGTTGATTTTGAACCTCTTGCTTACCAAATTTGAAGTGGTGAGATACTGAAATTCTTTGCAAATTTGTATAAAAATTGGTGCATGTTTTTACATACAGATTAAAATAAAGTATGATTATAAAGGTTGAAACAGGTAACAAAATATTGCATTTAAAGTCAACAAAAAAAGGCTTTGTTAAAGCCAACAGGAATTTTCTTCCTTTGCCCATGCAAGGGCCAAGTGTTTTTCTCTTGTCACTACCAAGGGCATCAGAATTTCTGTCAGAAGGGTGTTTTGTCTTTTTCTGAATGGTTCCAGGCTCCAACTGCCCTGGAGGAGGCTGCCCTCAGGAAATCTGCCTGCAGTGTATCTTTCTCCCTTGAAATCCAGGGCACATTGCCCATGCTTGAGTGCTTTTCTCAGGGTTTCCATTGTACTTTGCTCATGCAGTTGCCCTTGAGTAGGTTTTCTTCAGCCCCTGCCTCCCTCTCCCTGTTACACAGCAAGGACTGGAGCCTCCCCAGGATGGAAACTGCCCTTTGGCATTAGTGGGACAGGAGTTTGCACGTCACTGTGCTGAATGGAACAATCTTTTAAGGAAGTGATCCCCAGGGGTTCTGAAACACTTACACCAAGACACTGACTTGGATGTGCACATGTCTGGTAATAGAGATTTGATGTGAGTTTTGTAATCAAGTTTTTAGCACACTGAGGATAATTTCATATTTTAGGAAGATTGCTTAAGCAAATACTTTGCCTTAAAAAAAAGAGTGAAAACATTATCAAATATACCACTTATGTCCTTTCAGATGATTTGCATTAGACCAGCATTCCCACTCTTGGAGAGTAGTTTTCATGCAATTTAAATACATATATAATTAGAATTTCTTAATGCAGGCATGTTATGCAAGTTACAACTGACATTAACATATTCAAAATGATCATATACCAGGAAATTATAATCTGAATATACATAAATTGTCATTAAATACACATATTAGCTCTCTAAACTCTGCAAGTGAACTAAGTTACTGACAAACTGAAGCTGGTAGAAAACAAGACAGTAATTAAGGTTTCCACTGCACACTTCCATTATATCCTATTAAGCTGTTCAACAAGTATCAGCAATGATGTGGCATTTTGCAGACATGATGTCTGTAGCTGGACTCCTACTTATATGAAGCTGGGCTTGCTATGGTTTGGGTAGGCTCTTGTTTCTTGTTTGCAGGGTTGGGAAAAGAGAGAAGCTGACAAGTCACATCAAAGATCAAGACAAGCAAGAAAGGCTGCAGAAGCCTATGAGAAAAGTGAATGCATTTTGTGCCAAGGAAACATAAATTGAATATTGCTGAGGAATGTACTGCCTCTCATATTGAAATGGGGACAGCTGTCACTGAACTGGCCAAATATGTCCTGCAGGGATATTTACCAGGTAGCAGAGCCCTAACTGCAGCGCTGTGCAGTACCTGGGACCAAGGAACTCCAGGAGCAATGTTGCTTTGCTGCAGATTGGTGCTTAAACTCCTTTCCTGTAATCTGGTAGACATGGCCTTGTCTTCTTGTGTTGGGAAGAAAATATCTGAGGCACCTGGGTTTTGATTGCCTATGAGACTGTGCTATACTTCCCAGTGATGTGACAGGATAATCCGTCCTCCATATGTGGAGGAATTCAGCAGAGAAATAAACCCTCTACTGAGAACAAATAGTCCACTAAGATTGCTTTGAAAGACAGTGACAGAAATAACTGCAAAGCCAATCTTGCAGAAAGATTCACAGGGAGTTACATGAGTGACTGCTGCATAATGCTGCCAAAAGGATTTTGTCAGTCTTTGACTGATTTACATTAGCAACATCAATTTTAATCTTGCTTGCATTTTGTTGTTTAATTGTTTGCTTACAGAAGTTGTTTGGTGTTGATTGATAGCTATAAAGATATATTTATTTCAAATTAAATACTGCCTTTATAATAACTGCAGTAATTTTTGGTAACCATAAGGTTATGCAGGATCATTACATATTTAAGCAAATATTTATTGTGATTTTAAAATTTCACAGTTTGATTAAGTTGAAAAATGAGAAATGGAATGTTTATTTTTCAGATTATTGGTGCTTTCTTGGTGAATATTTGTCTGCATTGCATGTATGCTGGAGATAAGTTAAAATACCCTAAAAATAATGTTTTAAAGTAATTATAAGATCTTCAGTAAAAAAAAGTTTATCAAAATGAATGTTGCACATAAAACTAGCAGGCATATTGAATAAAAATAACACCTGTAGTTAGCTGGCAAATATTACTGATTGCTTGTAGTCACCATGCTCTTCAGAGTTGCTTTTTGAGTGGTAACACCTCTTTTTTTCTTAGATTTTTAATCAAAAGTGTAGTGGGGCAGTAGGCTTCCACTGCTCTCATTTCCTGGTGAGCCAGTGCAAATGAAGCAACGTATACACCCCCATGTGAATGTAGGTACACACAAAGGCAAAAACTTTTGCCTGGACAGGATATACCTATACTTGCTCAAGAGGTACAGAAGGTACAAATTGCAAGGCACATAATCCTCATACCCAGCTTGGTGTGGAGCTGCTCCCCTACAACCAAAAGACAGTTTCTATCTGTGTGGGCTCCTAGGTCAGCCTGGATTCATTCCTATCATGGTGACACTCTTTCCCATGTCTTATGTGGGTGAATTCAATTTTTTCACTGAAAGGGTTGTCAAGCATTGGAACAGGCTGCCCAGGAAATTGGTGGAGTCACCATCCCTGGAGGTATTTAAAAGACTTGTAGGTGTGGTGTTTAGGGACATGGTTTAGTGGTGGATTTGGCAGTGTTAGATTTACAGTTGGTCTTGATGATCTTAAGGGTCTTTTCCAACCAAAATGATTCTATGGATACTGTTGCCACCTCTGCCATCACACAGAAGATTTGCTTTAGACTTGACTAGGAGGGAATCTGGGCTCAGTACTGAGATCTTTAGGAGAGACCTAAGTGTCTCTGACTGAGCTGTTTGGAAATAAACCTTGTGTCCTCCTTGCAGCTTGACCTGGAGGCTCTGTGGGAGGGACTGCCTGTAACACAATCTCAGTTCTCCCATTTTCCCTTTGATAAGGAAGGCAGGCAATGTCTCCAGGAGACTTTGACAGGAAAGAAGAGAGAGTGAAAATGTGGTCCTAGCCTGTGTACCAACTGGTGGAGGGATATTAATGATAGTGCCGAAGGTCTATATGAATAAGCACATATGTCATCTCATGCGCAAAAGGACATAATGCACTGAGCATGCTCAGTGACTTGACAACACAACTCCAAAACTATTCTGCATCTTTATGTTCTCATCAGGTCAAGTTTAGCACTTTAAAAATATATCATTTCAAATTCTCAGTTACAGTTGAGCAATCTGATTTACTTGAAGGCTTGAACAGTAAATACCGCATCTCCTGAGCAGTTCTCCTTGATCTGGGGAATTTTGTTGTGATTGATATGACTGCATAGTCATATTCCTACTGTAGTACTCTGTATCCCTTCAGCAGTTGGCCTTGTACTGCTCTTTGAGTGGAGAATAGCAAACTAAAAACAAGGCAAAGTGAATGTTTGCTACACCTACACCTACATGCCTACAATTTTACTTTCTGGTAAAAGAAAGAACCTTTCTACATTGTTTCTTAAGATTCTTTTAGTAATTCCACAACACATTCACAATAGCAATCTTCTTGTAATTTGTTCTAATCTATGAAATTAATTTCAATATATACCAGAGATTTTCTATATTAGTCTGTAGCACAATACAATTTAAACTGGAAGTGCTAAACATTATTAGTTTCATAAATCCTTCTAGCTGATCTGTTTGCCTGCAGCTGACTCAATCAATTTCAGTATCATATTCATGAGTCTTGTCTTTAAACTTGAGATAAATGTTTCAGTTTCTACTCTTTTACAGAGAGGAGGGAAAGTTTCCTTATTGAGGAATTTCTTATGTACACAGATAATCAGGACTATTCAGGGGAATCCATTGGGATTTCCTAGAACAGAACTGTGGTGGATGAGAAATTGTGCACACAAATATTATGGTTTTGTATTCATAGAAAATGCACTTTATAACATCATTAGAATTATTTTTCTCTCTGTGGTTAAAAAAATAGTTATACTTTTAATTTACAGAAATAATACCTTTTAAAATTTGTCTGAACTTTGGAAGGACGGGATACATTACACTCTTTCTACATGTAATATACAGACTATTAAGTAGTCCTACACAAATTCAATAACTTGTACCATGTTATACTGCTTTAATTGTGTGAGGCTTGACTTGAATTCATATTGACATGCAGTGAATAAAAATAAACCTTTTTTTCAAAACTCATTACCAGAATTCCATCCCTTCTCTTTCTCAGGATGGACAGCTTAGAGCAAACTCAGCTACTTCTATTCATGAGATATAAATGGATTTACTGACATCTTGATATTTGTTAATGGATATTTTAATATTAGAGAGTGCTGGTTCATTTCTGTGCCCAGTCAAGTGTTCTTTTTTTGGGGGGATTGTCTGATTATTTATTTTCAAACTGAAAATCTGTATCTCTTCAAGTACATCTCTCTGTTGCTAAAGATCAAACTGTGGACTGTTTGGTACCTTATGCACTCCTGTTAAAATGGTTTTGTGTGAGAAAATAAAGCCTTGACAATATTTTTAAAATGTTGACATTTCTCTTTTGTGATATCGCCAGTTGTTAGTGGGTTAATGCCATTATATAATTGTTGTTGTACTTACTGTTTAAAGCTGATAATTTCAGATTCTAGCTACTGTTGTAGTTCTGAAATAATAGAATCATGGAATGTATTGGGTTGGAAGGGACCTTCAAAGGTTATCTAGTCCAACCCTGCTGCAGTGAGCAGGGACATCTTTACTAGAGCAGGTTGCTCAGAGACCCATCAAGCCTGACCTTGAGTATCTCCAGGGATGGGGCCTCCCCCACCTCTCTGGACAATCTGTTCTGATGATCTACCACCTGCATGTTGAAGAACTTTTTCCTAATATCCAACCTAAATCTACGCTTTTCTAGTTTTAAACCAATTTAATCTAGTTTAAATGTTTCTTTGGTCTCACATTATCAGTGAAAGCTGAATTGCCCACTTGTGGCAAAACCTGTGGAAGGTAGATCAGGACAAGACATCAGTGGAGTGTTTTTCAGCTCTCATTTGAAATTTCTTCTATATCCAGGAAAACAGGGTAAGATCCATCTTGCCTAGTTTTAGTTATCTACAGACGGAACCTAGAACTAACTGCAACGTGTGCAGAACACAAAAATTGCTTTACCTTCTTTCTATGAAATACATCAAAATGTTTTGCAAAATAAAGTTTTATCCTTAAAGTATTTTGTGCTTTGAAAAAAGCTGAGTTTCAGATTGCAAAGTTGTTATGACAGAAAGCTTTTGAACAGCTATAGGATGCAGTGCTTATTAGAGAACATAGTCATTGGAGATTAATTGACATCATAATTCCAGTCCAAGCTAACTATTGTTTTGCTTTATTGTAATGTGGCTTCCAATTAAATTGTCCTGATCCTCACCTATATAAATTTAATCTTGGTAGTACCACTTAAAATTAACAGGATTATTCTCAGTTAGAGTAACAGTATACAAAAATGCAAATAAATTTATCTTTTAACATCCTTTCACCACCATTTGGACATGACAGATGTCTCCTGTCACCATCAGAGCTAGCCACCAGAGCTAGAGAGAATAATGCTAAAGATAAAGAAGAAGATTAAGCCCATTAAAATTTCAAGGGTATTTTCAGTCCTTGGGAAAGAAATGATATTGTTAAACTACCACAGCCAAGCATACAGTAAGTAGAAAATCATAAAAAACTGAGGACAGTTTTAACTGATCTGTTGTCAGAATCAAAGCTTTACATACGGGTGCTGGGGTAGTGCTAGGAGATAATCCACTGCTTTTGCAGACCACTGAAGAGGGAGAATTCCCAGTTCTGAGGGTCAGAATTGGTGACAATTAAGAGGTTACACTGAC
This sequence comes from Caprimulgus europaeus, assembly GCA_907165065.1. Next base: position 59,960,982 of record OU015527.1, on the reverse strand, counting down.
TCAATAGCTGCATTCAAGGGAAAGAATGTAATATAATGCTGGGGTAACGCTGGAAATATCTGGATATCATTAACCTATGGCTAAAACAGGCTCAGTCAAAATGTGCTTTTTCATTCAACTTAATTTGAAGCATTATTTTTGATCTGGTATAGCCTCTGAGAATGGTCCATCATGCTCATGCATTAAAGGTGAATCTTAAGTATTTTCTTCACATTACTATTAGGTAATGCTAAAATGTGTGTTATTGCAACAGACAACAAATTTATAAACAGCATCCAGAGATAAAATTTTCCTCATAGCTGACATAGATTGTTGTTAAGGTTTAAAGATGCTCACTCTGAAATACGTGAGGTCTTTAAAGACAGGCCAAGTGGTCACAAAGGCCTGAAACACTCAATTAGTAGTTCTTCCTCTAAAATGCTCCAGTAATAAGATTTTAGGGAGAAAAATCTATAAGGATGATTAGGACAGTTCACACCACTCAGAGATATATGCCATTCAGTTATGCAGTTTTTCATGCTTAGGTTGTATTTGCAGCTGAGACACCACTATTATAGATACATATATTATATAGAGGTACTAAGTGTACAGCTTGAACTCCGGGAAAATAGAGCTGGAAATCTGTCAAGATATTTTCCAAAACCAGGATTCAGATGCACTAAATCAGGTCAAGGAAATTTAATGGTCACCTCAGTATCTTTTTGCATACTATTCTGGATCTATTTTGCAGTCTACTGATCTGCCTCACATTTTCTACCAAAAGTTTCCACACTCCTGTGTGAATGGTGAAGATCTGCACTGGAAGAGGAGAGTATTTTGGATGGTTTAGGTAGAGTTCAGACTGCTTTTTCTAACGTTGATTGCCCATTTTTAGTAAAAATCTGGATGTATCTGATTTGTATCTAAATGCTCGTGGTTTCAAAGCTTGTTTCTTTATAGATTGTAGTGTAATAAAAATTTAAATATAAAAACCATCTTATGCTATATATAACGACTTGGAAAAGTGCTTGTGTGGAAAAATAAAATTTTACTTTTAAATTATATCATCCAAAAGTATTTTAGAAAAGCAAATGATAATGTTGGTTTTGTTCTTGACTGTCATGTTCATATTGTGTTCACATTACCTCTTCTCTGCTTTGTTTTAGACCTTAAAATCTTCTGCTGGTTCCCACCTGTCAGAAAAATACCTGGAGATCAGAGATTATTGCTGAACATTTTTCTGGGCAGGTATTCAAAGGGGAAATGAATCTGAGTGATCTTTACCCATTCTAAAGTATACTTATCCTTTGTATTGCTCTGCCAATCTGTAAAAAAGGCTTCGGAATCTTGGCGCTTATAAATTTTCATTTTCTTGCCATTCTGCACATTTATGAATGCCATATGCCCTGTTCAGGTTTTAAAGTGCTTTAAAGCAATTTGTAATTAAAGAAAAAGATTATATCTGAGACTTCAAATACTTATATTCTTGCAGTGAAAAATGAGGTTAAAGACACTATTTTCATCTCTAATCTTACTTTCTTCATTTTCAAGCCAAAACGGTGTTAGCTTCTTTATGTGCAGCTGACTCACCAAAGCAGCAGTGCTTATGTGCTCATGTTTTGAATAATCAGCAGTCTATTTTCATTAATTTGTCAAAAATTAAAGATGTGGAAAAAAAATCTAAGGGATATTTGCCATAACAGCAAAGGTTTTTGCCTTAAATAATTAATATTTTCCTATGACTCATAGCTGGGGCAAATGGCCAGAGAAATTGAGTTTTCATTTTTTTTTTATCCTCAGAGAAATTAATTAAAAACTCCCAAATGTTGCTAACACATAAATTGGTACCAGTAGTAACCCAGGAGTTAAACGTCAGCCAGAAGCTGTGTTACTTCTTGTCTGACTGCCGAAGGTGTGAGAGTGTCCCCCTTCTCCATCCACGATCTGGGGGCTGGGTGGGCTGCAGGGCCGGGGCAAGTTGCTTGCAGCTGACACAGTGTGACCCACTAAAACGTTTCACTTGTATTTTCTTCTAAAAGGTATATATGAAAAGTGTGTCATGGTCTGGAAGACTTTTTTAAGGGTTAGAATGATCCTACAAGTTTCATTTTCAGAATAGAATGATTTATAATGAGGTTTAATATGATGTGTTTCTTTTTACAAAATTCGAAGTGATGGGGAGTTTTTTCCAATTTAAAGGGAGCTGTTGATGTTACTTGGTGATTCTCTCCTTTTGAGTGTCTCACATTTTACCATATGAAATAAGGAAGCAGTCAAGCAGTTGGACTTGATGATTGTCATAGGCCCCTTCCAACTGAACTATTCTAGTCTAATTTAAATGAAGTTTTTATTTAGCTAGTAAAAAGCTAGCCCTGTAAAATCAGCACATATTCTTACTTTTAAATATTTTTTGTTTTTTCAATCACCATAGAAGAGATTTAGCAAAATAAATTACCACTGGTTTAAAGCCAACATATCTGTTTTGAATAGCTAAATTTTAGAACAAGTGGAAAGCACAGTTTAGTTTGCAGCTGTTCTGTTACTTGTGATGACCTCTGAAATGGGAGGTATTAAACTTGACTGTGTAGGTATAGCTCATGTTTGTAAATCTCACCAATTTCACGGATTCACCCCATTCTGCCAGAAGAGCATTGCAGATAATTGCTCTATAATGTCGGTTATAGATGGATTCACTGCACAGGTCACAGGTCTTCTCTTACCTTAGAGAACCAGAATCTATATTGTATTGCACACTAGGTCATCTGTAGATACCAAATACTAACTCTGAATAAATGTTAATCTCTCATACCTGAAGTTTACATTTATAAAACAAACAGTTGTGACTATAAGGTCAGCATTTTACAAAATTGTAAGGTCATAGTTCTTACTACTCTGACCGCCAAGTTTTCAATACAGCCCTGAATTCCTTCTGTTTTCTTTGCCATACTTATCTAACTACTTACCTAATTTTCAGCATAAACTCTGGGGATCAAATATTACCTGTAATACTGTGACAGTAAAATAGGGCATGATGGGTTGTTTCACATACTGTGAAAAAACTCAGAGATGTTGCATAAAATGTTATTAAGCCTGTGGAAATTGTAGAAGCTGTATTTCACTGTATTAGTGAGGACTATCACAGTCTCAGTAATCTACAAGCAAGTTATGCTACAAGGCAAATTTCTAAGATAAAGGAGAGTTTTGTCTAAAATGGTAAAGTGACTCGTAGCTGAGAAGTGTTTTCAATGCCTGTTTGCAAACTGAACATCCTTGCAAGAGAAGCCTTTAACCTCTGTAATGGTCCACCATTGCCTGGCATAAGTTCCTCGTTCTTCTTAAGCTAAGATGTAGAAGGATCTGCCAGTGCCTCCTCACGCTGTGCCTGGCATCTACTGAGGATCAAAATAGCTTGACTCTGTACAGAATCAAAATGAAGCTGAGTCAAGACAGAAGCTCTTAATTTCACATGAAACCAGACTGTGCAGACGACTTCAAGGCCAGTCACTGGAACAGTTTTTTTAAGTTGCCAGGGAACTGTGTCTATTTTATACCATTCACCTCCTTTTCTTCTTTTTCCCTCTCCTGCCTGGAAGTTAATGTGCCCACTATTGCTATTGTGTCAGAAAACAAAATAGAGCCGGTGTCAGATGGAGAGTTAATAACATGGGTGAGATGGTGACAATTGCCAAGACCCTTTATGGGGAAACCAAGTATGTCAAACTACTCTGGCTGACCAAGGCCTGAGGATCAGCCCTGTTTGTCATCTTGGGTCTCTGTCTCATCATTTTTCCCCATCCTCCCTGATTGCTCTGAACCCATAAGACTTTGTGGATCAGGGGAGTAAGCAGTGAAGTTAAAATATATGGACCTGCTAGTGACACCATGGAATGGGAGAAACCAAGTGCTTCATGCTGAAACTGTCACATTCACTTCTCACTCCTTTATATTGCTGTTCTGTTGCTAGATCGATGAGCACCAGGTTAGAATTAGTTGAAGAGTACTGAAATACTGTGAAACTCAGGGAAAGTTTCTAATGTGTTGACTTCGAGTTCAGAGGCATAATCTCAGAGGACCTTTCTGGTAATCATGAGGAGCAGTCTGAGTGAAGTTGGCAGGAAATCTATTCTGAAGTAAGCAAAATAAATCAAATCACAGAGTAATAGTGTGAGGACCAAAACGTAAATAAATGTGGAATCAGCTGTAATGCAACTGGTGCAGCAGCAAGGAAAAATGCAAGACAAGAAGGGTAATGAAAACGATTATTACTTTCTAATCTCTTTCTAACACCTTACTCACTGCAACAGTACTAACAGAAGGAGCTAAGAAAATATTTTTCTTCATTTCCATTGCTTCACATATTTGTTTTTCAGCCATAGATTGTTCCTCTCCATTTCTTTCTTTCATTCAGTCATGTCTTGTTTTCTGTCTCATTTTATTTCCTTTGTGTCAAGCTTTGATAGGCAGTAAACATAAACAACTTCCATTGGTCTCATTGGTTTTGTCTAGTACTCAGCAAGGAGCTGATCTGAAGTTCAGTGACGTTGTCATCAATTTCGGCATAGAGCTGGATCTTACCCAGTGCCCAGTAGCTTTCAGAGCCTATGATCCACTGTTTTAATAAAGTGCTGCAGGTGTGCTAATGCTGTGGACCAGAGAGCTGCTTGTTTCTATGTCTTATTCAAACATTATCAACAATATCTTTTTACAGCACTCTATACACCTCTCACACCTGTAATACCATGGGACTTACTGGAGCATTGATTGGTAGATATAATAATCTAAGAGTCTCCCAAAGCATTAACTAAGCAAGGTTTCACAAAAGTCATGACTGTTAATGTACAATCTATATAAGAATGTGCTACTGGGTTTTGGAGAATGGTATGAGATATAAAATCCTGTGAAAAGGTGGTAGGGAGTGAGGCAGATACACTTAATGAATACAGGGTGGCCTCTGGTAGTAACAGGATACAAATGTCTGTAACAGAATGCATGTGTGTAACAGGGAAATCAAACTCTGTGTTAATTCTGTATTTGCCAAAGCAACATGGATTTTGGACCAAGCCTCTTCATGGGCATTCATCTATTAAAACTTTGTTAAAATACATATGTTAGAGCCTAGTCTGCAGGCTTTCACCAAGCTGAGACTGTGGTCATGCTTCATGAGAGGACCTTAGTGCTAGAAGTTGTGGAGGTCCCCTCCCTGGAAGTTTGAAAACCAGCTTGGATGAGGCTTTGAGCAACCTGGTCTAGTGGAAGGTGTCCCTGCCATGGTAGGAGTGTTGGAACCAGGTCCCTTTAAAGTCCCTTTAAGGTTCCTTCCAACTCTAACTATTCTATGATTCTATGATTCTAGGTTCTGAATAGCAGACATGCCACTGCTGAAGTCTTTGACATCACAGTGTTGCTGATGTATGTTTGCTGTTAGAGGATGGCAGCAGCAGCTATGGCAATGTTTATGCCTCATCTATGTATAAATATATAAGGATTTTCCAAGAGCCAAAAAAGGCCAGAAAAATGCTGCTGAAAATACTCGATGCATTGCAAATTTGATTCCAGGTATTGTTTTTGCAACAGTTTCCCCTTAAGAGGATGAAGAATTGTGGAAAACAACATTAAATGGCTGTGTTCTTTTGTAACCAAGATTATGTAAATATAATATATAATCCTGACTGAGTAAATAAGGTCATATTGTTGCTATGGGGGTGGCTCATAAATTCAGTCTTGGTTTCTTTTCACAGATATGCTGCAATAGAAGATAATGTTTGTAGTTACCTCACTCCCCAGGTCTTGGCAACTTAAGCAAGTAACACTTTCTTCAATGTTAACCCCTAGCGTTGCCATGATCAACTGGCAGATATATCACACTATGGCAAGGGAGGAAAGTCAAACAGGGGCAAAAGCAAACAAAGAACTAGAGAAGCCTATCCTTTAGGACAAAGAGGATCGGGAGGAAAGTTTTGTGGATGGTGTATAACAATAAGTGTATGGTATGACAGGATCTGTGTGTAGAGCTGTGTTACAGCAGCATCTCTAGTGGCTGCAGTGCTATGCATAAAGACCCATTCTCAATGCATCTATACGTTCATAACATTCACAGCTCATATCTGGGAGAGAACTGAAATCCGGACACACTAGCCTGGGAAGCGCAGTTGCCCAAGCTCAGCACTGCAGACTGTTGAGCCAGCCCACAGGCAGGAGAAGTTGCAGAGCTCAGCTTGAGGAGGAATGGAAACAGCAGATTTGACACATGGCAAGATGGAGAGGCAGTGGGATGGTTCAGTAGAAGACCATGCCAGACCTCTTGCCAGACCCATTTTGACAGTATGTCTTATTCTTCCATTTTCTATCTATATTCATTTAAATGTCTGAATGTCTTTAGCTCATTCATTTCCCAAAAGAGTATAGACATTCTGATAAAGTAATTCCTGTCCTAATTTCTGCCAGGTCCCACTTAATTTTCTTTCACAAAATGAAAATTGAGTTTTAACTGGCAAGTATCTTGCAGGGTATTGCTAGTTAGAATACAAAATGTGGAAGAATGGGAAGAAGTCTGGGGCTTATTAGTTTAGTGTGGGTTGTTGGAAATATATTTAGAGACAGAAAATCAGATGAGACAATTTTGTGATTATTTCTTATTTTAAACTTCACTTTGAATTGCAAACACTAGAGCAACCTCTATTTGCTACTTACAGTTCAAATACACTATCCCATGTATCATGAAAGGCCTAAAAGTTTCTATGAGCAGCAAAACACTTCTGTGAAAACTGCATATCTCATTTTCTCAGGGAAAAATGAAAGAACCTTGAATATTTGTTACAAAAGTATTGAGAATAAATTACATGAAATTTTTGTATAATTTTAAATAAGAAGCAATCCAACATCAAAGGCACTAAATAGTTTATCTAATGCATATATGCAAATAGGCACCTTGAAAATAGAATATACTCTCATTAATTTTTTTTAGAACAAAATAAAATCATTTCACAAGTGAAAATAATATGTTCTAAACATAATAATGTATAAAATTTTAGTAAAACAGTAATCTTCATAGTTTATAAGACTTACCACATTCCATTCAAGAATCTCAATACATCTGTGAGCATGGATTGAACAACTTCATTTTATTTACTGTCCTAAATTGTCATATTGAGTAGTCGAGGCTCAGAGTGACCATGTACAAATGTTGCTTTCACTTGTCTGGGTTGATGTTATTGTTTGTGTTCAGGACTATAGAAGACACTGTCTGTGCTTGAAAAAAATACTTACTTGGATAATTTACTAATATGATTGGTTTCGTCATAGGAATGCCTTTGCAGTGTTACATCACCCACTGATGATCACATCAGGAGGAGAATTCAGTCTTTACTGTGCTTGAAGTCACATACAAGGTCCATGTAAAACTTAGACATGAAGGCAGAAGCAGGAGGTTTTAATTCCCCATCAGACACACACAGTTGCAGTACAGCTTATATTGCAGTGGCATTAAAAGCCTGAGCTATGCTGTAAGCTCAAAGTGGGTGGCAGGCCTGGGATGTCCCTAATGGTGACATCTACATTAAAAGAATAATTCAGTCCTAAAATTAGTAGGTTCTCAGTGATATTTAATGTGAAGCCTCTAGGCACCAAAAATGATGGGAAGATAAATTTGCTTTACAGGAGCCTCCTGGAATCTTCTCAGTGTTTATAGAAAAGATGTGAAGGCTATTAGTGAAAAGTAAAATAGTTAACTGAAAATATGCCATCGAGAGAAACACTGGAATTTAAAAGCAATTGTGACAACTGCATTGCTAAAGATTAACTTTTTCATGGAAAGGAACAAGTGTCAATCAAGTTGACTTGCCACTATAATTGGGCATCCCTTCTGCCAAAGGACTATTGTCTTTTATTATTCAGGATCTATATTAAGGCAAAGAATAATAAACCTCATTTTAGGGTAGTAGGGATTGCTTCAGACCAATCGTTTCAACTCTCACATTTAGGTAATGCTCTATTTCATGTGCTAAAGAGACAATGATTACAGTCTACTTGCTCATTAACCAAATGGAAGAAGTATGTATTATACTCACAGCACTGCTCAGTACAGATAAAGGCAGGTCTATCAGCTTACTGGCCTACTATACAGATATATATTCCATAGCATGTATTCAGTTCATGTAATTCCTTGCTATTTATGCTATATCTGTGCTGTTTCGGTTGCTTCTGAGAATGGATATTTAATTTTGCTTTAATCCATCCTGGAAGAATGAGGGGTGTAAATAACAGACCCAGTGTCAGAAAAAACTGAAAGCTGGCAGGCTTGGAAAGCATGCTCAGCAGAGCCACTGCGTTCACCTCCACGCAGGTACAACATAAATATTGTACAATGCAAGGAGGAGAGTGGCCAGCAGCCCCCCACCATACCCATGGGGTTGTAAGCCCATGGGGTTTGTGCTAAGCATGTTAAATGGCTTTGTATCTTTAATAAATACTAAATTAAAAATCACTGACAGCAAAGAGTAAGGCTGCTCCCTAGCTGCTATGCTCATTGTGTCCTGCAGTCTCAGCTTGGTTTAAATGTGTTTTAAAGGTTCATCAATATTTTGTATTCTGCAAGATCAGTTACATCAAAATTGCAATATTGTTATGGGAACAGGCTATAAACTGGGGTTGAACAGAGAACAAAATGACTAGGATATTGTATCTAGCACGGCTTGAATGAAGCCATAGATTCCCAGCATGATTTTTGGCAGGAGACTTTTATCAGTGCTGGAAATGAAGTTCTCCCATTAAACATGAGAATATCACAAAATTAATTTGGGATTAGGAAAAAAAAATGGAGAAAAAATATAAGGAAGTCAAGAATTGGAGCTTCCAAAAGTTTAAAATAAAGTGGGTTTCATTATTGTTTTATTTTGTTGGAGATTCCTGGCCATCTCAGCTGAAAGCCTCTGTCTGGCATCAGTGTGAAGGAGGGGCTGCAGAAGCTGAAGGCCAGCCCATCTCCCAGCCTGCAGGGCATGTGTTGCTCCCTTGGGAAGCAATGACCAGAGACCCCATGCATGTGAATGGATAACTCATCCTGCAAAATTTAAACTCCACAAGGAACTTTGTTCATGCCATTAGATCCACAGCGCAGGCTATGCTGCTAGTGAGCAAAGGTATGAATGTAGTTGAAGCTCTGCATTTTGTACTCGCTAGCCATGTTGTTACTGTTCAGTAAATAATTGATATCTTTACTCAAACAAGATGAGATCCCTCCATCCACGCCTCTGTGAAATGGCAATAAGGATGCATCTCCCTACCTGATCAGGTGCTGTAGTTCTCCTGTTACTATAGTGATGCTTTCTGAATCAGTAGGGAGATTATCTGAGCAATCAAAGAGAAACACAATCTTTAAGATAGCTGACAGAGGTCAAGATAAGACCTCAAGAGCTGGCAAGGGACTAGCTGGAAGCAAGTCGTTCAGTTACTGGACAAAGGTTTAGCAGTAGATACAAATAGGGGGAACAGCCCTACAATGCTGCATATAGGTGGGACAGCAGAATTGTTTGAGCTCAGGGAATGGCTAATGAGCCTAACAACACAAATCTATGTTTTCAGGGTCACTCAAAAGCACTTCCCAGACTCCTCCTTGTCCACGCTAGGTCCTGACTCAAAGCTGGAGTGTCACATGCACGTTTACTGTTCCTCTCTGCCTCGGTTTCCATGGGAAAAAAACATGGCTATGAAGGTCTAGAGGAAGCCACAACATATCCCAAAAGCCCCAGTCTTTCACTAGTGGGGAGAACAGAGCTGTGGGGTGCCCCTGGTACAGCAAAGCCAAGGAAAGTGGTGGTGGAGTGATCATGTGTGCCCAGAGAAAGTGGGTCAGGTGCTTAACAAATGCAAATCTCAAATTTAGGGTAGCACTAATTAGACTAGCTGTGCAAAAGCAAGCAGATCTTGAGGTTTAACTTTGTTCCAGCTTGTGCAAACTCCTCAGTGTTTTGTTTTGCTTTTAGTATTTTTAATATATTTTAATTTTGAACACTTGCCTCCCCTACCTTTCTTTAATCTACTTCCTCCTTCTTGCTACAGAGGAAAGTGGTGCTGTCCTAGCACTTGCTAGCATGTTCTAGCAAGCTGCTTTTGTATATTTAAAAGAAACTTCTGCCAATTGACAAAGTAGCTGCAAGGCTGCTTAACTTCTAGGAGGGAGAGAGAGGGTCAGGGAAGCATAATTAACAACTTGAGAGCAAACCCTATGGATAGTATGATCTCCAACTGGAACTGATTCAAAACTATGCTTGCACAGCCATTTTCCTAGTATTCTTGTGCAAAAACATGTATTGTCTTAAATTTACTCAAAAATAAATTAATTTGGAAGATGGAGAGATTTTAGAGACATGTTAGGTCAACAAGTCTGAGGTTGTAATTAAAATTTTGCAGCAGTATTTTGTTTACCTTGTGTCAGCTTTACGAAGTCTCTTCTCAAAAATGAATTTGCAACTACTTTAGTATGAACAGTCATCTACCACACACCAGGACTATTGTGACAGTTTCTGTTGTCATATGGCAAATGCAAAAGCTGCAGTTTTCTCTAGCACTGGTTTTGCATCATCATTTAATTAGCAGATAGCATTTAGAGAGATCACTGTCATGTTTCTTTTGCATCAAGGTGCCATTGGTAATTTAGCAAAACATGGAAAATGAAGGATAAAAAATGACATAACCTTAACATTTCTTAACATATTATCATTTCACTTGCTGAGAAAAGATATTTCTGTCATACCATTAGTATAGTTTGTTCCTTTTCTGGCCTGCTGACAGCAGAAAAGTTCTTGGCTGCCTACATACCTGCAAGAGGAAGTTACTGCTTGTTACTGAGCTACCAGCATCCCAAGGAGAAATTTGCCAACATCAGCGACCTCCCAGTTTTACTCCTTCCTGATCTTCCACCTGGTACCCGCAGTAGAAGGCCCTGTGCACACACCAGTATATCCCATACCATGCAGTGGCTCTCATATGTGATGAAGGAACTGGATTCAATCTTAGTCTGGTGAATCCACTGAGAGGATGCACAAAGCTGTCCATGTCTGTCTGACACACCAATGGGATTATGAACGCAAATACTCACCCATTTTGCCCTTTTCAGAAGTCTGTCAGTTTTAATCATTTTATATTGTTGTTCATCACAGTAAAATTTAGAACAAAGCTGTCTGAGAGCAGTCTGAGTTAACAAAGGAGTCCTAGTGCATGAAAGTTCATCTTAAATCCTGTTTACAAGAACTACTTCCAGGCTGGTAGAAAAATAGCTAGAACTACACTGTTTTATGCTTTGTTAGGAAAACAAGATTGCTATAATCTAGTCTAGGGAAGACTCTGGGCATTTTGGTTTTGGTGAATTTTTAAAGCAACCAGTGAAGGATGATACTGAGCCTAATTATGGAATGTATAGAGGAAAAAACTCTGCACGTGAAAATACAGTGATGTCAAGGAAGTTTAAGGCTTTTTCTTGGTTGAACTGATTCCAAATATTCATAAATCAAGGGGAAGAGTCCAGCATATCTGTATTTCTTCAGCTTTAACAGGCCATTCCCCAGAGCAGGGCATAGAATGAGGGACTGCTTGATCTCAGGTGGGTAACACGAACCACATAGCTACATTCTTTCAGGCACCATCTGAAGGTCAGTAAAACTGTATTTTATGAACAAAGGTACTCATTATGGTATGATCAGAAACACTGTGGCCATGCATAAAATGTGAGCTTGCATAACATGCAAGTTAACAACCACTGTGAAATGAGGAGTAAATTAATTTGGGATTAAATTAATGCTTACACTGTTATTAAGCTTCCAATTGACTTCAAATGCAAACATGAGCTGCAAAAGACAATAGACCTAGTTCCTGATACCCATGTTGCTTGTATAATTGCTTCCATGCTCCTGAGTCTACTTCTATCATCCTTGAAACTTTGGTATCTCTTCAAAAAATGGCTCCCTTCAAATTTCAATTTTGACAAGTAAACAAAAATATAACATCTTAAATGAACTTGTACCGTGGTAACATTCTTCCAGTTTAACTGAAATGTGATATAAAACTCTGTGGAGAGAAGCAGCTGCATTTCTGTAAAAGATCCATGAATAATGTATTTTTTGTTTTGTTTACAGAAGCACCTTTTTTGATTGTCACTGCATGTAAGGTAAGAAAACTTGCACTGACTTCAATTACTGTTGTAGATCCTAGCTAGCCAGACCGTTTCTCAAAGATAAAGCAGTTAGAAGACTGCACATAGAAGACGCACATTCACACACCCTTCAAAGTCTGCATTTTCTTCTCACATATGTCTGCACATTTTTTCTGCTGGCACAAGCTGAAAAAATGTGATTTCAGTTTCACAACTGCAAATTCCACTGCAGAAAGCCGGAATTTTGGAACAGTTGTTGAAATGAAATGAGGTCTGAGAGCTTAGGGATGGGGATTTTGTCTAAAAGAAGCAGCTGCTCTTAAAAGAAGAATCCCACAGCCAAAGAAAAGACGTCAAAGCACCCATGGCAGGTCGCCTGCAGATGGGTAGCTTCCTACTCAGACAGTGATGCAGTGCTTTCTTGTGTGGTGGACAGCTGTACTCCAGGAGCACATCTCCATGCTCCACACCTGCACAGCCTCACCATGGTGGGCCCTGGCCAGCGGCTCGGGCAGCTCGCTGGGCTGAGCAGCCCTCCCCAGGCACAATGCCTCTGCCACTGGCTGCACCTGGGGAGAGACCCACTGGGATGGAGGAGAGACCCAGGAACTCTTCAGGGGAGGACCAGCTACTGTGGAGATAACACATTAGGAGTCCTGGCATCAGTTTGGTTTGCTTTGGTTAGTAAAATGTCAGTCAGTACACATACATGTCACACTGCAATTAGTAGTGTTTGTGTAAACACCCCCCCCCATTTGTATATATATGTGTGTGTGTGTATATATATATATGTATATATAACGGTATCCGTCTTTCAATGTGTATTTTTCATGCATTTTTTACTCTCTTCTAGACAGATTTTCAAGCTTCCTGATAATAGATGATTTGATGCTAATGTGAAAACAGATTCAATTGCAACTGAACTAGACCTGTAATCACAGTGATACACCAGTTAACACTAAGGTTAATTTCTTCTTTTAAGGAAAGCATATAATGAAATGTGATTTTTTTTCACTGGGTTTTTAGAAATACTTTTTCTTTGGTACCTCTTGCTTTTCTCAGGAATAAAAAAGTCATAACTATTTTAAGACAAAGTATCTGTTTCTAAGTAGTAGATCTTAATCTGAAAATGCTTCAGGTTTAACCACCTTCTCTGTCCTGATTTATTGTGGCATTGCCAGTCTTCTGAGTATCTTTTAAATTTCAAGTGACAGATACTTAAATTGGCACATATCTTAACACTGACAGAACAAGAAAAGCTACATTCAAGTACACCCAGGAGTTTTCCAATAAGCTTTTCTGACTATAAACAGCACCAGATGCACTAGAAAAAGGTGTAAAACATTAAGCATAAATAGTTGTGTAACTTACTGCTTTTCACAAAAGTTGTTTTCCAAACTGAAGCAGTTTTCTGATTCACAGATTTTTTTACTTTGTCAGCTGTAGTTGCATATATTATTATCCACACTGGAACTGACATATTTTTCTAATCCTACTATTCCTTGGCCTCACTAATATCTGAAGGCAGTAGGGTGCACAGAGTCATGCTTTCATCAGGTTTTGAATCCTAATTCAGGAAAACATCCATATGCCATACAATATTAAAACCCACTGTACCTACACTTGTAAACTCACAAGATTAAGCTTTTGGCACATAGGTATATCCCATTCCTGTTCACTTTTTTAGGACAAGACCATAATGCTCAGCTGCTTTTTTGAATCAGAAGGATAGTTATGCCATCATGGTTGGCTGAAACCCATGTTTCTACTGACCACTGGAGCTGCAGTTAGACCAAAGTACTCCAAGTTCCGGATAATTAGTTGTATATAATTTTAGTTCCTGCATATCTCAGTTTAGGTAACAAAATATTAGCAAGATCTGCACTTCATTAGCACTCCTAACTTGAAAATTTCACCTCCTACTTTAGCCATTTCATGTTGCTGGCATGCTGCCTGCCAGTGATCAAGCTGTGACTTCAGTGACCCATTAGAGTATTGATTTATGCATTCGCATGACATTCTTATTATCTTGCTTTGATTTTGATTTCTTCCAAATTATTCCTGAGGCTATCTCAACTACCAGCTGACCCAGGAACTGAGAAGTGACATTGTTCTTCTTTTTTGTCTCTCTTGCAGGCTCAGCTGGCTTGGACACAAAGGGACTGTGGCAGAACCATGCAGGACTGAAACACATTCAGGCTTATTGCATAAATATCTGAATAGGTACAATTGTGCAAGTCATGAATATGTATGAATGCTTAAATCAAAGGAGAAAATCAAAACAGAAGGGAAAAAATGAATAGGAAAGGGGCTACTTGTCTTTAAGGTCAGATACTGAGATGGAACAGGTTCATACAGGTCTGAAAAGCAGGGGATTAGTCTTGAATTATAATTTAAAACCAGGTGGAAACTAGTATGAGGCTATTTGAAGATCATGGTGACACCATTCTGCTGCCTGAAGGGATGGAGTAATCTCTCTGCATCATTGTAGACCCTCTGAAGGTGTGCTAAAAGCTATGATCAAGAGGTGGGGTGCAGTGATGAAGACAAGCTGCTTGGTGGCAATAATCTAGTGCTGCAATAAGACGAAAAAGAGAGGCATAAAGAGAAAGCAAATCTGGTTTTAAAAGTTAGTGACTCCAGCACAGTTTCTGGTCAGGATCTCATGCCTTCCCTTTTCCTTTCTTACTCACCTTAATGTACGTCAGAAATAAGTATTGTGCTCTGAGAGTGGCTACTGCAAAAGAGAAACTATGTTATCTTGTTTGAATTTTATATTTTTAGTATTCCCTCAGATCCCTGTTTTCAGAGTGATCTACATTCCTGATCCATGCAGTATCCATAGGTATTTTTAATTTTTAAAGAATAGACAGATTCTATGCATCGGTCAAGAAAATTAAATTCATGAGAGAACTAGATTTTTTCAGGATGAAAACTAAAGTTGGGGAAGCAGGCACTGCTTTCTGAAAAGGTTTTATTCCTTTCTATTGTTACAAGATCGTGCCATGTCGCATTATTACTCAGTTTTCAGAAAATTACTGTGGCCAGTGAATGTACAAATTCCCTTTCTTGTTGTGCTTCATAAGATTTCTGGGACTAGCTGCATGCTGAAAAGAGAGGGAGGAAAAATTGGGGAAATTTAATTTAAAATGTCTTCCCATTACATTTAATTAATCTTAGGTATAACTACAATCTATACCCTGTACAAGGTTTATTTTTAAACATTTTATCAGTCATTCACTGGATTTTTTTTTTATTAGATAATTGCTAGTAAGAGATTAGCATCAAGGAAAGTAAGTGTCCTGTAGAAAGAGAGGGGATATCATTTTACCATTCACCTCTTCCAGTAAACACCATGGCAGAACCCCTGGGAGGCACAGAAACAGGGCACTTATCCCATTTGAAAACCTGACTCCAAGGTACTGCTGTGACTTTCCTTTTTTAAAAATGGTTTTCTGAAATCCTGAACAATGCAGAGTAAAGCCCCAAATACACTTTTATTATTCTGAAATTTTTCAATGCCATTCTTCCTGATGTGACACACTCAAGTCTTATTGCTTCCCTGATCAGTGAAAATTAGAATGTAATAATATAACTGCTCAGAAACCCCACAGGATACAAGTGTTATTTTTCTCATAGCTTTCTAGATTGGGAGAACAATTTACTTTTTGTTTATTACCCAGGAAAACACCTCCTTCCCTTTGGCATAATTTATATCTGCAAATAAAGTCAGCTTTGTGTTCTCCCCCAGGTTGCCAGTTACATGAAATTTTGGTTGTCACCAAAATAATTGTTTTCAAATATCTTTTTCATAATCTCAGCCTATGGCAAAGCTATTGTTTCTGTGGTAGGCAGAGAACCTGTCATGAGACAGGGCACATCTCATGGGCTGTTCAGTCAGGCCAGTCACGCTATTTGAGTATTAGTATGGTATGAAAGGAAGCATCACAACTGATCTGCAAAGGGTAGAGAGCACCCTGAGTATTCACTGAGTCTGAAGCAATTTGTTTCTGCACAGAAGAGAAAGGAATCTGTTTTTTTAAGATGATGACTCATCGCCTGGAAATGGTGAAAAGTGTATTCAGCACTTTGAAGCTTAGTGTGCAAACCTCCATTAGCTAAAACTGATTTTATTATGGATAATTTCCTCATTAAAGGACTGAGGGAGACCAAATGTATGTATTATTCTTATAAATTGTAAGTCTAGGACCTTAACTATGTGAAATCTGCATTTTTAGCCATACCAAGCACAGAGGCAGGTTCCCTGAGGCTGTGCAATCCTCATCTCTCTTGGGAGTTTCTATGTTTTAACCTGCACTGTACCATGTGTGTTGTGCCTCTCTATCCTCATCAGGGTGTGTTGGTTGTTGCATAGAGCTGAAATCTAGATCTGCACCTGACTGTTAGCAAAAATTATTCATATTTCCAAGAGAATTGGGGATTTCCTCTTTCCTAGTACCGGACAGGGTGGAAGGAAGAAGTAGAGGTTTCTGATAGTCCCCCAGCCTCTGCATTCTTGAAGGCTGAGCCAGGCCATAGTTAAGCCAAATTAATTCATTGTTATGACATTAAAATGACCTCTGCTTCAAGTAAATAGGATTTTGATATGAACTTTGTAGGTGTGGAAAGGAAAGCAGTTAAATGACATGGTATAAGTCACTGGGGCACTTAATCTTGTACCCAGAAAATCCAATAAGTGGGGCTTTTGTTCACTTTAGCCTTACAAGATCAAGTATTCAGGAATCAACAGTGAAGAGGAGACAGCAAGAACACTTGTTTCCTTGCTCTCTGCTAAGCTCTCAGATGAGTCCATCGTCTCTGGAATCATGCAGACACATCATCATCTTGGGAAATGGACATTAGTATTTCTCAAAGTCATGCAGGGGGAAACAGATGCAACTTGTAAGTACGAGAACATTCCTTAATATGATTAATATGAGCTTCCTTAATGTGATTAATAACCTTACATTTTCACTTTGTGATTTTATTTTAAGTTCTGAGTAATTTACAGTCTACTGCTTGGAATAGCATAGTAAAACTGTTGATTTTGACATTTTTCTTATTCTATATTTACCTTTATCTTATATACTGCCTATAAGAAAAAAGAAAAAGATGGAAGTTTTATCCTGAGACTTACTCTAAAATTTATGTCAGCTTTTTAGATATTTTTAGATTTTTTTAAAATAAAATTTGAAAGACAACTCAAACATTGTTCACCAAGGATAACCCATATATGTTTAGTTGATTCAGAATGCATTAATCAGAGAATGACTCCACTTCAGTGTGTTATCTGTGCTTTAACTATCTTTAATAGGGCAAATAAGATGAAGTGTTTTCAGTGAAATTCTGGGCATTACTCAGAAGTTGTATCATTTAAAAAAAAAACACACAGAAATAATAATCCCTGCTGAAACACGGTAGTATCTTTGTGCTGTAGTGGTGATTGGTGAGATGGTGATGATGTAGTGGTGATGGCATGAGCATTAACCTATGCCACTGGTACACACAGCCAAAGATGGTTTTTGTCTTACTTCAGCCAATTCCTTTTCCTTGTGCTTCTGCATAGCACAATACAGAGGGCAAGACTAATATCTCATGTTTCTTCCTAGCTGGCATGAGGGCAGAAGTACTTCCTCAGGGAAGCTTCTTCCTTTGGAAAAAGTTCTAGTTTTCATGCCTGTCATTTCCCAGCTCTTATTTGCCACTGTTTTTTTCCCTACATTGAAGTTCCCATGGATGCTTGTTAGGGCTCTGGGCTCATGAGACATGATGACCCAAAATGTCAGGCAAGAGACGTGTGTACCACATATGAATATCATTAAAGGTAAAACAAAACCAAATTTATGTCCAGAAGGGCTACATGTGGGCTATACACACCTGCACAATATAAGTATTACTATGGGTTACACAGTATGGGAAGTTTAGCTATGTTATAGTTGCCTGTTTTCCCCTTAGTAATTAACAGGTTTATTACCTACTGTATTGCTTAAAGATCTTACACTTGCTGCTTTTGGCTATTGGGATCATACATGGCTGTATTAGGACTACCTAAGGTATATGTTTCATTGTTGCATGTTAGTTGTATTTGCCTTAAAGGATTTCTGTCTTTAAGAGTTTTTAAATGTATATTTAGTAGAGAGAGTAGAGAAATACATGGATGGATTGTAATTGCTGTTGTGCACTATTATTTTGAATTATTTTCTGAGTGATCTAAAATGGTTGGTAGAAGGATATGGAAATAATCCTTTCTTATTCCTAGGAGTCCCAGATTTCATCTTATCTCACTAACGATATAATAACAACGCCACCAATAATAACTTTTTTTTTTTTAAATTAGGCCATTATTATTAGTAAGAAAAGTCTCCAAACTGCAATGGATGCAGCAATGTCTGACTGTGTTTGCAAAAATTCAGAGGGAAAGAAGTGAGATGTGATAGCTGTTCCTGCGAGTTTTGGTTGAGAGTACAGTGACACCACTTTTGTTAGTTTTTCTGTTCAAAATACTTCAGAAATTAAGAGGGGATATCGTACTGGGAATGTCTTGAATGTTGGTAGGCTTTTAATACTAGAAAATGTGAGTGAAGAAGGAAGTTGTTAGTTACATTTGCTCATAGGGTAAATCTTTAACTTCTTTAAAAAATCCATGAAATTAATCTTTCTCTATTTTCATACATTAATCTAGGTTGAAAGGAATTTCTAAGGGTCATGCAGGTCTGCTTTGTGCTCTGAGCAGGGATAACTTTAACAGTCAGGTTGCTCAGGGCTTTGCCCATTCAGATGGTGAAAATCCCTGAGAATGGAGATTCCACAATCTCTCTTCCCACCTTAGGAGTCATCATGTTTTGTGTGGAGTGTTTCTATTATTTAAATTGTCTTCAACTCGTTTTTCTTGTGTTTGATTTAATCAACCCTTTTGAAAGACAAACTGCTACTTGATATTTTTCTTGTTTCACTTATAGTTTTGAACAAGATCTTTCATCTTCATGCATCATAGACTCCTTCTAGAACACTGATGGACAAACTACTGTAGAGAACCATAGCTTCTGTATCTACCTGTGCATAACTGTATTAAAAAAGTAAGTCTAATTACTCTAACCATAAGTATTTCAGATGCAGTTCAGAAGGCTTTACAGATTGTCTTATTTAAAACAGGTTAAAGATTAAATTTCACTTCTTGTTTTTCCTTTGTTCTGAATGTGCAAGTCAGAGCTGTGTATATTCCAGAGCAGGATATTACAGAATTCTGCAAAGATGGTACTTTACAGGAGTATTTGGATCTCTAGAGTAATTCCCATGGTGGTAGAACTGAGTTACCAAGTGAAGGTGGCTGCTGATAGGTGAAAGACACAGGTTTTAACTAACATTTAAGACTGCAACACAAATAAAGACACATACGCAGGCCAATTCTATTTCTGGTTCTATTGTAAAACACATGTACAGGGCAACATTCAACAGCTACATGTCCTACATATATATTCTTTTTATTATGTTTGAAAATTTAAGGCAAATGTTGTTTATATTTTCAATTTAAAAACATGAATACAATTTGTATTTAATGAAGCTAGTGTAGATGATAGAAGGAATAGACACTAGGAACAGGACAGTATTTAAAATGAAAGAGTCATCCATGTGGGTTAGGAGAGATGAATAAAAATAAGAAATGAGAAATGGAAAGGTCCAGGCGTTTGGCAGTTGTAAATTGGTGCTGATACCAGGAGAAACTGTGCCACTTGACACCACCTGAGCTCCAGTGTTACAAAAAAGATGAGTATGAAATAAGAAGCATAAGAAATTACTTTTGAAAATGTAATTTGTAATTTAAAATCATTGAGATAGGCAAAGAAAATCTCTATTGCTTAAAAATGTGAGTGAAGATAGTCTTACTTTCGTTAATGTTTCTTCTTTGTGGGGAATTTACAGAGAGGATACAGAAAACTAAAAGTAGCCCTTAAGAAAAGAACTAGAAGAAAGCTGAAGAATTTAAACTAGGGAGTCTGACCTCTGCTTCCAGGGTTTTTAATTAAAGATTATGTACATCAGTGAGACTTTGCTAATTTTCTCTGACAGATCTGCTGGATTATTTTGGGTGATAAATCAGAGAACACAAAAGAGCAGAAGGGGAATATCAAGTTTCCAGAAGTTTGGAGAGCCTATTTTGGAGAAAAACTCTATTATGATGCTGATCTCAGCTAACAAGCATTCTCCTCTGTCACATCTCCCATCCTCTTTCTGTCTTGTCTCTCCCTCCCTCTGTGCTGGAAAACACTGCTTCCCAAATTACATTCTTTCAATTTATTGTCAGAATTCTCTTAAGATAAATTTTAGAATGTTCTTAAGTAGGACTATATAATAACTTACTGGATGCATCTGTCTGCTCCTTTTTTTCTTTTTTTCTGAAATGTTCTTCTTGTAGCTTAATATTAAGAAAGGGAAATCCCTTTGCATCAACAATATAATGTGAAACTAGTCTTAAAAATATGCCTTTGTATTATCAGATAAACTGCTAAGTGAACATGCATATTGTCAGAAGAACTACAACTTTTTCATGGCAGTAGTAAGAAGGAATGATATACGTTATTTCTTGTAATAGTTAAACTTGGCTGGAAGTCAAACACCACACAGATCCCTGCATCTTCCTCCCACTCCCCCAACTCCCCACTTTGTCCACCTCTCAAGTGAACAGGGAAGAGAACTGAAAGGGTAAAGGTAAGGAGACTCATAGGTTGAGGTAAGAACACTTTAATATTTGTACTAAAATAAACTTAAAATAGTAATGATGATAATGATAATTATATTAATAATATGTATAAATGAGTGATGTAGAGTACTCACTACCTGCTCAAAGCAATCCCGAAGGGACAAAAAGCTATCGCTAACCTGAAACCACAATCCCAGAAGACAGAGCCTGACTGATCCCTGAGAGAGTCCTCCCACTCTCTGGTCAACTCTCATTAATATACTGAATGTGATGGGGCTATGATATGGAATATCTCATTGGCACATCCAAATGACAGTTTGGGGGTTTGCTAATTACTATGCTTCCCCCTTCCCAGTCCTTTGCACTTGCAAACTACCCAAACATGACTTGGGCTTCCAGAAGCAACTGAAAACATGAGTATGTTATCAACATTCTTATCATAATAAATTCCATATTGAAACCATGGTGCTTTCTAGCTACTAAGAAGAAAATTAACTCTGTCCTAGCAAAATCAGAACATATCTTTAATAATTCATATATCGTATTCACTATCTTTTTTATCAACATTAATAATGACATTAGTTTTTCACATTTTTAAACAGTACAGGATTCAATTTACAGAATACTGGAGAGTATTATCAGATCTTTTCATGAAAGTCTGAAATCTTAAATAAATAATAGAAAACTGACACCAAGATCATATTAATTATGTATTCAGGACAATTTAGTCTGGATGATCAGACAGCTTTATATCTAATGATTACACTCAGCTGATAACTATTGAGTATCTAGAGCTGACCAGCCAGATCTGTGTATTTCAGTAAACTCTTCTTGTGGAAGTCAAATAAATTCCAGCATTTGTAACAGGGAAAGACATATTAGAAGTGGCTCTGATTAAAAATCCCAAAACTTCTAAGCTAAGGTGAAAAGAGGGGTGGGTGGGCTGCTGAATTTTTTCCTTCCTGGAAATCAATCAACAAATTTACTTTAAAAGGCTTGAAGAAAAAACAAGGAAAGAAGAAAATATCTAAAATGAAAGAAAAAGTTTTTCAAGAAGTTTAGAAAGCCTGTTTTGGAGTAAAACTCTTTCTTCTTACTAAGCCTACCTAACAAGCTTTCTCCTTTTTCATATCCACCTTCCTTTTCCTTTTTTCATCTCTGTTAGAGACTGCTGGTACCTAGAACTCTGAGTTGGCATGTGGTTGTGTAGATAAAATACTATAATCTAGAAAATCTTTATTTGGTAATCTGTGACCCAGGGGTGCCCCTGTACCCCTGGGATTCGACTGGAAAGTCTCTAGAGCTCCTGCAGTTCTGCTTCTGCCTCTCTCAGCACTGAGCTTGCTGCACAACACCTGAGGCTTTACAGGGTGCTGAAATAATCCTGATGTATTTTAGTGCGATGCAAAACATTAAGGTAGCGCTGTTTCGCTTTTAAATTTTAAGGCGTTCCTAACTGCACTGTTTGTCTTAGCTCTGGGAAACAGAGAACAGTTGGTGTGGAGAAGATTGCCTGCATAGAATACCAGCACATGTCACCGTGAGTCTGTGCTTAGCAGAGTGCCAGTGTGATCTGTGTAAATTACTGCAGGTTGCAATTCCTGGGCAGTGGCTGCTGGTGTCAGTCACTGCAGTGTGCTCTTCCTAAGGGCAAAATTTCCAAATTAGCCCAACTATGCCAATTTGTAGTAGATGATAATCTACCCTGGTGTCTGTAGTGGCTTAGACTCATTTGCTTTGTCATTTGCTTTGGTGGCTAGTGATTAATCAGAAAGGAAGAGTAATGTGAATGTTCATTCCACTTGCTTTTATCCTCAGCCCTCTGTCCTGAAACTTTTTGATGAAACTTGCTCCAGGGGCTGTCCACTGGAGAGAAAAGTGTCACTTTCTCCCCCATGAAGAAGCTGGATCTGGTAATGCAGTAAGCCATGAATAAGTAAACACCACAAGAAAAGCTCTTACATAAATTTGCTGAGTTTCTCTGATGAATTGTAAGTACAAGTCAAGTGTTTAAAATTTTCAGAGGTGCTGATTTTTGTTTAAAGCTTCACAGCTTAGCTTGTGTTATTGATTTCACAATCTTCTGTACCATTACAGTAATAACTCCTGATTCAACTACTAATGCTGCACAGGTAAAAAAATTGGAGTTGCAATGATTGATTTTGGATAGTTGAGAGAGCTTTACTGAGCTGGCCCCATTGTTTAAAAAGCTATTTCACAGACCTGACCTGTACATGCAGGGAGATTTTATCAGTACTTTGCAAGTCAGGTTCATCCTGGCATCTGGCTCAAACAGTCCTCTTCACACTGGGACTGTGCTCCAGGCACTGAGACACTAGTGGGATCACATCAGCTCTGCTGGAGATGCCATTTGCTTTAACACACTTGTCCAGCTTTGTGCTTCCAACTGATGGTCTGGAGCCTGAAAGCTGCAGCACTGAAGTGGAGTTTCAGATCCTGCCAGAGCCAGGCTGCTTCTGTGTGCACCCTTGCAGGTGTCTGAGCACTGTGGTCCCCACAGAGATGCTTCATCAGGTTATACATGAGAGTTGTGTGGCCCCTGCACCTCATGGAATGATGTCAGCCAGGTCTGGTATTTCCTTGCTGGCACTGCGATCAATCTGAAAGCAGATCATGGAGAATTAATGTTTGCCTTGGCTCATGTTATACAAATGATGCTGGGTAAGTGTGCTCAGAAATACCTGTCTCTCTGCATTTGCAACTTGAATGTTGGAAAAGGGAATTTATTCAAAACCCTTTCTGTGAAATTTCTTCTGTTCAAATGGTGAGAAATTCCTACAAAGGTTGAGTTTTTTTGTTTTTTTTTTTTTAAACGTTGCTAAAACGATCTTGAATTAGGGATTATGCTGATGCTTAAATTTTACCTCAAATACAGTTATAGTAAAGCACAGGAAATTCTGTGAATAGTTTATGTATATATCGTGTGCATGACATTATCTTTCAATATTTTCTAATACTAAAGAAAGGTAAGAAAATATCATAAGTTGAGTCATGATTATGCATAATGTAGTTTTAAAGGCCAGTTGGTAACTTCTAAATTCATGTTAACTTCTAAATTCATCTTAACTTCTAGACTAATTTTTATTCAAAGTCCCTGGCTGATGTGGTTTTTTCTGCAAATCTCCCCTCTCCTTATGAAGCTTGGTAAAGAAAGTACCAAGTACCATGGTAAAAGTACCATGACAAAATATTAACGTACACAATCATTTGGAAAAATGTTACAACCTGGAGCTTGGGTAGTTGAGATTCCAGAATTTTCATTTAAAAAAAATCTGTTGCATATGCATTTTTTTTGTTTATTTCTCAAACACACTTAATTGACACAAAAGAATTAACACTTTGAACAAACAAACAATGTGATACCAGAATTGAAAGGCTTTTTTGTTTCACTGAGGTGTTGTTCTTTAGAAAGCAATAAGCGGATAATTAATAGGGCTATTGGGGGATTGGACTAGATGATCTTTTGAGGTCCCTTCCAATCCCTACCATTCTGTGATTCTGTGATTTTATGTCTGTGCTGCTCCTCTGCATACCTGTGAAGATAGAAGAATTTTGAAAAATCTTTACTCAATAAAATATTAATTTAATTTTAAAAATCCCATGACAAAATGGGTCATTCTTACTAATGATGCAGCAACACCAGTTTTCTGGAGGTCAGATGAGTTCAATTAGATTTTCTAATTATGTATGTCAAGCTTGGTACAGAAAGAATAAAAGCTGTTTGTTAAAGTTGGTACACATCCACCCTTAGACTGCAGCCTTGTATCGATTGCCTGAAGCTCAGAAATGTCCTAGAAATCTGCTTTGAAATGGAGTCCAGATGCCTCCCATTAGGTCTTACAAAAATATGTGAGTTTACAGGATTTTGGAAATGTCTGCTTACTAGTGTCTTAGATGCAAGTTCACAGAGATTCAGTATTCTCACTTCAAACTGAATTCAGGAAATAAAAAGGCAAAGGACAAATCTGAGGACCCTCCTTCAAAGTGCCCTGTGTGTGATGCTCCCACTGGAGCCTCTAGGAAGTCTGTAGCTTCGCCAATGAGCGTGATTGGGTTTTGGCTGGGGAAAGGAACATACAGCAGTGACACAGCTGTGTGTGCATTCCTTGGGTAAGGCTGCTTTTCCCTTGTTTCATCTCGAGCTTCCCTTGACTATTAGTGTGACCAATGTCAATGTTTGAATTTATGAAATTTCTTTCTCTATTTTCTGCCTGGAAAGTTAGACTTTGGTCTCTTCACACAGATGTCTTGTAAGGAGGGTCAGCAGAAGGCTGGTGTTCAGTGTGGGAGGAGAAAAGAGAGGGAAGCAGGGTGAGGCCAGAATCGGTGCCTTTTGACAAGGACTGACAGAGACAGTCAGGTGTAATTTGTCCTTACTTTATTGAAGTACACTGCCCAGCCATATTAATTAGTTCTGAGCTTTACTGATTGCAAGGGGAATGTGCTTCACATCTGTGAAGCAGTGACTCAACCATTAGGTCACCCAAAGATTGTTGCACTGCAGACCAGCAAACGTTGTATGTATTGCCCCTTGCTTAACCTCGAGCATGCAAATTCTTTCACTAATCATAGAATGCCTTGGGTTTGGAAGGGACCCTTAAAGATCATATAGTCCAAATGCCCTGCAATGACCAGGGACATCTTTAACAGATCAGGTTGCTCAGAGCCCTGTCCAGTCTGACCTTAAATCTTTCCCCAAAGATGGGGCTTCTACCACCTCTCTGGGCAACCTCTGCCAGTGTTTCATCACCCACATAATAAAAAGTGTCTTCCTTATATCTAGTCTAAATCTAGCCTCTTTTAGTTTATAACCATTTCCCCTTGTCCTATCACTACAGGCCCTGCTACAGAGTCTGTCTCCATCTTTCATATATAGAATCATAGAATCTCAGAATGGTTTGGGTTGGAAGGGACCTTAAAGATCATCTAGCTCCAATCCCCCTGCCATGAGCAGGGACACCTTCCACTAGACTAGGTTGCTCAAAGCCTCATCCAACCTGTCCTTGAACTCTTCCAGGGAGGGGGCATCCACGGCTTCTTTAAGGCAACCTGTTCCAGTATCTGACCACTCTCACAGTGAAGAATTTCTTCCTAATATCCAGTCTGAACCTATCCTCTTCCAGTTTAAAGCCATTTCCTCTTGTTCTATCACTGCCTGCCTTTGTAAAATGTCCCTCCCCAGCTTCCTTGTAGGCCCCTTCAGGTACTGGAAAGCCGCTATAAGATCTCCCTGGAGCCGTCTCTTCTCCAGGCTGAACAGCCCCAACTCTCTCAGCCTGTCCTCATGGGAGAGGTGCTCCAGCCCTCGGATCATCCTCGTGGCCTCCTCTGGACTCATTCTGACTGGTCCATGTCTCTCTTGTGTTGGGGGCTCCAGAACTGGACACAGCACTCCAGGAGGGGCCTTGTGAGAGTGGAGTAGAGGGGGAGGATCCCCTCCCTCGACCTGCTGGCCACGCTTCTCTTGATGCAGCCCAGGATACGGTTATTTGCCTTCTGGGCTGCAAGCGCACATTGCCGGCTCAAGTTGAGCTTCTCGTCCACCACCACTCCCAAGTCCTTCTCTTTGGAGCTGGTCTCAAGCCACTCATCGCTCAGCCTGTGTTTATGTTTAGGATTGCCCTGACCCAGGTGCAGGACCTTGTGGTCTTGGCTTTTTTGAACTTCATGAGGTTTGCACAGGTCCATCACTCAAGCCTGTCAAGGTCCCTCTGGATGGCATCCCATCCCTCCAGCGTGTCAACCACACCACTCAGTTAGGTGTTGTCGGCAAATTTTCTGAGGGTGCACTCAATCCCACTAATATAGCCTGACTCTCTCAACCTTTCTTCATAGGAGAGGAGGAATGCCTCTGATTATCCCTCTGATAATTTTTGTGACTTTGCACTTCTTAAAAGGCATGTTTTAAAGCATATTAATAGCTATGATTCTAGGGATTTAAGATTTTTCCTTTTTTTTGGCAAGGATAACAATTTTTTCATGATGTGTGCTGGCATATTTTGCTCACACTTAAAAATACAAGAGTTTTTTGTTTGTTTTGACAAGAATTCAACAGATAGTTCACATTAAGTACATGCTAATTCTTTTCTAAGTGTCAATCTGACATATCCTTTCCCAATTCATTAAGCGTTGTGATATCACTGTTGGCAAACAGTGAAGCATGGCATTTATGAACATCTTGAGTAAAGTATTTAATAAAGCTTCTGTGTCTGGATCCCAAGAGATAGCAAACTTATCACCACTTAAGCAGACAAAGTATTAACACACTTATTCATGGATCTCCAGAACAACTGATCAGGAATTTCTAGGGAAAATAGAACTTCCAGTTCTTAAAATATTAATTTGTTCTGTAATTAGCAAGGCTTTTAATGTTAAAATTACAAATTATAAAACAAGGTATCTTATTGGAATAAAATTTAATTTTCCAGTAGTCCTGTTTTTATACCATTTTAATGTACTTTGATGGTTCTTCTTGGTGAATCTAATCTTACTGCACACGTTAACTATATGAAGTAGTTGATGATGAAAATGACTGGAAAATTTTGCTTTGATATAGGACACAGAATATAAAAGCTGCTTATATCTCTTTGAAAGTCTAGTGGTTGTGTATTTTTCAGACTCAAACATTTCCTTTGCTTAATAATATGATTTGTAAATATTGCTCTTATGAGCATGGCTTGCAAACTTGCAGTGTTGCAGCAGTGTTACCGGTAAGGTATATATGTAACATTGAGTGTATTCCAAAATTTAAAGTCACATTAACCTGTTAAATTTCAAATTAAATCCATTTGATGATGTGTCAGCAAATACAATCTTTTCTAAGGAAGTCTTGATTTTGAACCACTTTGAATTGAAATCATATAATTTAGGCTAACTAACTTTCATAAAACCATAGAAGCACAGAATGGTATGAACCATAGGCAGGCACACAACCCACTAGACCAGGTTGCTCAAAGGCTCATCCAACCCGGCCTTGAGCACTTGCAGGGAGGGGGCACCCACAACTTCTCTGGGCAACCTGGGCCAATAACTTTCTTCTGTCATTTTTTGTACCTTTATAATTTTATGTTATTTCAATCTCATATTTTATAAGAGCATATAGTTAATATTTTACAACAGACACAATATAATTAGCATGAAATATTTCTATAAGATCTTTTCTATATTTCCAATAAGGTATGTTTCAGAATTGCTTGTAGCAACATTATTAGGAATTTTGCCTCCTGCTACTAATTTGTGTTTCCTGAAAAAGGGAAATTCCCTTTGATTATTTCTTGCTTATAGTACTGCAAAGGAACACACCAGAGAGATAAAAATACTCCTTTAAAGAGGAAGCAGCACAATGTAACTGAGTTGACCAAGGAAATTTCCTGCTGATTTAAATATGTCTAAGATCCCACTGATGTGAATGTGACATCCTGAGATGTCAATGTCTTTCCTTTCCTACTTTTCCATGTTTCTGATAGCCCTCAGGCATCCCCCTCCCACCCTGCTGTGCTCCCTATGGTCTCTGTTATTACTCCTACTGCCAAGGTGGCATCAAGACAAATGCTGGTAGTGGCCACGGAGACACTTACTCAGGCCCTATTTACAAAGTGGTTCAGGCAGATGTGTAATAAATTAACTGTCACAAAACTTACTTAGTAACAGAAGCACTTCCAAAAGCAGCTTTAAGCAGCATTGCAGGGAGGGTAAGGCTTCTAAAGCTAGGAAAGTATTTTTATAAAGGGTTTATTTGATGGATTTGGTGACTTTTTTTAAAAAAAATGTTTCAACATTCTCTGGAAAAATGATATACACGTCAGAAACAGTAAGTTTAATTTCAGGTCAGAATAAATTATGCCTGTATTTCACTGTAAACTGATTAGCTCCTCAATTTTTGGCAAGCTCAACCTGAAATAATTTGGTATCTAAAATTTGAGGCACGTGTAAACATTAAATACTTTTGCAAACGTAATAATGGAGACTCCTGGATCCTAACAATAGACAAATTTGCTGAATAGCCTTATTTTTAGTTATTATGTACATAATTTCCATATTTTCATTTTTACTTTTGCTCATTAAATGTGCACACTCAGCAAGACTGCTTCATCAGGTGATTTGCAGTATTTGGTGTCAAGATATGTTAACAGAGCAGTTCAATTTGCAGAATAGCTAATTATTGCCATTCATTTTTCTTCCCTTATGTAAGAAACAATATCTCCTGTAGAGAAAGAAAAAGACAATTTTGAATACAAAACTATTAAAAGCTACCCTTTCCTAAAAAATTCTGACAAGTGTTTTCTATTGTAATGACTGAATTAGCTAATAAATTGACTACTGAGTCAAACTGAATAGTTGCTACAAGCTGGGGAATACAATGAAGAATTTATGTTGTGATTAAATCTAGTGTCATTTTAATAGATAATTAATCAGTTCTGCTTTCAGCTATGATGAAAGAGAGTATTCTTTGATCTGTTGACAGATCTGTTACAAACTGGTAACAAAAGACGAGAAGGCGGAAGTACTCAACAACTTTTTTGTCTCTGTCTTCTCTGGCAGCCTCTCGTCCTGTACTTCTTGAGTGTGTGGATGGCAAGAAAGGGACTAGGGGAACAAAGTTCCTCCCAGTGTAAGAGAAGATCAGGTTCATGACTACCTGAGGAACTTGAAAATACATATGTCTACGGAACCTGATGACATACTTCCCAGAGTCCAGAGGGAATTGGCTGATGTAGCTGTCAAGCCACTCTCCATGCTACTTGAAAAGTCATGGCAGTCAGGTAAAGTCCTTGGTGACTGGAAAAAGGGAAATGTACCCATTTACAAAAAGGGCAGAAAGGAGAACCCTGGGAACTACCAACTTCTCAGCCTCACCTCTGTGCCTGAGAAGTTCATGGAACAGATCCTCTTCAAAGCCATGCTAAGGCACATGAAGAACAAGGACGTGATTTCTGACAGCCAGCATGGCTTCACCAAAGGCAAGTCTCACGTGATCAACCTGGTGGCCTTCTATGATGGACTGACTACATCCATGGACAAGGGAAGAGCTATGGATGTCATCTATCTGGACTTCTGTAAGGCCTTTGAAACAATCTCCCACAACATCCCTCTCTCTAAATTGGAGATACATGGATTTGATGGATAGACTATTCAGTGGATAAGGAATTGGCTGGATGGTTGCATCCAGAGGGTAGTAGTCAATAGCTAAATGTCCGAGTGGGAACCGGTAACGAGTGGTGTCTTTCAAGGGCCTGTACTGGCACCAATGCTATTTAATATCTTCATCAATGATATAGACAGTGGGATCAAGTGTACCCACAGCAAATTGGCAGATGACACTAAGCTGAGTGGTGCAGTTGACACGCTGGAGGGACAGGATGCCATCCAGAGGGACCTGGACAAGCCTGAGAAGTTGGCCCCCGTGAAATTTATGAGATTCAACAAAGTCCTGCATCTGGATTGGGGCAATCCCCAGTACAGGCTGGGCAATGAAGGCATTAAGAGCAGCCCTGTGGAAAAGGACTTGGAGGTATTGGTAGATGAAAAATTGGACATGTGCTGGCAACGTGTGTGCATAGCACAGAAGTCCAACTGTATTCTGGGCTGCACCAAAAGAAGTGTGATCAGCAGGTTGAGGGAGGGGATTCTCCCCCTTAACTCTGCTCTGGTGAGACCCCACCTGGAGTACTGTGTCCAGTTCTGGAGCCCTCAGTACAGAGAAGAATGGCCCTGTTGGAGCGGGTCCAGAGGAGGGTCACAGAAATGATCAGAAAGATGGAACACCTCTCCTGTGAAGAAAGGCTGAGAGAGTTGGAGTTGTTCAGCTGGAGAAGAGAAGGCTGCAGGGAGAACTTATTATGGTCTTGCAATACTTAAAGGGGGGGCTATAGGAAAGATGGGGACAGACTTTTTAGCAGGGCCTGTAGCAATACCACAAGGAGTCATGGTTTTAGAGGAAAAGAGGGTAGAGTTAGACTAGGTATAAGGAAGACATTTTTTATGATGAGGGCAGTGAAACACTGGCAGAGGTTGCCCAGAGAGGTGGTAGAAGCCCCATCTTTGGGGAAAGATTCAAGGTCAGACTGGACAGGGCTCTGAGCAACCTGATCTGTTGAAGATGTCCCTGGTCATTGCAGGGCATTTGGACTATATGATCTTTAAGGGTCCCTTCTAAACTTAAACCATTCTGTGATTCTATGAATAAATTTTTTCAGTCTTCCATAGTTCACACTCTTCAGTGTGTTTGAAAATACTTGTGCCCACAATTTTATATATATATATATATGTCAAAAACATAGAGGAAAAATCTGACTATTATGTTTTAATTAACCAGTAGAAGAAGATGGAAAGATGTTTCTATTGGAGAGAAAACTCAAATAAAGCTTGAGAAAACACAGTCTTTTTCTGTACTGCTGTTTCTTTAAGTGCATAAAGCAAAATATATAATGCATATGGAGAGAATGGTCTTTATTTTAAAAAGAAAAATAATATATAGTTGTGAAAAACATAGTAGTGTGAAACAGCAGTAGCTGTCTGCCAGAAAGTCTATCTGATATATGAGGAGTGGTTTATTCGCCAGCTAAGAGACTTGCAGGACTTTTTTTAGTGGTTGGGCCATTTGCCTATAGTAATGATTAGCACACACAAATCTATAATGTAATGTGGAGTTTACAAAATTTGGACTAGATTGGTTGACTGGCTGGGACAGTTGTGAAGTATTCTTCTTTTACAAATAATCGGGATAACATTTGTTAGAAATGAGATAAATTACTTCCTGAAGACCCTGGGTCTTGTTACCCATGATTAAATACTCAGATAAAGTTACCATATTAAATTAATTTTTATTACTGACTGCTTGCAAAGAGCAATGTATTATACTTTCTTGGAGTGGGGCAGGGGGAGCTTAGCAGTAGTTTTGATAATTAGATCATCCTTAGCTGGGTCTGTAAACATGGGTTTCAATGTCTAAACCCAGGCATTTGCAAATGAATTGTAGTTTCAAGTTCTTGTCTATTTTTATTTACTTACATTTTCCTGTTGACCCTGAGAGTTCTGTAGCAGAGCTGTGGCTTAAATATTTTCCGAGGAAAAGTATTTTCAAAAGGACTTATATTCCAACTTCTTACATTTTATACAGCAAATGAATGTACTTATTTATCCAGTCATAACTTTCAGATGTATTTACAGCAGCAGCTTTGCACTGCTCTGTTTTCCTCACATGAGTTATGAGGGCTAATAAAAAAATATTTTCCTGGGCTAGCCGAATACAAGACTGTAAATTTTCTGACACCAGCACAAGGGAAGCAGTTATTGTGCAGAAGTGGGGAAAGCCTGCCCTTTCTTGTCAGTAAAGCCCTTGTAGCCCAGCCTGTGCAGGTGACTATAAGCAGTCAGCTCTACAGCCAATGCCTGTGTCCTAAGGTTTGGGGATAGTGGCTGTCTTTTCATGTTTATCAGATTTCTGTTGTGTCTTAGGGTTGCAAACTGAACTTACAGAGCACTTGTACTGTTCCCCTGCACAATGCTCCAGGCAGCAGTGCCCAGCTGAGGGGCAGGGTTGCTGTGCAGCATCACCTCTGACAGCACACTGGGAGAATAGAAGAGTCTCTGGTAGGGCTAAGCTCTTCCCTCTCACCACAAAGCCACAAAGTGTTTTATGGCTTCTCAATGAAAAGCTCAGAAAGTTTATCATGTGCAAACCTCAACTATGAAACTACACAAGCAACACAATTCAGATTTGATTTTTCAGTGACCGGAGTTTTTACATCTGATCTGGTGTACATAGGAAATTGAGAACCTGTTGCAAAATTCAACCAAGGACACCTAACAGGTGAGAGGAAGGAGGGAGGGAGAAAGACCTAAGGTTGCTCCATCTGATTTCCATTCCAGGCTTGGTGGCTAAGCTTATAGGACTATGCCACTTATATTTGATATGCAATGCTCCAAGAAGAAAAATGAAATGCTTTCAGAGTAAAGCATGCTTTCAGCTTGCTCTAGTTAGGCTGCATTTAAATATGAAGGCAGATCCGTGACAAATTAGTCCCATGCATATTTTTTGTTTCTTCATATGATAATTCATAAGACAATCAGAAAAAATATTTCTACCCTTACATAAATATGTTATGAAAACATTGTAACCTCTTCAATCGGGTTTTGCAGAGTATATACCAATTAGTGTGAGCAGAATATTCAGGTTTCTCTCACTTCAATGCTGAAATGTTCTGTAGAAACCAAGGTTTCATTAACATTGTTAAGTTCAAAACATGGCCTGCAAATACTTGCAGAACTGCAATACAGAGTAAAACTAATTTTCTAGTATAGAACTATGTTTCCTCTAAGAGATATTAGCACTAGAGAAGACTATATAATTACTCACTAGGTGGGAAATGACCAACATTTTTCACAATTAGCTACTTCAATATTCTATGACAATTTGACATAGTCTGAGTACTATTAGTAACAAATGAGGTATATTCTGATTACTCTGCCACAGTCACAGCAAAGGGGTGTGTAAGCATTAGGGAGGAGGAGAAAGTGCACATACAACTCACTGGATGACTGGATAAAAGCATCCTTGCTCTGATTTCTTCAAGTTCATTCAAACAACACCGGAGATGAATAGGAACCATTACACAGAGAAACCTCAACCTAAAGGATATTTTAAAAAATTGTCTCAGATTATCCCAGGATTTACGTAGGCATTTACTGGGTGCAGTAATTTCTACACTGTAGTCTGTTACTGTTTTATTTTTTCTTATATTGAGCTAAATTATGCTAGTATTTCAGAAGAATGCTTTAATACCCTTATGCAGACTACAAGAATATACTGTGTCTTTACTTAATTAAAATAAATAGATGTGGACATAGCTGCAGTGCAGATATTTCCATTTAGGAGACTATCCCGGCCTTTTTCAGCCTGCAAGGATCTTTTAGGGCTATTGGCTGTGGATGCTCAAGTATGCAGCTTTCTCCAGCTGTTAAGCACTCTACCTTCAACATTTACTTTGGTCCTACTAGCTGTTGCCCTGTGCTGGCACAATTTCCAGGACAGATGGAGGCAGCTGGAGGATGAGAAAAGAAAATACCTCTTTATGTACTGTAAACCGTAGAGATAAAGTGCAACAAAAAATAATACATGCTAAACAGTCTTGGTAAGTTTACAGAGCAGAGAAGGCTCTCTTTCCTAATGGGAACATAGTTGGCATCTGTATCTTCCTCTGCTTCAGATGCTGAGCCATGCTAGCAATCCAAATCTGTCTCCTTAAAGACCTAAATCAACTGAAGAATACATGTTGTCTATCACAGTCACTGAAAGTCATTACAGCCCCATTTTAGAAAAGAAGAGATAAAAAAGAACAGGAGTTTGGTGGAGAGCAAGGAATACCTTGTTGTGTCAGGAGAGAGGGCTGCACTCCCATGGAGTCCACACAACTGGGGCTGTGGTAGGATTTGCTTTAACTTAGTCTTCTCCATCAAAGAAACTCAAGAAAATATGAATTTTTAGCAAGAGAGAAAGAATGAAGAAATGGAGAAATTTGAGAGAAGCAATAGGAACACCCACCAGTGAGGTCAGTGGAGATCTGCTGAGCTGCAGAGAAATCATTAAAAGAGCTGACAGAGTCTAATGACCAGGGTTGGCATTTTTAGTGTTGCAAACTGCTACTTTGAGAAAGTGAGAGCTGGCCCATACAAACACAGGACAGGAGAAAGTATTCAACTTAGTTTCTTTGCATTTTAAAAATTTGTGCCTGTGTTGCTCCTAGAAGCACAGGAACATGTTATCAGGCCTATTTTCTTCTCTTTACTTCATGATAAAGAGATGGAGACAAAGCCAGTGCTGGCAACCTGACCAGATCCAGTTCCCACCACAAGCAATATTGGGGCTGGAGCTGAGGCAGGACATGCTTCGTTTCTCTGATCTTAATGATGCCCACCCAGATGCAGCCAAGTGTCAATGATTTGTACAGGTTATGCCCATTTAGTTACACAGGTAAGATTTTAAAGAACTATGTTATAAATCTATTAAAATGTAGAGACTGGATTCTGGGTTTGTTAAGTTGAAAACTCAGGTTGGCTTTGTCAGAATAGACTTTTAAACTATAAAAGCACCGTGAAAAAATCATTTGGAGGGAACTGAGATGTGAAGGTAATTAAAATTAAATCTTTTTAAGTAAGAAAGGAAAGAATCATTTTATCAAATAGAATTTTCATGAGATCACTTTTTATGATAGTAATACTTTATCCCTGCTCCCAGGTACCATCTGGAAAGATACCTGACTTAAAACTTAAAGTGCATTTGAGTCTCTGTCTCTTGTTTATACAAGCTGATTTCTGTCTTAGGAGATTCTAATAGTGTCTTCCTTGTCTCAAAATAGTGCATTACTTGCAGTCTGCAAAGTCTTTTTCCAAGTGTCTCAGTAGCTTAAGCTAAATTCAGCGATGTCAATGAGCAGACCCCCAAATACACTACATATCTTTTTGCATGCACTTGGCATGCCAAACACATCTGCAAATGAATAAAGTATTTGCCTTTGCACTGGGTTATTGATGCTAACTGGAAGGTTGCCTTGAAGCTTTCTTCCCATATCTACCCGAAATGTTGGGGTTTTTTTTAATGGAAAGTGAGTTAGAATCATTATAACAGGTTTTTATAATGAAAAAAATTTATGAGCAAGTTATACTCTGTAGTTTCTTCTTTATTACAAATATGTTATCATTCACTGTACAGCCAGCCTGATAAACTGTTCTCTTGGTGTTTTTTCACACTGTCTAAATATATTTCACTAACACAGCATCACATGTTTGCTTCTCAGATGCCTTGATCTTACAAATGTTTTGCTATAAATATATTCCATTATGACGTCTAATAACATAACAATATTTATTTTATTTTTTTATTTGTTTAGTTGCTTATTTACTTACCAGTATTCTGCTTTTTTCCTTCTGTTTGAGTACTCTTAAAGTGCTCATCATGTTTCCTGTAGGTGCCCTCCAAACTTACGTACCATCATCTGCAGAATCCCTGCCAGAGCTCCTCTCCATTCTCCTGCACGCTTCAGTGAAAGGCAGTCAGAGAACACCATATGTCATAGTGGTATAGCCTTTTCACATTCAAATCTGAAAAATAAAGCAAAGAAATTAAATCCTCAGATGTCTTGGGCAAGCAAAAGAACAATAAACATAATGTTTTAAAATACATATTCATTCCTTTTTCATTATAAGAATATATTTATTTGCAGGCCAAATTCTACACCTTCTTTGTAGAAACAGAAAAACTACTTATAGTTTCTGGCACTATTAGAATTTTCAAATTGTGTTACACAATCTTTTGAGTTTCTTATAAAGCCATGTTCTTCCCATGCAGACAACAACCTCACAGGTGTCTGAGA
The DNA here is from genome assembly GCA_907165065.1 of Caprimulgus europaeus. The sequence goes on along the minus strand of OU015527.1, from coordinate 59,924,768 downwards.
AAGAGAGATGTTGCATGCATCTCTGTTGTTAAAGCAGATCATTCAAATCTACTGACTTATGCTTATTTAAGACAATAAGAAGACCAAGATACAATGATCAAGGTTTTTGCTTTAAAATTTCTAAGCTGCTTGGAAAAGTAAAGTTGGCAAACACCATTGCACAGAATGATATCAGAAACAAGCTGTCACCTAGACCACTTTGAAATCTGAGAAAGGATGGCTGGTTTTGTTACTGTTAGTTACCTTTCACACCTAGACTTGCTGGTACTGATGAGCACCGATTGTTGAAACGCTGAAGTGTCACAAGTGGGTTCCTGCTGGTACTTTCAGCTACACTGTCAAAACTCCCCATGTTTTGGTGGTTTTTATTTGTCATTTAAAGCCCATTTTTATGATATTCCAAATGCAGTTCTGTGGCCTCTTGAGCCTCAACAATCAGCCAATCTTCTGGGTACTCATTCAAACTGAAATTAAGATTTTATTAATTTAAGGTTCACTTGTAACTTCCATGCAAGTACCATCAGCACAAATGGCACCAAACAGCATTGCTGTTGATGGACCTTCTAGAGGCAAATAATTTAATAGGCTTTGAGCCTCCTCTGCATTTCTCTCAGAAGTGGTAGACAATCCTAGGTAAGTTGAAGGACTTACTTGCTCAGCCTTTACTTTCCCAGGCTCCAGAGCCTGGTGTATTTACACCAACAAAATGGCTGCAATGATTAAGTTAGTTTTATTCTGACTTAGGTCTACATCGTGCTGATCACATAGTTATCTTTGATTTATAACTGTTGTGGAAATGTGGTTTTTGCCTTGCTGTTTGGTGGCTGTGACCTCCAGAGTGAGACTGAATCTGTTCTGCCTGGACTGGGATGTGGATTTGAACCTGATTTTTTTTACCTCCCAGCTGCACAGGAGGTAGATGACTACAGTGACTACAGGAGGTGTCGATCCAAGCAAGAAGGCAGCATTATGGACCAGAGTTAAACCAAAAGGGCATATGTGAATTTAGCACAGCATATCTTTTGCTTGTGATACTGTCACAGAAAGGCTGCTTTCCACCAGGTACTCAGATCGTCAAATTTGAAAGATTGTTTAGAACTACCACTGTGTTAGAGCTGACCTGCTATAACACTCCATATTTCACAATTATTAATATTTTCAATTAATTTTAGTCCTTGGATCAATTTTACATCAACTGTAATGAAACTGAACATTTCCATTTATGCCATAGATTCTGGCAACATCCTTTCTGTCATCTTTCTTGTCAATACATGATGTATTTACATTAATAAAATTGTTAGTTTTTATTGGATCATTTTCATTTTCAGCAGTATCATTTTGATTTTTAAGGGGATGGTAATAGCTCTGTCTTTTTGTTTCTCCTTCTATCTTATCCTGAACAATCATTTTTAGCTTTGTTAATGTGAGAGCTCTGTTTCAATATTCTTTTGAAGCTCTCAGTGTCTCCGTTGACTTGAGGACAGTACTGTGATGATCCTTTGTGAATGGTATTTCCCTTACAGATATTCAGGTTTTAAGAAGATTAATTACATCTGCAGTACATGTTTTCTTATTTCTTTCTCTGCTGAAAACTGTAGGCAGGAAGAAAATTACAACAGGAATATTACTTGCAAGGTAGATGCTGCTTTTACATTTACTGAAGTAATTTATCAAGGTAATAGCATAGCAATGGTCAGACAGAGAGTGGTAAAAACATCCTTGCAAGTTCCTTGCAGGCTTTTCTGTGCTGAATAATGGAGAGGGCCTGGCTGTGGTAGTGGCACGTTGCTGTCTTGTGTGATTGGAGACTACCACAAACTTGTGTGGCAACCTCCACTTGTGCGGCACCCTGTTCCTTATCTCTAGTGTGAGTTCGGAGGCTGCTGTTTTGTTCTACCAAACCTTAATGTGTGTTCTAAGTGAGCTAAAAGCAAAAGTCAAGCTTTTAGTTCCTCTGGAATACTGCCTGCCCTGTAAAGAAAGCTTGGTTTGTAGTCTAAAGAAAGCTGGTAAATCTGAATCAATGAGTCTGGCACTGTTTGGCTGTCTTGTCACAAATTCATATGGTTTTGTTGAAGTGGGCGAGGTAAGCAAAACAGTTGGAAATTATTTTATTTTATTGTATTTTATTTTGAATCTCAAGAAAATATACTTGTAAAAGGACAAATATTTCTGTATCTCACCCGAGAATCAGTCAACAGGACAGGAAGTCAGCCTGTTCTCACCCAGGTTGGCACGGGTTATGTTGGAAATACTGTCATGACACTGTATCCACAGTATAGCAACACCCATGCAAGACCTTACAGGAGGGAAAATGGATTTTGTGTAAAACAAAAACTGAAGCAGAACAAGTTTCACTAGCTGCCAGTCACAGCCCGATGTTCACTAGCACCAGAAGTGTGTGTCCCAAAAGTCGATCCTGCTGCCAAGTGCCCAGGCTGGGGTGTTCGAGCCATCCCACCAGCAGCCAGGCACTGGGTGGCTTGTGCCCAGATGTCAGGCCCAGGATCTGTAGAGGACAAAGGCACCAGCTGAACAGTCCTCTTAGTGTCTATTGTGTTTTTTTAGGTTGGAGACCATGTGCAGGTTTTGGTTATGTTTTTTTTCTCTGTGCTGGAGCTGACGGTGATTTTTGCACTTGTTTCAAGCATATTCTTTCAAAATACAAGAGAATACATCTTGATATGCAAGAGAATACATCTTGAGATATATTTAAACTGCTGGCTTGAAAGCCTGCCCTATCATCTTGCAGAGCCTGATATCTATTTTATCTGCTACTTGTAGTTCTGCTGCAGTGATTACTACTTTTTTCCAAAGTCCCAGAGAATTCAGCAAGATGCAACCTGTAACCGTGAAGAGATGGCCCTACATTTTAATCTGTACTGAGAGATCCTAGCAGACAAGATAAACCTGAGGCGGTATCAGGAGGCTGCTAACTTCGTGTCTGCTGCTGGATACAAGATGACAAGTGAGGCCAGACCTCACACAATTCAAGACAACAAAGGCAGCAGTCTTAAAGGCCTGGGACAAGCAGCTCACTTCTGGAGTGGCACAACAGATGTGCCATTCAACAGATCTTCAGATGGGAGCTACCACCTCTTCTTTGTTTTTTTGCTTCTGCCCTCTGAGATCTATAATCAAGCTCTTTTGAGAAGGAGTCACATTTAGGTTAGATTTTAACTTACAATATAAATTGTAAAGAGTAATATATTATTTATTAATAATATCTAAAGTCAGATTGCAGGCAGGCAACAAAATATCAAAACTCAGGTCATCTATGAGACAGTCTGAGCTCAATAAGTGACAAACATATATGCAAATGAATGTCACAAAAAATACTAAGTCACTTTCTGATCTGAAATAACTAGAGTTGTCCTCCCCCACACAATATGCAGCACCTTTAACAACATGGTGAATAGCATCTGGTAAGTACTTGGGATTGTTCCTCAGATTAGTTTCTGATACTTCATCACTTGCTTCATGGTTAAACTAGCTGCTCTGATATGCTGTGACACAATAGTTGGCCTTTCTGCAGGGTTTGCGCACAACAGATTTCTTTAGCAGTAGTCTGCCTGACATACGAATAATGTTTCTAGACTGAAAGGTAGCAATCAGCTAGCCTTGCTTTTCTGACATTCTCTTTCCTCTGTTTTTGAGAAATAAATCACATTCAGCTGACAGATTTAGCTAGGTAAATAAGTTTTCTAATGCACTGAGTAATTCCTGGGCTGAAAGACTGCAGCCCCTCCATAAAGAAGAGTTAGGGTCTCTACATGGTATCACATTGTATGATGCTGCCCTGACAGCATGACTGTAAAGTCCTTTTAGGTAGAGCTGAATCTACTTTGATAATATACATGAAAAGATACCTATACACAACTGTGGCATTTTTTTAGTTCAAGAACTTATAGCAGTGATCTCTTCTATTCAGCTACCTGTCCCCTATGATGCCCACCTTTCCCTTTGGAATATTGCTTGGCTTGGTCATGGCTTGTAGACAACTTTTCTCAAGGGATGGTTGCTGCTGACAACAGCATATGTATGTTAAGATTTTAGAAGTCAAAAGTATTTTTGCTTGGTCTGTGGGATAAATAAAATAAGATTTTTCCCCTATACAAGGCTGTTGAGTTTTACCAACTTCCTCATGTTTGAAAACATGTTATCAAGAAAGTTTCAGTGCAGTGAGCAGAAAATGTAAGATGGAAATATATAAAGAAGAGTTACACAAAGGGAGAAAAGCTGTTCCTTAAACTGTACATCACAATTTTTGGTTCACTGGTGAATGGCAAATTTTTCAGGGAATTCTCTTTTAAGACAAACAGAAGGTATAAAATATAGATCAGCACCATCAACATAAAAGAAAGTCTAGAAGACACAAAAGAGAAAAATATGTTGCTTATTTGTCTTATAAGTTTATTAATGTGTAAGGGATGTATATGTTAACAGTGTGGTATATATTGTACTTCCTTTCTTTCTGAACAGCAGTCCTCACTGCATTTTAATCATTCTTTGGTGTTTCTGTCAAAAAGCTGAAATTGTTGGAGCTGTGGTGCTTTATTCGTCTGGATGTTTTCCTTATTACGAAAAATCACTAAAGAGAAAAAAACCTCACTGTATTTGGTATTTTTATTATCTCCAGACTTTCTTACCATCAAAACCAGAATAAAACCAAAATAATGCCTAAATTTCTATGAGAAATATGAGTAATTAATCAGTGTTAAAAGTTTTCATGCAATTATTTTCTCCTGTATGCCACCTCAGATTCAGCAGATTAGTATCTTTTCTCAGAAAACTTCACCTTATGTAAACTTTATTTGAACCACTAGCTCAATTTCAAACACATTGTTGTTTTGACACTACAATAATGACAAACAAACCAAATGAGCAAATCACACCCATAACAAGAGGTCCAAGAAACTCCCTGTATATCTTGTACTGCAAATAGACTATCAATACAGTTTCGGGGCTGAATCTTGCCATGCTTAATTTGTTACAAAATCCCTTGATGATTTCATTAATAGATTGCCTACTTGTCTAAGCTTTAATTATTTTCCTAATTTTAAAGAATAATCCTATGAAATCTGATACAAAGTTAATTATCTCATACTGAATGGGAGTTCTTAACCTCTGCAGAATACACACACATAATTAAAGATGAGTTAAACTGAATGTGAAGGCAGGTCAAATTGGAGAGACTTATCATTTCAAGTCTTCTCTTGCTTGCATATTACAGATACAATATCTGAATTTAATGTTTGTAAGTGAGAGGAAGTGCTGTATTGTGTAGACCAGTGTGGCTCTAACAAGTCAGTCCAAGTGCCTTTCACAATAAATTAGCATCTCTTTCAGCATCATCACAGAGCAGAGATCCAGGCATGGATCTTGGTGGCTGCAGGAGAAGCCTTTTTTGTCTTATTTGCAGATCCTTAGGGTCACCCGTTTCAGGAGCAACGTGGTGGTTTCCAAGCTTTTCTGCCTGCTAGGGAGCAGCACTGAGCAGCACTTTCTTCATTTTACTCCCTAGCACCTAATGCATCCAGAGTCCATATGTTGAGAAATGCTAGTATAACCATGTTAATAAAAAATTTTTGACCTTAAACAGAAAAAAAAAAGTCTCTTCAGATGCTTTTATGTAATACTTAAACTAGCTATGCTTCTAGATAATTATTTGGAAACTGAAGCATGATTGACTGGGTTAGCAAATGTATTTTGTTTGGAGTTTGTTTTTTTCTATTTCTTTTTTTCTTTGGGCTGTATTTACAAAACAATATTTAACTCTCTGATGAACAGTCATACATTTAAGAAAAATCCAAGCTGTTTTTATGTTTTAAACAAATTATGGGCTCACTATACTCTTGTACATCAGCAAACTAGCTTCTGTTAAGTGTAAGGTTGCTTAAAAGGATATTTCAATCTAATTGCTCCATCCTTCCTGGGCCACCACAATGTTGTAGTTCTTAACAGAATCCCTTATAAGCAAAGATTGTTCTTAATGTTACACTTAGAGTTAGTCTGAGATAACCTGTTTGTTTTGGTTTTTTTTTTCCCGTTCATGACCACAGAGGAAGCTTAAAATCCATCCCTGAGTATTGAATGGGATGTTCTTATCCCACTGCTTTTCACACACAAACAGAATCCTGCCCCCCCCCATTTTGTAAGATATAGTCAAGTATGTTTGTACTCAAAAGTGTAGGTACAAGACTGAGACAAACAGACAGTTTAAAATAATTTAGGACAGTGACACAGGATATGAGTCACATTTTCAACTGACAAAATGCATCTGTTCTGAAATACACCAGAGGACAGTATGACCACTGTTTTTGTGATAAATTCTTCTGATAAATAAGGGTTGTCCAAGATAGGAAATAATATTTCATCTTTATATTATAATCTTGTTTTGAGTAAGAAACAGTCATCTTTCCTTTCCTGGGTCTGTTTACATTGCAGTTACCTTAAAGTGAACATATTTATGTTTGTTTTTTGTGGTGTGTTGAACTAGTTCACAGTGTTCAATAGTCATAAATTCTGTTAGAAACATGACAGATATTGGAAGAGATTAATTTTGGTGAATTTTTTTTGCGTGTGTGTGGCCCTATCAGCATTATCTTGTAGTACAAACACATCTGAAGGATTTTTTGCAAATAATAATGATTTTTCATTCTGCAATTTCTTTGTGATACAAGGAAGACATAATGTTGTATATCATCACTCCCACTGCCCTGGAATGAATATAGTAATTAATTTTCTTCAAGTGGAACAATTAAAAAAAAATAAAAAATTCCTCATGACTACTTCCTCTCAGCAGTTATCAGTAAGACTTGCTATTACTAAGGAAAGCAGAGGACATAACATGGGTCTTATTGATGAACATCATTGTAAAAGAGCAAGTAACAATTTTAGACATTAGAATGAAGGTTCATAGAAGGGTAATTGCACCTGAATAAATGAAAAATTATAAGATTGTTTTTAATTAGTCAGATGGGGCAAAAATAGGAAAGAGCTGCAGATTACCCTTGCTACACTTATGTTTACTTTTAACACCTGGCTCATTTAAAAAGTTAAATTAATTTAATTCTCCTTAACCTGCACTTTGCTGCTCTTAAAGAGGAAGACTAGGAATGTCACAAAGAATATGAAAGTCAATTGTTGTCATATCATGGTTTAATGGCATAATGGCTGTGCTTTCACATTTCTCCCTTCCCCACATGTGTGTTGTGGTCTCCATTCCTTTCCTTCCCACACTCCCTTCCCTCCAGCCCTGACTATACAGTCTGCCCATTCAGGTAAATGTAAAATTCCTCCATGAGTCAATTAAATGCAGTGAAAACTCAGAAAACTACCCAATTTTCCTGCTGGCTTATTCAATACTTCAGGGTTGAACAGATGCCAGAGTTGGCACAAGATTCACAACAAAAGTGTATGGCCAGAGGAAAGGTAACAAGATGAAAACTGAGGAGATGGTCCTTCCTTACACTGGCAGCTCTGAACCATTAATTTACATTATTGCATCTCCCTGAATCAAACCTCCAGAGAATTTCTAGATTTGCTGGGAAATGTATGTGAGGGGAAAAGAGAACTGGCAGTTCTTCCAGTGAGCAGTGAGTAGTCATGAGTGCTGACTGCCCAGCTGCAGGGTAGGGGGAAAGGGGGTCAGCATGGTTAAATCCTGCACTCTTCGTTGATTTCAAACCCAAGAGACTTCTACAGTGGGAAATAATTTAGGATGTGCTAGATAATTAAAAATATAAAGATGAGATTGTAGAAGCAAAATCAGAAAGGCTGAGATGGAGAATAAGATAAGACTTGCAAGGTATGTCATGTGTAAGAAAATGCATCTGTAAAAATACTTTCAATAAAAGGAAAAGATGGCAAAGAGCTGTTCTGCTTTTCAGCAAATTGGGCAAGTTTTTGATAGATAACACTGAGGAGGCTAATATGTTCAATTATTTTTTGCATCTGCCCTCTGTAAAGAGGTTAGCTGCAGCGCAGCAGACACTGATAACCAGTAAAAGAGTTAAGAGCTCACCCTCTGGTAGCGAAGAGAAATGTTTACATATTGGCAAGGCTTGATGAAATACTGAAATGCTTAAATAACTGATCAGTGAAGTCTTGGGCCTGCTTCTGCTTATCTTTTAGAGTTTATAGAGCACAGGGAGCACATGGCATTACTAAAAGAGTCAAGAACAGGCCTATCTTTGAAAGGAATAAAAGTAGGACCTGGGAATTATTGAACAGTAGGCTTAGCTTCAGCTCCTGAAAAAATATACTGAGGCTATTTATCTGCAGGCAGCTAAAATTTAATAGGAAGATGAGCAACAGCCAACACAACTTTCTCTAGAGCAAAGAGACCAATCTAATTTCTTACTTGGACAAAGCAAAAATTGTTGATGTCAGAGGGGAAATAACAGGAGTCTGTTATTTTAATGTCTTTAGTGCTTCTCTTATTCTCATTATGAATCTCCTTCCCTGCAGGTCTTTCAGAAAGGATTGAACTACTCCCTGTCAGAGATGTTGTAAGTATAGTTGAACCTGTCCTCAGGCCACAAGTTAGTGGGAGAGGTTAGGGCTGGTGAGATCCAGTCTAGCTTGTCTGCTTCTCTGATAAGTTAAAAAGTAAATTCAGTGACAGTTTCACTCTTCACAACAAAATAACGAAACAGGAAATAATATAAATACTTAGGCCTTAAATGGAGATCAGCCTGAATATATTTGCTGTGATTGTGAGGTAATTATTCTATTAAAATACACAGCACTGAAAGCAGCATTTCCTATTAAGTGTAATGAAACAGTGATAACTAGGTCCATCTTACAAAGGAGCTATTAATTACTATGGGATTTGCCTTGTTTTACTGCATAAGTGTAAGGCTAAATCAGCTTCAGTCCAAACACCAGTAACTTGACGAGTACCAAAATCTTTTCTGTACTCAGAGGGTGGTGGCAAATAGCTTCTTGTCAAACTTACAACCTGTCACATGTGGGGTACTCCAGGGATCAATGTTTAATATCTTCATAAATGATTTATATGATGGAATCAAGGATACCCTAATGAATTTTGCTGATGATACCAAACTGAGTGGGGAAGTGAACACTCTGGTAGGGAGACTCACCCTGCAGGAAGAGCTGGACAGGTTGGAAGAGTGGGGTGGCATGTCAAGAACCTTATAAAGTTCAGCAAGGATAAGTGTAAGGTCTTGTACCTGGTAAAACATAATTCAGGACTGCAGCACAGGCTGGGATCGACACAGCTGGGGAGTAGCTCTGTGGAAAGGGACGTGGGGGTCCTGGTGGATAACAAGCTCAATATGAGCTAACAGTGTGCCGCAGCAGCAAAGAAAGCCAAGAGGATGTTGAGTTGCATAGAATCATAGAAGGGTTAGGATTGGAATGGACCTTAAAGATCATCTAGTTTCAACCCCCCTGCCATGAGAAGGGACACCTTCCACTAGACCAGGTTGCTCAAAGCCTCATTCAGCCTGGCCTTGAACACTTCTGGGAAGGGGGCATCCACAGCTTCTCTGGGCAACCTGTTCCAGTGTCTGACCACCCTCACAGTCAAGAATTTCTTCCTAATATCTAATCTAAACCTACCCTCTTCCAGTTGAAAGCCATTTCCCCTTGTTCTATCACTACCTGCCTTTGTAAAAAGTCCTTCCCCAGCTTTCTTGCAGGCCCCTTCAGGTACTGGAAGGCTGCTATAAGATCTCCCCAGAGCCTTCTCTTCTCCAGGCTGAACAGCCCCAACTCTCTCAGCCTGTCCTCATGGGAGAGGTGCTCCAGCCCTCTGATCATCCTCGTGGCCGTCTTCTGGAGTCATTCTAACTAGTCCATGTCTTTCTTGTGTCAGGGGCTCCAGAACTGGACATAGCACTCCACGAGGGGCCTTACGAGAGGGGAGTAGAGGGAGACAATCACCTCCCTCAACCTGCTGGCCACACTTCTCTTGATGCAGCCCAGGATACGGTTATTGGCCTTCTGGGCTGCAAGCGCACATTGCTGGCTCATGTTCAGCTTCTCATCCACCACCAAAGTCCTTCTCTTCAGAGCTGGGACCTCTGAAGATCATCTAGTCCAAACATCCTGCTCAAGCAGGGACTCCTAGAGCACATGAATCAGGATTTTGTCCAGACAGTTTTTGAATATCTACAGGGAGGGAGATTCCACAACCTCTCTGGGCAACCTGTTCCAGTGCTCGGTCACCCTCACAGTAAAGTTCTTCCTTATGTTCAGGTGGAACTTCCTATGCTGCAGTTTATGCCCATTGCCTCTCATCCTATTGTTGCATGCCAATGAGAAGAGTCTGGTCCTGTCCTCTAGACACACTCCCTTTAGATATTTATAAACATTAATCAGATACTCTCTGAGTCATCTTTTTTCCAGGTTGCACAGGCCTGGATCCCTCAGACTTTCCTCATATGAAAGATGCTCCAGTCCTTTAATCATCTTAGTTACCCTTCACTGGACATGCTCCAGGAGTTTCATGTCCTTCCTGTACTGGGGAACCCAGAACTGGACACAATGCTCCAGGAGGGGCCTCACCAGGGCCCAGTAGAGGGAGAGGATCACCTTTCTCCACCTGCTGGCAACACTCTTCCTAATACAACCCAGGATACCGTCAGCCTTCCTGGCCATGAGAGCACACTGCTGGCTCATATTTAACTTATTGTCTACCAGGACTCCCAGGTCCTTTCCCACAGGACTGCTTTCCAGGACGTCAGCCCCCAACCTGTACTGGTACCTGGGGGTATTCCTTCCCATTTGCAGGACTCTGCACTTTCACTTGTTGAAGCTTAGGAGGTTCCTCTCTGCCCATCTCTCCAGCCTGTCGAGGTCCCTCTGAATGGCAGCGCAACCATCTGGAGTATCCAACACTCCTGCCAGTTTAGTTTCACCAGCAAATTTGCTGAGGAGGCACTCTGTTCCTTCATCTAAGTCATTGATTAATAGGTTGAAAACCACAGGACCCAGTATTGACCCCTGAGGGACACCACTAGATATAGGCCTCCAACTTGATTCCACACCACCAATGACAACCCTCTGAGCTCTGCCATTCAGCCAGTTCTCAATCCACCTCACCATCCAATCAAGTCCACACTCCTTGAGTTTGCCAATGAGGATGCCATGGGAGACAGTATCAAAAGCCTTGCTCAAGTCCAAGTGTACAATACCCACTGCCCTCCCCTTGTCTACCCAGCCAGTTTTCCTTTCATAGAAGGCAATCAGGTTAGTTAAGCATGATTTCCCTTTGGTGAATCCATGCTGACTACCCCTGATGACTTTCTTGTCTTTCACATGCTTAGAGATGGCTTCCAGGATGAGCTGTTCTATTACCTTCCCAGGGATTGAGGTAAGGTTGACTGGCCTGTAGTTCCCTGGGTCTTCCTTCTTACCCTTCTTGAAGACAGGGTTGACATTTACCTTCTTCCAGTCTTCAGGAACCTCTCCTTATTGTCATGACCTCTCAAAGATGGTCAAGAGTGGCTTAGCAATGACATCAGCCAGCTCCTTCAGCACACGTGGATGCATGCCATCAGGGCCCCTGGACTTGTGGGTTTTAAAGTTGCATAGTAGATGCAACCCAATACTCAATGACCAAGGGAAAGGCTTCCTTTTTCTAGACTCTCCCACTGATCTCTTGGGTCAGGGATTCCTGAGGGGTGGCCTTGGCAGGGAAGACTGAAGCAAAGAAGGCATTCAGTAACACTGCCTTCTCCATGTCCTCTATTAGCAGGTACCCTGCCCCATTCCATAGTGGCCCTACATTTTCCCTGGCCTTCCTATTGTTATTGATGTATTTGAAGAAGCCCTTCCTGTTGTCTCCAACCTCCCTTGCCAGATCTAGTTCCAACTGGGCCTTGGCCTTCCTCATCACATTTCTGCATGTTCTGGTGATGCCATTATATTCTTCCCAAGTGGTCTGTCCTTGCTTCCACCTCTTGTACGCCTCCTGCTTATGTTTCAGTTTTGCCAGGAGCAACTTGTTCATCCACACTGGTCTTCTCCCTGCTTTGCTCAACTTCTTAAACACAGGGATGCATTCTTCTTGAGCCTGGAGGAAGTGATGTTTGAATATTAACCAGTTCTCTTGCACCTCTCTTCTTTCAAAGGTCTGATCCCACAGGATTCTCCCAAGAAGGTCCCTGAAGAGGCCAAAATTAGCTCACCTGAAGTTCAGGGTTGCAGTCTTACTTATTGCCCTGTTTCCTCCTAGAGGGATCATGAACTCCACAGTCTCATGGCCACTACAGCCAAGGCTGCCCCCAACCTTCATGTCCCCAGTATATATACTCCTTCATTATTACACAGGACAAGGTCCAGCAACACTCTGTTCCTTGTTGGCTCTTCAATCCTTTGTGAGAGGAAGTTTTCATCAATGCTTTCAAGGAATCTCTTTGCATTTGACTTGCAATACTACTCCTCCAGCAAATGTCGAAGTTACCCACAAACACCAGGGCCTGCGACTGTGAGGCTACATTCAGCTGACTGTAAAAGACCTCCTCCACATCCTCGTCCTGATCAGGTGGCCTGTAGCAAATATCCACTACTGCGTCACCCATGTTAGTCTGACTTTTAATCCTTACCCATAAGCACTCAACTCTCTCATCATTCACCCTAAGGAGCAGCTCCATACATACCTGCTGTTCTCTTATGTAAAGGGAGACTCCATCACCTCGCCTTACCGGTCGGTCTCTCCTAAAAAGGTTACAGCCATTTATGGCAATGTTCCAGGACAGTGTGAACTGTCCCAACATGTTTCAGTAATTGCAACAAGATCAAAGCCCTGTGTCTGCACATGGACCTCTAACACCCCTTTTTTATTTCCCATGCTGCAGGCATTTGTACATAGGCACTTCAGGAAGGAATTAGAGCATGCCAATTTTACAGGACAGGTGAATGAGGATACCCCATAGACATGTTGTGCAGGCACTTGCTTGGCTGCATTCACTTGCTCGGGTTGTACCCCCTTGAGTTTTGTTTTATTGTTTGGATAATCTCCATAATTTCCATAATTCCCCTCAGCCTCTTCCTTCCCAGTGTAAAGCTCTCCTTGTGAGGTTGGCCAGTCTATTGGCAAAGGCATGTGTACCCCAGTTAGTGAGGTGGATCCCATCGCTCCCAAGCAGCGTGTTATCCAAGCAAACAACTGGCTGCGTCAGTGGTGCTGGCAACAGGGTTTTGGTTTCTATGGTCATGGGACCCGGTCTGATGATCAACACGCCTATTCCTCTTCTTGTCTGCAACCCTAACTGGTAGGATCGAGGAGGAAACCACCTGTGCCCCAAGGCCCTTCATCACTGCTCCTAGAGGTCTGAAATTCCTTTTGTTAGTTTCCAGGTTGCTCTTGGAAAGATCTCAAATGATTCATAAAACTATGACTTTGTAACACTTACATGGGGAGCAATGTTACATATATCCTCATTTTGGCATTTCTAGCAGAAAGGAACACAGTAAAGCTTATATCTGTTTTTCCCATGGGCATATATATGCCCATGGAATAATTCATCCTTTAGGTACTGGACTAAAGTCAGTACAAAATACACAGTGTAGGACTGTCTTTGTATATTTTATTCAGTACTTTTTTCAGTCATTTTTCATCCTCCCTGATTTTTCTAGACTTTGAAGATGTGGATTGGGGTTCAATGGCAGTCTTCACTTCCCTCTGTAAGTGAAAAACAAAACTGTGATTTCAGTGTATGAAAGAACTTGTAACTGAAAGCTGAATTGCCCCTATAGTGCAAAGAAATATTTGAGTGGGAAGACAAATCCTGCCCCCTTGACAATTTTTCCTTCAGGTATTCCAAGGCTGGGAGCAGAAGAAGAGCAGTGCACTGTTTCACCACTTGAATTTTAAAAATTCAAAATATAGAAACAGTGCAAACTGTTTGTTTTTGCAGCTTGCTGTCAGCAGAGCTCAGTTGGGCCTCCAGGTCGACCTTCCCAGGAGGGTTTTGTCCCTTGTTACCTCAGAGGCATTCATTATGTGTAGGTTGATTTCTCCACAAGGAGAGATGCCATGGGAAAAATCAGCATGAGCTAAGGCACATCAAAATTTCAACATATGTTATTCTGGTAACCAGGCTCCCTTTGGGTCAACTTGACAGTACATGGATCTTTAACAGTTTTTTAGTTGATCAGAAAATACCACAGTCAAATCTAACTGCTGGAGGCTGGAGGCAAAGAAATTCACACTGGAAAGGAAGCTAGAATTTGTAAAGGAATAAAATCCTATGTATTGAAAGGATTCATAGTGGGATGTGATAGGCTCTCTCTCTGCCAATCTCTTTTCATTAAGGCCAGGCCTTTTTCTGGGCCATGTGATACTAAGGTTCTGACTCAATGCTTATGATAGCTTTTTATTTTAAGGTCTGTAAATTTACAGAATTAAGTGTTTCATAATGGTTAAAACTATATGTTAGTAAAATAGGTTATTACTTAGTTTTTAATATTCTCCAAAGCTTTTGAAAGGATTTTAATTTGTTAGACTTTTTTGTATAGTGTAAAGCATGTCAGTTTGATTGTAAGTTTACCCTAAGTTAAGTTCTTAACCAGATATTTGAGAATCGATTTATTTTTTTGTCTTGCCAAGAAAATACATGAGATCCCTTGATTCTTTGTATTAAAATACATGTAGCAGTTAAGCATTGCTATCTTTGATTTGTTGTTATTTATTACCAAAACTAATGTATTCATTTACCATTAAGTTTGCAATGCTTGCAATTGAGTTCAGTGAATTGTTACACTCCGGTGTTATGCGCACCTTCCACTTGAGGAGACAGCAAAAAACCTTGTCCTTTAACAGTAGGAGTGTCCAGCAGGCCTGGCCTGACTAACTGACAGGAAAAAAAAAAAAAAAAAAAGGAAATTAAAACTTACAACAGCTTCCCTGTCAGATCATGCTTTATACTGAGCAAAGTCCATGAGAAGACTCCCACCAATTCTGAGAGGCTTCAAGAAACCCAAGGACCTGTCTTCTTCAGCTAAAGCTTTCACAAAAACCAGAGCACTAAAACTATCAGCAGAAAGGCAAAACTGTAAGAAGTAAGAGATATGAATCTAAGCAGCAGCAGAAATACAAGGTGTTTTGATGACGTGGGAATCAGAGAGACTCACAAGAATCATCTTGAGGACATTAGGGCTTCTCCTTCTCATAAGGTGATGGGACCATCAGCCCAGCTGAAGTGCATCTTCACAAATGCACACAGCATGGGCAACAAACAGGAGGAGCTGGTAGCCATCATGCAGCAGGAAAACTATGACACAGCAACCATCACAGAAATGTTTCCTCATATGTTGCAATGGATGGCTACAAACTCTTCAGGAGGGACAAGGTAAGGAAGAAGAGGAGGAGGGGTAGCCCTTTATGTTGAGGAGTGTTTTGATTGTCTGGAAGTTAATGATGGTGATGACAGGGCTGACTGCAATTAAGAGTAAGGGGGAAGGCCAGCAAGGCAAATATCATGGTTGGGGTCTGCTATAGACCACCCAACCAAGGTGAGGAAGTAGATTAATTATTCTACAAGCAGCTAGGGGATGTCTCATGATCACAAGCCCTCGTTCTTGTGGGGGACTTTAAGTTGCCAGATGTCTGTTGGAAATACAACTCAGCAGAGAGGAGGCAATCTTGGAGGTTGATAGAGTGTGTGGAAGCCAACTTCATGACACAGATGATGAGGGAACTGAGCAGGAAAGGTGCCCCACTGGACCTATTATTCATTAACACAGAAGGACTGGTAGGTGAAGTGGTGGTTGGAGGCCATTTGAGTGCAGTGATCATGAAATTATAGAGTTTTCTGTTCTTGAAGAAGTCAGGAGAGGGGTCAGCAGGACTGCCACCTTGGACTTCAGGAGGGCTAACTTTGGCCTCTTCAAAGACCTGCCTGGAGGAATCCCATGGGCTAAGGTTCTGGAGAATAGGGGGGGGCAAGAGAGCTGGGTAATATTCAAGCATCACTTTCTCCAAGCTCAAGATGTCCGCATTAAGAAATCTAGCAAAGCAGGCAGGAAGCCTGCATGGATGAGCAAGGAACTTCTGGTACTGCTCAGTCAGAAGAAGGAAGTCTAAATGTGGAAAAAAGGACTGGCCACTTGGGAGGAATAAAGGGACATGGTCAGAGTATGCAGGGATGCAATGAGGAAGGCCAAGGCGTGCTTGGAATTAAATCTAGTCAAGGACAATAGGAAGGGCTTCTTCAAGTACCTCAGCAGCAAAAGGAAGACCAGGGAAAATGTGGGGCTGCTGCTGAGCGAGGTGGGTGCCCTGGTGACAGAGGATGCAGAGAAGGCAGAGTCACTGAATGCCTTCTTTGCTTCAGTCTTTACTCCTGGCCCTCAGGAATCCCAGGCCCTGGAGATAGGAGAGAAAGTCTGGAGAGAGGAAGACTTTCCCTTGGTCAAGGAGGATTGGGTTAGGGACCATTTAGCCAAACTCAACACTCACAAACCTATGGGCCTTTATGGGATGCACCCTTGAGTGCTGAGGGAGCTGGCAGATGTTATTGCAGAGCCACTGTCCAGCATCTTCGAAAGGTCATGGAAGACAGGAGAGGTGCCTGAGGACTGGAGGGAAGCCAGTGTCACTGCAGTCTTCAAAAAGGGCAAGAAGGAGGACCCAGGAAACTACAGGCCAGTCAGCCTCACCTCCATCCGTGGGAAGGTGATGGAGCAGTTAATTCTGGAGGCCTTCTCTAAGCATGTAAAGGACAAGAAGGTTATTTGGAATAGTCAACATGGATTCACTAAGGGGAAATCATGTCTGACCAATCTGAATGCCTTCTATGATGGCATGATTGGCTGGGTGGATGGGGGGAGAGCAGTGGTTGTTGTCTACCTTGACTTCAGCAAGGCTTTTGACACTGTCTCCCCAGAGCATCCTCACAGGTAAGCTTAGGAAGTGTGGGTTAGATGAGAGGACAGTGAGGTGGGTGAAGAACTGACTCAATGGAAGAGCTCAGAGGGTTTTAATCAGTGGTGCAGAGTCTAACTGGAGACCTGTGGTTAGTGGTGTTCCTCAAGGGTCAGTACTTGGTCCAGTCCTAGTCAATATATTTCCGACCTGAGGCTAAAACATAGCAGCTGGCATTTGCATATGGGTAGCACACTATGCAGATACTAAGTGCCTGTTAAAATGTGAACTGAGGCTTGAACAACATATGTGCTATCTCGAAACAAATCATATCTTCTTCTGATTACATGAGCATACCTGTAAGCTATGTTATGAAATAATTCAGCTGAAGCTTCCTAAATTTTGGAGCTGGGAAGAAAGAAGTTGTAGTTAGTTTAAATCACCAAATATCTTCAAGAGATTTCTTTTTCACTGGAAATTTCTATCAAACTACTATCTGGCAAGTTTCCCTTTCAAAAAACATTTTCAGCAATATTTTCAGCTCATGAAAAGGAAATTGATGGTAGGAATGGTACAGTGTAAACTATAGCTCTGCTGAAATGAGGAAAGCAATTATATCTAGTAAGATGATAACATGTAATAGAGCTAGGGAGATAGTGATAAAGGCAAAAAAAGAGTTCTGTTATGCTTGTACCTCACAATCTAAGCTTAGAGTAACAGTGTATCTAGAATCATATATATTTCAGAGAAAGATAAGGCTAAGAGTATTTGGAAAAGTTGTTATTCAGATAAAGTGAGATATGAATTTTAAAGTAGAAATAACATACAAGGCATTAAAACAATGGGCTAAATTATCAGCAAGAATCAGTATAATTTTCTGCTTTATACCCTTGATATTTCACTTACTACTTAATCTGAATGAGGATGTATATTTTTAATTATTGCAGTTTCTTGCCTTTTTTTTTTTGGTAGACAAATCACCTGTAAACCACCAGTGATTTTTGTTTATATGAAGAATAAGAACAGATGACATGATCTGTCACTAAGAAAGAAAGGATATGAGCAGGGATTCACAAGCACCTAAAGAAATTAAATGGGAAGAAAAAGGGTAGCACATAATTGTGCTTTCAGAAGCAGCAGCACAGAGAAAAGAGTATACAGCTTTTGTTCCAAAGGCTGATAGATTTAGATGAAATTAATTTCCAGATAATGTAATGCATAATAATTACAGATTTACAAACAGTGAAATACAAGTTTTTTTCTGAAAAATTATGTAAAGCATTCAAAGCTCTTTCTTTGAGGGATGGAGATTCTAGTAATTCTACTGATTTCTCACCATACAGTGTCTCTCATACTGTGATTTACTACAGGTTGATATTGCCATGAGGACTGAGCTTCTAGCTAGACAAGGAAAACTAAGACCTCTGTAAATACCCAGAACTTTCTGAAGGTTTTTTTGCTTTGTGTGGATCCATTAGTTGGCTTGACTTCTGATTTGTGTTTATGAATAAGTGCAGGGAAGAAGAATGTAAGACCTGCTGTTGGAAAAGAGAAATTCAGGCTTTAAAAAATAGTAAAGATTTTTTTTCCTTTTGAGACTGTCTACATTACCCTGAAAACTCGATGTCCTGAATGTTGTTGTGAAAATATATGGGGAAAAAATGAAAGCTGCCAACAGCCTGTTAGCTGAGGCAGTTACTTGAGAAAGCAGTGTTGTGCAAGAGAGCGGTGTTCAATGCCCCTCCTCTGTTTAAGCTGGTGCAGGGAGTTGTACCTCTGTATCTGCTGAGGTACTGTCCTAACCCACACAGTTTCAGAGTTAATTTCTTCTTCTGTCTCTCTGCTATAATGAATTCTCTGCAGTAAATTCCCTACACCACAGAGCAGTGGTCCTGATGGGAGACCCCTTAGTCCAGTGGGATCTGCAAAACCCCATCTAAGCCCCAGTCAAGAAGCAAGTGAGGAATCTCTCCCTTACCTTGTCCTTAGTTGTGACCAGGTATCCTCCTGGTGCCAGCTGACAACATTAATGTCAAATACTGAGCATTTACCTGAGAAGTTTTCTTTGGGTTAGCTAGGTATTTTTTTCATTAAAAACTCCAGGTAAGTTCCAGGAGCTGCAAGTGACTGGATGACATGGCCTGGAGGAGAAGCCCATCAAATCTCAGCATCTACTCGCTACCCTTTTTGGGCTGCTTTTACTGTAACAGTCAGAGGTGAAACACAGAAATTAATTAACAAAAGGACGCAAGGTACAGGTGCTCATAGGCATTGTCAGTAAAGTGCAGTACCAGTTATAAAATCAGTGCTCTGATATCACACTTTCTTAGATGTTTTAGTTCACACAAGGGTCATTGGTTTCTCCAGTTTATACATCCTAAGATTAAATCTTATGGATTCTCTGTTCTCCTCAAAATGCAGCATGAAAAGTTAATAAATATCCTTTTCTTCCATGGTAGCTTTGTCTCATTAAAGGACCAAGTGAGAATCTCAGGATCTATTCAGTTACACTAGGGGTGGATAGCTGCAAGGCTTAGCACTATTTATCAGCAATGACATTTCTAAGGCCAGCTGGCTTTGCTTGTCATTTTATCACTAACTTGCATGTTCTCTTCTCAGTTTGGATGCAAGGAAATGAGTTTAAGGGAGAGTATTTGTTCCTATTCTGTCCTGTGAAGATTGTACTGGTGTTTTTATTGTGCTTGTTTTGTTCCTGTAACATTTGGGAATTGAAGGATGATGCAGCACATACCGGTTATGATAACTTCACTGTCTGCACAAACTCTTCCCTAAGAAAAATTGCAAAATAACTCAGAGGTGGTGCTGCAGTTTCACTGACAATATTTTCTGCAGTGAGTGAGGAACTCTGTGAGTCCATCACATATCCAAACCCCATTTTCACATTATCAGGTGAATGCTTTTAAAGTATTTATTGATACACAAGTATGTCTGCACTCTTGGAACAATAGTGGTAAGAACAAAAAAGCTAATGTAAAATATTTAATCTACAAATATGCAATTACCTTCTCTCCTCTCAGACTCAAAACACACCACCCATGATAATACAAAAAGTATGCAATGCTTGCTGATTATTTCCGGTTCGGTGGGAAATTGGTACATAAGCAACGGAATTATAGCACTAGATTAGGCTGAATTGCAGCGCTGTTTAAAAAATTCCTTTCTTTTTCAATCTATCTCTTTTTTGGTCTGGAATAATTGCAATAGTGTAAACGTTATTCAGTTTTAATGCAGGCTATGTGATGTGAAGTATTATGGCTATTACAAAATCACTCCAAAAGTCTATTAAACTGAGTCATCTGAGTTACAGGCATTAAGGAATGTACAAAAAGAGCAGAGATCTATGAGCTTATTTTGGCCACCTGTCTAGTACGTATGAGGTTGTGTTTTGTTTTGATTAGAATCTGCACTGAGAAAGAAGTAAGAAATTACATCTACACTGTCCTCAGGAGCTCAATACATTCCTTGATTCAGGTTCATATTCCTCCTGCAGGAAATGTATAGCCTGAGCTATGCAAAGGCAAATTATGCTGCTGCAAAGGTTAGTGGGGTGATACACAGCTATGGCCAGACCAGGTCAGACCAATATTTAGTCTATTGACACCACAGAAATTGTTTAGCAGGACTTCCTGTAAGCGCTGGACAGCTTGAATGTCTCAGCTTTTGTTCTGCTGCTCCTCTCAGCTCAAGCCAGAGCTGTCTCACACCAGTGCCTGATATCAGTTCACAACCCGATAGTAACACAGTGGGAGAGCAACATGGACTTAAACAAAACCTAGGAAGGATATCTTTTTAAGTGATTCCAGATTTACAGATATTGAGATTTAATTACAAGAGGAAGTTTGTTCAGTTTCTTCTTGCTCTCTTTTCAGAGAGCACAGGGAGGAATCTCATCTCCCAGGGAAGCCTGAGAAATGAGGCAATTGTGGCAATGCCAGATGTAGTTGTAATGGGTTTCACTGTGTTTGTTGTCCTTTAGTAGAGTTCTGTGTTTTCTATAAGCTTCATTTGAAGAGCTTTTATTCATAATTTAGATTGGTATGGATAACATACCTCCATGTACCCCTGCTGATCACATATTCCAGCACTTTCTTTACTGGTGGTTTGCACTTTTAAGAACCAACACAAACCAACAAGGCAAGTGATATCAAGAATCCCCAGTTTCAGTTTCTCCAACCTGGGCATTTCAGCAACAGAAGTTTGAGGTTGTTTGCACCTTATCCTAAATGCTGGGAGATGAGTTGTTAAGAGATTTACAAGAAATATTGCTAACTGCAGGCACACATCTTTTATCACTAACTCATTTTGGAGAAGGAGCAGCTGGTTAGGAATCACTTATAAAGAGCTTCTATCCAAGTATACTCCAGAAAGCAGAGCACTCTCCTACTGTATAGATGAGAAGGTCCACACCTGATTTTCTCTGCTGGTAATGAGATGTGTTTTCACTGTTCTTTGTACTTCTCAGACTGTGTTACCCTCCACATGAGGTCCATCATTAGGAGTACTGCAGCTACTTCTGACTTCCCAGGGCGTCTTCCCTCTGACACAGAGTCAAGCATATGCTCTGGATTTTATAGAATGACCACCTCTATAGGTGATGTTATTTTGCACATCCATCTTATTTTGGTAAAACCTTAACTTTGAGAGAGTTTTCTTCTCGTCGGTCTAAACTGTCGAAGTGTTGGATGTGAACACTTGTAACTCTTTATCCCACACAATTTATTTTTGGCATCTTTCTTTCTCCTGACTTAAAGTGGGCACATGACTGATACTGTTTTGTCTTTATTCTTGTACAAATGTCATACTGAAGTCTCAAAGATTATCTGGGTAAGAAATCTACTTTTTACCAGCATCTGAATTACAGCATCACTTTTAAGAACAAGAAGAGAAGGTAGTTTTGAGGTAGAAGCTGTGGCTTTTTAAAATTCTCTAATTAACTATGGTCAGTTCCATTTTTTCAAAGTATGAGTCAAATCTTTTTCATATGGGCATCACAGGTATCCAACATGGAGAGTATTTGCTTTTGGAGAGTCAGGGAATTGTTCTTTAATTGCAAACAGTTGTTAATAGGCTCTTTTTTATGTTACAGAATGTTCAGCTTTCTTGGCTTCTTGATGTTTATCAAGTTGCTTATCAAACATCTGAGAATTACAGCTCCAGTAAAAATTCCCTCTTCCTCTGTTAACTTATTTCCAGTAATTCTTCCTTTACTGCAGCAATTTGTTATTTATAAACAAGTGTAACATTCACAGAAATCACCCTGTGCATCTCACTCTCCGCACAGCATTTATATCTACTGTCCAAAGCTGCTGTTGCGCGTCACTTAGAGGTGATTTGTATCCTATCAGCACTGCTCAGGTAACAGCTGGGCACACCCTGACCAGCTGCCTGTGGGCAGCTCTCTCCCACCCCTTACTTATGGGAATCTCGTTGGCATCATAAAGCCCCACAAAAAGGAGGAGAGATTTCTTCACAACAGTAGGATTAAACAAAAAACAAACAAAACAAACAAAAAAATCCCACTCCCATTTAAGCACTCTCGGACACTTGTACAAATGTCAATGGAAATACTGAAGTCTTACTTTAGCAGGGTTTTGGGTTTTTTTAACCTATTTTATGCACTTACTTTTTTTCTCTTTGATATACTGGGGGAAGAAATTAAAGACTAAGAACTAGATATTGAATTTCCAAATCATATTTCTGATTAGCAAAAAACCCCACATTGAGTAACACGAATCTGGAACTGGTTTAGAGCAGCTATCATAAGGTTATTTTGAACATAAGTGGTAAAATTTTATAACTCAAACAACTCCTGTGTGAAATGATTAATGTTTGGATATATACACTCAGAAAGCAGAACTATGTTTAACAAAATGAAGAGAATTGGAAGGAAATTCTTAAATGTATTAGAAAAGCAGGAACCAAACAAACATTATTTGCTTTGTGAGAAGAAAAGTTTTTCACAACACATAATGTTGAAAAGGAAAGTATTCATACTGGAATATTTTTGCTAAATGTTGATGTCTCCTCCAGTGGAGGGCACATTTAGTGCACTGGGACAATAAATTATGTAAGAAATAGCAAGACAGAACATTTTAGTGAGGTTACAGAATAGCTGTACTTCAAGGATGTGAATGTGGAAAAATGAGAGCTGTTAAATCCTGATTTTGCTACGCAATCTCTGTGAAGAATACCAACCAAAGGCAGATGCATTTCAGGAGCACTGGCCCACAGAAATCAGACCAGAACCATTCATTGGAGTAGGACCCAAATACAGTAGCACAAAGATATTTCGTCTAAACAGGCAAAATTTTGAAAAAACCTGACTCAGGTAAACTAAATTATGAGATCAGCAAATTTCCTGAAAATGGATACAAGGGAAAGAAAACTAGAGAGACACAGTTGGTGTCTATTGTTGTGGTTCCAGCAGCACAGCTGTAGTTCTGGTTGGGTTGGCTACTCCATTTACAGCCCAAGGATCTCAAGGTTTATAACACAGGATGTTTCACACTACAGCAGATTGAAAGTGAATATATGGATGTTAGAGAAACAGGTTGTGTAAAGTTAATCCTTTCTAAAATTACGGAACAGTAGTATACAAAAGGTGGAATGTGGTTTTAGATAATGGAGAAGTGGGATCTCTTTTTTAATTACCTTCAGATGAAAACATGTTTCAGGGTACATACATTTTTGTAATAAGAAAGGAACTTTTTGCTGTCTTAAAATGAACAATGAAGCATTACCATTGGTTATGCTTAGGCAAAGTTGTCCTGAAAGGCTTTTATCATAATCACAGTAATTCATTGTGAATTTAAGTACAGTTTATTTCTGGAACAATGAGCTTAAACTCATGGGATAAGGATGTGGGTATTCTGACATAGACCGAAAGATGATGAAATAAATCTTTGTCTGTGATCCACATCAATATTTTACCAAAGGAAGAAAAAAAAAAAAGGAAGGCAGATCTAGTTTAAATATTTTAAATACATATTTTAATTGTGTTTTTCTAAAGAGATAGAGACCAGCGGTATGTATCTGGCACAAGTCAGTAGGGAATCTTTCCTGAGTAAAGACTGAAGTCATTGAGGCTAGATAATATTAGAATAGAAGAGCACTGATGGATTCAGTCACAACTTCCATTTCTACCTTTATGAGCACTTTAATCAGTAAGTATGCACCTTGGTTTGCTTGGGCAGGGAGAAACTGTCTCCTGACCCCAGCCCAATAACTCTGTGCTTGTAACCCAAAAGGGCATGTGAAGGTGGAGAGCCAAAGGTTAGTGCCCTTGAGAACAAGAGCCAGGCTGCACGTCCTGTGTGTCTAGGTGAAAGGAGAGCTGAGCACAAACCCTCCTGCTGTGCCAAGCCATGTAGTCCCTGGCCCCTTCCTGCTACCATTGCTTGCCCCAGCACAGGGCATCCACATCCACAACGTGCTGGCTCCGAGTCCTCTCATGAATTGGGCTTAAAGCCAATTTATCATAAAGCAAGTACCCGGGCTCCTTTCTAAACACTGCAGTGGGTTTCTCATTTCAAATATCAGGAGAAGCAATAAATAAATATTTTTTAATAATGGCTAGTTATGCATCTGTTGATACTGGCCTGGTGTTGAAAAAGCTACCAAAGGATACAAAGCACTCTGCCTACTTCTTATTAATACCTGCAATTGCTGCATATGGCATAAATTTGCTGAGACAGAGAGCTTGGGGAAAACACAGTGTGCTAACAACAAGCTCCAGAACAGAGTTTGCTGGAGTAATTCTTCAGCATAGTCTTTAAGGAAGACTATGTGCATTGTAAAGGAAACAACTTATGTTAGGATATATTAGCCTAGAAGTTATAACTGCAGAGTAGAAAGAGCTTGCAGGAGTCAATGTACTTCATGTTAGAGGTGAAGAGTCCTTCCCTAAATGAAAAGCAAATACAAATTTTTCACTTAACACACCTCTCAGTGATAGTGCTCAAAACATTTAAGCCTCACTTCCATGGCTCTTACGTGGCACTTGTGTCTGTTTCACCTAAGGAACAAACCCCAGTCCTCCCTATTCCCTTCCTGGGGGAGCCCTGTACCTCTGCATCCTCAGGGATACAGGCTATGGATTTCTAAAATTCCTCCTCAGCCTTTCTGGGAGACTCAGTGATATTTCTTGCATCCTGAGGAGGCTCCTGAGCCACTGCAGAGAATTCTCTCTTTTCTCCCTCCTTCCCTGCCCTACTCATCCTCCCAGTGTGGGTTTACCTCCCTGCTCCTCTCTTATCCCTCACCCTCCTTTTGCGGCCACGAGACAGCCTTCAGGGTTGTGCACAGAGTGGTGGGACAGGTGGTTAAAAAGCCCTAAAAACATGAGGCCTGGATACTCTTTCCCACTCCTGTGGGGGAGGAAATGCAGGGGTGAGAGCAGGACCTGGAACTCCTTTTCCTAAAACTGATGGGGCTTGAGCCTGCCTTTCCTGCCCTCAGGCCAGCTGAGGCCAGGGCAGCCGTCTTGCCCCTGCAGAACACTCATCACAGTGACATCTGACCAAAGGAGTCATATCTCACTCCTCTCATCACAGAAGGTCTGTAACATTTTCTGCTTGCAGGAGCCTGACAGACATTTTTACCCTGGTGTGAGGAGCCAATGGAACGCAGCAGTGCAGTGTCCAAAGATGTTTGGTTTGCAAGCCCCACTGCAGTCTGCTGAGGGATTAAAAACTATTCTTCCTCCTATTACAGATGTCAGAGCCCCCTTTCTCACCCTCTGAAGTAGCCACTTCCCCAACAGCGGCTCGCGAGATGTCTGCCAGGGCCATGCGGTTGTGGGGTGCAGTGGGACAGTGTGGGGCACCAGTGCCAGGCAGTGGGTATGGCTGGTGGGAGAAGCAATGGCGGGCAGCAAGGTGGAGGAGAGTAGGGAGAGCCTGGCATTCGTGTCGTGGTATAAGCTTTGTACCCAGGAGGTGCTTGAAATACCGTGATCAGGAATGCCAGCTACTCCCAAAACAGCCAGTGAGACCAATGAAAAGAGGCTTTCATACCCAAAAGGGAGGCAGAAAAGTCATTTCTGAGTCAGGGGCAGGTTCACTGTCAGTGAGGAGTACCCACAAGGAGGTGGCAGATGCTGGAGCTCACGGCCATGAAGCTGTGCTTGCCACAGCCATTCAGAGGACTCACATAGGGTGCCAAGGTAAGGCAGTTTGTTATGGGGGCCCTGCTTGAATATCTGTCTGGGAAGGACCTGAGGGTCTCTCAGGAAGTGTGGAGAACCTGGATCCCTGACCAGGCCTTTGTTTCAATATCTTCCTCCTAAAAAATGATGAGTTGCTACCTACCTGTGAATCCAATCCAGTCCTTCCAGTCCCCAGCCATTTATAAGCACACTAAGGTCATCAGCAGGTTGTTTATTTACTGTCATCCAATTCTACTTGATTGTTTTTTTTTTCCTGGTGCTTCACACTTGTGTCATGTACAAAGTCTAGTGTCCTGCTCTGAACTTCTTGCTTTGTGAATATTGGAATTTCTCATAGACTTATAGAATGGTTTGGATTGGAAGGGACCTTTCAAAGTCATCTAGTCCAACCTCCCTGCAGTGATCTAATTTGGTAGTTCGAAAAATTAGCACTTTCCCAAGTGATATTGCTGAATTTGTTTGAATTTTTTCTTTATAAAATGATTTAAAATGGTTATTCTAGGTCATAAATAGTGCTCAGAGAAGCCTTTTTCCTTTCCCCATCTCTTCTCTCTCATTCCCCTTCTCTACACTTACACACACGTGATGCACAGTCTCTGCTTTCCAGTTCTCACAGCCTGCAAGTCTTAACCTGTCCAGAAGACTCGAGTGCAGAGGTGAGGGAGGATTGCAATCACACGTAACTGTCATATGTATTAGACAACAGACATTGAAGAACTAGTTACCAGCAAGTGATTGTTTCTTGTTCTTAGCTGACCATCTGTATACTACTTTCACACCACAGCACTCCAATGTACAAGCTCTTCTTCTCACAGAACCACATATTCTGCAACTTAGAGGAGAGTTTTGTCATTTTTATGGAAAAAAAAAATTCCCTCTGTCACTCTCCTGGAAGCCACACTGCTCCTGTACAAGTTCCCTGCAGCCTTGCTGCCAGACTCAGGGGCTGAGCCCTCCCAAGAAGTGCCACCAAGGTCTCCTTAGCCTTTACGGGAACACGGGAACCCTCCCACAAGCTGTCTTCTGCACCGCAAGGTGCTAGGCTGTGCTCAGGTCCCTGCCTCAAGACAGCTGTGCCTCTGGAGCCTGCCAGGTGGAGAAAGACCCTAGAGACCTTTCGAAAGGATTTTGTTTTCTATAGGTGCAAATACACGCTCCTGTCATCCTGTGTTTGCAGTGAGAGGTCAGTCCAGGTCGTGTGATTTAGGAAAGGAAATGCTTGATTTGAATTAAAATTTGAGGTGAATAAACAAATATTAGATCCAGAAGCAGATTTTGAGGTGGACCTCAAAGAGAATTGCCATTACCAAGTGTGAGAGTTTAACTTAGCTGGCAGCCAAACAAGAAACAGCTACTCGCAGCCCACCCCCGCCCACTCCTCCAACACCTTCCCCCCCACCCAGGGAATCAGGGAGAGAATTGGAAGGGTAAAGGTCAGGAGACTTGTAGGTTGAAATAAGAACAATTTAATAATTAGAGTAAAATAAAATTAAAATAATAAGAATAACAAGAGTAATAATGATAACAGCTATATATATGAGTGGTGGAGAGTATGGTTGCTCACCACCCACCGATAATGATCCCAGAGGAGTTAAAAGGAACCCCAAAACCCAAATCTCAATCCTGGAAGAGCGAGCCCAAGTGATTCCTAAGAGAATCCCCCCCTTTCTGGTCAGCCCTGGTTAACATACTAAACATGACATAATATGATCTGGAATATCTTATTGGCATATCCAACTGTCAGTTCTGGGTTTTACTAACTGCTACACTTTTCTTCTCCACTCCCCACTTCCAGTCCTCTGTTCATGGAAACTGCCCAAACACGGTGTCCTTGTAGTTATTACATTGTTCTCATAACAGTCCTCACTGAAACCAAAACACAGTGCTTTCTAGCTACGAAGAAGAAAATTAACACTCTCCTTGCAAAAACCAGGACACCAGACTAAGGACTGGGTAGTTTTTGCTTCAACTTCAGGAAAAACCTGTTTGTTTGGTTGTTTTTTTTTCTATTTCTGCTCCTTAGTTTGTACAAATTATATAGTGGGCAAAATTATTCAGAGCACATATATGTAATGACAAGCGAGTGTGGTCTGGGAGGTTTTGGGCATGAATTCATCAGCCAGAAACCTTTCTCAGAGGTTTGGTGGAGACTGGTCTTAGTATACAGGTAAGATGTGCAGAAGGTTTATTTTCTCCAATTCCAGTGTAGGGGTCCAGGTGGTGATAGGTCCTGAAAAGGGGATGCAGTTTAGAATTGTGCATAGTCCTCAAGTTTGAAAGCACTTTTGTGTCATCACTTCTGTGTCATCTTTTAATGTTAACACATCTGTGACTGAAATTATTTATATTTGCCAGAGTAGGGTCTTCTAGACAACAGAAACTATATATATATATATATATGTCTGATAAAGGTATCTACCTGCTGGCTGAATGAAGAGTAAAGCCTCCCAATAGCAGACATCTTTTGTTAATGAAGTGCTTTTTCATCTGAAGAAAAAGCATCTCTCATAAGGAAATGAGGAAGTGAAGTTCAAGGAAAATGAGAAAATTGTGACAAAAGCCACAAGGTTTCAGCATTTTTTTGAAAGAGTAAGTACAAGCAGCAAAATGGAGTGAGGAATGGCAAAATTAAGACTTTTGAAAAAAACAGAAACCAAATACAAATGCTTACAAAAGTCTGATACCTGCTTACTAAGGTGACGTTACAAATGGATAAAGCTCTGGCTGTGCCTGGTGCACACTCTGTGCAGCACCCTATCTGTCCAAACAAGTGGTTTATGATGGCATAGGGTGTGTTGGAGTATCACTGGGTAGCTTCTGAGTCTGTCTTCTTCTTTACAGACATTGCCTAAACATCTGTGCGTGTATTGATAATCACTCAAAAAGCCACTTACTCAGCATGAGCCCCTAAGAATATCTGTAATGGGCACTGCAGAGCTGCTCCCAGTGTGGTCTGTGTCTAACTGAAGACCAATGGGCCAAACTGAGCATGCTACTCTAGTGTATTCTGCAGTTCAGGTGACAGGAGCAGGGAGGAAGAAGAGAAGGAAGGCTGTGTCTCACTGCCTCCAGAGCTGCCAAAAGGATTCTGCAGTGGCCATGAGATCATGACTGGTAGATCAATGGGAGGTGGAAAGAGGAGAAGTGAAAGGAGGGCTTGGTCCTTTCACGTTCTCTGTCTTGTTGTTGGCTGCACAGGCTATTGAAGGCTGCATGCACAAATGAGCACGTGCTCTTAGTTGTGCGGGTTAATTTTGCTCAGCTGCCCTTGTGGCAACCTCAGAGCAGCCTGTGCCTTTCTCAGCAGCAGATGCTTCCTGCAAAAAAGCCAGACTTTCCATGTCTAATGTGATTACCCAGCTCCCTGTTCGCCACTGCTAGCCACCCCACAGCACAGACAGGCTGAACTCATCCCTGGGTATAAAAAGCATTTTGGGAGAGATTAAGAAAAAAATCTGAATTGTAGCCCAGTAATCTTTGACTTGAAGCAAATAGGAGCTGTGCTGTTGGCATTGCTGAGATGGAGCAAGTTTAGCTGGGCCCTGCAAAATGCTGATCTGGAGCTTCTATTGGCTGAGAGGAGGCTGTACTTGTCTGCTGTCAGAGTTGATTAAGATTGATACAACAATGGTTGGGGTGACAGGCTCTAACTTGTTTTTCAAATGAATGTAAAAATGCTACTGGGAATGTTAGTTAATAACTTTAAGCTGAAGAGAGTATAACTGTGATGAATAAGTGGTGAATTGAGCTTAAGTCAATATTGAAATCTGACAGTAAGTTGCATTTCTACCAGAAATATAGAAATGTTTTTCTGGTTTATACAGTGAACTCATTTTTTAATCAATATTTTAGACAGTAATAAAAATTCAAAAATAAGTCCATAATGCTTGTTTTAATTTAAAAATGCCAAGGCAATTGGTGGTGGTTTTATTTCCAGTATTGGAATAAAAAAAAAAGCAGTAAACTGAAAATGCAAAGTATACTTAGGGCATTGTTGCTTACAGACAAACAAAATAAAGTGTATGGGTGTTTCACTAGTAATTTTGATAGGAGAAATCCAGACTAAGCTCTACAAGCACTACTAATATTTACTTGCTGAGCAGATTGTTGATAAATTGATTGCTCATTAAAACCAATCATGATGCTGTCCTTTTTGTGCACAGTCATAATGTTGATTTTAATCTTTTAATGATCTTCAAGGGTTATGCCTGCATAACCAGCGTGTCACTGAAGTGCTGCATAATTGAAATATGCAGAGAAACATTTTATTTCAAGTAGTACCAAACCCTTCATATTGTTTTAACTGGGTAAGAGAAGCTGGATTACTCCATAGAGGTAATGTATTTAATACTACTGAGGAACCGGTTAGGGAAAACCTAGCATATAATTTAGTCTGATATTAGATTGCACTAAATTTTTTATTGGAAAAATGTTGTGTGTAAGGGCAAACCACAGAGGATTCTAGCTTTCCAAATGGATTTTCAATGAATCAGTCATTATTTGTGACCAGTACCTTAGTTCAGTGTTACTGAAAATAATAATCAATGGGTATTGCTGTATTCTACTTTAATCTTCAGATTTTTTTTAATTTTTTTTTTTAACCATCTGCTTTGGATAAACAAAACATTCTGATTCCATCTACTCCCTAAATTTGAAAGTTTAGACCTAGTTCAGTTGGAACACTCTAGGGTGTTTCTAGAGCTGTGCAGGCTCACCTTTGTAAGCATAGTACTAATTATCTTCTTTTGAAAAGCAGGTATCCGAGCCCTAGTGTCTGGCACAGGGCTTTGTAAAAAGCAAAGGGAGAAGAGAAGGAGGCTGTGTTAGTGCTGGAGAAGCACTTGGACGTTACCTCATTTGTGGAAGGTCACTCTGTGGAGGGACCTTTGCTTTCAACCATGCTTTTCAGGTTCTGGATGTGCCTTCTAGCTTCTTAGCCAGATTCTAGCTTTAAGGCCACACCACAGGGTCTACTTAACCATTTTGGTTTTTAAGAATAGCACACCTGAGAAAATGGGGACCTAGAACATTACTATGTGTTGCTGACTTGCATAACTCTCTGCAGTGTTCATTGTACTTATTTGATGAACTTTTAAAAAAATGTCTTTGCAATTGGCTAAAAGGTTGTTGTCTTTTTATGTGTTGGGTAATGAAGCAGTTAACAAAGTGGATTGTGAAAGCACAGGACTTGGATCAGAAGTATGAAATCAAAATTTCTGTAATTATGCTGGACTTTATTTCTTCTTGGGTTTAAGGGATATTGGTAGTATTGTGAGTAAAGAGACTGCTGAACAATGGCTTATATCCATGGCATTTGCTGCTGGACACGGGAAAAATGTTTTGGGGATTAAAGTTTCCTAGCTATTACCAGTTCCTTAACTCTAGAGAAAGGAAATAGACTGGAGCTCTGACTGTCTGGTAGCCTCATCCAGGCAGCAAAGCTGTTTCATTGCAGAACTCAGTGAGAAAAATATGTCCTTCACAAGCTTGCAAAAGAATGATTGCTTTTAAATATACCTAGGAATAGATCTCCTTAGGTAGGCATTCAGATGATTACTGAACTGGGAACAAACTCAGGACTTCCAAGGCAGCTGGGCATAAATGTGCCATTAGCACTTGAGAAGCGAGAAGCACCACAGCCATCCTTGAGCCCTCCAGAGCCCAGGATCTCTGAGAAGGCACAGGATCCTGGGATGAAGGCCTCAGACATCCCTAAGACAGAAACTGTGTCGTACCGCACTGCTTAGTCCTGTGCTGGTCTTCACACAGGCACAAAGGGAGATGAACACGTCTCCATTCCCACATCTCTGATGTGGAGACAGCTGCTGTAAAAGGCAGAGGTGCTCAGGTGTTTTTTGCCTCCAGAGAGGAAGGCAGGAGCTTGTGGCTAGGTACCATTTTAAGGAGCTTGGGGAGCACTAGCAGTAGACATGCTACAGCTTGGTGATTCAGAACATCCTCCAACAATTCTTCAGTAAGTCTTTGCAAAAAGATGTTACTACTCACTCCCATCTCCAGGAATAACACCAGTGCCAGTGCCGATTCCTGGTGGGCAACACTGCTGACTCATCTCTAGCTTAAAACCTGACTGTTAAGTTGCTTTCTATCCTTTGCTTCTTATCCTTTAACTAGCTTTCAATCCAGTTCCCTCCAGCTTTATGGCAAAATAGTTTCTTAATAATTTTTGGTGCAGAAACACATTATTCCCATGAGTACTCCTCATCCATGTTCTTATAGATACCTTTTTAGTGCTCTGGGTCATTACTGAGACAGACAGCATTGTCCTTTGCAGAAGACACGCAGGCTCTTTGCAAATAGATCTTGTTTCTTCATAAGCACAGTGATTTTTTTCATCTCTCAACAGACTTTATTCTTTAACCAGTGACATTTTTGAGGTAAGTTATGTATTCAGTAAAGTTTTACTACGATGTTTCAACTGCAGAGGTTAAGAAATTATTTAAAAATTAGTATGAAAAGTAGATAGGCACACCTTTTGTATTGTGTTCTGAGGAGGAGGTCTATTTGAAATATTGCCTGGTAATTCACACAATCCTTTTTTGCTGTGACCTATTGAAGTCAACAAATCACTTTGGCTTTCCTAGTAAAAAAAGTCAACTCTGCCCCTTGATTACTTCATGACAAAGTCTATATCCTTCTATAGTAACTAAGTATGAAAGTGAGATATGACTCTAGCATGGAAAAAAAAAATATTAATCTGGCACTGTTTAATCTCAACCAAATCTAAGAATTTCTACTTCAGTGTATGATTTAATGATATCTTTTCCCTCTCTTCGTCCTAAATCACGCAACACAGATTCTGGACTGCATTTTTTGCTTCCCACTCCCATCCTTGCACTACCCCAGTAGCTGACCAGCAAGGAATTAGTTCCACAACAGGCATTTCTCTCGCTGCGCTTGTCTTCACATCAGGTAGCTAAGTGGTAAACTGTAGTGTAAAGGGACGTGAAGTTAGGAACAGGTAACTACAGAACTGCTGCTGGATTTTCTGGATGCATTACAGAAACTAGTAGGCAAGAAGGAAGTGTCAGGAGCTGACTGAAGACCCCAAAGTGCACAGCTGTTCTGAACTGCCAAGGGAAACAGCTTTTGATAATTTACAGTAGAAGTGGTCAGAGGGCAAAGGCCTAAACTGAGCCTAAGAAGCTGCACGGACACTTATGTTTTACCTCACCAGTTCATATTGCATAGTTACACATCCCTGTAGAAGTGAGGGATGATAGATGAGGATTTTATAGTGAAAACATTTTTACCCTACTGACTGTTGAATACAGATTATTTTAGCAATAGTAACTTTTACACCACTTGTTTACACAGCACTACTTTATTTGGTAGAGGAAAATACAAACGTCTACTTCCCCCAAGTTCTGGCTGTATGTGCCTTCTTGGCAAGCAGGAACTCTGAACAGTGTGGTTTCTGAGGGACTGTTAACAAAGGAGTGTTGCTTTTTCTATACATGGAGATGGTATTGATTTAAATGTAATCAAGGTCCACAGAGGAGCTCCAGTTGCTTTTTTCTGGATAGCAAAATTACACATTTCTCTTATTGAAAGGAGCCATGTCTTCTAACCCAAGTTTTCTTCTTTCATACTATGTGAGGAGCAAGAGATGGAGCAACTCGGGCGTAGTGAATGACTTGTAGGGTCTGTTAGAAAGCAGTGTAGGGGAAAGGGATCTGGGAATCCTGGTGGACAGCCGGATGATCATGAGCCAGCACTGTGCCCTCGTAGCCTGGAAGGCCAATGGCATCCTGGGGTGCATTAGAAGGGGTGTGGTCAGTAGGTCAAGAGAGGTTCTTCTTCCCCTTTACTCCAGATGTGGCCCCTGGTGAGGCCACATCTGGAATATTGTGTCCAGTTCTGGGCCCCACAGTTTAAGGACAGGGAGCTGCTTGAGAGAGTCCAGCACAGAGCCACCAAGATGATTAAGGGAGTGGAGCATCTCCCTTATGAGGAAAGGCTGAGGGAGCTGGGACTCTTTAGCTTGGAGAAGAGGAGGCTGAGGGGGGACCTCATTAATGTTTATAAATATATGAAGGGTGAGTGTCAGGAGGATGGAGCCAGGCTCTTCACAGTGTTGTCCAATGATAGGACAAGGGGCAATGGGTGTAAGCTGGAACACAGGAGGTTAAGCTTAAATTTGAGAGGGAACTTCTTTACAGTGAGGATAACAGAGCACTGGAACAGGCTGCCCAGGGAGGTTGTGGAGTCTCCTTCTCTGGAGACATTCAAGACTCACCTGGATTCCTTCCTGTGTGATCAAGTACGTGTTCCTGCTCTGGCAGGGGATTGGACTAGGTGATCTCTTGAGGTCCCTTCCAATCCCTGACATTCTGTGATTCTGTGATTCTGTCTCAGTAGGATGGCTGCAGATATCCTCAAATATAACAATTCAGGCTTTGCAAAATGAAAGCACAGAACAGTTTGTATTGCTGAATGTGACTCACTGAGCATGCTATTTTATATACAAAGTCGAATGTTCTCAAAGTCTGTACTCATTAACTGGGAAGGGATGGAAATTATTTCTTTTCCTCTTTGCCTCAGACTTAGAAACATGAACATGTGAAAGTTTCTACACTGCACGTCATAGTCATCCCTGTCAAGTAGATTTTCTACTTCTGAGCACCACATACTGATTTGCTAAGAAAAAATCAGTAAAATGTGTTCTTAGGTAATTAGGTAATCCTAATATAAATTTTTCATGAACAAACTTATAACATTTTCCCCTGCGTTCTCATTTTGTGTCACATGATACTGCAAGGTGAGGACATAGGGCTTCACTGTCCAGCTGAATTTTTTTTCTCAGCACATGGAAATTTTGGGGTAATGAAATACGATATGCTGGATAGAGGATGCCTATTGAGGATAAGAGTGTTATGAATTTTCTGTCCCAGAATGTGCTGTCATATATTTAAGTGGATTATGTTAGACGCCTACATATAGCACAGCAACTCTATTCACTCCCATAGAACTCCTGTGCTTGTACACTTTCAAGCAAGGAGCTTAGTGCTTTTAGAAAAAGTGCCACCAAAAACCTTTCTAAAACTAGGAGCCAAGTGGTTGCTTAGTTTGACACACAATACTGGAAGTTAGGGCTTCCAGTAACACCATCATCACTAACTGTTAGCAACACATAGATAGAAATACCAACAGAAAATTCTGTGTATGCAGCAGACATTTGTCTTTGGGGTTCCTCAAGTATACCCAGTCTGCACAGATATTCCTGGATAAGGTCTGCCTTCCTGCTACAATAGTGCAGTACAGGGAACAGTCAGAAATATTAAAGGTATATTTAATATATATAAAGGCCTACACCCTAGTTCTTATATTTGTATGGAGCTATTAGATTTTTACTATAAGAAGCAACTTTAATATTGTGTTAATTATATTTAAATCTTCAGCCCCTTTTCCCTCTAAGAGCATTTTACCTGATAACTTCCAGATACTGTAATTTTATATGCATATTATATTTGTGTATTTTATATATACACATACATACAAAGATGTAAGCATACACAATGGTTTCCTAAAAATACAGGAATAAAGCTTAAAAATAGCTGTGTAGTTCCTCTGACAGTAAACTTGTTTCTTAAGATAGCATAGAACTGAAATAGTACAACCTCACTGGATCTGAGCTGTGGTTTTCTGGAAGGAATGGCTTTTCCTCCTTCCTTTCATCAACAGTCAGTGAAGTGAGCAGCTGCCCTTTGCACTCAGACTGTAGTAAGCTGTTCACAACAGTCTTGTAGAAACTTGGCCTGTACTGTGACACACTTGCTGCGGTCTGTGATTAACTCCTGTGACACACTGTACAAGACGTGCAGTTCCTCTCTAACCGTATCCATAACAAATAAACACAATTAGTCCTGGGAAATGAGTAACCAAGACTTTCAGTCAGGTTCCTTCTGGCTAGAATATTAAACACTAAATGTGTCATTAGAATGAGATTGTTCCAGAGATATTCGAGTGCAATTCCTTTTCAGATTATTGCTGCTGTGTGCATGTGTGCATGTGTGCATAGACAAAGTGAACAGATTCTTCAGGAAAAATATCCTTCTACAGGTAGATTTCATTTTCCCACAATACTTAAATTTTTCTTAGCATTACAACTCAAGAAGTTGTATTTTCACAGGCTTTTATTAGTTTTCCTGTCTGTACCTGGGTATGGAGCCTCTTGATCTACTCAGTGTTTTATTTCATCATTAAACTTACTGTGTAGAATGGTATATAAACAGCTGACAATAAAATGAATAGCATCACATAACGAAAAGAATACACTTTTTTTCTTTTTAACTACAAATTATATCTGCTTTAAAGCAAAGTCACAAACTTCTTTAGCTGATTTGTAAATCAAGGTGGTTTTTTTCCCCAAATAGTTTGATAGATTCCTACTAAGACAATT
Organism: Caprimulgus europaeus; assembly: GCA_907165065.1. The sequence continues at coordinate 59,888,321 of OU015527.1, read as the reverse complement.
TTAAAGACTTAGAGGTTTAAGATTCCTGATATCTCATTTTTCCATGCTGTCTTAGAGAAACAGGTGATTATATAACAAAACTTATTAATTTCCTTCATGAAAGGAATAAGAACCATAAAGGATAACTTTAAAAAAAAAAAAAGTCACCATCAAATGCTACAAACCATTCATTTACATGTTCGAGCCCAAAGACTGTAGACATGGAAATTTTGTGGATGGAAGCATATCTTGTCAGCATTTATTTTGTGAAAGTAGTTCTTAAAAATATAAAAATACATAAGCCACTGAAAATGTCATGGAATGAGGTTAAATTCTGCACAGCAAAGCTGGACCATGAGAGGACTATAAAAAATCTGCAAATACTCCTAGCTATTATGTCAAAATGTCATTTTAGTTTTTTGTAAAAGCTTCTGAAAAGTATCATACTTGTCAACTCTGTCTTCTTATTTTGGTGTTGCATTTATCTACTTTCCAACAGAAATTTATAGAAGTTTGTATTTTGTGTTCTCTTTGGTCTTATAGAATGACGACCACTGGCAAGAAGCTTTTTTGGTTAAAACTCGGGGATTTTATGATTATCCTATTCAGGTCAGTGAGAATTCCACACCAAGCAACAGCCTTGCATTTTCCTGTCCGCAAAATACTTCTTTATTGCCAGAGATTCAAATAGGAGGAAGTGGCCTATAGTGTTTGGTGGGATGGGGAGAAGGGAGAGTTCTCTTGCCAGACACATGCACCTTGGGACTGTTATGCCAGGGATGCATGGCAGTATAGGTACACAGTGTGTGGAAAGTCTGGTTTCATGCCTGCTGTTGTAGAAGTACCAGCCTGCACAAGACATTGATTGTGGCCTATATGAGTGCTAATGAAATTGGGATAAGATGAGATACTCTCTAGTTTAAGCTGCAATAGACTATTGAACTTAATGGGAGGATAGTCTGAAATGCTCACAATATAACACCTATATTATTATATTAGTGACCTATTACCCATATTCTGTGTGACCAGAAAGGCATTGACAAATAGTTGAGGAAACAGTGCAGGGAAGAGGGGCTTGTACTGATAATGAATTGCAGGTATAGCTGAAGACATTAGAGAATTAATAGCATTTCTTCCTAGCTCCATTTAAATCAAAATGGAAGCAAGCTTGTGACACTGAAAACTGATAGTAGAGTTACTTGAATTGAGGACTGTGGGAAGATAAAAGGAAAGAAGCACATGCAGTTTTGGATGACACATTCTGTAAGGATGAAGATTTAAGAGTTCTGAATCATCAAAAAAATGTCAGGCAGGTCTTAAAAAAACCAAAAAAAAGTTGAAAAGTGGTGAAAAGTAGTTTCTACAAGTAAAGTCCTGTTCTCCTATGGACCAAAAATTAAGCAACAAAACCAAGACCAAATATAAAAGTTTTGTGACAATATTAGGAATCTCAGAAGACTGGTAAACAAAACTGTTTGGTTCTAAATGGGCTACTGATATAATAAACACTTCAGGAAGAATGAAAGAAAGAAAATAATTTGCTTTAGTCCTGATCAGTGAACAGGATCTGATCCACTATATAATTATAAAAAAGGCACTCAGTAACAGTGACTATTATGTACAATAGACTGAAGAAACAGGAAAAAATATCCAAACATACTTTCATTGGGGTGTTCTATCAGGTTCAGGACCAGCTGACTCACTAGTATAGTATGCAAGGACAGAAGTAGGATCTTGTGGTGTATGTGAATATATTTTCAAAACACATTGAGACATATAAGGCAGGTAGCAGGCTCCAGAGCAGGTTGGATAGCCTCTTTTGTGATTGAAAATTGTCAATTGTCATACAATTTTTAAATGTTACAGGACATCTACCTTTGATACTTAACACTGTTGTAAATCTGGTTCATAGCTTCTAAGTAGTTTAATTCATCTGGCAATACTTTTTTTAAAAAAATAAATATTTCCTACCATTAGATGCAAACAGAATAGTATTACTAAGTTATAAGTTTACTGTCAATAAAAGTGTATTAAATACTCTGTGTGGAGTAGATTAAATCAAAACAAACTCTAAAAAATATTAATAATAAAGATTAGCTGGCTACACGCTCCAGTTGCATTAATAAGTATCCACAACCAAATAAGTAATAAAACTCAAAGATCACAATTCCTAAAAACAACATCCAAAGTGGATACAGTATGCCAAAACTAACATTTTATATTTTTTAATATCACTTTATAATAGAAAATTAGTTATAAAAATGATAAAGTTAAAAAATGAAGACTACACTGTCTTTCCATTATCTATTTATTTTACCTCAGTGGTGTCAAAGTAAGCATCCTCTCTCCTAAGTAAAGCTGGAAACAGAAAAGGTATTGTGGCTTAAATGACTAAGTACTCAGTTATTCAAGGCACACAAACTGTCTTTGAAAGTGGAACATTAGCTAACCTGAAACCAGCATATTAACCAGATATAAAATAGTAATACAGAGAAAGAAAATAATAGGAAAGTATCTTGCAAAGATAACTTCTTCAAAGTAATAATTTGCTTACGGGAACAAGATCTGTGAATGTCAAGGAGGCCACTACTTTGGAAAGATTTAGGCCAGTATTAAATGTGGAAATGAAAGTCAAGCATATTTATGCCAAAGATAAGAGAATAAGACCTGGCACAGGCCCTAGACCATCTACTAATGGAGGTTCACCTAGTATATTAAAAGCAGAGAGTCTGTAGGTTATTTCTTAAAGGACTGCAAACCCTTTTCCTGGAATTCTAGGTTGGACTTTATGGACATTATTATATTGGATTAAATAGTGTTGTGCTCCTTGGGTATAGCAATTTCTGTGATTCTACCTCCAAGCACCACTGTTAAGACACAAACATGAATACTTATCTCAGATCCATGGATTGAGATTCTGGCTATCACCATATCTAGACTGCACCACTCAGAGCTTCATTGTGTTTCTGAGACTAACTCAGAAAGTTGAGAGAAATAGTCTGTCTCTCTGTGCAGGTTTAGAGCTGTGAATGGCAAAGCTCAGTGCTCTCTTGCATGGCAAAAAATTTAATGTAGAATGTCCCCCAAAATGGAGAATGTCTGAACTGCAGTTTTTCATATGCTTTCACAACACTCTGGTTACTTCGATCTGGTGTATTTGAATTGTTGATGGAAATTTTTTTCTCATGGAACAGTATTTATGCTGGAATTTTTATACCTGGAAGAGGATCAACAAAGAGGCTTTATTAGCCACCCTTAGTTTATACTGATGAAAAATTATTTGGCTAGAGATATTTTGAAATACTGTATCCTTTTACAGTCAGATATGCAAGCACAGACTAAATACCCAAAAATAATGTGATAGTTTGACTGTGAAACCTTAGAAAAAAAGGATGTTAAAGTTTTGTTTACAAATCCCATATTTGCAAATGCAAATGGACTTTTAAGAATACAAAATACTTAGACATTTACTAAGCATAGTTTGCTTATTCATGTAGTATTGGACAGACCTCCTCCTTTGTGCATAGCTGTTTCCAAAGTCATCACATTGTGATGTTCTTACTTGGAAGTTTCCAAGTAGTATAATGAAAATAGATACATTATTGCCATTTAAATTAAAAGATATGTCAGAAACTCTTCAACTACTTTAAAAGGATTTATGACTACTTTAATTTTGATTCTGAATAGTGGCATTTTTCCAGATAGTGGTATGGTGATTAATGCTGAGCCACTCAGCATTGCACACACAGTGAATTTATGCACAAAAATCTGCAATTACCTTTTGCTAAAGAACAGAGCAGAAACAAAGACTGAAGGTACGGGAAAAAGAGAAAGCAAATTCATCTTAATTTACTACAGGCCATAAGTGATTTATGTGGAGTGATGAAGCCAATGACTACATTTTGGAGAATCCTTTACTAATCAAGGCAGCATGCATAAGGGCCTAAATGAGATGTTTGGCCATAACAATGGCGATTATAAGGATAGTTATGTGGAGATGTGGAGCACAAAGATCTGGTAGATTTTTGGAAATCGATTTGTCATTAGCATCACTAGTGAGAATGGTATCAGTGTGGAAACACAGAAAGCCAGATTAGAAGGCATCCAAAACAGATGAAAGGGAGAAAATTGTTGTATTTTGCAGTATAATTAAGGATTTTACAAAGAATGGGAAAAAGAGAAATTGGAAAGAGAAATCAAGGCTGATTTTTGAGGAATATGAAATATATTAGAGTTTGACAGACATACATGAAAATTTGAATAAGACAGTAGAAGTAAGAGGAAGAAAGAGGATAGATGACCTGGGAGACAGGTCAATGCTGAGCAACAAGGTAAGAAGAGAAGTATGAAAGAGAAAAATAGTTTGATAGATCTCGGTCAGACTCATCAGCAAGAATGTGAGCTTGCCATAGAAACAGCCATTCCCCAGTGTCTGTATTCAGCATAATATTTCTTATTCTCTTTGGCTGTAACCATATCTGTAAATTAAAGTATGTCTGAAACCAGTCTCCAGCCCTGGCCATGTGCCACAGAGAGCCCATGTCCACATTATGAAATCCTCTTACCTGCCAGAGAAGAAGAGTTCTGTCAATAGATTCTCCTAATTCCTAAACTGTGGTTTAGGAATTGTTTAGGAAAATGTTATTAGGCACAGGTTAAGTGCATGTCAGGGACACTTTTGTTGTCATCATTGTCTCCACTACAACTAGCTAGGTTGTATGGCAAAAATATTTGGTTTTTATTCTTCTGCTAATAAAAGTATCCAGTTACTGCGTTCTATATTGTAGAGACATTGCAGTCATGTGAGAGAATTCAGAAAAGGGCTCTGCTTTTTAAAAAATATTAATGAATCCCAAAAGGTAAAATTTTAACAGAAATATTGTCTGTAAATAGGAAAATTAGTACAAAAATGTTACTTCATATTCATTACATCCTTTAGGAAAAGAGTCATAGATAAGCAGAATGCTCAATGCAGACAAAAACTTCCAGAAATTTCATGCTCCCCTTTGTCTGGATCAGGATGATTTGTTGTCTTGGCCAGGCTTTTCCACACGTGTCTGCTTTTACTGCAGTACCTGCTCTTGAGTTATTGCTTCCCATTGTCAGATGACAGGCTTGTTTATTTGGCATAAAGGACAAAAAAACGGTAAAGGGAATTAAAACAATAATTTATAGATAAACTATACTAATTTTTATAACCACATTAAAAAAAAAAAAAGTCCTGCTCAGTTTTCTACAGAGTTTCTGTCCCAGAAAAAAAAGTAAACTCACGAAGAACATTTGCTATAATTGTCATACTATGATTAAGGTTCTTGGTATAATGAGGTTGCATATAATTTTTTTTATCCATAAGGACAAAACTTCCCTTCTAGGTATGTTCTGACACTGGTGTATATACTCTTTCAGTATTCCTCTTGTAAGATGTGATGTATGTGGCTTGCAAGCTTCAGCGATTCCTAATTTAAAAATTAAAGAAGTTCCCTTTATTTGTGTTTTTCTTTCCTTAGGGTACGCTCACTCCAAAGAGCCCTTTATTTGTAACGCCTCCCTCCTGGCTTGTCCTCCTTCACTTCATCCTTGGTTTCCTGCAGTGCATTTACTTTCTACCTCTTTGTAGAATTACTGGTGCAGTTTATCTGTGTTTGTGCTGCCTTTTTGTATACACATTGTATAGCCAAAAATCCCTTTAGACAATTCCACATTTCTAGCCATTTATCACTATTGATCCAACAGGGATACTTCATATCAGAAAATGGTGATTAGCCTTCAACTAGCTTGTAACGATAAGGTAGAGAATTATCCTAAGAGGCATTTTCCATTTCTCCAAATTTCATTTGGAGAGTAATGGTTCAATGAAAATTAAACCTTTTTGATATGTAGCACTGTCCCTGTAGTGTAGGGATACTGAACAGTTCTCATTAGTTCTCATTAGAGCTGTTGCTTCTTCACTTGCAAAATTGACCTTCTGCAGCTGGTGTCGTAAACCCTCCATAGTATGCAAACTACTGCTGCTGCTTCTGGATAGCAAATACCATGTTTTGAACCCAATTCAAAGCCTATTGAAACTAATGGAAAGACTCTTGTTTTCAACGATCATGGATTACTATTGCAATTCATGGATTCCAGCAAAAAACCTAAGACTCCTATTAAGTCTGTGAAAGTGAGGTGGATCCACATAATGTACTATCAAAGCTAAGCCAGCTACACAGCAACCCAATCAGTGCAATCAAAGTGGCACCAGCATCAGCAGATGTATTTTCAAATACTTTTAGCCTCTGAAAACATACAAATATATCATTAAGAACAAAATAAATCCTCATCAGTGATGGAGTTCAAAACAGACAAGCTCAAACACCTGCTAAGCTATTTGCATTCATTAACATCCAAGTTTCATTGCAGCAGAGGTGGAGCACCTGTAAAACTCACTTTTCACAAAAGGACTCAATTCCTTAAGTCAATTCCTTTCAGGTTTTCCTAATTTTGCTAAATAGTTTCCACCTTACAATCTTTCTCTTTTTTTCTCAATTTTTTTCTTTTTTTTCTTTTTTTCTTCTTCATTTAAAAAATCTAGGATGGAGTTGATAGGGAGAAACTCTTAGGAAGCTCTATGTATAGAAGTTTAATAAGCAGTTTTGAACTAGTAAAGTCTGTGTTTAGCTTTCCTTACATGTCATTTACAATAGACAATCAGAGATCATCTGGCAGATAAAATGAGGAGCCTCTCTACCCACTTCTTTCCTTGTGCATTTAGAGGTGAGAAACTGTTCACAGCTATTTCAGCCAGAATGCTAACTTCTCAGAAAATACATTATTCTAGATCAGATCTTTGCCCAGAAATACGGAATGATACTATTTCAGTTGTTGCTTTTTAGTGTGACTCACTATAAGACTAGCAAACTTTTTTTCTGATTTAATGTATTATTTGAAGAAACAATAGGATGATACAATATCATCAAGAGAAATTGAACCATAATTAATACCTCCTAATTCAACATTTCAAGGAATTCTAAATGTGCTAGCCCTTTGACAGGTCTCATGGGAATTCATGCAAAATCCTGACAGGCATTGTAATATGTACTGTAATGTCTAAGGGATTTATACCATATAGATGCTGAGAAAGATAGAACATTCACGGTTTTTAAATGGGTATTTGTATGGCCTAAACTTAATCTTTTGTTAGCTATTCCAGCTTTGTTGCAGGACAAATTTCAGGAGCTGTTCTTGACGCTAGTTTGTTCAATCAAGAAACATTAAAAAAGACAGCTCAAGTCAAAGACACATAGCGCTACTTTAGAATTGCTAGCTGAACATAGCAGGATATAGGCTGATCCACAACTTCAGTTGTATTGTTACTGTAATAGGATAAAATGTATGTAGTAAAAGATTAAAATCTCTTAATCTTTTGTATAGAAAGAAAAACTCAAATTCCTTCATTTTTCTCTGAGGCTGAAAGGCAACAGACGTGCTAGTAAATGCTATGCTTGATACACATTGATATCATAGAATCTGAGTAGTGCTCTTGAACTATTTCAGCTTTCTGATGTTATCATATACCTTTTGAAGGCTGAATTCTCACCCTTTAAGCCTCAACTCCTTTAGTCTTGCAGCTGAACAAGAATTGTAGCTTTCAGTGAAGAAAGTTTCCAGCCTTCATATTTTAAAGATTGAAAGTAGGAACTCTATTCTTAGAACAGAAAGGTAAACAGAAGTATTACAGAATGTATAATATTCCTAGTGTCTTTGATTATTTCTTTTTTTTTAATTGCTTTCTGATATTCACTCTTGCTTGCTAGGTACACAAGTCTGGTAGGACCTATATTGATATTTTTTTAAGTATGACCTTCATCACACAAAGACCTGTGTAAGAATTATTGTTTATATAATTAGTTAAGCTTATAAAATATAGCATCAGAGTTTCTTGCTGGTTACTGCAAGTATATTCGTCCCTTTTTTCCCCTCTGTTTTGACTCCTTTAAAGAGAATAATCAAAACACATAAAAATTTAATTTAACAAATGTCCAAGTTTTTGTCCATCTTAGTTACCTCTTGGTACATCTAATCCATCTATATACAGAGAGAATTTTAACAGGGCCCATTATTCCCAAGGCCAATTGAATGTACTGAGTATTGCTAATGTCAGTAGTTTAGAAAGAAATTCTCAGAGGCTCTCATCAGGATTGCGCTTTGTATATACCATGTTACTGATCTCTATACAAATTTTTAGATATCTTAATAAACCCTTGTACCTGATGGATACTGAAAACAACCTGTATTGCAAATCATCTCAAATAAAGAAAATGTAGTGATTTTGGCAGTGCTGTACTCCCAAATACGCTTGTCACAACAACCACCTCATCTACTTCGCCTTTGCAACAGTTCTGCCTTCTCAGGCTCTCTTCCATCTCCAGCAGTGGTGGGATTTGCAGCAGAGTCCCATCCCCATTTCTCCTCACCAGCAAAGTAAATGTGGAGGAGTACTAGCAGGTTTTCTCAGTGCATCTTCCCTGTCTGGAATAGCCAAGCAGTGCAGAAAGGAACTGCCTTACTTGTCAGTCTGCTTGAGTTGGTTGTCTGCTTCTTCTCTGTCATTTCCACATGCACAGGTCGATAGATTTATGGGGAGTCTGAAATGATCACAACTTCCTAGATGAAGGAGTTTCTGTGCTCTGCTCTTGGCAATTGGCTTGCTAACCTTGGAGACATGGATATAAGCTATTTGATATGCACATACCAGCATGAACCTCAGAAATTTAGTTTTCAAGCCACCTTGAAACCTTGAGAACGTTCCACTGCTAACCTTGAGAAACATGACAAACATTTGCCTTGAGCTTAGTCATACCATGTGAGATATGAAAGTGAATGGACCAGCTGGGTGATTTGAAGAGGAGCTCACATTATAGCTAAGGCAACAAGTTAAAACATTGCCTGAAGGGAGTCAGTAACACATGTTATGCCATAACTAAAATGGATAAAGGTTGCAATCAGCTAGGAATGGATTTATAAATAAGTTTTCTTGGTGTCTCTCTTTTGCATCAAAAGAAGCCTTGGGTTCTAAGGAGAAAGGGAGAAACATCACCAGTCAGCTTTTTCCAGAGCACAGATGTCTTAGCTTTTATATATACAAACTTCTACAAAGAGAATCAGCCTATTTAGAAATAAAAATCAAACAGAAAAAGTTGATTCAAATGAGACTTCAGGTTAATATCTGATTGAGTTTCCCTTGCCTAAAGAGAGGATTTTCAGGAATAGATAGATTTTTAAAGCTAGATTGTCTTCTGATTTATTAAGCAATTTTTTGTAGTGTCAAAAACATTCCATATTGGTTCTTACAAGTTTCTTAAGCTCTTATTTTCCAGGGCCTGTTATTTCAGTACATCACCCTGCAAAAGTCAGTACTGTGCTATTTCACATCTTAACAGAAGTTAAGAATGTCTGATCAAAAACAAATCTATGTGTATAATTTTTTTTTTTCCAGCTAAAATTCAGCTTTGTCCAGCATTAATAAAACTAAGATTTAAAATAAGATAAAAGTAAAATTATTTTTATGCTGCAGGAGTGAAGACAGTCTGTCAGAGCAGCTCTTTTAAAATTTTGGTTTATCGTATTTATCTATCTCACCCTTTTTTCCACCCCCTCTCTTTTCTTTTAATAATAATGTTGTTTTATCAATAAGAGAGTGAAACCCTCTGCCAACTTCCTCAGAAGCCCAATAGTTTGCACCAATAGAAATCAACTGAAAGAAACAAAGGTTGCATCAACATCAAATTGTTGTGCAAGGATGAAATCATAAGACACTTAAGAGCATTTGGAGACCAGATCCGAATTTATTCCAGAAAATCAAATTTTTAGTATTGTCATGGGGTGCAATCTCAAGCCCTTGCTTGACACCACGTTTCCCAGTGAGGACTCGACCCCTAGAGTTCAACCTCACCTTTCCCCTTTAGCGCTCCCAGTTCCCCAGGCTCTGGCCCTGCACCCACACCTGAGCTTGCATGTCATGGCACATAACCAATTTCTGCATTGTGCATCTCTCTTCTGGAGGGAATCAGGGAAAGATTCTTCCTCAGATATGTGCATATCTTTCATGCAGAAATATCTTGTCAAAGTTATCTACTTTGATAATGCCAATAATTTTAAAATTAATGGCATGCAGGACAGTTGTATTTAGCTAATTTCCCAGTGTGAAGAGGTTCAGACACAGCTGAGACTTCGTATTTTGACAATATATGAACGTAACTCCTATATTTTTCTTGTAGAAAAAACATTTAAATCTGAGCTCAGTGCTGCAAAAATAAAACGAAGAGAAGGGGGAAGAGCAAAATACCCTCATTGACCTCATTCAAACTTTTTCATTTTATAACATTTTCAGGACTCTGATTTCTTATGTTGGCAAAGTGGGTAGGAGAGGTAAGAGAGAAAGGGAGGCTAACAGCAATTTTACAGAACAGACAAAATGGTCCCAAATCTAACCTATAATTTAGTTAGCCTTCAGATTTTATATTCTGCAGATCTTATGTAAGATATATATATATTGCTAATGACAAAACAAGACTTGTCTTTCAGCGTAGCCTGTGAATCCTTGCTTTTGGAGAACTTTGCAGTGGTCCACATATCCCAAGACTGAGAGAAAAACAGGTCACTGAGAACAACATAACTAAAAGGAAATATTAATGGACAAGGAAATAAAAAATTGAGAATGTTCAACAAGAAAACAAATGAATGTAAGTTGTCAGGCAGACTAGGAAATGATGGTAGGCAAACAGAAGATGAGAGAAGTTTGCAACTTACTTCAGCCACAGCTACAATGAATCAATATGACCTAACTCTCAAAAATGTTTGCTCTCCTTAGGAATATATGAAAAATAAGTGAAGCACAGCACTTTTCTTGCAGGTCATATGGACCTTCATCTGAAACACAAACTAGTTTAACAATATTAACAATAAGGAAAAAATCAGATATTTAGTAGGAAGAAAAAATGTGGGAGGGAAAAAGGGGTATTACTGGCCGTCTGAGGCATCAGGCAAATGTAAAATATTTGCAGATATGTTAAAATTAAGTATTGAAAAAATCTTGGAAATGTTGTCCCTAGCCTGGAAATAAGCACAGGAAACAGAACCCAGTTCACAAGAAGAAGGAAGTAAAACTAGGGTTTATAGACAGCCCTAAAAACATGCCTAAGATCACATGTCACCAATGCCATGGGAATTCTTCAGTATAAATTGAATCTCTAGTGGCACCAAGGTGGTTTTATCCCACTCCTTTTTGCATTCACCAGTTTTGTTTTAGTTTGGCTTTTTACGATACGTATTCTATCATGTCAAGTGACAAATCCCAGGTCAGACTCACTCTAAACATTCATGTTCAGAAAGGCCTTGACATCAGATACAGATGCCTGGACAACACTGAAAATCTTTCAATTGCCTTAGGAGGAAACCATTCCCTCTAGAATCACCACCCTGGTGGTGAAAATTCTGCAATTTACAACCACAAATATCCTCTCTGCTACCAAAGAAGTTAGAAAAGCAAATCCTCTCCCTTTCTTTGATAATTGTTTCTTAAAGAGTCAGTGATGAAATAGGAACTAAATTTGCATGCTTATTAGTATACTTAAAGGTCTAGTATCATCTTAGATCTGCCTTCTGACCACAGCAGGAAGATCAAGAGATTACTCAAAATGTCCAAACACATCAGTCTTGTGGTTTGTGTATCAAAAACAAGGTTTGTGAAAGCCCTTATGATTCAGATGTCTTCATCACTCTAAGAGCAACCTTGAGAACTGTTGACAAATTTGATTGCATAAATCTGGGGCATATAACAGTGCGAGATGTGAATTGCTGGCAGGTCTGTACAGTAAAGAACATAACTATTTATTTCTCATCACTCTGTCATCCTACACTCTACCTGCCATTAGCCTTCAGTGTTGTGCCCTTATTTATAAATTTTTATTATTTTGGGTTGAGCCACGATCAGACAGAAATACCTGCATTATTCAAAGAAATACTAATAAATGATAATAAAAAGCCTGGAGACATACTTTTAGCCGACAAAAGAATGATCTTCTCAGCTAATAAAGCCAAAGCCAGTCTACTTTATTTGGGAAATGAAAGTTACCATAGTAACTTTATGACCTTTGACATTCTTGAAATCACTGTTCCAAAGCAAAAAAAATCTGCCTGTCTGTGATAAAAATACTACTTAACTCCTTCCAATTATGGCAGAAGTGAATCCTATATACCTACATGATTTTGCAGATTTTATCTAGCATTATGCTGTTATTTCTAGATGTGTAAAATAGAGTCATGCTTGTTTAAGTGATGGAGCTTTACATGCAAAATCAATTGGGTTAATGTGTCTTTATCCAGTAACGATGTACTGTATAAAGGACTAAGAAAATACAGAATCTATTCTTGTGTTGCCTTAAGAGAACTTTTACAGCCTACCTCTAATAAAAATCTATCATACTGTGAGACAACAAGATGCATCACCAAATTTTGAGTACCCGATAAGTTTATCAGTGGGCATAAGCATACTTAAATTTATACACTTACAGAATTCTGTTATAGTATATGACAACTCTATTAGGCAACCATATTTAAATTAAAACATCCTTTTCTTAATTAATATTAGTTTATTGGAGACACATTAACTATTAGTGCATCGAACTATGAAAATTAGGTAATTTCATATTCTGAAATTGCAGTGTTTGATTTTTTTTTACAAGTACTAATGGGGGTTATGTTTTAATTTCAGTTTTAACAGTAAGCAATTAAAAATACTTTCATAGAGTTAATCCAAAGTGCTTTTTATAGAGCATGATATGCTTCATGTGTTGTCAGTCTTAGGTGTATAAAATTACAAGAATGGAACCTTTATTTTAAGTCTGTATTTCCATTCTCCTTCCCAATGATTTATGGAGCTCCTCTTACTGCTTCTTCAGGTCTCCTATTAAAGACAATAATAAACAACAAAATAAAATTGACTGTGACTGTTAACAAGTGATAGGCCTTTCAAATATTGAGAAACAAGAATGGAATCTAATTTTAGGCTTTATCCTTATAAGCTTTTCTTTAGTAGAGCAAATACTTTCCCTGGTAGCAGTTATTTCTGACACTGTACATGCTAGGTTCATTGGACTGAAGCTGTAGAAAGAAACTATATGCTTGTTGCATTAAAATAACTTGAGAAACAAACCATTTACACTGCATATCCAAAAAGCAAGATTACTGGACTGTTCACTCTTCCTTTTCACAATGTATTCCTTCAACATAAAGTGTCTAGTAATCATTATGTACACCCAAAGTATTGCATAGGTAATACATAATATATTTCTTTGCTTTTTCAGGTAAAGGTAGCCAGTACCCTTTAAATTCAAATTCAAAGTATTTTCTAAATTGGCAATGGACAGCTTTCACCTTAGCGAGCTTTATGATCCAAGAAATTTTATGGAAACTTCATGTATCTAGCTGAGAGTGAAGTTAGGCCAATGTTCTTTCAGGCACAACTATGCTTTCTTGGACTCTTTCCTTAGGACGCACATAAAGTCTTCAGGGAGGATAAATTTCTTATGTGACCTTCTGTTTTCCATTTGCACTACGGTAGACTTATGAAGTGGCTTGAATGACTTTCATTGAGAAAGAAGTAGAAAGTAGAAACTTGTGTGGGGGTAGACACTTTTGATGCTCCTGAATATTTTGCTTGATTGTCCATATATGCAGTCACTTACTTGGAACAGAAACAAAGCACACTTATTCAATGGGAGCTCTGGGAGACAGTGTCTCAGGCGGGGCAAAAATACCTCCTGAGTTTTCGGTATGAAGGAAAATATAATTACTCTATTATTTTGTGTTTTGAGCTGAGGGTGTGTGAAAGCACTTTAGAACTGCATCTTCTGTCACTCTCACTGTAGAAATCAGAGCTGATAGCTCTCACCCCTGTTCCCCTCCTTGCACATACCTACAGGCCTGAGGTCTCAGGAGTGACATCTGCTGTGAGCAAAGTTGCACTCACCTTTCTGCAAGTTAAATTATGAGCACTATCCAATCTTCTGCATTGTGTTCAGCTACATCCTTTATTTGAGCTGTTACTGGTATGCATGTGCATTTTTAGAAACTGAGTCAAAACAGGCTATGCTTTTCTACTTTTATATTAGGTATATAATCTTAATTTTTACCAATGTCTTTTAGCTTCACTCCTACTAGCCAGCTTTCTGTTTGTTTCCTGTCCTTTAGTAACCTTAGACTTCATGTTAACATACAGAAACACTTTTTTTTGTGGTATTAATTGAAAAGTAGCATGCTCAATCAGAGCAGCTCTTTTCAGAGCATTCTGAACAATCCCAAAGCTTGGGAAGGAAGAATAATTCAAACCATTCAATTGAAAAGCTTGAGTTTCAGTGTCTATGTAGTAATAGAACATTCTAAAAGGATGTAGATTTTTTTAGAAGTGAAAGTCTGCATCTTCAAAGGAGCCCTCAATAGAATTAGGTGCTGAAGTCCTTTGAAGCTGCTTTTGAATTTCCATCTTAATTTTGTTTACCTCTGTGGAGTCAGCCATCTGAGTACAAAGAGGAATACAAAATAAGGAGGACTCACCCTGTCCAAAATGTGTTTTCATGGCCTTAGATAATCTGGGAAGAGTTCAGAGAGTTTCATCATCCCTTTCATCCTAGGATGCTCTTTTTTCTCCATGGAGGTTTTAATGGGTCGTAGCTTAATGGCTGTTTCCTGCTTCAACATTATAAGAAAAGGTTCAGTAGTGTTAAGGTGTTGGCAAGCAAGATGATCCAAAGGCATGGAGGCCAGTGATGTAAAATGTGGGATCTCTATTCCTCCATTTTTAATGACACGTTCTTCCTAGAACAGAGGCAGAGAGAAAGAGAGGCACAGTCTTGCCTCTTAGCTCAGAATGTGGACTGGTGTTGGATGTAAAAATTCAGCCAAGGAAAAGTGTTCAGGAATTTTATGGATTTCAACAACACAGTAGGAAACTAAAAAATACTATAAAATATAAACAACAGAAGCTGTGTCCCTCATTCCTGAAGGAGATTCTTCTGCTACAAAAGTTAATCCTTTTGTTAAAGTGCCAAGAAAATTTCAGGCATTATCCCTTAGCTCTTTTATACTTAAAAATCTCAACTGTTTTTTTTTTTTAATTATTATTTTAGAGTATCAAGCTGAGTGTTTTATCAGAAGATCTAACACCTTGGTGTATTAAGGTTGACTGAAACTGCGATGTTTCTGGAAAGCAAGAGAACTTACAGAAGCCTTTGAAATCCACAGAAGAACATATGTAGCTGTGGAACCAGGCAGTAAATGAGCAATAATAATTTATTTTTTGACAGACATTTTAATACAAAACAAAAAGACCTCGTAGCATCTAACAATGGCTTACATCTGTAACTCCTGGTGCAATACAAGTTAGATCTAGTTAGAAGGGGCAGAAAAATATGGTGTCATTATGAAAGGACAGCTTTTGTTCATCTACCTCTTGGGCTAATTGCATAGAATAGAGATCTGCATGGATTCTGAAGCAGGATTGGAAGATAAGATTTTACAGTACTGATATGGTAGCAAGTATTTTCACCATCTGGATACTTGCCTAAACGCAAAGCTGTATTTTTTAAAAAAGAAAAAAACCTGAACTTGAAGTACTTGAGCAAAAGCCATCAAATTCCAATTAATTCCTAATGGAAGCAGTCAACCAGAGTTTAATGGGCTTGAGTAGTAAAATATGCCAGTTAACTAAAAACAGGAGGTAAGAGATCTCATCCTGTTTAGAGAATTTCTCTGCCCATTGTGATAGCTCTGAAAAACCTTCAGTGGCAGGAAAAAAGCTATTAATTAGAAGGGTAGGGAAGCACATGGAGACAATAGCAAAAAAGTGAGAAGGCAAGAATACTGAATGACTACAATACTAAAATCTCTCCACACCAAAACAGCATGCCAAGTTTGGAGTATCTGTATCTCATTCTTACTTATCCAGGCACTAAGCCTCTAGTTTCTCTTAGATATCACTTATCTCTCCTCTCACTGCACTGCAAAATTTGGTCTTCCTGTGATGTTATGAACTAGTTGTCCCATCTAAACTTAGGAACTTAGTGACAACACATTCTGGAATTATTCGTAACACTCCAGAAGTCTTTTCCTCCTAACATACTCAGCTAGGTAAAATATGGGGACTGAATAGCTAGATTTGATAGGCTGTTCTGTGTTTTACTGCTATTTTAATTAAAATACACCTTTCAAACATCCATCACCAAATAAACAAGTCTGCTCAACCTTTTTTTCCCCTGAAAAAAATACTGAAGGTTTTATTTTGGATTTTCCTTTATAACTCTGATCATATTTTTCTTCTGTACTGAATGTTCTAAATAATGAAATTTAAATCTGAATTTTCCTAATTTGCAAAGTGGGCCGATTATATTAATATCTTCTCAGTCAGTCACCCAGTCACCAACATTTGGGAAAGACCTCTTGCCTTTCTGTCTCCATGTTCTAACACACATCCCATCAATATTACAGTGAAGTCACATTGCCCTAGAAGAGCACAGGACCAGCTTTTATGAGTAACTACAGGATTAAGTCTAAATGATGTGAAAATTATAAATTACATTACTAGTTTACACTGCCCCACAGTTCACAGCATTGTAAGTAATAAAATGCCTGTTACCCAAAATATTAACCTATTTCAGTTATATGCTAAGAAAATTATTTGCTTTGCCTCTGATCACAACAATATTCATCATGAGGTAAAGTATTAATAATAAATTGTTCTGCTTTCTGAACCTGGTAATTTTGTAGATTCTCAGATAGCTATGCAGCTTAGTAGTTGGTAAATACACAGTGAACAAACTAATACTACTTTGTCAGTAACTTGATTTATTCCTGGTTTTCTTGAAAATTCATGTCTTTCGAACTGTTACTTAAAAGTGAGTTAGACTTAGAAGTCAAAATATTTACTGAGTGCAGGTGAATTGGGAACACAGCAGTTATTTTCTCTCTGTGATGGGCCATTTATATAGAGTAAGTCAGGGTGCTGGTTTTTTTAATTTCAAAACTATTGCTAGTAGGAACAACCAAACACTCCAAATTCTCCTGCCTTAAAGTTTACCCTTTTTTATATTCTCTGGAACATGTTTTCAGTGAAATGAATTAATTTACATTAAGTAATACTGTTCATGTTTTTTTTAATATATAAATATGATGAAGTCTTGGATAACATATGACTGTTCTCAGCCAGGGCTAACAAAAATTAAAATGAAATTACTGGAGCAAGGTATTGTTGCCTGCTCATAGGCATGGAAAATAGAACATCACCTTCACTGTTATAATTCCTGTAGCTCTTCTTTTCTCCCTCCTTTGCAAATTACTGTTTAACACAAACTGTGGCACTGAATTAAAGAGTCTAGTTCAATATCCTGCTTTGTAGTTCCACTTAGGTGAGTAAAATATGCAAAAAAAAAAAATCTCTTTGCAGAAGTTACAGTCAACATAGACATCCCACTCTGGAAAAAGCTTTTCCTTGTAAAGTCTTTACAAGTGTCCCCATCTGTTTTCTGTCTGGATTATTCCACCCTGTACAGGACTCCCTGCTGGGTCAGAGCTCTGCAGAAGGGCTGTGTCTCTAAGTTCCTGGAAATGGTGTTGGGAAAAGCAATGACTCAATTCTTCTACAGAGGTAAGAACTGTAATATCATTACCAGTGATTGTTTCAAGGACCGATGGTATGTATCAGACTCCTTATGTGGGACATTCTGCACTGGCTGGCATTTTTAGCCTCAAACGAGACAAAATTCAATATTAATATTTACTGCTAAAGCTAGGGTACCAAATATAGAAAATTTTACTAACCTTTCTTGAAACAATATCAGTCAAGCTTTGTACAGATCTAGTCATCCATGTAGAGCTTCTGCTCCTGCCAGAAGAAAGTAACATAATTACAGAATGCAGCACCTACATTTTATTTGGTAACAGACTATCCACTGCATGTACTTCAGGTCCAACTGAGGCATGCAGGAACCATCAACATATTGACTGTATTTTTCTTTGGTATCTGACATATGGGCTGCTACTTATCCTGTCTGCTAAAACTTCCAAATTCATTGACATTTATTGTGTCTGGAGATAGTAAAAAATCTGTTCTTTATCAAGTACTTTCCATATGGAATGTTTAGAAACAGTACTTCTAATTCTCACTGCAAACTGAAAAAAACCAAAAACCCAACAAAATTAGTTGTAACTATATATGGATTCTCAAATCTCTGAACCATAACAGTAGTAATAAAATTTGAGTTGACCTCACTTTAATACTTTTATATGATATAGCTGTTGCCAGTTTGACAATTGATGGTATATTTAATGCATTAACTGTGTAAGTTATGGAAAATCTCTGAACTTTCTTCTAATTATCAATACTGGGTGAGTAAATATTTGTATATTGATCATTCTTCCTAATTTAATGAGTAGGTTTTTGCATAGTTTTATGCTGAACCTCAGCTCTTTCAGAATCATATGAATTTCCAATAAAAAGTTACTCTTAAGGAAAACTGGCTAGAATAAGTATTTAACTTTCACAAGTTCTGAAAGAAAGAAAATCCAGCTGTCAAATCATATCGCTATACTGTCCAAATCCAGAAACTTGGCTCTGATGATAAAAGTCCAGACTTTATGGTACCGTGGCCTTGTTGCAGTTTTGGTAGTTGAAAATTATAAGAATCTCATGATATAATATTACAGGTATTCAATAGGCCATTACAACAGTGGAAAATCAAAACTATTTGTTCTTGTATCGGTACGATCTGCCTTTTTTCTTTAAGAGCAGAGTTTCTTAGCTTGGTTCATCTCTGTTTCAGGTAAACACACTGACAGGTTCCACCTTTCAAGTCGTTCTTCCCATGAAAAGAGATCTTATAGCTGTCTAATGGACACTGATATGACTCACCTACTTTTATACCAGGATATCAGAAATATAGAATTCACTGTTCAGCTCAGGAATGGTTAGATTGATGTTAAACATTCATAGAAGGGTTAGGGTTGGAATGGACCTTAAAGATCATCTAGTTCCAACCCCCCTGCCATGAGCAGGGACACCTTCCACTAGACCAGGTTGCTCAAAGCCTCATCCAGCCTGGCCTTGAACACTTCCAGGGAGGGGGCATTCACAAGTTCCTCGGGCAACCTGTTCCAGTGTCTGATCATCCCCACAGTGAAGAATTTCTTCCTAATAACTAATCTAAACCTATCCTCTTCCAGTTTAAGGCCATTACCCCTTGTTCTATCACTACCTGCCTTTGTAAAGAGTCCCTCCCCAGCTTTCTTGTAGGCCACTTCTGGAACTGGAATGCCACTATAAGATCTCCCCAGAGCCTTCTCTTCTCCAGGGTGAACAGCCCAAACTCTCTCAGCCTGTCCTCATGGGAGAGGTGCTCCAGCCCTTGGATCATCCTCATGGTCCTTCTCTGGACTTGTTCTAACAGGTCCATGTCTCTCTTGTGTCGGGGGCTCCAGAACTGGACACAGCACTCCAGGTGGGGCCTTATGAGAGTGGACTAGAGAGGGAGAATCACCTCCCTCGACCTGCTGGCTACACTCCTCTTGATGCAGCCCAGGATACGGTTATTGGCCTTCTGGGCTGCAAGCGCACATTGCTGGCTCATGTTGAGCTTCTCATCTGCCACCACCCCCCCAGTCCTTCTCTTTGGAGCTGGCCTCAAACCACTCATCACCCAGCCTGTACTTGTGCTTAAGATTGCCCTGAACCAAGTGCAGGACCTTGCAGTCTTGGCCTTGTTGAACTTCATGAGGTTGGCACAGGCCACCTCTCAAGCCTGTCAAGGTCCCTCTGTGTGGCGTCCTGTCCCTTCAGAGTGTCAACTAAACCACTCAGCTTGGCGTTGTCGCAAACTTGCTGAGGGTGCACTCAATCCCACATTTGACTAATAACAGAACAATATACTTCAGGCTCTTCTAAGATTAATGAATGGTGAGTATAACTTATGTATATGCATGTTGCACTTCCTGATATACTTTGCTGCTCTAGTAAATACAAATATTTCTTTTCAACACTACTAAGTATTACATCTTAGTAGTAATGTCTAATGCACTTGACATTGTCAATATGGCTTCATAAGTTTTCTATAACCTAGTTAGGTAGAAGGGATCTCTGATGCTTTTTGCTGAGAGACTGCAATGAATTTGCAGAAATATTTTAGCACTAGTTTTATTTACAGTGAGATATGACTGCATCTCATGTTGGCAGAAATTCGTCTTATACATGTGTATGTGATTATCCAAAGGTTGAAATAAGAAATTGTAATAAAACTCTAAGCTGATTTGTATAACCTAACTAAATAGTTGATTTAATATCACATTCATATATGCTTATTTTAAAAAGTAATTATGGATATAATTGTCAAGAGATTTTCTATGTACACTTTCTTCCTGTATCAAATGTCATAAAAAAATCTTTTTCCTTACATTTTCAAAAGCATTTACTAATTTTGTTTACTGTTATTGTATTGAGAAGTAATTAACTGCTGTATGGGAAAGCATGGAGAACTGATGCTTTTAAAAACTTTTGCCTTTGCTATAGTGCAAACTTGACCAAAATATTAAAAGGCAATATGAAAACTAGTACATATTAATTTCCGGCTCTGAATTATTCTCACAATTTAATATGTGTTACTTTCAGTCACTTACTCTAATACAGTCTGTTTTCTATTGTTCTTGCTGTCACAGTCATGACAGGTACTGGACTAATCTGTAGACTAGTTTTTGAGCCTATTTTGAAGGGAAATAGAAAAGAGAAGAACAAAATCAGCAGAAATGGCTCATTGGGCTCCATTCCTTCTCTTCATACTCATGTTTTAGAGGATAGGTACGGAGTTGTGATGGAATGGCAGTTTGTTTAGCATATTAGCAGCTCTTCTTCTTAGGAACCTATTTTCTGGGAATTCAGATTCTTATCATCTCTAGACACTGTGGATTTGCCTGCTATTTATAATTTCTGTCAGTGTTTTTATTCTCCTAAATCTGGCAACATCAAATATTTGTTTTGCAGCTGATTGTTTTTCTCTTTGTGAACCTTTTCTCCAGGTTATTTGTTCCTCTGCTCCTACTGGGAAAAAAAAAATGTTGTCTAAATGTAGCATGCATACTGCATTTTCAATTAGCTGAAAAAAGCTCTATTTTACATGCAGTTCCAAAGGAGCTGAAAAGTCCTATATGTTCCTAGAGCTCCCATCACAAATGTTCTAGTTCAACTCTGTTTTACTTCTTCAAGGTAAATCCTTTCTGAGTTATTTTTTTACAAACATTATGAAATTATTAATGTCTCTGAAACCATGAATTACTGTGGCTAACTTGTGTGAACACTTTGCACTAAATCCATGTGGAACCGAATTTAACATGAATATGTATGAACAAGTTACAAATTTATGTTCAAACAAAAAAAAAAAAATTAATGTATCTCCCCTTCTTTTGAAGATTAGAACTTCGAAGAATTTCTCAAAAATTTTGGCGTTTGTTAAAACCAGATAATGCATTTAATCTTGAATGTAAATTAATTTATGCTCAGTAAAAAGAAACTCCTCAATGTTTCTTTGTTCTTTATAGTGTAAGGCAGAAGACTTACAGGCATTCCAGAGAGGATACAACGTCAGTATTCACTCACCACCTTTTACAAAGATGTATTTCTGTTCTCTGTATTCATCAGCTTTAACTGCAGGTCTCCTTTGTATTTCTAGATCTTCCAGATTCCTTAATAAGGAAAAAAAAAAAGCTCATAAATTACCCTTACCCAGAGGAACAAAACAGCTGTCTGTCAAGCTGCTCCATCTTGAATGCTAGTGGGATCAACCTTCAAGAGTAATGTTATCAGGTGCATGAGAATGGTGAAATACTACATTTAAATAGAGGAGGCAAGCAAACTTGCACCATAAACCTCTAATCTGTCATTTTCAAGCTTCTAAGCATTTGACTTTGCAATACTGTGCTCTCTCTAACAGTGTTTTCTGTGTCACTTCCTGTTTCCTTTTTAAAAAGAAAACTGAAAAAAATGCTAGAAATTTTATGAAAATTTTATTATCATACTGAAAACCATCTGTTATCTGTAGATGCCTGCCAGCTGGGCTGCTACTATAACTGAAATCAGTGGTAAGCTATTCTCTACCACTGAAAAAGTGATCACTTTCCCCAGAGATTTCACCAGGGGGACCTAGGGCTCCTCAATGAATGACTTTGCTCCCAACTTACAGCTATCATTTTCTTCCTTCTCCAGCATGTTGTTCCACTTGTTTTACTGAGCCTGGTGTCCTCCTTATATCACAACTTCTTGAAAAAAGTTAATTCCATACTAGTCAGACTGTTGCATGGTTTTCTTTCCATTTCTCATACCACTGCTGTTGCATACTTTTGTACATCCTTTTAAATTCTGTCTCTACCCAGTCCTAGCCTTTCCTTACTCTGGTTCTCAGCCTGTTTCGTTTTGCCTTATTCTGGTATTTCCAATGCCTTGTTCCTCCTTGCATTGATTACTTCAGTTCCTCTTTTCCAGTCTTCTACTACCCTTCCTGCCCTTGGGGACAGCCGTAGGGCAATCCACCTTGCTTCTCTTAGTTTGGCACTTAAGGACTTAGTGGTTGACTTGGCAATGTTATGTTCATGGGTGCACTCGATGAACTTAAGGATCTCCAATCTAAACGATTCTATTATTCTATTCTATGATTCTTTCCATGTCAGCTCCCAGCATGGGCAATCTCCAGGACCCCACCTCCAGGTTTCAGTGTGAGTGCTCTGTCCTTGGCCAGGCACTGGTATTTCAACAGAAAATGGATCTCAGCTTCTCTGTAGCAGTGCTTTGTGTAGTTTTTCCTGAGTAAAAGAATTGTCCCATGGCAGATAATCACATTTCAGCACAAGTTGGTTTTTTGGTTCATTTGTTTTCTGTTTTGTTTTGTTTTTCAGATTATATACAGTTTAAATAAGTCTTCTAACAAAGTATCTTGGGCAGACTTGCTAAGGAAAGTTGGTACCTGGAAGACATGTACTGTGGGTTATCTGGACTTCTTGTGTTGCTCCAGTTGTACTGGAGCAACTGCAGATTTGTATCGGTTCAAATAAGGTGTACAACACCTTTTATATCCATGCATCAGTGTAAAGCTGCAGAGTACTGATGGATCTTAGCTGTACATTCATCTAGATAGTTCTATATTATTATGTATTTCTTAAGGTCTGTATTGATGATAACTGACCTGTGAGTAAGTCAGGGTGTTTTGGCTGGTTACAAATGCTTTATAAGAGCAGTTGACTTCCTATGGTCGTGTGCAGCTTCAACAATGAAACAGAAAGCACACTATGACAAAAGAACATCTCAAAACTTTCAAACCACCAAACTTTACTGGACATAAAATAGTGTGAAAAATATAATATAACATAAGCTGCCAGACTTTACTAACCAAATTTTACTGGACATAACAAAATTGTACTGCATATCTCAGGCAAACGAGTATATCTCAGTGGCTGGAGCATATAAAGTTTGCTGTTGTAAATAAGACCTGGTCTCAGTAGGGCTGCTCCTACAGGCTTAAAAGAGAAACTAAGTCTGCGTTTTGCTGCCAAAATTGTTTGTTTAGTGCCGCAGAAAACCCATCTGACACTCAAATGTGAGTGGTGGCTTCTCTCAGAAGCTTTTGAAGTAAATGAGAGTAACTCTTTGTAAATGTACATGTGTGTGCTTGTTTATTTGTTTATTAGATAAATTCTGAACTATCAAAATACTTGTACTTATCAAGAGTATGAATCATTAGAGCACATATATTAATGGTGTTTTCTATAGTACTTTCAGTCTTTAATTAATGTAAATGCATTTCGAATCCAATAAAAAGGCATTAAATTAATTATCATAACTCCACTGATGTCTTTAGGTCCTAAACTGAATTTTGTCCTTTTTTCCCCTCTTCCCTAAATTTCTAGTCTCTCTTCCCATGCATTAGCCACACATACCAACTTACAATAATAGCAGCCCTGATGCCGAGGAGACAAAAGTACAAACTCAATAACTAAAACAAATAACTTTTTTTGCATAAAGCAGGGTAGTGCATATTGTAATTACCTGGGCATTTCTTTGCTGCTTGATGAAAAGAGAGTGATTACTAGGCATTTGTGGAAATGCTTACTGATCATTAATGTTTTCTCTGCTAGCTACTACCATTACTCTTCTAAACATTCACTTAAAAATAATGAGTTCAGATAATTCAGCTGGTCAGCCACAAAGTGCAAACAACAAAAGGGTCAGGCTTTTTCAAACAGTATACTTTCAACTCAACAATTAAGCAAATACGTAGAAATACTGTATCTTTTACTCTGTATTTATACATTTCATTTTGAAAAAAATATAGTCAACCCCATATTCCCCTTAAAAGAAAGTATTTTGTTCAGAAAAAGCCTTGGAGAATCAAGTTTCTCTCATGTAAATTGGTAGATATCCCAAACAAAAAAAGTTTAGCCTGACTGTTGCTTTAGCTTTTTGCATAGAACTAGAGGTATTTTCTGTTATATATATTATATAAATAATAAAGTATTAAAATATTAAATACCTCTTTTGTCCTTAGGGCTAATGCATCAAAATTCTGGCAGAAGGGTGCGAAGGGGAGCCTGCCATACTAGACTGCCATCTCCTGAGGATGAGTCCTGACTGATGACTGCAGCAGTTTGGGAACTACCCCAGCTAC
Organism: Caprimulgus europaeus; assembly: GCA_907165065.1. The sequence continues at coordinate 59,863,614 of OU015527.1, read as the reverse complement.
TCTGTCTCTGAGCCATCCTGGGACCCAGCAGACAAACCCACAGCAGGGGGGATCCCCTTAGGTCCAGCCAAGGTACACAGAAGCTGGGACCTTTTTTGAGGTGGAATACTCAGATGTTGCCAGAATTCCAGTTTGTATTAATGGGAAAATATTTGTTTAAATGTCCCACCAGAGTTTGGAAACATAGATACTTTTAACACAGGTGTTAGCAAGCCTATAACCAAACATCTTCTTAAACCATGTTGATCTATTTTGAGTTTTTTTCAATATTTGAAGCTATGAAAAATTTGCGCAGCCAGCAAGACTTCTCTCTGCTGACTTCCATGGACTTTACATGAGGGGTAGGAAACTTATATTTGTGAAAGTTCAAATATTGCCTGTTCAGCAAATTGAGGTACACCAAAGTGGCAGATAGTAAACACACAATTTGCTCTTTAGCTTATTTTGCCTCCTTCTGTACACCACTCCTTGCCCCATATGCTGTCTCTATTTCCACACTTCCCAGCTGTGCTTCACTGCTCTGCCCATGCTGACTCAGAAGCTAGCAGCTTGGACTTATAAATACTCCTGTCTGTTGCAGGTGGCACTGATTCCTTCTTGTGGCCCAGGCAGCAGAGGAGACACATGGCCAGTTTTGCAAATGGTAGGTACAGTGGAAGGCAGAGCTCATGAAGTCTGCTTACCTGCTGGCTTAGTGTCCTTTCTCATTCTGAACAACCCCTTCTTCCACCACTTCTTAACTCTCTCCATACCCCCAGCAGCAAATCTCCTTTTCTCAGCCATAGAACAGAGATGTTGCAGTTATGTACAGTGGAAACAATTCTACTAATCAGAGTAATTTCTAATACTTTAATTTAGTAGCAAATTTCTAAAACCTCAGTTGGTGGTGATTGAACAACCTGCTAAAAAATTCTGCTTGGTAAAAGCAACGTAAGTAGTTACAATATTTATTCCCTTAGACCCAAAAGTTCCTTTCAGATGTGGTGTGAGGCAATTTGAAAGCTAAATGCACTGCTTTAAAGCTTATTCCATTTAGAGCAGAGTTAAATAGCTTTACTAACACAGGCAAGCATGCACAGATACTAAACAAGTAAGAGTGAGCCATCCTTACTCCCTCATCCACTGCACAAATTTCTGACCACCCTTTATATGAGAGTATGTACATAATTGGGATTGATGTCTCACCAGTGCTAGTGGTTGATATAATTTCCATTTCTATACAAGCACTGTTACAGTCTCAGGCTGTACAACTGATTAAGTTTATCAGCTGTTAACTTATCATATCTTTTAAAAATATATCACCACCAAAAAAATTTGTAAGAAAAGTAAACAGATTGTAGAAGATGTGAACTTGGCAAAATGTGTCAAGGTACAAACACTGGTCTTTAGTTTCCTGGAAGCCTTAACTTTGCAAATGATTTGAATTTCTCATTGGTTGATGGATAATCTTGGTGGTGGCTTCCTGTGAAGTGAGGCATGTCACCCTGTTAGAAAGACTTCCAAAGTTAAAACAAATGTACACATTTTGAAACAGCTGAATTGGAAAGCATACTCTTTATCTGCCAAGTTAGGAGCTTAGTAGTAAACATCCCCTCCCATTGCTGACTCTGGCACAAGCTGTAAGTTCTCTTGCCTTTCTGATCTCTAAAAGTGACTTATTACAATTCTCTGTTTCTCAAGCTGTCCGTAACTGCAATTCTCTGTCTATTCTTCTTCCTGGGAAAAAAATAAACATAAAAAAATTTAAAAAAATGAGAATGTTGTGAATTCATGCTTTCTCAGAGCTTTTTGAAGACCCACTCGGAAGAGATGCTACTGGGAATAACACCATGTGTGCATCCCATACAGAGCCCTACAGGCATCCCATGAACACTTATTCTCTACCACCTCAGGGATACCACTTTTCCCATTAGCCTGGGCTGCACACAGGTCAAGGTTTCTGAAGTGTTTCTGCTAGGTGTAACTCATTTTTGCCTTTTTTCCACCTCAGGCTGAGTTCTCATCTGCGAATACCTTCTGACACCCCTACTGTTCCCCCTCTACCATCATGTTTAGATATCTGCCATTCTTAAGTCTGCAGAGAGTGAGGCAGATGAGACAAGCAGGAGCTGTGAACACTGCCATGAGACGTTATCAAGATCAAACCCTTGCCTCATTTCCTGAGCCTCATATTGTGTACTAGCACCAATCTCAAACTAGCAGTTCTTCAGCACAACAGCAGCTTAACTGGAAAGCTGACAGTTGTTGTGGGCTTCCTCAGGCCACACTGGTGTGCTACAAAACCTTCATCAGGCTTCTTCTGGAGTGAGCAGGCGGAAGCTGTCTTCTACCTTGGTATAAACCTGAGGGGAAGCCACTGTACCGCCAGACAAAGGCTGCAGCTCTTCAGGTGTTCCTTAACTTCTCTGTCTTTGCCATCCATCTCCTTCAGCAGGGCTTACCTTAATCATTTAACAATATAAGA